>OZ012741.1:341418789-342018789 GCA_963859935.3 Lathyrus sativus
GTTATTATCTTATGTTTCGTTCATTTCGCATTTTTTCATATCATGGCATTGGCTCTCGAGACATGGGATCAAGGTGTTTCTGTGGCTCAAGACTTCCTTTTATTGCAAGTTTTTAGAACAACACGCATCAGAGGCTTCAGCATTTATTTTGCTCAGCAATCAAGCACTCGAATATATTCTTCAATAGGTAAATTTACGCATAGGAGGTAGTTCATATTTTATTTTTGGCGTTTCACAGACGCAATATCAAATGACAAGTTTTTGAGACTTAATGGGGATTAGAACAAATGGCAACGGGTGATTATGCAAGATTCTCTTCATATGGCGCCAAAATTGGCAATTTTTGAAGGTGGTAATAAGTTACCACAACGGGGTAATCAATTACCTCAAGCGCATTTTACAAAAATATTTGAATTTTCAGCATTGCAGAATTTCCAATCATTTTCAACCCTTGATTTCACATGTGCATCATTGGAAAGATCTAGAATTGATACATTTTCACAATTTCCCTCCAAAATTTAAACACTTAATTCCTAATTCCACTCCTAATTTTCATTCCCCACACTAATCCACATTCAAAACCATATTTCAATTCCTAACCTAGGGGTTATTTAATCAAATTTACTTCAAACCACACTCATTCACTCTCATTTTCATCTTAATTTCACAATTTGCTCTCAAATCTCTTTCACTTTTTCATTCTCAACCTTCATCTTCAACTTTCCACCAAAGCTCCATAACCAAAAAGTTTCATAAATTGTGCGTTACAATTTGTGAATCCTTGACCTAAACATTCATTGCATCTTTATCCTTGGTTCAATTCTAGTTTTATAGTTCATTTGGATCTTGTATTAAGTTGTTGGAATCACTTTTGGAAGAGTTTTTTTCTTATTTGTGGATTCTTGCTTGGATCTTCAAGTTTCTTGCCAAAGCTGCATAGATCCTTGGATTTCTTGCTTGGATCTGTTAATTGCAGCTTAACAACACTTACTAAAGCAATTCTCAGCTTTGTTGGTTAGTAATTTCTAGATCTAGCTTTGATATTGCTTAATCTTGCATGTTACAATGTAGATCTTTGGTTTGTTATTGATATGTGATCCATTGCTTGTTTTGATTTTTGATCTTGCTATTTTTTTATGCTATTGGTATTTGATTGTTGTGATTTGACATTACTTTCGTGCACAAATGATTGCTTATTCATTTGGATGATTAGATAAGTTGTTTGCTGCTAAAAGTGCTTTTTGGAAGTTGATTTTCTGCCACTGTCTCAGTGGTAATCGATTACCATATATGGGTAAATGATTACCCTATCCTTTTTCATGTTATTTTGAAGTTTTCAAGTGGGTAATCGATTACCCACATATGGTAATCTATTACCACTGGGATAAATTGCCTTTTTCTTGCATTTTCAAGCTTGTTTGAGTTCCTTTTCATCCTTAAACCTCATGGATTAATGTGATGCATTTTTTTGAATTATTTTTTTTTACCTTTTCCATCATTCTTGATAGCATTCTTATGTTTCTTCGACGCACGAGTTTTTGTTTTTCCGTTGACGAACGTTTGTGATCATTGTGTTGCATTCTTGGTGTGTTTGTTCATGTTGCATAATCATTTACACATTGTGGATTGTTGATTATTGATGTTTATCTTGCTGGATTTTTATCACATGCTTATGTTTGCTTCCGATTCTGTAATCACTTAATCGTTTGAATTCATTAATTGATGTTAAGTGTGTGACGTTCTTGTTGCATGTCCAATTGTGCAATCTTGTGGAGTTTGCTTTTGCTTAATTATTAATGCATGTTCATCAATTGACTTTGCTTGATACATGTTCATATTCGATCCACACATTGTCATATACATTTGTTGAACTGTGATTGCATGATCATATTTTTTTCTTGAATTAATAGATCAAATGCCAACTGTTGTTTAGTCTTGGATGTTTGAACTCTTGATGCTTGTTTTGGTTTGTTATAAATGTTCATTGATGATCGTTTCCTGCTTGAAGTGTTGCTTTAAGTGTTCTGGACTTTGACATGCTGTTAATTGAACATCCATGTTGTCTGCTACTTTTTACACCTGTTTCTGCCTAAAAATAGCTGTTAAAAACTGTCTTGTTTTTGTGCTAGATTTTACTGCTGTTTTGTGCAGGAAGCATTGTTGTAGTTGTTGTTTTTACCTTGGTTTCCTTGTTTTTGTCTTATCTTTGCATGCTCCCTTAAGGCCTTCTAATCCAACTTAATTTTTGATTAAGCTTAGAGTAGGATAGTGTCACAACTACGAAAAATAACCGACGGAAACAACGGGTGATAGGACATCTCCGCCTTATGCCTACGTATTCCCTCGTGCAATGGGAAAGTCAGAGTCAACGTAGTTCGGAAAACTACGGGTGATGGGGGGAAGGTTGCTCACCAAGACATCACCATCTTGTGCCTACGTATCCTCATATGGTATGAGAAATCAGAGCAAACGTAGTTCGGGTGACTACGGGAAAAGGTCTCAATTGCACTGGGGCGAGAGAAAACACTTGGATTAATTGGTTGGTCTCGATCGCACTGGGGCGAGAGAAAGCTCTTGGATTAACCGGTTGGTTTCAATTGCACTGGGGTGAGAGAAAATGGAAGTTAGTTGTTAGTGTGCTCGCCAAGGATAGGAATCCTCGTGCCTATGTATCCTCATTAGGGAATAAGGATTCAGAGCATCCGTAGTTCACGGGACTACGGGAAGACGGGATCTCGATCGCACGAGGGTGAGAGAAAAGATTCTGGATCTAAAACTCCTTAACAGAAATGAATTGACTTTGTTTGATATGTGTATTGCATTAAAGTCTATGACATAGGAGTGAATGTGTTGCATATATCCCCCAGACAGGACGTACACTCAACACTCTAGACAAGTAAGGAGAAACCCCTCACTCGTCATTTCCCATGTACTAAAGGCTCGTGTCGCATAATACTCATCGTATTTATTAAGTGTTTTGATTATTACTTTGAGAAAGAAGACAGAGACGCACACAAGGTCTAGGGGAAACTGAATCCTAACTGTTATCATACAATGTGGCCCTAAGGTCAGGATTAGAAGGGAGCTAACCTAATGTTGTCATGCTTAGATTGAGAGTCTAATGTCTCTCCTACCCCCAACTTAATCAAAAATTAAGTGGAGTTAGGAATCCTAACGGATCATGTGAATACCAAGTAATCAACAAGTGAACACAAAACAAACTCAATCACAAAGAGAAATCGAAACAAAACAAGGCACGCATTGATCAGTATTTAATCAAAAATTAATCAAGATAGGCATCAAAATCAAGATCAACAATTAATCAAGAATATTCACAAGTATCATCAAAGAAATATTCACAAATGCACTCAAGAATTAATCGAAACTAAAACCAAAATTAAGAACAAAATTAGTCAAAAATAAAATTAAAGTTTAATTAATTCAAGACTAAATTCTAATAAAAAGTTAATCCTAAGTTAACTCAAAATTAATTTCTAAAAACTAAAATCTAATTCTGAACAAATTAAATTAAAGTCTAGTTAATAATAGAATTAAAGTTAAAATTAATATCTAATTAAAAATAAAAATAAAAAGTAAAATTAAAAATAAAAATAAAAACTAAATCAAAATGGGTGCAACAGTAATCTAGAGGAGAGAAAAAAGTATCAGGCGCATGGGCCTAAGCCCCAGGTCCAATGGCCTTCTCTTTGCAGCTAGGGGGTGCGGTAGGAACAAAGGAGTGTGAACAGAAAGTTCCACATGGGCCTCACAGCCCATTCGCTTTTTTTTGTTGAAAAAAACGGTGCATAAAAAGGAGACACGGGCCATCAAGTCCAATCTAACACCAATTCATCACTTTCTTCTTTTTTTAAATAAAGCATGATTAAAGGGAAAGAAATAATATGATTAAAGGGAAAAAAACACAACAACAACACATCAAATTTTTACCAGAAAAAGGTTAACAAATGAGCATCACAAATTGATATCATCTACACAAGTCGGGGAACAAGAACATGAGAGAAAAAACAACACAATCAAAAAGCAAAACACGACCATCAGTGCAACTCCACTGTCGCTTTTCCCTCATAAATCGTTTCGTCTGAGCTCTCTCGCTTTCGGTTTCTCTATGTGATTCACCTGAGTTGTGCTGTAAATGTCAAAGAAACTCAACACTGAGATATTGAGCTTGCACTAAGTTGTCGTTATTTCTCGGTTTCGTGACGTCGCGGTTGAGGTTAGTGGAGGGTGGCAATTGGAAGTATTCAAGATAAGTTGCAAACCAGCTGATGTTATTATGACTTGGTGCGTGAAACAGAACTAGAACTAACTTCAATCGAGTTCTAATGTCATTGTTTCCTCCTTCTCTCCTTTGCAAAACTCAATCTCTCTGTGGCTTTCCAGTTCAGCTCACTCAAACACTTTTGCAAGAGAACAAAATTGGGAACCTGCACAAGTAGCGGTGGCGAAACAACAATTCAAAGTGTTTTTGTTATGCACGATGTGGAATACAGGGTGATTTCAGCCTGTGGACTTAGTTCCAAATTGTTCTTGATTCTTCATCAAACCTCACATCCTTCACGCGTGTGCAAATTTGGGTATCAGAATCTACATCTCTGACCGCAAAAGTTGATTGATTTGAAGACTCTCCGTTATAGTTTCTTGGAATCACTTATCCTCAACGTATGGTGAGTTTTGAGATTATGGTGGAGGATGAGATATGTACGGAGGCGCGGTTCAGAAACCGGGTATGAGAGGTTTATTGCATGTGGTATCGGAGGGCATTGATAGTGGTGAAGGAGGAAAAGCTGGTGTTGCCAGTGGTGTATAGTCGAAGGAAAAGAAATTGAATAGAAGGACAAATTTTACTTGAGAAAAGTGAGGTTTTTTCTTTCTTTGTATTGGAAACTACCCGCCACCCTCTTTATGTTTCTTCTGACCCCAAATCCTTTTTCCAACTAGGTTAACTCTTTTTATTTATTTAGACCTCTTAATAGGCCTTGACATGAAATTGAAGGGAAAAAGTGACATGGGCTTGTAATGGACACAACTCTTAAATTATTAGAATGTGATTTAAAAATGGTTTTAAGAAAATAAATGGATTTTGAATGATGGATTAATGAATGGATATGAAAGTAGATATTAAAGTGGATGAAATTGTTTTTTAGTATTGGACAATGAGAGTTTAAAATCTAAATGGGTATTGAATTGGTTTTGGAAATGGATAGTGGATTATGGTTAAATAACATGGAATTGGATAATTGGTTTAGTAATTTGGATATGAATTATGTAATGGATGAATTTGAATATGGACTCATGAATGGATATTGATCATGAATTAAATTGAAAGGTGGATTTGAAGAACAATTAGTTGAATTTGAACATGAATTGGGTATGGAAAGGGATAATGGGTGGAATTAGATGAGAAAACGGTTATTAAATAAAATTTGGAATGAACTTGAATAAACCCTCCACCTATATTTCCACTGACACATATCTTGACTAAATTTAATCCAAACTTGAACCTTTTTTCAACAACTTCTGACTCAAAATGAATGAACCAATTTCTGAAGCACTGGACAATTTGCAATTGAAGCAACAACCATCTGAATGAGGAAACCTCTGAATCTTCAATCACGAGAATCCTGAATCACTTTCAATCTGTCTAAATAAATCTCTGGAAAAATAAATCCATAGGGGATCACAATTTGAATTGGTGGATCATGATAAACCTGATCTTCTGGATCAAACCTCACATTAACCACTGCTTAATAACTTGATGAATTCCAATATGGAACAAATTGGCCTTGAATACACATTGACTGAAAAATAGCCACTGATGCAGGTAACTTGAAATAGAAGCAAGATTTTGATGGTTTGACCAAGATTAGGTCAAACGTTTGTCTGATCTTAATTGTAAATGAATAACCACACCTGTCTTGAAGCCTTACCATTATCCCTGACAAACCTGATCTCTTGCACCAATTGAATATAAGCTTGCTAACCAACTTAAATCAAAGGATATATGAAATCTAGGCTCTTGATGGTTTGGCAACTCTTGAAGAAGGTAAGCTTAATACTTGATGATCTGATTAAGAGAAACTCCTGATCTCATGTCTTAGAAGACCCATGCAAAGTATGATTATGAATTATGATTTAATGAAGATGCAGACGAACACAAAACAAAAGCTAGTTAAATTTAGAAAAAGAGAGAGCAAATTTTAGGGTGCAACAGATAGACATTAAGAGTTTAATCCATGCATGATAACATTAGGTTAGTCCCTTTTAACCTCAACCTTAGGTCCATATTTTGCATGCTAACATTAGGATATAATTTCTTTCTGCATCCCGACCTTAGGGCCATTTTGCATGACAACATCAGGACCAAGTATCCCTTTAGACCTTCTATGCGTCTTTCTCTTTCTCATCTCAAAACAACTTCAAAACACTTAATAAATGCGATGAACAATGTGCGCCACGAGCCTTAAGTATATGGGTAATGATGAGTAAGGGGACTCTACTTTCTTATCTAGAGTGTCTAGTGTACGTCCCGTCTAGGGGCGATATGCAACGCATTCGTTCCTGTATCATAGTCTTTAGTGCAATGTGAATCTCAAATCCAATCAATTCACTTCCCTAAAACTCACAAACAAATTCAAATCATTTTCATCCTTCGGGATTGTTCTTTAAACTCATTTTTTGAAAAGAGCACGTTATTTCCTTTCAACCGCAAACAGACGTCGAACCTAACTGCTGAAATGGGAACTTAACTTCGCTCATAAAAAACACTTAACCAACTTGTGGTTTAGTTAGTCGAACTACAACTACTCTGATTTCTCATATGAGATGAGGATACGTAGGCACAAGACGACGATATCTTAACGAGCAACCTCCTCCCCTTCACCCGTAGTTTTGCGAACTAAGTTGACTCTGACTTTCCCATTGCACGAGGGAATATGTAGGCATAAGGCGGTGATGTTCTATCGAGTCTCCTTTTTTCTTTTCTTCTTTTCATGTTTCTGTTTAGCAATAACTTTTAGATAACTCACCCTTTGATTAGACAACAAAGGGTGAGTTAGGGGTGCTCATACCTTCCCCTTGCATAACCGACTCCCAAACCCAATATTTGGTTACGATGACCTTGTCTTCTTCCTTATTTTAGGTTTTCTTTGTTCGTTTCCTTTCCCTCCTTTGGGATAAATAACGTTAGGTGGTGACTCTTCTGTTTGTTTCTGTCGGTTGTTTTTCATAGTTGTGACAGTTGGCAACTCTGCTGGGGATACTGGTTCCCTATGCGAGTCAATCACACTGCTTGTCTGTTTTGTTTCATTGCGTGTTTATTTTTGTGCATATGTATGTTGTATATGTTGTACATTTACTGTTGTATATTTTTGCATTTTCATTTTACTATTGCATTTGGTTATTGTTATCCTATTATGTTGTTGTGTTGTTGGGTGGGTTGTTCCATGAGAGATAAGCCCACTACCCAGGCTTGAGTACAGACTTAGGATTAGAGTGGAGAGTAGAATGGACTTGCGTGGCGCCTGGCTTTACAAAGTTCGCATGAAATTCACGTCCTGGAGAGGTTTTCTTTAGAGATGCTCTATCTTGTACGTCTGGTGCATATGATAGAGTGTTGACTTAGAGAGCTTATGACTTTGGAGGTTGTTCATTGGGAAGTCAGTTGAGGCTTCCTCAATTGATAATGATGCCAAACCAAAAATGGCGAACGTGTCATCGATTATTGACCTGAGATCCCGTGATAGTGATAACCTGTTAGGATTCTCGAGCCTCCGGGACTAAAACCCACATGTGAGAGGGGATGTATTTTTGCAGGAAACCTTGACTTTCAACCAACTTGGTTCTCTGGTTTACTTGTCAGTGCAGACCTTTGATCTTGGGTATTCCGGTTTTCTATCACCTCAGTGTTATGTTTTTTTGGGTTTCTTATCAGAGCAGAGTTCTGGTTCTATTCATTCAATGACACAACAACTTATCTTTAGCATTGGATTCCTTGATCCCTTGTTGCATATGCATAATCATTCTGCATCTTAACATTGCATGTTTATGTACTTTCAGGTTCTCGTATCGCCTTTGATTCCATTTATCTGAGTTCTGTAGAGATGGAAGTGGACAGAAAGAAGATCATCATATACAAGTTCCCGTCACCAGAGTTGAGACCTCTTCTTGATCTGATTTCCATGGCCGATCTCGGTATTCTTGAAGTCTTTAGAAGAGATTATGGGAGGATTATGAGTTTTGTCTACAACATCAGAGATTATAAGTATATAGCCATTCACACCTTGTTGCAATTTTATGACCCACCTTTGTGTTGTTTCACCTTTCCATACTATTTGTTGGTTCCCACATTAGAGGAGTATGCTTATATCTTGGGAATTCCTGTCCAGGATGAGGAACGTTTCTTTTATTATGAGGAGAGCCCATATCTTGACAAGCTTGCTGCCGCTCTTTATTTGAGCAAGTATGTGTTAGTGGATAATGTTGTCAGCAAAGAAGGAGTCTCTAGATATACTTTGGCCTTCTTAGTGGATAAAGCTCAAAAATATGCTAGTGAGGGTTGTTGGGTTGTTTTCAATGCCATATTGGCCTTGTGTGTTTATGGTATTGTGTTGTTTCCCAACATGCCGAACTTCATAGATATGAGTGTTGTTCGTCTCTTCGCATCAAAGAATCATGCGCCAACGCTCTTAGGAGATCTATACCATCTATGCATTACAAGAACGAGAAGAGAAGAGGAAAGATGGTTTCTTGTTGTGCACCGCTTTTCCACAAGTGGTTTATGGATCATCTTCCTCGTTTTGGAGCCTTCGTTGATTTAAGGAATTCCTCTGAATGGTCAAAAAGACTGATGGGTTTAACTGTAAAAGATATTGTCTGGTTCAACCGAGATCTTCTTGGCAAAGAGATAATTTTTAGCTGTGGAAGCTTCCCTAATGTACCTTTGATGGGGAGGAAAGGGTGAATTAATTACAACCCTTCTCTTGTCGTCAGACATTTTGGATATGCTTTGAGAGGACCACCAAAGGACGAAGATGTTCAAGAGTCTTTGTACTTATCTAAAGTAGTTGACCCTGATATTCTGAAGAGAGTTGTGGATATGTGGGGTAAAATCCATAAGATGGGGAAGCTTTCCTTGGGCAAAGGTGATTGTAGAGCCTATGATCCTTATGTGGAGTGGATATAGAAAGGTGTTGAAGAAGTACTATTAACATTCTTTGTTGAAGAACCTTTGTATCCCTTGGTAATCGAGCAACCCACGATGATTGATATCTTGAAGTATAACAAACTCTGGGAAGAGAAGGAAGAGTTGTGCAAAGAGAATGAGGAATTAAAGAAAGAAATCAGTCAGCTAAAGCATGATCAGAGTGAAGCTCTCTACTTGGCCAAAGTAAAGACAAAAGCATTGACCAAGAAGGAGAAAGAGTTTTCTGATGAGATCAAGATGAGAGGGCAAGTTGGCCAAAATCTAAAGAGCTTATTTGGAGATGTCCAAATTCAACGACCAGTGGAATGCTACAGTGACAGCTCACAAGAACAGAGAAGATAAGCTTCATAAATAGATGTAATACCCCAAATTTTACCCTTACATTTAGTCAGTCATTTCGCATAGCATTTCATTTTGAATCCGCTAACCATTAACAAGCCATAAAGAGTGTTTGTTTTGCAGGAACCACACCAAGGGGCATTTTGGTCATTTTCACGCTGACTCTGCCATTTCTCGAAGAGGGATCGTCGCTAGGTCTTGAGGCAATGTTAACTTTATTTTGAGGCATTTATTTGATATGTGATTTGCTTATATCAAGACGTCGGTGTAGTTTGATTGGTATCAGGAAACCTTGTCAGAAATACAACTGGATTTGGGCTATTCACAGCTCGTGGTCTATTTTAAGTCACTCCCAAACAAATTTGTTTCTGTTAATTACGAGTGATTTAATTTGGAATACTGAAGCGCCAAAATGTGATTCGAGCGTTTGCAGGATTCTTGTTCATGAATTTTGTTAAAAGTTATTTGATTAGTGGAAATTAATTGAATATTTAATGTTAAGTCGGGCTGCTCTAAACACAGGCAAATTGTTACTTAAGAATGGATTGTTGCGGTTTTGGCGCGTGTCCGCGGTTGGCCCAGAAAGACAATGGGATAATATTAATAAGGGATGTTGCTAGTTGAGGTCCAATCCCATGTTTGGCTGTTGTTTTCATCGAAGTCATGTGAGATACCCATATTTATTTACAAGTCCAATTTGTGGTTTGAGTGCTCACTGGTTATTATAAAGAAAACATGCTATATGTTGAGCGAGAGGTTAATACCTCTGTTGGATACTTATTATTCAAATAACCAGCAACATTCATGGTTTGATTCTATATAAAAGGGCGGTACGTTTCAAATATGCACAAAGTACTGATTTTATTCAATATAAGGAATGGTGCATTCAAATATACAAAATTCAGTTTGAGCCATAATTCCAAACAATACATTACAAAGTTGATCAACAAGTTTCCCAGAGCACTCTACATGCTAAGATGATAAGAATTCTATCCTAAGATTTTGAATAAATAAGTTCAGCCAATGTTGTTCATAGTCTGACCATCTCATTGCTACAAACCTTCACGCCTTAAAGTACTTCGCCAGTTGCCCACGACCTTCGGCCGCCGACTATAAGTTGTTTCCCTGCAATACAACAGAAGAAGTCAGCCTAAACACTTGGCATCTCAACTGTATTCTACCTGTCAAAATGAATGAACAGTCAGTAATTCGAACGCGATTGCGGACGCGAGCCAAAAATAACAAAGCAAAATGAATTGAAAGGAGTTCAGCCCTCAGTTTTTATTCATCATCGGGCATGAAAATTCGAGTGGCTGGGAGAGCCACGGCCGAAGCCGTTACCAACTCCCTACCGAACATCGAATTATAGCATACAGTAATTTCGTGCAAACTGTCAGCTCCAAATATCAGCTCAGACCCGAAGGTCATCATCGCTAAGGCAACGCGACCAAAACCAAATGGCAATGGCATCCAACACAGGTTCAGACAAAGCCGTCAAACATAATCGAAAGCCACACATACAATAGCAGTTCAGACCCTAAGGTCATTATCACCGCGTAACCTTCCCGGCGGCATGGATCAGTTCAAAGCACCCATTCTGAAAGAAGAAGAAGAAAAGTAAGTGTGTTCCAATTGGTTTCCAAACTGATACAAGGGTAAAACAGCACAGCCAATTCGGACTCAGACCCGGATGCCGGCAGGTCTGAATCGCTTTGTTTTCCAACACCTGAAATTCACCACAACAGCATTAGTACAAAGTTTATAACAGAACTCAAAACCAAAGCAATTCATAAACTGCACCAAATTTGAACAAACATTATAAGTGCAAAACTGGCCCAAATTCAGAAAGGAAAAGAGGGACCAATAAGTCGTAAGTAGCAAACTCAATGCACGAGTGGAAGAGCAATTCAGGGAGTCGGGTTCAGTTCAGGCGCAAGAGGAAGAAAGGGATTTGGTTCAAGAGCAAGAAAAATATCCAACAAAGAGGCTCAGTTGAGGACAACATCATAGCCTCTTATCGCACAACCAACAACACAAGTAATCCCTCCTTGTCATCATACAACAGCCAAACTACAAACCCAGTTGGTAACGGTAACCGAACGTCAGCTTATCAGAAGAAACAAGTTCATGTCCAAAACTGTATCAGAACCTAAGAAAAACTGGATATCCACATCTGAAAAGAAGATTAAAACGAATCCAATTATTAAAAGAAGACCAAAACGAATCCAGTTATCAGATGAATCCGTATCCAACAAGCCAACAAATCAAGGCTCAGTCCATATCAATAAGATCCTGCCATCAGAAAAGACTGTCATAGACATCACAGTTGCAAGCATTGGGCTCAGTTCAACATCATTGCCCTGGGTAATTAGGAGTACCAGCAAAAAAATAGGAAAAATCAGGTTATGGATATCAACATGAATCGCACCACAAAATATCAGTTCATCATAAGCAATTCAAACTGAAGCAAAACAGATCCATTTCTGAAAACAAGTCGAAGCAAATCCAGCCGTGTCAAACAATCGAAGACCAGGCAAGCAGCAATAGGAATTGTAGCATCATGTTCCGATGGCTCAGACAGAGCGTCATCATCGCCGTATACCTCTTCTCGGCAGTTTGGATTCAACCAAAGCATCCATACCAAATCTAAAAGAAGAAAAAGAACGTTAGTGAACTCGCATCAGGCAGGAATTTTGAAGTAAGACGTGACTTAAAACAAATATCAGACAAATCACAAGGGTCCACATCCGATAAAATCCGAGAATCCATCATTTGATCAAATCTGCATCAGAAATAAATAAAATCAAATCCAATCAATCAAATCTAAAAAAGGAAATCAGAACATATCAGAGATAAATCCTTAATCAAATCCAATCTCAGTTTCGAGTAAACCTGGAAAAGGAAAGGGAATCATATCAAATTTCCAATCAAATCGAAATTATGAATTTTATCCAAGCCCACAGATCAGAGAGAGTGGTATATAAAGGAACGAGCTCACCATGTTGAAACGCTAACGGGCTAACGGCGAAAACAAAGGGACAGCCGAGAGAGAAGACGGAGCGGCAGAGAATACCAAACGCGGTCGCTCGTCACGAAGCCCTAATCAAGAACCCCAAGTTTTGACGGAACCCCGGACCTCCTCGTCTGAGGATCCTCAACGGAGTCAAACCATCGCGACCTCAGATTGAACGTCATCAATATTCAACATCATCGGCCGATCGAAACTCTTCAAAGCTCAAACGCCAAAGAGAACTTCACCGTTCAAAACGTAAGCAAGGAACACATAATACCGTCACTTTTAATGTTGTTTGATTTGATTTCAGGTGTTACATCATGAGCAAAAGATGGATTCAATGCCAGAGACGAAGAGAGGTTTGGAATGAAAGGAAGCGAGAAAGACGAAGAGAAATGAGAGAAATGGCGCCGCGAGACGCATTAGGGTTTTGAAACCCTAAGTCTTTGTTTTTTGTTTATTGACTGCATACAACCAGTTGGGTCCGGATGTAGCTACCGGCCCAACTTTTGTTTTCTTTTTTCTTTTTTTCGTTTTTTCATATTATATAGTGAAAAGTTAATTTGTTTTTTTAATTAAATTAAACCTTTTTTGATAATTAAGTAAAACTTTTTTTTAATAAAACCTCTTTTTAATACAAATTGATCTTTTTAGATCAAAACTAAAACAGTTTTCAAAATAAAATTAAGTTCTCTTTCTTTTCTATATGTAAGTTAAATTAAGACCTTTTTTTCAAAAATAACAAAAATCCCAAAATTTGCACCTTTTTCTTCACTATCTTCGTAATTCACTCGATGGTCGTCTGACTTTGCCTACTAATGTGTGTGTTCATTTTGCAGCTTATTATGTTGTGTTTTTATTTAAGTTTCATTACTATTGTAATTGCTTCTCGGTTGTAACCTCGCGAACAAATAATCGCATTTACTTTCCGCATTTTACTCCCGCTTGTATGATTTAAATTTCTCACACTTTCACCGATACTTCTGTCACATTACACACATCCGAAGGTTAGGTCTAGCTTTTTGGTCGCCGCGCCAATAGTCCTCACCTTCAACCCTTAAAACCTCAAAACCTCAAACCCTTTCACCTTACAAACCCTAATTTTCACAAATGCCTCGCCACAGGCAAAATTACAATTTTACCCCTAGCATTAGGTCGAAGAGTCGCCGCACTCATTTTAGGGTTTCCCGCCGCGGAATCCCTAACCTAATTTAACCCTAATTCACTTAACAATCCAACGTAGAGATTTGGAGTTTCTACACTCCACGTAAGCGTGTCCTTAAGATGCGTTTATTCCCCTTGAGACCTTGACCACAGTCAAGAAGTCTCTAACCTCCCTTTTGTGGGGAACTACGATTACTCTGATTCCACTCCCGTAAGGATACGTAGGCATAAGATCCGATGTCTTGCCGAGTAAACTTAGAACTAACCCCTTAGGTCTCTTTTCTCACTTTTAATCCTCTGTACATATACCTTAAGCAAATAAATAAAGCAAATAGTAAACATCTGAACAAAAGGTTCCTGTAGAGTACTACAGAAGTTTAGGGTGCTAATACCTTCCCTAATCTTAACCAACCCCCGAACCCTAGATCTTTCCCCGCGTTGTGTTTACAACGCAAAATATTTAGGTTTTCCCTTTTTGACCTTTTCCTTCGGATAAATCAAAGAGCGGTTGTGAATTGAATTGCGATTCAAACTCATTAATAGTTTGAGATCCTATTTCCACCGCAACAGAAAATGGCGACTTCACTGGGGATTTTTCTAAACTTTTGAGGGTTATCCCTAATTTGTTCATATTTATTACTATTTGTTTTAATATTCATTTGTATGTGTGCATTGTACTTTGATTTTGGGACTGTTCCTTGTGCTGTGAGATAAGTCCTACGCCCGGACTAGTGACATTATTATAGGATGGGGATATATTCGATGAGGCTTATAGGGATTTGAATCCCGACCAAGCTGATTCGAGAATCACCGCTCAGTTGAGACCTTTTCGAAAATGGTTCGGTTGAACGAGTAGTCGTGAAAACTTTTTCCATGGTCGATTGGAGTCTGTGATATTGGGAACCGTGGTACCTTTACACCATCTTGGCCTTATTTAGGACGTAGTGCGGGAACTATGTGGGAGTAATCCTACAATGGTTGCTACGCGATACTACACTCAAAAGAGGTTCTCTTGAGAATATTATTAACCCCGAGTCAATCGGAAAGTTGATAATATCCGAAAGATGGGCTGATGACTTTGGGCACTTTTTAGAACCTTGTTCTGCAGGTACAACTAACCTATAGTACACTCCTTTTGGGATGGGTAGACCTTAACTCCGCTCACGTTCCTTTAACCTAGGACTTTGTGTGTTTTCATGCATTGCATTCATAAAACATCATATCGCATTAAGATTTCATGGAATTCAAACTCTACTTATGAACATTGCAGGATACCATGGATCACTCTAGGAGGCATACTTTGAAATTTACTTTTAAGGGTTTTAATTTGGAAGTCCTAGAGAAGCTAAGGGATTTGGTTCAAGATCAAGAAAAGTTCCAAAACAGATATGGAAGGCTATTGTCTTTGTTGAAAGTTCAAGTAAACGAAGGACTTCTTGCGACTTTGCTACAGTTTTATGATCCAGATTATCATTGCTTCACCTTTCCAGATTATCAGCTTTTACCTACCTTAGAAGAGTACTCTCAGTTGGTGGGATTACCTATCTTGGATAAGTCTCCATTCCCTTTCTTGGAGGAAGACCCTAAAGAACGAGATATTGCTAAAGCCATTTGTCTAAGGATATCCGATGTCAAAAACAATATGATCACCAAAGGGGGGACCTCCGGTTTTCCCAGGGACTTCCTAATTAAGAAAGCCCAATTTTATGCCGATCATAAAGACATGTTTGCCTTTGAGACCATATTTGCTTTGATTATTTATGGGTTGCTGCTTTTTCCTAGTTTTGAGGGGGTTGTGGACCTTAATGCAATCAAGACCTTCATGAGGAGAAATCCAGTTCCAACACTATTGGGTAATACTTATCATTCAGTACATCTTCGAAACTTTCATGGTGGAGGAATGATTACATGTTGTGTGCCATTACTATACAAGTGGTTTATTTCTCACTTACCCAAGTCCGGTCCGTTCTGGAGACCTAATCAAGAACGTTGGTCGCAAAAAGTTATGGCTTTAACTCACTCTAATATTGATTGGTATAATCGCATGTACGATGGGATATCGATCATTGATAGTTGTGGAAACTTCAACAATGTGCCTTTGCTCAGTTTCAATGGAGGAATCAGCTACAATCCAGTCCTAGCTCGCCGACAGTTGGGATACCCCTTGAAGGAACCGCCTAAAGGTATTCATGTGGAGAAAATCTTTTTCAAAGACGACAAAAAGCTTCAAGATCAGATTCTATCTTCTTGGAATCATCTGCATAGGAAAGACAAAGAAAGTTTGGGAAGACCTAATTGTGTGTCCATGGAACCATACCTTCAATGGGTACGAGGAAGAGCTATTGAGTTGAAGATGCCCTACTCTCGCCAAGATCCTTTACCTCAAAGAGAAGAACTTGTCCAGTATTTCATGACTGAGGCTGAGACCTTGAAGATCGCTTTGAAGAGATCACAACATGAAACAGAAGCATGGAAGAACAAATACCATGTGATGGCCAGCGAGTACGAAGAACTTCAAAAGCAGATTCAGTCGAAGAATGATGAGATACAATCCTACAAGAAGAGAAGGCTCTACGAATATTTATTTTCCTCCGACTCTCCGTCTGCTCACTGAAGTTGTGGAAGATGCTTCTCTAGGACTTTCTAGGCTTTTATTTAGCTATTTTGGTTGCAAGAACATTATTTGTAATCTGTCTTCAATGAATTAACAGTTTCCTTGGTATTCCGCAATATTCGTAAATATTTGAATTCCATGAAATCTTCATTTGCATTCACATTTTAGCATCATACTTTTGCATTGCATGTGTCTCCCGATTTCTCATACTCGGTTCTCTCACCTTCCAGTTTTGTCACCCTGAGTTCTCTGCATCAATACGACCCTTCAAAAGGATGGAAGATCAAAACCAAGAGATCAACCGTGTCAGCCATGAACTCGAAGATCTTCGAGGAAGTGTGGGGCAGATTTTGGAGATGCTACGAGCTCTTAGTGTGAAGATGGATGCTCAGTCTACTGTTGTTTCTGAGACTACTAATACCGTTATGGAACACCAACAAGCTGTTACTGTCGAGAATGTACCTCCTCACAGTCTTCAATCCGGTTGGGTGCCTCCTAGTGCTCAACCAGTTCGACGAGCTACCCCTCCAAAGTGCAAAACTCCTAACTCCGACCATGGTAAAGGACCTGCACGTTCGAGGAACCGCAAAACAGCTACTCCTCAACCTTGGCAACATCAGCAGAATTATGTTCAAGGTTATCCGTTTCCATATGTCCAACAACCCTATGTAGCTATTGTTGCACCTCCTTTCGATCAGCAGCTTCCTAGATACCAGCCTGTGCAGTCAGCTCAGGTATATCAAGCACCAGTTTATCAACAACCTTCCGGTTATCAGCCTATGAAAGTTCCTGTCAACAGTCCACGAGTGCCCAACGCTCCTGTTCACCAACAATCACAGAATCAGGTTCCTTATCCCCATAAGAGGCAGTATAAGCCTTGTCCTCCAATTCCGATAACTTTCACTAAGTTATACCCCCATTTGGTACAACAAGGTCTGATTACCACCCGTGCTTTGGGTCCTCCGCCTAATCCGTTACCTGCAGGTTACAACGCTGCCGCTCATTGTTTATTTCATGAGGGTGCGCCCGACCATGATCTAGAGAATTGCTACGCTCTTAAGAACTTTGTCAGAAATTTGCTAGAAACGAAGAAGTTGTCTTTTGGCGATGCTTCGCCGAAGATCGAGACTCCTCTTGGGGTTCCCCGCTTGTCAAGCTTAGATTCTGCAAAGTATGTTGACCCCTCAGCGAATCAGTCGAAGCCAGTAATTATTCAAAGGCCTAGCTCGCTTCATTTCAGTAACCCTTAAGATGATATGATCGGGATCAACAAAGAATCTGGGAAAGTTATTTTGAAGCAACGACTGAAAACTGTTGAAGATGTGACCAGCATAACTGGGGCAAGCCATGACGACTCACAGTGATCATGAACCAGACGTCCTTTCCATTGAGGCTCCGCCAAAGGAAACCGTTACTCTTGAATGCAAGATTTCATAAACATTTAGAAGGATTTTTCCGACAGTTCATTTGTTTATTTATATGTATCTCTCTTTGATTAAGCATATTTAGCATGGACGAACTTGTTTATCTTTGATTAATTAATGCAACGCATATGTTTGTCTTGAATAAATCCATTCGTTTCACTCATTCAAAAAAAAAACGTTTTCATAAATCATAATGCCAACTTTACCCGATCTCTTGTTCTAATGGAGAATTTGGGGGGAGGATGACGAACCTAAAACGTCAGATTTCTTGTCGTATGCTGTCAATTGAAACCTGCTGATGATGTAAGACATTGTTTCAAATCCCAAACACTGGAGATATAAGGATGTTAATCCCTAGTCAACCTCTTTGAGCCTTGAAGTAGGAGTTTTCTCTTTTTAAGAACCTTCATCCTAACCTGGGGCAGGGTAGGTTTCAGTTAAACCGATCGAGCGCTTAGACTCTCAAAAAGGAAGAGCAAACCTTCGAGAATTTATCCTTAGCATCTTAAGAAGTCCAGTACAATGACTATCCCTCGGTTACCTAAGGAGTGGGGCAGTCACGAGCCTTCAAAAGATTTACACGACTTGTGCATAAAAGAATATACAAAAAAAATAAGAGCCCGCTAAGTCAAAACCTATGAAGGAGACTTAGGCAGAACTGGGGCATCCCACTGGACTCCAAAGGCAAATCAAAAGATGTTGTCCAGGCAAAAGTTAGGGAATAAAAAAGAACAAAATCGTGTGACCAATTGCCATTAGCAATAGGTGAGTGACTGCCATGTCCAAAGCCTTGATAAGTTCTCGACCATAGCAAATCCGCTTGAGATATGAGCGCTCGTATCCGATCAACTGAATTAGGATTGGAGAACATCACGAAGAAGGGGTGGGTGCAAATATAACTTCGAGCCTTTATCCTTTGTTTCTTAAACCGTGAACCGAGCCACGATACAACCTTTAAAAGACCTAATTGAAGTAGGACTTCGGTTGAAAGCATACTCGACAAGATCACGTTTCCTGACTCCTACGAGCCATGCTCAGAAAAAATTCATGTTGGCATTATAATTAAAACTTATATCCTGACTAGTGATTTCGGTCACAAGTTATTGCGATATCTTTTTTAAAAACAAAAAATTCAAGACAAATATATGAGTACATTGACAAGCTCAGGATAGGCATTTCAGGCATGACAACTTTGCTTGATATCTTAGAGATCTACATATGAACATAACCCGTGGAACTTGAAGATCCTGCTAAACAGGGACAAGCAGTTTCCCAGTTCGCTTACCAACGCGAGGCTGACGTTCTTAAGAGCTATTTCTCAAAGATTTCGTCGTAACACGCTTAATTTGGGCCAGACCTGACGAATCTCTCAAAGAGTTTGAGAACAATGGGGCAACCCGACTCAGTGTTCTCTATAAAATCCTCTTGAGATGACCCTACCTCACAACGCAAATATCCTGGGGCACCGTGTTTTTTAAAGAAATGAATGGTGACTACTATAAGGTCCTTCAAGATCAAAACCATGTGGTTTCACAACTTTTCTTCATGCACCCGATGGATTTTACTCACAGCGGCCTTCATTCCCCAGTAAATCTCAGTGTTGCAACAGGCTCCTAAACTATTGCCTCATCACAGTCCCCAGAGAGACTATAAGCTGACAACTTTTTCTTGGGTAACTCGAAAGTGTCCCTCAGGTTTTCTTCTCCCCATGTGAAGACGTGATACTGTACACCCAAGCAGATTACCTTCTCCCCAGAGAAGTCAGAATTTTGAAACCAGATTTGGTTCTACCATTGATCCTTCGCACCCATGATTGACGTATTGGTTGCAGAGAACGCAGGGTATCTCCGTCGAGATGTTTATTTCATCTCTCGTCCCGTCTCTAGTCTGTTTCGTCAGCATACGCAGGGGCATAAGCATCACATGCCTATTTCATACACATACTCATTATATACTCATTTCATTACATCCTGCATATTTAACTACATAGACATTAACATACATTCATATGCAGTAACATATGTGTTAGCATTCACAGGTTTATTGTGTTTCACCATCATTGGTTGTTACCGCCGAGTAACTGGGTTCGTCCATTCTCTCCAAATAGATTGTCAGCCCTAAGCATAAAATACATATGTGCTTCCAGTTTCCCCACAGAGCTCGATCCTCGTGGATGACGGTTACTTCCGCTGTCTTTCCTCGCCAGGATAAGATATTTACCCTTCGAGATCATTCCCTCGATGGAGTCTTGATTGCCAGTTTTCTTTCTAGCTCGATCCTAGATTGAATCTCGGTCTTGTCGGTTGTCGAGCCCAACCGGACGTGCATTTATTTTGCACCGTCTAAAAATCTTCACCATACCTTAGCAGATATGCGACTGTTCTCGCCTGAGAAGCTTATCACTGTACCCGGATGTGCATTTATTTTGCACTATCTTTCAAGAAAATCAATCACAATCCTTTACAGATACACGCCAGTTCACGAATGGAAATCTATCAGTACATATTACAGCATCGGTATGCAACTGTTCTCGCCTGAGAAGCCTATCGGTACAGCACTTTACAATTCTACATCCTACAACATCGGTATGCAACTGTTCTCACCTGAGAAGCTTATCACAATCGATCAGCAACAGTTCTCACAAGAGAAGCTTATCACAATCGATCAGCAACAATTCTCACAAGAGAAGCTTATCACAATCGATCAGCAACAGTTCTTACAAGAGAAGCTTATCACAATCGATCAGCAACAGTTCTCACAAGAGAAGCTTATCACCATCGATCAGCAACTGTTCTCACCTGAGAAGCTTATCATCGATCAGCACCTGTTCTCACCTGAGAAGCTTATCATCGATCAGAACCTGTTCTCACCTGAGAAGCTTATCATCGATCAGCACCTGTTCTCACCTGAGAAGCTTATCAATGATCAGCAACTGTTCTCACCTGAGAAGCTTATCATCGATCAGCACCTGTTCTCACCTGAGAAGCTTATCATCGATCAACACCTGTTCTCACCTGAGAAGCTTATCATCGATCAACACCTGTTCTCACCTGAGAAGCTTATCATCGATCAGCAACTGTTCTCACCTGAGAAGTTTATCATCGATCAGCACCTGTTCTCACCTGAGAAGCTTATCATCGATCAGCACCTGTTCTCACCTGAGAAGCTTATCATCGATCAGCACCTGTTTTCACCTGAGAAGCTTATCATCGATCAGCACCTGTTCTCACCTGAGAAGCTTATCATCGATCAACACCAGTTCTCGGTTAAGAAGCTTATCGTAACGTTCTTCAGCAACGGTATGCAACAGTTCTCCGCCGAGAAGCTTATCATCATCTGTTATCACCTCTACAAGCAGTTCTTACATGAGAAGCTTATTATTCCCACTCTTGCAAATAAGCGACATTTCTCGCCTGAGAAGCTGATCCTATCTTCGTTATGACTCGCAGCAAATGGCCATCTCCATCGAGCAGTTGGGCTTCCATTTTCCTTGTCGTCTTGAAGTATGGGGAGGTTTGAACGGAATCATATTCAGGAGAGCACAGATCTTGAAGTATGAAGAAGTTCATTTACCCTTTAGTAAAAGAAGGATCAGAATCATATTCAGGAGAGCATGAATCTTGAAGTATGAGGAAGTTCAGTTTACCCTTTAGCAAAAGAAGAAGCGGAATCATACCCGACGCGCTGTCCTCGGAAGTATGAAGAAGTTTATTTTATCCTTTAGTAAAAGAAGAATCTGAAACGTATTCCAGGCACCGACCTTAAATACGAGGAGATTTGTATATCAGATAAGCAGCAACCTCTTTATTCGAGTGCTTATCCGTTTTGGCATGTAAGTCCCTTCCAACGATAAGTGACAGTTCTCCCTCGAGAAGCTTATCAGGGCATTTCCCATCAAAGCCCATTTATTTTGGCATACAGCCGGTCTTTACCCTGTATATTTGATACGGATTTCCGAAAAGTCCGTCTGATCCCGTCACGAAGGATAGTTTATAGAAGCTTGGATGTTATTCTTTGCTCAATGCTCCAGCATTCTGTGATCGATCTTGCAGTCGTGTAGATCCAGTCTTATTGTTAGATATTCCCTAGTGGAGGCCGTCTCATAGGTGCCATCTCCATTTAAGGATCTTATTCTTAAAGTCCATTTATTTTGGCATACAGCCGGTTTTTACCCTGTATATTTGCTACGGATTCCCGAAAAAAAATCCGTTTGATCCTGTCACGAGAGGTAGTTTACAGAAGCTTGGATGTTATTCTTTGCTCAATGCTCCAACATTCTGTAATCGATCTCGCAGTCGTACTTGATCCAGTTTTACTTTTAGATTCCCAAGTGGAGGCCGTCTCATAGGTGCCATCTCCATTTGAGAATCTCGTTCCCGTTCTAAAAATGACAAATTGGTCGTGTTCGCACCAGTTGACCATCATTTTAGAATTCCCCAGTGTTGTGTTGTGTCCCAGCGCGTCGTTTTCCCCAGTGTGTTCTTCCCGTAGCATCTGTCCCTGTGTCGTCGCATTTGTCAGCATTTTCGCAATTCATCATTCCAGCATACGCATCATATCATATTCATATCATTGTCTGCATTAGTCCGCTTTCGTTTTGTCTATAACATTGCATATCGCCACATATAAGGGCAAAATTTTTGGTTATCTATATTTAAATCCCTCCACCATGATTCCTCGAGTCTCCGCCACTCAAATCATCCGGTGTAGCTATTTAAATAGGGGCAACTGTAATACCCCAAATTTTACCCTTACATTTAGTCAGTCATTTCGCATAGCATTTCATTTTGAATCCGCTAACCATTAACAAGCCATAAAGAGTGTTTTTTTTTGCAGGAACCACACCAAGGGGCATTTTGGTCATTTTCACGCTGACTCTGCCATTTCTCGAAGAGGGATCGTCGCTAGGTCTTGAGGCAATGTTAACTTTATTTTGAGGCATTTATTTGATATGTGGTTTGCTTATATCAAGACGTCGGTGTAGTTTGATTGGTATCAGGAAACCTTGTCAGAAATACAACTGGATTTGGGCTGTTCACAGCTCGTGGTCTATTTTAAGTCACTCCCAAACAAATTTGTTTCTGTTAATTACGAGTGATTTAATTTGGAATACTGAAGCGCCAAAATGTGATTCGAGCGTTTGCAGGATTCTTGTTCATGAATTTTGTTAAAAGTTATTTGATTAGTGGAAATTAATTGAATATTTAATGTTAAGTCGGGCTGCTCTAAACACAAGAAAATTGTTACTTAAGAATGGATTGTTGCGGTTTTGGCGCGTGTCCGCGGTTGGCCCAGAAAGACAATGGGATAATATTAATAAGGGATGTTGCTAGTTGAGGTCCAATCCCATGTTTGGCTGTTGTTTTCATCGAAGTCATGTGAGATACCCATATTTATTTACAAGTCCAATTCGTGGTTTGAGTGCTCACTGGTTATTATAAAGAAAACATGCTATATGTTGAGCGAGAGGTTAATACCTCTGTTGGATACTTATTATTCAAATAACCAGCAACATTCATGGTTTGATTCTATATAAAAGGGCGGTACGTTTCAAATATGCACAAAGTACTGATTTTATTCAATATAAGGAATGGTGCATTCAAATATACAAAATTCAGTTTGAGCCATAATTCCAAACAATACATTACAAAGTTGATCAACAAGTTTCCCAGAGCACTCTACATGCTAAGATGATAAGAATTCTATCCTAAGATTTTGAATAAATAAGTTCAGCCAATGTTGTTCATAGTCTGACCATCTCATCGCTACAAACCTTCACGCCTTAAAGTACTTCGCCAGTTGCCCACGACCTTCGGCCGCCGACTATAAGTTGTTTCCCTGTAATACAACAGAAGAAGTCAGCCTAAACACTTGGCATCTCAACCGTATTCTACCTGTCAAAATGAATGAACAGTCAGTAATTCGAACGCGATTGCGGACGCGAGCCAAAAATAACAAAGCAAAATGAATTGAAAGGAGTTCAGCCCTCAGTTTTTATTCATCATCGGGCATGAAAATTCGAGCGGCTGGGAGAGCCACGGCCGAAGCCGTTACCAACTCCCTACCGAACATCGAATTATAGCATACAGTAATTTCGTGCAAACTGTCAGCTCCAAATATCAGCTCAGACCCGAAGGTCATCATCGCTAAGGCAACGCGACCAAAACCAAATGGCAATGGCATCCAACACAGGTTCAGACAAAGCCGTCAAACATAATCGAAAGCCACACATACAATAGCAGTTCAGACCCTAAGGTCATTATCACCGCGTAACCTTTCCGGCGGCATGGATCAGTTCAAAGCACCCATTCTGAAAGAAGAAGAGGAAAAGTAAGTGTGTTCCAATTGGTTTCCAAACTGATACAAGGGTAAAACAGCACAGCCAATTCGGACTCAGACCCGGATGCCGGCAGGTCTGAGTCGCTTTGTTTTCCAACACCTGAAATTCACCACAACAGCATCAGTACAAATTTTATAACAGAACTCAAAACCAAAGCAATTCATAAACTGCACCAAATTTGAACAAACATTATAAGTGCAAAACTGGCCCAAATTCAGAAAGGAAAAGAGGGACCAATAAGTCGTAAGTAGAAAACTCAATGCACGAGTGGAAGAGCAATTCAGGGAGCTGGGTTCAGTTCAGGCGCAAGAGGAAGAAAGGGATTTGGTTCAAGAGCAAGAAAAATATCCAACACAGAGGCTCAGTTGAGGACAACATCATAGCCTCTTATCGCACAACCAACAACACAAGTAATCCCGCCTTGTCATCCTACAACAGCCAAACTACAAACCCAGTTGGTAACGGTAATCGAACGTCAGCTTATCAGAAGAAACAAGTTCATGTCCAAAACTGTATCAGAACCTAAGAAAAACTGGATATCCACATCTGAAAAGAAGATTAAAACGAATCCAATTATTAAAAGAAGAGCAAAACGAATCCAGTTATCAGATGAATTCGTATCCAACAAGCCAACAAATCAAGGCTTAGTCCATATCAATAAGATCCTGCAATCAGAAAAGACTGTCATAGACATCACAGTTGCAAGCATTGGGCTCAGTTCAACATCATTGCCCTGGGTAATTAGGAGTACCAGCAAAAAAACAGGAAAAATCAGGTTATGGATATCAACATGAATCGCACCACAAAATATCAGTTCATCATAAGCAATTCAAACTGAAGCAAAACAGATCCATTTCTGAAAACAAGTCGAAGCAAATCCAGCCGTGTCAAACAATCGAAGACCAGACAAGCAGCAATAGGAATTGTAGCATCATGTTCCGATGGCTCAGACAGAGCGTCATCATCGTCGTATACCCCTTCTCGGCAGTTTGGATTCAACCAAAGCATCCATACCAAATCTGAAAGAAGAAAAAGAACGTTAGTGAACTCGCATCAGGCAGGAATTTTGAAGTAAGACGTGACTCAAAACAAATATCAGACAAATCACAAGGGTCCACATCCGATAAAATCCGAGAATCCATCATTTGATCAAATCTGCATCAGAAATAAATAAAATCAAATCCAATCAATCAAATCTGAAAAAGGAAATCAGAACATATCAGAGATAAATCCCTAATCAAATCCAATCTCAGTTTCGAGTAAACCTGGAAAAGGAAAGGGAATCATATCAAATTTCCAATCAAATCGAAATTATGAATTTTATCCAAGCCCACAGATCAGAGAGAGTGGTATATAAAGGAACGAGCTCACCATGTTGAAACGCTAACGGGCTAACGGCGAAAACAAAGGGACAGCTGAGAGAGAAGACGGAGCGGCAGAGAATACCAAACGCGGTCGCTCGTCACGAAGCCCTAATCAAGAACCCCAAGTTTCGACGGAACCCCGGAGCTCCTCGTCTGAGGATCCTCAACGGAGTCAAACCATCGCGACCTCAGATTGAACGTCATCAACATTCAACATCATCGTCCGATCGAAACTCTTCAAAGCTCAAAGGCCAAAGAGAACTTCACCGTTCAAAACGTAAGCAAGGAACACATAATACCGTCACTTTTAATGTTGTTTGATTTGATTTCAGGTGTTTCATCGTGAGCGAAAGATGGATTCAATGCCAGAGACGAAGAGAGGTTTGGAATGAAAGGAAGCGAGAAAGACGAAGAGAAATGAGAGAAACAGCGCCGCGAGACGCATTAGGGTTTTGAAACCCTAAGTCTTTGTTTTTTGTTTATTGACTGCATACAACCAGTTGGGTCCGGATGTAGCTACCGACCCAACTTTTGTTTTCTTTTTTCTTTTTTTCGTTTTTTCATATTATATAGTGAAAAGTTAATTTGTTTTTTTAATTAAATTAAACCTTTTTTGATAATTAAGTAAAACTTTTTTTTAATAAAAACTCTTTTTAATACAAATTGATCTTTTTAGATCAAAACTAAAACAGTTTTCAAAATAAAATTATGTTCTCTTTCTTTTCTATATGTAAGTTAAATTAAGACCTTTTTTTCAAAAATAACAAAAATCCCAAAATTTGCACCTTTTTCTTCACTATCTTCGTAATTCACTCGATGGCCGTCTGACTTTGCCTACTAATGCGTGTGTTCATTTTGCAGCTTATTACGTTGTGTTTTTATTTAAGTTTCATTACTATTGTAATTGCTTCTCGGTTGTAACCTCGCGAACAAATAATCGCATTTACTTTCCGCATTTTACTCCCGCTTGTATGATTTAAATTTCTCACACTTTCACCGATACTTCTGTCACATTACACACATCCGAAGGTTAGGTCTAGCTTTTTGGTCGCCGCGCCAATAGTCCTCACCTTCAACCCTTACAACCTCAAAACCTCAAACCCTTTCACCTTACAAACCCTAATTTTTACAAATGCCTCGCCGCAGGCAAAATTACAATTTTACCCCTAGCATTAGGTCAAAGAGTCGCCGCACTCTTTTTAGGGTTTCCCGCCGCGGAATCCCTAACCTAATTTAACCCTAATTCACTTAACAATTCAACGTAGAGATTTGGAGTTTCTACACTCCACGTAAGCGTGTCCTTAAGATGCGTTTATTCCCCTTGAGACCTTGACCACAGTCAAGAAGTCTCTAACCTCCCTTTTGTGGGGAACTATGATTACTCTGATTCCACTCCCGTAAGGATACGTAGGCACAAGATGCGATGTCTTGCCGAGTAAACTTAGAACTAACCCCTTAGGTCTCTTTTCTCACTTTTAATCCTCTATACATATACCTTAAGCAAATAAATAAAGCAAATAGTAAACATCTGAACAAAAGGTTCCTGTAGAGTACTACAGAAGTTTAGGGTGTTAATACCTTCCCTAATCTTAACCAACCCCCGAACCCTAGATCTTTCCCCGCGTTGTGTTTACAACGCAAAATATTTAGGTTTTCCCTTTTTGACCTTTTCCTTCGGATAAATCAAAGAGCGGTTGTGAATTGAATTGCGATTCAAACTCATTAATAGTTTGAGATCCTATTTCCACCGCAACAATAGATTAATAAGTTGAAGGCGCAACTCAAGGTCAAAAAGAAAGAAGTTATGGTAGAGCCATCTCGCAGATACAGAAGTGAGTAGAAACTCTAAGAAAACTTGTTAGCTTTTGAAGAGCTCAAGATTCGGGTGGAGTTAAAGTAGTCTAGGCTTGAAGATGTCTTTGGTGAAGATGCGTGGGAAGATTATTATCAGTTTCTGGGAGATGTCATACGCAGAAGAGACGTCCTTATCCAAAAATTGATTGCAAGACCAGAGTGTAGCATCTCAAAATTTCCCTCATTGTTTCTTGATTTACTGGCTTATGTTTCTCTGCATTTTGCATTTCCGCATATCATATCATTGTTCTCGAGACCTGGGATCAAGGTGTTTCTATGGCTCATGGCTCTCTTTTATTGCAAAAGTTTAAACAACGAGCTTCAGAGGCGTCGGCATTTATTTTTCCCAGCGATTGAGAGGACGATTTTATTCAGCAGGTTATTTTTAGCACAGGAGATAGGTCACATGTTATCTAGACATTTTCACATTCACAATATTCAAGGGCAAATTTCAGAGGCTTAATGAGGGTCAGAAAAGATGGCAATGGGTGATTACGCAAGTTTCCCTCCACATGACGCCAAAATTGGCATTTTTTGAATGTGGTAATCGGTTACCACATATGGGTAATCGATTACCTCAGGCACAGTTTGTAAAAATATTTGAATTTTCAGCACTGCATAATTTCCAATCATTTTCAACCCTTATTTTCACATGTGCATCATTGGAAGGATCTAGAACTGATTCATTATCACCATTTCCCTCCAAATTTCAAACACTCCATTCCTAATCCCACTCCTAATTTCCATTCCAAACACTAACCCACACTCCAAACCATATTTTAATTCCTAACCTAGGGGTTATTTACTCAAATTTACTCCAAACCACACTCATTCGCTCTCATTTTTCATCTCAATTTCAAATTTTGCTCTCAAAATTCTCTCAACTTCTCTCTCATTCTTCAACCTTCCACCAAAGCTCCATAACCAAAAAACTTCACAATTTGTGAATCTTTGAGCTAAACCTTCATTTCATCTTCATCCTTGATTCAATTCTGGTTCTATAGTTCATTTGGATCTTGAATTAAGTTTTTGGAATCACTTTTGGAAGAGTTTTTTCTTATTTGCGGATTCTTGCTTGGATCTTCAAGTTTTCTTTCTCATGCTTCATAGACCCTTGGATTTCTTGCTTGGATCTGTTAATTGTAGCTTAACAACACTTACCAAAGCAATTCTCAGCTTCGTTGGTTAGTAACTTCTAGATCTAGCTTTGATATTGCTTAATCTTGCATGTTACAATGTAGATCTTTGGTTGTTGTTGCATTTTGATCCATTTGCTTTGATTTGATCTTGGATCTTGTTGTTTCTTTGATGTAATTGGTGTTTGATTACTGTGATATGTGTCGCTACTGCGAAAATCGGCACCGGCTATGACAGAAGAGTCGCCACCGTGCGTTATTTATCCCAAAAGAGGGAAAGGAAACGCTCAGAGTAAACCTAACGCAAAGAGGGAAAGGAATGGTCATCGCAACCAAATCCTAGATTCGGGAGTCGATTACGCAAGGGGAAGGTATTAGCACCCCTCACGTCCGTCGTACTCGACTAGATCCACGCTTGTTTTCTGTCTAAGGGTATGTTCATCTATTTACTCTAAAGGTCCGGGTTAAAAAAGAAAAGAAAATGACTCGGCAAAGTATCGCACTTTATGCCTACGTATTCCCGTCTGGGACGAGAAATCAGAGTCAACGTAGTTCGCCTAACTACGGGTTAAGAGGGAAGGTTGCTCGCCGAGATATCGCATCTTGTGCCTACGTACTTTCATACGGCTTGAAAGATCAGAGCAAACGTAGTTCGGGCTACGGAAGACACAAGTTTGTCTGACAGTTTTTTTTATCTCCTTATGAAAGGGTTTTCCTGATTAAGGGTCCAAGAGGACAAAAACAAAGTTTGAATGTTTGTTTGAGTCTTTTACGAAAGAACTGTTTTTTTAGGATGTTCGCAATCTCCGTCGCACTAGAGACTATGACCCAGGAGTGAACGCTTTGTATTTTACCCAAAGGGTACCATACTAAACATCCAGATCACTGGAGAGAGACCCTCCACCAACCTTTTCCCAGATAGCTTAAGGCTCGTAACATACGACTTCAATTAACCTTATTACTGTATTTTTGAATTGTTTTGAGATGAGAAGAGAAAGACGCCCTAAAACTATGGATGAAAGGGAATCTACCCTAATGTTATCACGCGTGGGTAAAAACCTAATGTCTGTCATAATTCCCTCTTGCACAGAGGAAATCAGAGATCCTAAGGGAAAACAGCAAAAGAAAGCAAGCAGTAAACAGTAAACAATAAAATGCATGTTATGCAACAGTACAAGCGAGGCAAGGGAGTCCGGCTCAACCTCAGACCTAAGAAAACAACAGGCAAGGGGAGACAAGCTCCACCTCAAACCTAAAGGTAGGCAACAACAAGCAAACAGACAATACAACAAAAGAAAAACAGAGGAAGCAGCCCAAGCAGCAGCAACAACAACTTCAATCTTCAACAGTAGCTCTGGTCAGCAAAGTTGACAACAAAGAGTCTTCATCTTCAAGCTAGCTCCTATCTTCAAGCTTCTTCAATTCTTCATCTTCAAGCTCTAGCAAGCTCCACAAGAAGATAAATCATCATTGAGGTATTAGCAAAAGAGAAAGAAATCTTCAACTCCAAGTTCCACAAGCCAAGCTTATATGCATTCTATGTTTGATGAAAGAAGAAAGAACTAGTTCTAATGGCTCTTCCTAAACCCTAATCTTATAAGCTTCTAGAAAGCTCCTAAAAGAGAAAGAAATCTTCAACTCCAAGCTCCACAAGCCAAGCCACAGTAGCTACAAGATGTCCAGAAGCTCCTCCAAAAAGGAATCCAAGCATTTCAAGCTCCAAAGCCACCAACAAGACCAAACAAAGCAAGGTACCAAAGATGGAACACCACAAGCAACACAGACTTGCAAATTCTATCTAAAATAGAAAACTAAGTTATAAAATTCTAATAAAATTCCTAGGGGAAAATGCATGTTTTAACATTCTAGGGTTCAAATATTAAAGCCTAAATCAACTTCTAGGTCTACTAAACAATTCCTAAGTCGAAACATGTCAAGGTAAACCACAAGTTTGGGAAGGCTCTAAACATCTCACCTAAAACAGAACCTATAATTGTTGAAAAAATCTAATAAAATTTCTAAGGGAGCATGCACATCTAACCTATAACATATCCAAGAATCAGAGCCAGATTCAATACCAAAAGATCACACCAAAATCAACAAGGCAGATGAACAAATATGAAAAAATTAAAGAAATAAACAAAATGAGAAAAATCAAATAAAATTGAAAAATGCATGAAAATGCAATTTATTGATCCCAGAAAATCACAAATTTAATCAGGAGCATGGAGATATTTTTAAAATATTTTTTGGATCAAAAATGGATTTATTGTGATTTTAGGAATCAATTTGCATTAAAAATAAAATCAAAATGAAATAAAACAAATTAAAAACTAAGAAAATAACATGAGCGTTGGATTAATTGACCAAGTACTCAGATCTAAAGGCAGAGAGCGCGTCCACGCAAGCATCCCAGTCACACGCTGACTGGGATTAATGAAACGCAGCGTTTTGGTCCTTGGAGGCAAACTTCAGTTCAAATCTCAACCACACGATCTCAATACCAAGTCCAACTTCCAGCTTGATCTGATGGCATACAAGTCATCTTCTTCCTTCAACCTCCGGTAAAGCTTCAAACTCAGACGGTGGCCCAGACGGTGGCGCCACCGTCTTCTCCGGTGAGAATCAATTGCAGGCAACCAAAACATCACAAACCTTATATCAATCTTGCTCAATTTTCCACGTAGATCACGAATCTCCTATCCAAATCACCTAACTCTCAACAGGTTTCAAAATTCGCATCAAAGTTCAGAAATCACATCTAAATTAATCATCACCAATTCAAATCTAAAACCATAGGATTGATCCTCATGCTTCATACATCACTCTGATCTATCCAAAACATGTTCTAGCCTTAAGATCAGGTCAAACCGTGCTCAAATACAAATCACATATCACCTAAGTTTGTCTCTAATTGTCCAAAATTTTGTCCAGAAACGATCTACTCCTTAACTAGATCCTAACCACATATGCAAATTGATCTACATCTCCCTAGAATTATGAGAAATTTGAAGGTTACATACCTGGTGTAGATCCACTAACAGAGGTAGCTAGAGCTTGTTTCTTGCTTCAAAACTCTCCAGACACGATCAGTGATGCAAGAGAAAGAGTCTTCAACCTTCAATTTGCTCTGAATTAGCTTGGAAATCAAAAACCGATTCTCACTTGCTCCTTTGAAATTTCAAATGCAATCTCAGCTTCCACCACGAAATGAGCTCCAAAATGATTCTGAAATCATCAAAGGACTTAAATAGAACATGTTTATGGGCTTTGTGAGTCCAATTGAAGCCCAATCCAGCCATTTCAATTTTCTGTTTTCCTCTTCAAAATTTCACATGACAGTCACGAATTGGCCATGGAAATTGTTCTAGAAACTTCCCTTCCAATTGCAAAATGCCTTGTGAATGCATTCAGACCAAAAGGAGCACTTGAATTGCCTTGGTGAAGGATTTGGATATGTAACTTGCATATGAAGAAACACCATTGCAACTTGTGAAAATTGGCCTAAACTCAAAAATCCACCAATGTAATTGTGCTTGAAATGAAATTTAAAATCAAAATGAGCACTTATTTGACATGTTTTGGTCACTTAACCATTAATTTGGATTTTTCAACTTTGTATCCTTTGAAAATCTTCTTTTTCAAGCCATTTCAAACCAAGTCTTGCTATGAGCCCAATCAATCCATCATGACTTATTGGTTAGCCTGAAAACCACATTTTGAACAAGTTTCATGTTGAACAAAAATCCATTTGACAAGTGCAAGTTGGAGACTTTGACCTATGATTGAAAATGGCCAATAATCTCACTTTCCCAAAATACCCCTGACTTGTAAACCTCATAACTTGAGTTCTACAAATCAGATGGAAGACTTCTAGTACAATTTAGAAAGATAAGATCATGAGTAATAACTTTCATGTTGGCCAAAAGTTCAGGAGAAACCTCCTTCTAGGTCAAAAATATCTTGGAAGTCAGATGATTTTCACAGACAAATTTCAGAGGCATCTGAGGACTTGTAACTTGTCTGGACCATAACTTGAGTTCTACAAATCCTCTTGAGGACTTCTAGTACTCAAATTAAAGGTATTGAGATGCTCTACAAGTTTCATGTTTACCAAAGATCCATTTGATACTTGTATTTTGACTTATGTGGTCTTGAAGTTAGGCACTAAATAGGGGATTTTACACTGAAACCCTAATTTAGCAACCTCCCACACTCTTGACTTTTCTTGACTTGATCTTGGCACAACACCAAAAATGTCTCAACATATCATTTCATGAACTCCATGACCTAAAAATAGGCTTTGATATTCTTCAATTGCACAGTTAACCTAGGATTGGCCCAGATGAAACCCTAATTGCTTGCACCTCTGTGGCTCTGGCATTTGACACAATGACTTGATTGAGCTCTCCCATGGACCTCTAGGCATTCTATGAGCTCCATACACATACTCTTCTCATATTTAAAACTTCACATCCCTCTGATGGTCTTCAAATGATCCTCAAGTTAGGAGAAAATCTTCATGCAAGCATCTAAACTCTTAGGCACTCAAATTACCTCCTGATGACTTTGATAACTTCTCAATCTTGAATAAGACCTCTTGCTAGGCTTCTCTTGATAAGAATCATACTTGATCCCCTTCTATATGAATGATATCATGATATTCAAATGATATAACTATGCATATGTTAATGCAATGAAACATAAACCAGGTAAGAAAAGGTTGAGCAAATTTTGGGGTGCAACAGCTGCCCCTATTCAAACGGCTTGGACCCGACTGGGTGAAGAGCGAACGACTTTCAAACAATCGAGGTAGAAGACGGTTGAATACCAAGAAACCCGGAAATTTGCCAACCACAGAAATAAGCTACGAAAACTGCTCAGGAAACAACATCCGTTACACCGAGCCCAGTTGTTACGCCAACAACTGATCAGTCATCTGATAAAACTTTGGATTTCAACATCAACCCCCTGTGTGACACCACATGCATCGAATTAACTTTGCAAGAAACAACTCCGTCCACAACTGGACTAAATTCGTCAACACGAATAACAATCTCTGTCAATCACAGGTAATGACTCTGTCAACACGGATAATACTCATTGACGACTTCACTGGGGACAACTCCGTCAATCACGGGTAACGATTCCGTCAACACGGGTAACAATCACTGTCAACACAGATACAACTCCATCAACACAAATAACAATCTCTGTCAATCACAGGTGATAATTCCGTCAACACGGATAACAATCTCTATCAATCACAGGTGACAATTCCGTCAGCACGGATAGCAATCTCTGTCAATCACAGATAATGATTCCGTCAATCACGGATAACAATCTTTGTCAATCACAGGTAACGATTCTGTCAATCACGGATAACAATCTCTGTCAATCACAGGTGACAATTCCGTCAACACGGATAACAATCTCTGTCAATCACAAGTGACAATTCCGTCAACACGGATAGCAATCTCTGTCAATCACAGGTAACGATTCCGTCAATCACGGATAACAATCTCTGTCAATCACAGGTAACGATTCCGTCAACACGAATCCGTTTAAAGAATACTTTGCTGGGGAATACGAGAAACTTAACCAAACCACTTTGTGGGGAAAAAATTCGCCGGGGAAATCACTAGTGACAACTCCGAAAGTTTAAAGCCATGAAATCTTTTAATGCTGACGTAACAGCAACCTGAGAAGAACCCCTGCTGGAGACGAAGAGAAACTTAACCAAGAAACTCTGTTAGGGGACGAACGATATCATCACCTATCTCACGCTGAGAATTTGAATATCTAGAAATCCTTATGAGCAAGAATCTCACTCCTCTGCAGGGAATAACACCTGAAACAAAGAGGTAACCAACCTGGCTTATGTTTCAAAATGCGTATGTTTGACATTGGCGTAATGCTCCATACGGCATGGAAATGCTACGCGTTTGGGTATATGCAAATATGATGATATATGCAAAATGCAAAGAGGCCAAGAGGCACTTCAGCAAAATAAATGCTGAAGACAAAACCAAATCCGCTGGGGATAACCAGATACCAACAGACATATTCCAGTAAAATAAATGCTGGACAAGTGCAACCAACTCCGCTAGGGATAACCATCCTGTTGGGGAATGACTCACAAGCTTGAAATTACGAGCTCTGCTGATGATGTTCATCCTGTCAGAGGAAAAACAACCTGCTGGGGAAAAGGAAAAACAATCTCGCGCTGGGATAATCCTTCTTCTGTTGGGGACATCAAGATCCACTGAGGATACTCTCTTGGCAGCTTTCTTGGGGAATACTCTTTTGGGGATGACAGCCCCACATCCAGTAAGGATACGTGCCATCTCAACTCTCTCTGGGGTAAGACGTGACTTCCATCTGCTGAGAAGTGATACAATCACTTTGTCACGGGACTCTGGCTGGGGAAACACAAATTCCTTGGCTGTTTGCTTCAAAGGTGAGAACCCTGCAAAACACAAACAAAACAAAACTATACAACAAGATCTATCCCGGTTAGTATCCGTGACATTCGTTCAGTCAATTCGAAGTTTTAGCAATTATTGGCAAGGGCCAGCAAGTTTATGTACATGCAAGTTCATCAAAAACATCGGCGTTTTTCACAAACAAAACAGTAAAGAACAAGCATCAAGTATTGAATAATATGCTTTATTGATAACGGGCCTGTAAATAGGCAAAATTTTGTACACTGGATGCAACTCCTAAAAAGAGGAAGTTACGCACAAGCAAAATACAAGTATTACAGAAGTACAAAGAAAATTTGTATACATGTCGGCAACGTGGTACAGACGCACACCATGAGCTGGTCCTCCTATGACTCGCCTGACTCTGACGCTTTCCCGATACTCGATCTTCAGAAGAGATTTTTTCAGATATACGACCCTCAGGTACTCCCAAACCACTAAGCAACGCAGTATCAAACTCGGACCGCAGTCATTTTCTTTTTCAAATCCCTAACTTTTGCGTGAACCGCCCTTCGCGGGTTTTCAATTCACTAGGATACCCTTTTTTGCCGAAATCTCCCTTTTTAGGTTTTCAACTTCGCGGGTGTACACTTTTTCAATTTTATCCCTAACTTTTGCCCGAACCTTTTATTCCTTTTTTATAGTTCGCCGGGATGCCCCATTTTTCCTGGACTCTATTTTTCTGTCCAGCGGGTCACTTTAAGCAAAGTATTTTTTAACTGCGTCCGAGTTCACAGGGGATGTAAAATCCTCACCATCCATGGTGGATAACAATAAGCTCCTCTAGAGAAAACCTTTCTAACAACATATGGACCTTCATAGTTGGGAGTCCATTTGCCCCTGTGATCTGATTGTGGTGGGAGAATCTTTTTCAGCACAAGATCGCCCGTCTGAAAGCTTCAAGGGCACACCTTCTTATCATAAGCTTTCTTCATCCGACTTTGATACAACCGACCAAATGCTAGAGAAGCCAATCTCTTTTCATCCATTAAACTAAGCTGATTCAATCTATCTTTTACCCATTCTGCCTCATCAAGTTGGACATCACGCAAAACCCTCAAAGAAGGAATCTCAACCTCCAATGGTAGGACAACTTCCATACCGTATACCAATGAAAAAAGAGTTGCCCCGGTTGATGTGCGTACCGTCGTACGATAACCGTGCAAAGCAAAAGGCAACATCTCATGCCAGTCCTTGTAGGTCATAACCATCTTCTGAACGATCTTCTTTATGTTTTTATTGGTTGCTTCAACAGCGCCATTCATCTTGGGCCGATAAGGAGAAGAATTGTGATGTTCAATCTTGAAATTCTGGCACAATTCCTTCATCATCTTGTTATTCAAATTCGAACCGTTGTCAGTGATAATCCGCTCTGGGATTCCATATCTGCAGATAATGTCCTTCTTGATAAATCTGGCTACCACCTGCTTGGTAACATTAGCATACGATGCTGCTTCAACCCATTTGGTGAAGTAGTCAATAGCTACCAAGATGAAATGATGTCTGTTGGATGTCGTGGGCTCAATTTTCCCAATCACATCAATTCCCCACATGGAAAAAGGTCAAGGTGATGACATAACATTCAGAGGGCTCGGAGGCACGTGAATCTTGTCCGCATAAATCTGGCATTTATGACACTTCTTTGCGAATTTGAAACAATCTGTTTCTATTGTCAGCCAGTAGTATCTTGTTCGTAATAACTTTCTCGTCATTGCATGTCCGCCGGCATGCGTGCCAAATGTACCCTCGTGGATCTCTTCCATGAGCAACTTAGCCTCTTTCTCGTCCACACACCGCAACAACACCAAGTCATAGTTTCTCTTGTACAAGACGCCATCCGAATTCAAATAGAAATTGCCAGCCAATCTCCTAAGAGTCTTCTGATCACGACTGGGTGCCTCAGCCGGATACTCTTGGTTCTTCAGGAAATTCTGGATATCATAATACCACGGTTTGCCATCGGAAGCTTCCTCAATGGAGAATATGAAAGCGGGCCTATCAAGGCGAGAGATAACTATCCTGGGAGCCTCATTCCAGAAGTTAACTTTATACATTGAAGACAACGTTGCGAGAGCGTCTGCCATCTGATTTTCTGCTCGTGGTACATGGTGCAGTTCCACCTTGTCAAAGAAAGGTAACAACCTCCTTGCATAATTCATATAGGGTATCAGATTGGGCTGACGAGTCTCCCACTCTCCCTTGATCTGGTTCACAACTAGAGCAGAGTCTCCGTACACATCAAGATTTTTTAATTCTCAGATCAATAGCTTCTTCGAGCCCATAATGCACGCTTCATATTCGGCCTCATTGTTGGTAACTGGAACGGTCAATCTGGCAGTGAATGGGATGTGCGACCCATGGGGAGTAGTAATGATTGCCCCTATTCCACTTCCATATGAATTAACGACACCGTCAAATATCAATTGCCATTTGGAACCCAGCTCTGGACCTTCATCAGGCAACGGCTCCTCACAGTCCTTCATTTTTAAGTACATGATATCCTCGTCAGGAAAATCAAACCTCATCGGCTGGTAATCATCAATTGGCTGTTCAGCTAGGTACTCTGACAAAACACTACCTTTAATAGCCTTTTAAAAAACGTACTACATATCGTATTCTGTCAGTACCATCTGCCATCGGGCAATCCTTCCGGAAAGTGCTTGCTTTTCAAACATGTATTTGATCGGATCCATCTTCGAAATTAGCATGGTTGTATGATTTAGCATGTATTGCCTCAAACGTTTGGCAGCCCAGGCTAGCGCACAACACGTCTTTTCGAGCATTGAGTAACGGGACTCACAATCTGTGAACTTCTTACTCAAGTAGTAAATCGCATGCTCTTTACGTCCAGTCTCGTCATGCTGACCGAGAACACAACCCATACTTTTCTCAAGAACCGTCAAATACATAATCAATGGTCTCCCGGCTACTGGGGGTATCAATATTGGAGGTTCCTGCAAATATTCTTTTATTTTTTCAAACGCCTTTTGACAATCTTCATTCCAGGTCACACCCTGATCTTTTTTCAATAACTTGAATAATGGCTCGCACGTGGCCGTTAGATGAGATATGAATCGAGCAATGTAATTCAATCTCCCTAAAAAGCCATGAACCTCTTTTTCTGTTTTCGGCGTTGGCATTTCTTGTATTGCTTTTATCTTAGCAGGATCAACCTCAATTCCTTTTTCGCTCACAATAAACCCCAATAGCTTACCAGATCTCCCCCCGAAGGTGCACTTGTTAGGATTCAGCCTCAGCCTGAATTTCCTAAGCCTCTTGAACAATTCAGAAGATTGACCAGATGCTCTTCCTCCGTCTGGGATTTGGCAATCATATCATCAACATAGACTTCGATCTCTTTATGCATCATGTCATGAAAGAGTGTCGTCATAGCTCGCTGATATGTTGCCCTGGCGTTCTTTAAACCAAAGGGCATCACTTTGTAGCAGAACGTTCCCCACGGGGTAATAAAAGTTGTTTTCTCCATATCCTCCAGCGCCATCTTTATCTGATTATAGCCCGAAAAGCCGTCCATGAAGGAAAACACGGAGAATTGAGCGGTGTTGTCGACCAGCACATCAATATGAGGAAGTGGAAAGTCGTCTTTTGGGCTCGCCCTATTCAAATCTCGGTAGTCCATGCACATCCGTACCTTACCATCTTTCTTTGGTACAGGTACTATATTGGCGACCCATGAGGGATAAGTTGTGACAGCCAGAAAACCGGCGTCCCATTGTTTCTGAACTTCCTCTTTAATTTTCACGGCCATATCTGGTCTAGTTCTTCTGAGTTTTTGCTTAACCGACGGACATTCCTCACGCAATGGCAAACGGTGAACCACCATATCAGTATCTAAACCAGGCATGTCTTCATAAGACCAAGCAAAGATATCACTGTACTCTCGAAGCATCTCGATCAAATTTTGCTTGATATTACTTTGCAGTGCAGCCCCTATTCGGATATTCCTGACAACCTCTTCGGACCCCATGTTGATAATTTCAATTTCCTCCTGATGAGGCAAAATGATTCTCTCTTCTTGTTTCAAAAGTCGAGTCAGCTCTTCTAATAAGTCGTTATCCTCAACAATCTCTTCTTCTGCTTGAAATATCGGGTGCTCGAAGTCGAAGCGAGTCATAGGAAGTTCGTGATCGGTGTCGTCTGAAATATGAATCCTGCAATGAGAATGGTTAAATGTTTCAAATAATGCAAACAAAGCACATAACCACGTTGCCATTTTATTATTAAAGCAAAAACAGGAAAAACAAGGATCACAAAATTTGCATGAGAAAAACGCCTTTATTAATGATTAAACAAAGTACACACATAAGCACGTAGCCCTAAAAACAGAATCACTATGCCCCGGGTAGGACACATGATTATACAATAATCGAGAAAACAAATCATTACTGTTTTGTAGTCACTTGGACAAGTTCCTAGATATACCAGTTGCATAGGTTTTGTCCTGGCACGCCAGGCTTGATCCATGAGTCCATATCGCAGTCACTATCTCCATCTTCAGCATCGGAAACAACATTAATCGTTTCATAACAGACTCCGCCTGGAGCGATCACCACTGACCCTTTGAACTTTGGCACGCCTGATGCGGAAGATGACGACGTCGGGCGATACCCCAACCCAAACTTGTCCATCTTGACAGGAATTTCTAAGACTTGGCCCCATCCTTTGGTTGCTCCAGCCTGAACCACTGCCTGAGCGTCTTTGTACGAAGACATGGCCACTTCTGGCCCTTTGCTGGTAACATGAGACTTATCCTTGATCTGCAACCCTTCAAAGGCTTGGCATGGCGTCTCATGGATCTCCCCATCCACTTCGACGTACTTGAATGACGAAAGATGACTAACCAGAATGTCCTCCTCTCTGCAAATAGTAACAACACTGTCACCGACCATGTATTTAAGCTTCTGATGCAGCGTGGATGTCACAGCCCCTGCAGAATGTATCCATGGTCGCCCAAGTAAAAAGTTGTAAGCTGGATGTATGTCCATGATGTAGAACACAGTGTCAAACACTTCTGGCCCGACCTGGAGTGGCAACGTTATGGACCCAAACACCGACCTTCTGGTCCCATCAAAAGCCCTCACGACCAAATCACTTGGCGTGCATATGATTCCTCGGATATCTAGCTTCATCATAGCCTTCTTAGGCAACACATTCAAAGATGATCCAGTGTCTACAAGAACGTGCGACATAACAGTGCCCGGGCATTCCACTGAAATGTGCAAAGCCATATTATGATCCCGACCTCTAGGCGTCAAACCAAAGTCAGTAAATCCCAGGCTGTGTCCGGCATTCACATGCGCCAGTACCCCCTCAAGCTGATTAACAGTTACTTCCTGAGGTACAAAAGATGTGTCCAAGATTTTCAACAAGGCATTTCGATGAGCCTCGGAACAAAGCAACAAAGATAGTATTGAAATTTTGGAGGGCGTCTGCTGCAAGTGCTCTACAATCTTATAGTCGCTCTTGCGAATCAACCTCATAAACTCTTCTACATCCTTGATCGATGTTTCTTTCTCTTTCACCTGGGAAGGTCCTCCTTCATTCACTTTGGCTTTGCCTTTAGCAATCCTCTCAGCCTCGATTTCAGGTGAAGTGAAAATTCTACCACTGCAGGTCATGCCTCCCACTCCAACAAGATTGCCCACTGCCCCTGCCGGCTGGCTATCCACCTTAATTTTTTCCCCGTTGCAAAAAGCTTCCAACCCATAATTCCATGGAATGGCTTTCGTACTTTCGTAAGGAATGGGTTCTGCTTTCGTTATCGTGATAGTTGGCCGCTTGGCGGGCGCTGATAACGTAATAGTCTTTCGTGGAATTGTAATTGTTGCGACCTCACCCTGCTTTTCAAATCTTACCTCATCAGGTTTCTCAACAGCAGTGCGGTCGAATTGTAAAGTTCCCTCATCAATCATGGCCTGAATACCTCTCTTCAAATCAATACAGCCCTCTGGTCGGGTCCAACAATCCAAACAGTACTCGTCACATCCGGGGAAGACCCCTCCTTTCAACAATCTGCTTTTAACATAACTTAAAGGCGTCTTCAGATCATTTACGTCCATAACCAAATCCAAATCTTCTTCTGTCAGAATAGCACTCGCTCCATGATTCGACATTGGTTGTTGTACAATATTGGGACCATCATGACTAAAGTTAATGACTTTACTATCAGTCAAATCTTGGACTTTGTGTTTAAAAGCATGACAACTCTCGATATCATGTCCAGGAGCTCCTGAATGAAATTCACAATGTTTACTAGCATCATACCCGTAAGGAAGCGCTCCTGTGGGCGGGTCCAACGTTCTCTTTTCAACCAGATTCAAACTTAACAGCGTTTGAAGCAATTCTGCATACGTTGACGGAGGTGTATCAAATACCCTCTTTGGCTTCCCATTTTGAATCCTTCTCTGAGCAGGATTATGCCTTTGTTGTTGTGGCTGCTGTTGTTGTGGTTGTTGAGGTATATGGATCGTCACACTAGCAACCTGTTGTTGAATATACTGATTCCTACCTCTACCTCGTCCTCGACCACCATACACTACGCTGGCGTCTCCTTGTCTTTTACCGCCAAAGACCTTTTTTGCACCTTCAGCTGAGGTCGATTCACCGGCTTGAATCTTACCAATTTTGATGCCATTTTCAATCTGTTCTCCCATGAGTATCATGTCAGAGAAACTACCCATTGAGCAATTGAGCAATTTATCATAATACATCCCAGAGAATGTTCCAACAAAAATATCAATCAATTCCCTTTCAACCATAGGTGGTTGGACCCTTGCCGCCAGATCACGCCAACGCTGGGCGTACTCCTTGAAACTCTCCCCATTCTTTTGTGAAAGACTTTGAAGCTGGACCCTATTTGGCGCAAGGTCACTGTTGTATTGATAATGTCTGGCGAAAGCATCAGCCAATTCTTTCCAACTTCCGATATGTGCAGGCTCTAGTCCCATGTACCATTCCAGCGATGGTCCTGACAAACTATCTTGGAAAAAATGCATAAGCATCTTCTAATCATCAGAGTAAGCAGACATCCTCCGGTAATACGAACGCACATGAACCCGGGGGCATGTATCCCCTTTATATTTATCGAAAGTGGGAGCTTTGAACTTCAATGGCACCCTCAGCCCAGGAACCAACCCCATGGTAGCCATGTCCAAACCTGTAGAATTTTGATTGACTATACCTCTTATCTGTTCCTCCAGCATTTTAATCCTCTGATCATTATCAGTGGGGCCCTCAAAACCCATGCCTTGCCCAGAAAAGGCATCTTCCTGACGTTCTCTTTCCTAGTACGGACCCTCATTACCATACCCGTCATAAGCAGCATTACGACCATGACCATGACCACTTTGGAAGAACCTGGGGTCATACCTCAGATTGCCAAGCTCTTGATTAGCAGCCACTGTCCCAAAGCCAGTATTGAAAGGACCCATCCCAGCACCGTTGGTATTCACATTGCCAAACCCAGCATTGTCGTAGCCAATATTACCATAACCTTGATTGTTATCACCAAACCCTCCGTTGCCGAATCCCTGATTATTAAAGCCATCATTGCCATCCCGATTGCCAAAGCCAAAACCCTGATTGTTGTCACCGAAACTAGTATTGATACCAACATTCCTGTTGGTTTCCACGTTTCTATTGACATTATCAGCATTTCTATTACCAGCGTTGCCGTTGCCATTGCCAGTACCAGTCTCATCAGCATTTGGTATCACTTCCTCCCTGCGTGGGGTCTCAACACGAGCAGAGTTATATTCAGTATTACCAGCCGCTCATGCCAGCAGCGGTTGCACCAGAGTTTGAAGATGTTCCTGGCCCTTGGGCACAACCTCCATAGTCTGCATGAATTGGGCCAACCTATCCCGGATCTCCTACATCTCAGATTGTACTTGATCCATGATCTTCTTACTATTGCTTCTTGTAGCATACCGGTGAGTTCTCTGTTCGTCAATCTTGAAACAACCTGGAAGACGTAGGAGATAAGATTCGAGCTCAAAAAAATTACCTGTCATGCAATATGAAGATGCAAATGCACACATGTAAATATGCAACAGGTTAATTCCCCTCCCCCACGATTCTAGTTCCGGAGAAGAAGCCATAACGATAATGGATTCCCAAGTAAACAAGCGCAGAATCAGAAACCTCATACATAAACAAATGCCAAGAGGCAGAGTACAAAGATACAACCGAATACAACTGAAAAGACCTCGGCCAACAAGCCTGGCGATGGTCAAAATACACGCACGAAAAACAAACAACAAGAGAAAACAAATATAAATCAGGACAGATGGTGCACCCGGACATCTCCCAATAGCCTTAACGTCTCCGGATGACCTGGTCTGGAGAGCAGTTCCTGTATCAGTAATGTGTGTTGCCTAACAGTGGATCTCAGCTTTTTGGCATCCTCTACACAGGCTCCCTTGCCAAAACACTCATCAAGCCTGCATCTCTTGAAGCCAGCCTTCAGTTCACAACCTCTCGTTTCTTTGACCATGCTGCTCACTCTAAACTCAGCGTCACGTCTAAGAGATGCCTCTTCAGCAATCTTCGCATCCTTAGCGCTGAGCTGCTCCTCTAACCGGGAAATTTGAAGCTTCAACTCATCTCCACGCTCCTTCCGGCTAGTAAGCGTGGCATTCCACAAAAATTCCCATTTGGAAAGTCGAGAATAAGCCTTATTCATAAGCTCTTTCTTAGTAGCAAGAACACTACTAACACCATTCAAGGCTACTCCCACTTTCTCTCTCCTGCTGGTCTCTTCAGTCAAATCTGAACCCAACCTATTAATCATCTCAGTCTGCTTCTTCAAAGTGAAGGTTGCCTCATTCTTCTCATGCCGAAGCTGGAAAATCTCTTTCTCTAACTCTTCATTTGCTCTTTGCAACTCTTCCTTTTCAGCCAGCAGCTTGTTATACTTCTCAATCTCTACTGAAGTAGGTTCCTCAATCACCGGAAGATACAAAGGCTCTACAGCAGGATACAACATCAAAGAAGTCCTAACTCTCTCATGGATCCAGAGCCGATAAGGATTATAAGCTCGACTGTCACTCTTGCCAAGCAATGTCTTTCCTCTTCTGTGAATATTACCCCAAGCATGCCTCAATCTGGCCAAAACATCACTGTCTAATAAACCCGTGAGATACAGAGATTCCTGTATCTCGTCTTCAACCGGAGAATTCCTCAAAGCATAGCCAAACTGTCTCACAAGCAGAGAAGGGTTATAGTTAATACAACATTTTCGTCCAATCAAAGGAACATTCGGAAAGCTACTGCAACTATATATAATATTCACTCCGAGCAGGTTCCAATCAAACCAAACAATGTTCTCAGCACACAATCCCATCAATCTGGAAGACCAATCTAAAGTACCAGCAGTATCAACAAAAGGTCCCGTCTTAGGAAGATGCCCCTGAAACCACCTGTATAGAAGAGGCACGCAGCAAGAAACATTCTTTCCCCGACGCTTCTCATTCTTATAGTGAATAGAATGATAAATCTCACCCAAAAGAGTAGGCACCGGATTCTTCGAGGCAAGAAAAAAGAAAGCATCTGACTCGACAAAATCAGGCAAGTTAGGGAACAAGACAATCCCATAAATGCAAACAGCCAGAATAGCGTTAAAGACAATCCAACATCCATCATTCGCACACTGCGTAGCCTTCTCAACCAAGCAAGAAAGATGAAAACCATAAGCTCCATTCAGCTTGACCAAACCTCCGGGGAACTCAGAAGCATCTAAACTGACAATCTCAGCAAGCTTAGCCAACTCAGGCTTAGTATCCTCATGAATAAAAGGCATCTGATCTAACACAGGAACTCCTAGCATATCAGAATACTCTTCCAAAATAGGGGCCATAATAAAATCAGGGAACAAGAAGCATCTCAACTGAGGCTCGTAAAACTGCATCAAGGTATACAATCCAGTCATCTCAAACACAGAAGGTCTGTACAACAAACTGAGCAGTTTCCCATAAGACTTTCTAACCTCAGCCCTCACTCTCTGATCTGCTAGAGCAACCAACTGCAACAAGGAACTGATATCTGGAGAAGGCAGCCTGTAAGCAACTGTCCTCTTCATGGACTTCATGTCTGGCAAGAAGAACACTAGAATCTGAGGGGAAAAACACACCTGCAACATAAATACACGTTAATGAAATGCAAACATGAAACTGCAAATGCATATGCAGACAGGGGATCAAGTGCAATAATGAAGAACTGTGTTGTGCTATACTGCAGCTTGAGAACCATCAGATCTTCTCCTCAATCCAAACTAACCACAAAAGAACCCTCACAACCAATTCTCACTGACAGAGACAAACTAGGTGTTCTGAGGCCAGAGTTTTCCTGCAAAAAGACCCACCTACCCCTCACAGGTATGTACTTAACTCCCAGACGAGGTACGACATCCTATGCGGTCATCAGCATCACAAACTTTCAAGAGCGATGATACGATACCCAGAAGGTGTGGCATCATCATCCCTTGAAGAGGCCTCACTTAGCCGAATCCCAAATGATAGGTTCCCAGAGTCGACAACCCTCAAATCCAACAACCTGTCGAGCCCAAAGGGCCAGGCAAGATGCCATCAAAGAGAATCTCGTCTGAGTGTAAATTTCGTAGCTAGCTGGTGCGAGCAAAGCAAGTTGGTGCGAGCAAAGCAAGCTGGTGCGAGCAAAGCAAGCTGGCTAACCACTACTCTCTACTTCTAAGTGTATGTGCACTCAAGCCCAGGTCCGACTTATCTCTCAAACTAACCCTCTACCCACAGCACAACAACAATAATATACAGTACTGAAAGTAAAGACAGAAAGATAAATACATACAAAACCCCAGACGAAAAAACAAGCGCTAGGATTGACTCGCATAGGGAACCGTTGGAGTCCCCAGCAGAGTCGCCAGCTGTCGCTACTACAAAAATCGGCGCCGGCTATGACAGAAGATTCGCCACCGTGCGTTATTTATCCCAAAAGAGGGAAAGGAAACGCTCAGAGTAAACCTAACGCAAAGAGGGAAAGGAATGGTCATCGCAACCAAATCCTGGATTCGGGAGTCGGTTACGCAAGGGGAAGGTATTAGCACCCCTCACGTTCGTCGTACTCGACGGGATCCACGCTTGTTTTCTGTCTAAGGGTATGTTCATCTATCTACTCTAAAGGTCTGGGTTAAAAAAGAAAAGAAAATGACTCGGCAAAGTATCGCACTTTATGCCTACGTATTCCCGTCTGGGACGAGAAATCAGAGTCAACGTAGTTCGCCTAATGGGTTAAGGGGGAAGGTTGCTCGCCGAGATATCGCATCTCGTGCCTACGTACTTTCATACGGCATGAAAGATCAGAGCAAACGTAGTTCGGGCTATGGAAGACACAAGTTTGTCTGACAGTTTTTTTATCTCCTTATGAAAGGGTTTTCCTGATTAAGGGTCCAAGAGGACAAAAACAGAGTTTGAATGTTTGTTTGAGTCTTTTACGAAAGAACTGTTTTTTTAGGATGTTCGCAATCTCCGTCGCACTAGAGACTATGACCCAGGAGTGAACGCTTCGTATGTTACCCAAAGGGTACCACACTAAACATCCAGATCACTGGAGAGAGACCCTCCACCAACCTTTTCCCAAATAGCTTAAGGCTCGTAACATACGACTTCAATTAACCTTATTACTGTATTTTTGAACTGTTTTGAGATGAGAAGAGAAAGACGCCCTAAAACTATGGATGAAAGGGAATCTACCCTAATGTTATCATGCATGGGTCAAAACCTAATGTCTGTCATAATTCCCTCTTGCACAGAGGAAATCAGAGATCCTAAGGGAAAACAGCAAAAGAAAGCAAGCAGTAAACAGTAACCAATAAAATGCATGCTATGCAACAGTACAAGCGAGGCAAGGGAGTCCGACTCAACCTAAAACCTAAGAAAACAACAGGCAAGGGGAGACAAGCTCCACCTCAAACCTAAAGGTAGGCAACAACAAGCAAACAGACAATACAACAAAAGAAAAACAGAGGAAGCAGCCCAAGCAGCAGCAACAACAACTTCAATCTTCAACAGCAGCTTTGGTCAGCAAAGTTGAATTGACAACAAAGTTGACAGCAAAGAGTCTTCATCTTCAAGATAGCTCCTATCTTCAAGATTCTTCAATTCTTCATCTTCAAGCTCTAGCAAGCTCCACAAGAATATAAATCATCATTGAGATCAAGTTACAATGTTAGGAAACCTGATGAAAACCAAAGGAATTCATCAGGAACCAACATGAAAAGAAAGTGCATCCTCAAAAGTTCTACTCATTAAGGCATGCCACTCATCCCTCCAAAGGAGAGATGGAGCTTCCTTAAGAGGACTTTGCATCATGGGATGGAATAGAAGCAAACAATGCATTCTATGTTTGATGAAAGAAGAAAGAACTAGTTCTAATGGCTCTTCCTAAACCCTAATCTTATAAGCCTCTAGAAAGCTCCTAAAAGAGAAAGAAATCTTCAACTCCAAGCTCCACAAGCCAAGCCACAGTAGCTACAAGATGTCCAGAAGCTCCTCCAAAAAGGAATCCAAGCATTTCAAGCTCCAAAGCCACCAACAAGACCAAACAAAGCAAGGTACCAAAGATGGAACACCACAAGCAACACAGACTTGCAAATTCTATCTAAAATAGAAAACTAAGTTATAAAATTCTAATAAAATTCATAGGGGAACATGCATGTTTTAACATTCTAGGGTTCAAATATTAAAGCCTAAATCAACTTCTAGTTCTACTAAACAATTCCTAAGTTGAAACATGTCAAGGTAAACCACAAGTTTGGGAAGGCTCTAAACATCTCACCTAAAATAGAACCTATAATTGTTGAAAAAATATAATAAAATTCCTAAGGGAGCATGCGCATCTAACCTATAACATATCCAAAAATCAAAGCCAGATTCAATACCAAAAGATCACACCAAAATCAACAAGGCAGATGAACAAATATGCAAAAATTAAAGAAATAAACAAAATGAGAAAAATCAAATAAAATTGAAAAATGCATGAAAATGCAATTTATTGATCCCAGAAAATCACAAATTTAATCAGGAGCATGGAGATATTTTTAAAATATTTTTTGGATCAAAAATGGATTTATTGTGATTTTAGGAATCAATTTGCATTAAAAATAAAATCAAAATGAAATAAAACAAATTAAAAACTAAGAAAATAACATGAGCGTTGGATTAATTGACCAAGTACTCAGATCTAAAGGCAGAGAGCGCGTCCATGCAAGCATCCCAGTCACACGCTGACTGGGATTAATGAAATGCAGCGTTTTGGTCCTTGGAGGCAAACTTCAGTTCAAATCTCAACCACACGATCTCAATACCAAGTCCAACTTCCAACTTGATCTGATGGCATACAAGTCATCTTCTTCCTTCAACCTCTGGTGAAGCTTCAAACTCAGACGGTGGCCCAGACGGTGGCGCCACCGTCTTCTCCGGTGAAAATCAATTGCAGGCAACCAAAACATCACAAACCTTATATCAATCTTGCTCAATTTTCCACGTAGATGACGAATCTCCTATCCAAATCACCTAACTCTCAACAGGTTTCAAAATTCGCACAAAGTTCAGAAATCACATCTAAATTAATCATCACCAATTCAAATATAAAACCATAGGATTGATCCTCATGCTTCATACATCACTCTGATCTATCCAAAACATGTTCTAGCCTTAAGATCAGGTCAAATCGTGCTCAAATACAAATCACATATCACCTAAGTTTGTCTCTAATTGTCCAAAATTCTGTCCAAAAACGATCTACTCCTTAACTAGATCCTAACCACATATGCAAATTGATCTACATCTCCCTAGAATTATGAGAAATTTGAAGGTTACATACCTGGTGTAGATCCACTAACAGAGGTAGCTAGAGCTTGTTTCTTGCTTCAAAACTCTCCAGACACGACCAGTGATGCAAGAGAAAGAGTCTTCAACCTTCAATTTGCTCTGAATTAGCTTGGAAATCAAAAACCGATTCTCACTTGCTCCTTTGAAATTTCAAATGCAATCTCAGCTTCCACCATGAAATGAGCTCCAAAATGATTCTGAAATCATCAAAGGACTTAAATAGAACATGTTTATGGGCTTTGTGAGTCCAATTGGAGCCCAATCCAGCCATTTCAATTTTCTGTTTTCCTCTTCAAAATTTCACATGACAGTCACGAATTGGCCATGGAAATTGTTCTAGAAACTTCCCTTTCAATTGCAAAATGCCTTGTGAATGCATTCAGACCAAAAGGAGCACTTGAATTGCCTTGGTGAAGGATTTGGATATGTAACTTGCATATGAAGAAACACCATTGCAACTTGTGAAAATTGGCCTAAACTCAAAAATACACCAATGTCATTGTGCTTGAAATGAAATTTAAAATCAAAATGAGCACTTATTTGACATGTTTTGGTCACTTAACCATTAATTTGGATTTTTCAACTTTGTATCCTTTGAAAATCTTCTTTTTCAAGCCATTTCAAACCAAGTCTTGATATGAGCCCAATAAATCCATCATGACTTCTTGGTTAGCCTAAAAAACACATTTTGAACAAGTTTCATGTTGAACAAAAATCCATTTGACAAGTGCAAGTTGGAGACTTTGACCTATGATTTAAAATGGCCTATAATCTCACTTTCCCAAAATACCCCTGACTTGTAAACCTCATAACTTGACTTCTACAAATCAGATGGAAGACTTCTAGTACAATTTAGAAAGATAAGATCATGAGGAACAACTTTCATGTTAGCCAAAAGTTCATGAGAAACCTCCTTCTAGGTCAAAAATATCTTGGAAGTCAGATGATTTTCACAGACAAATTTCAGAGGCATCTGAGGACTTGTAACTTGTATGGACCATAACCTGAGTTCTATAAATCCTCTTGAGGACTTCTAGTTCTAAAATTAAAGGTATTGAGATTATCTACAAGTTTCATGTTGACCAAAGATCCATTTGAGACTTTTATCTTGACTTATGTGGTCTTGAAGTTAAGCACTAAACAGGGGATTTTACACTGAAACCCTAATTTAGCAACTTCCCACACTCTTGACTTTTCTTGACTTGATCTTGGCACAACACCAAAAATGTCTCAACATATCATTTCATGAACTCCATGACCTAAAAGTAGGCTTTGATACTCTTCAATTGCACAGTTAACCTAGGATTGGCCCAGATGAAACCCCAATTGCTTGCACCTCAACTGTGGCTCTGGCATTTGACACAATGACTTGATTGAGCTCTCCCATGGCCCTCTAGGCATTCTATGAGCTCCATACACATCCTCGTCTCATATTCAAAACTTCACGTCCCTTTGATGGTCTTCAAATGATCCTCAAGTTAGGAGAAAATCTTCATGCAAGCATCTAAACTCTTAGGCACTCAAATTACCTCCTGATGACTTTGATAACTTCTCAATCTTGAATAAGACCTCTTGCTAGGCTTCTCTTGATAAGAATCATACTTGATCCCCTTCTATATGAATGATATCATGATATGCAAATGATATAACTATGCAAATGTTAATGCAATGAAACATAAACCAGGTAAGAAAATGTTGAGCAAATTTTGGAGTGCAACAATATGACCTGATTTTCTTTCATAATTGATTACTTATTCATTTGGATGATCGGATAAGTCGTTTGCTGCTGAAAAGTGCTTTTGGAAGTTGATTTTTTGCCTCTGTCTTAGTGGAAATCTACACAAGCTTTTATTTCAACACATATATAAGCCTTATATATATATATATATATATATATATATATATATATATATATATATATATATATATATATATATATATATATATATATATATATATATATATATATATATATATATATATATATATATATATATATATATATATATATATATATATATATATATATATATATATATATATATATATATATATATATATATATATATATATATATATATATATATATATATATATATATATATATATATATATATATATATATATATATATATATATATATATATATATATAATTCAACAAAAACGATCCATAATTCTAAAATATATTCCAAAACCGATAACTTCACAAATACATTCACTATACATATAATTACAAATTCCATATTTCCGGATCCTCACAACAACTAACTTCTGGATCGAAGTATATCAACAACCAACAACCAGTGTCCACTGTAAAATAAGACAAAAGTTTAGACGAAAATGTTATATAGAATGTCAAAAAATGAATAATTGTAATAAATGAATTTAGAATGAAATCTAACCCATGGCCAGTATTATATAGAAAAAAATACAACTTCTCTGTATCTGTGGACATAAATGCTTGGACTAAGTAATCTCTGACTACATCTGGAGTGTGATTGGTTAACCGTGCGTTGATACCGCTAGAAGATAAGAATGCGAATCTCTCTGTCAATTAATGCGGGACCAACAACTTCTCATACAAGAACCTTAAATAAAAACGTAATAAACATTAGAATATTCATTGAAATGAGAAAATAAATTATTCAATTATTTAATTAAAATTGATCGGAGTACCTGATGTATGAATGCATAACATCGATGCCTAATTCAGAATGTTAGAAAATCTTATTCAAGTCCTCTTTAGCAATTGTTTCGGCATAAGCAAAACCAAAAATACCTTCATTCATAAGTATTTGACGAATGCTACCCTCCACCACATCTGTTGTTCCTACATATATTTCAAGGCACAACCTAAATAGAGGAACAAATTCTTTTTTTGGCTCGACCTTTTTTTTGTTGGACACCTTGCTAGATTCAGGTATCTTACCCTTGATGGCTTGTTGCAACTCTTGAGCATGAACCTAAAAGTAATACAAGTTTGGTAATTAATGTATAAGATCATAAATCTATTTAATCGGAAGATATAATTGAAATTTTCTATGCATATATATCAATTAATGTAGTAGTACCTATTTTTTTGATGCAGCTAACTCGGTTTCCCGCACAATCCCCTTATCTTTTGATTTGAATTTTGTAGGAGTCTAAGATCATCATGTAAATAAATGGTACGTAAATGTAAGAATAACTTACATGTATGGTTCGTAAAACATTTGAATACTACAAGGTTTATAATGGTGTTCAACCTACCTCATCATCTATGAAAATGAGATTTGACGGTCATGCAACATACGATCCTATTGCGTCTCCCACCAATGTTGCATCTGAAACATCGTCTGGTATAGGCAATAACTCACCCCCCTCTAAAGCAATATCAATCGATACTTTCAAAAATCTAGCAGGGAGCGGTTTATGGTGAAGTAAGTCTCCCAAAGTGTTATGCACTTTTCCCTTTCCAACCATGCGATAAGTCGGTGACGATAAATAGAGCCGACAAGGTGAAATTCCCTAAACCAATAATGAATATGATTAATGTGTCAATTAAGAAAATTGTGCTAAATTTATTTCAATGTAATATATATAGTTACCTCGGGAAGTTTTTGTTGAAAATTACAATTGATACTATCTTTGTCACTAGTATCTTTAAACTCTGGACCGCGCCTTTCTGACATGTATCTCTCTTTGTCCTTTTGCAATTCACGAATTTGAGCTTTCAATTCTTCCAACGACTCCATCACTTATTTATTGCTAGGATTTTTATTCTTTGGCTGCTTATACAATTTTGTTGGATTGACACCAAATCTCTTACCCCTCACACGACCAGAATACTCAGGAACATTTAACACTCGACTTAGTACGCTTCTGCAATCATCATCCTCAGTTGTAGTTATAGTCTGGGATATACTCTCCTGAAATATAGAACAAAGCATAAATATATTATACAGCTTTAAGTTTATGACAGAACTAATATTGTACTTACACATTGCTCAAATACTTGTTGAACTTCTTCCTGGACGACTCCATCTCTAGCTACACGGGCAGCCTTCCACAAAACATGGTCCGGAAGAGATGTTGCATCACTTTTCTCCTCTTCAAACTACACATTAAAACAGATAATAAGATTAACTTTTCTTGTATTCTAACTATATCATATTAAAGCATTTATATATACTTACTATTTTTTGTTGTAAGCGTGCATATCCCAAACGCCCCTTTTTTGTATGGATACGCGGCTTTTGATGCTCGTTGCTGATTTATGTCACTCACAGCCTGAAAAAACAAGTTTAAGTCATATCATAACTCATGTGGAAGAAGTATATATATTATACATTGTTCATGATAAGTTAGAATTACATGGAATTCTTGGGTTCTTCGCTTGGCGACAAATGTTTCCCATTCTTCAAGTGAAACCAGATCAGCATACTTCTTTGGATGCTCTGATTCAACAAATTTTCCATCAGAATCCTTAAGAAACTTGTTCGTTAAAACTGCTCGAAATCCTCTTAGTCGTTTTCCGGTCAATTGAAGACAATATTTTTTCCGGTCGTCATCAATATTAAAAGACCTCTGCAACCAAATTAATATACATATAGTATGTTAGTATAAGAAATTTAAAGATATAATCGTCGACATAATTAAAAAATATCAGATATCATACCTGTATCTCGCTCCATATTTTTTCTTTAGCCGATTTCAACAAAGGAATTCTCCAATTATCGTAAGTGATTGGAATTTGCGAACGAACAAGTTCCCCAATGTAACTTGTCAACATCGCACCGTTAGGCTCAACTAATTGGTCCATTTCATTCCAATGCACATCATATTTTATACCTTTATCTCTCGCACGAATGATTCCTTTCATAATCGTTATTCCTCTTGTAATATCTCCTTCCACTTCTTGTGCTGGTTCGTTTCCATCATGTTTAAAAGTATCATGTGATTTTTCCTCGTTGCTAGGATGAACGATTAATTCTATTGCTTTTAATTGATTTCCTTGTTTCTGAATTTTATTAAGTACTTTTCATTAAACTAGTTGTTTCTGTTAAGTGCCAAATGTTGGTTGGACGCACTAAACCGATGAATCGGTAATGCTGATTTTTATGGTTGAAACTAGTTGTTTTAGTGAATTTATGCAAGATTATTACTTGCTGAATTTTTAATGGAGTTTAGATGCAAGACCTTTCTTGCCTTTGCTTTTGGTTTATTATGAGTTGTTTGAAAGTTTATTAAATTCCGGTGCAAAATAACAGGTTGTCTTATAATTAAAATACTAAGCAGGTTATTGTTGTTGGTTCATCTGAATTTGTGCTATGTATGTTATTAAATCATTTTAGCAGGTGTATGTTTGTCTTTTAAGTTGAAAATGTGACATCTCTAATTGATGCACTCTGATTTTCTTAATTATCTATTTGGGTAGAAAAAGGGTGTTACATTAGTGGTATCAGAGCAGGTCGTTCCGTCCAACCAAGTTATCGAGTTAGTCGTCGTGTCTAACAATCGAGTATCGTTATTTGTGAGATCTGACTGTTGTTTGTTGCATATTAAGTTGAAATGGCTGGAAGGAATGATGCTGCAATTGCTACTGCTCTACAAGTTATGGCTAACGCTATGGAAAATCAGCCGAATCTTATTGGAGATGCTGGATCTCGCAGTTTGGCAACGTTTCAGCGGGAGAATCCGCCTACCTTCAAGGGTAAGCATTATCCTGATGATGCACTGGAGTGGTTGAAGGAAATGGAGCGGATCTTTCGTGTGATGGATTGTACACCAGCACAGAAGGTTCGTTATGGGACTCATATGCTAGCAGTCAAAGCTGATGACTGGTAGCTAGAGACTCGTCCGGTATTGGAAGCTGCAGGTGAGGAGATCACTTGGACTGTATTCTGTAGGGAATTTCTGAAGATGTCCGTGGTAAGAAAGAGATTGAGTTTCTTGAGCTGAAGCAAGGAAATAGATCTATTACTGAGTATGCTGCGAAGTTCAAAGAGTTGGCTAAGTTTTATCCGCACTACAGTGCAGAAACTGCTGAGTTCTCTAAATGTATCAAGTTTGAGAATGGGTTGAAGTCTGAAATCAAGAAAGAAATTGGGTATAAGAAGATCCGTGTCTTTGATTCATTGGTTGAAAGCTGTAGAATTTATGAAGAAGATAGCAATGCTCATTACAAGCTGTTGAGTGAGAGGAGAGGCAAGTCACATCAGAATCGTGGTAAACCTTATGATCCTCTAGTTGGTAAAGGGAAACAGAGAGCAACTGATGGCAAGAGAACTAGTAGGGGAGATGCTCCTGCTAGTATTATTTGCTATAAGTGTGGGAAACCTAGTCACAAGAGTAATATGTGTAATTCTGGATCAGTGAGATGTTACTGTGGCGGTGATCTTGGACATGCTATTTCTGAGTGCAAGCGTAAAGGGATGGTTTGTTTCAACTGCGGTGAAGAGGGACACATGCGTGACAAGTGTTAGAAGCCTAAGAAAGAACAAAATGGTGGAAGGGTGTTCGCTCTATCTGGGACTCAGACATCCAGCGATGACAGACTCATTGAAGGTACTTGTTTCATTAATAGTACTCCCTTACTTGCTATTATTGACACTAGTGCTTCTCATTGTTTTATTGTTGCTGATTGTGTTGAACGTTTGGGTCTTGTGTTATCTCACATGAACGGAGAGATGGTAGTTGAGACTCCAGCTAAGGGATCAATGACTACATCCCTTGTATGTTTGAAATGTCCTCTATCAATATTTGATATAGATTTCCTTGTTGACTTAGTCTGTTTGCCACTAAGTGGGATGGGCGTAATTTTAGGTATGAACTGGTTAGAGTATAACTATGTTCATATTAATTGCTTTGATAAGTGGGTGAGGTTTTCTACTCCTGAAGAGGAGGGAGCCTGTTTAGTAACTACACCATAGATGAGGCAGATATTTCTAGAAGATGCTCAGGTGTTTGCGTTGGTGGCATCATTATCCGTTGAGAACCAAGCGATAATTGATGAGTTAGAAGTTGTTTGTGATTTTCCTGAAGTGTTTCCAGATGAAATTCTTGAAGTTCCTCCGGAACGAGAAGTTGAATTTTCTATTGACCTTGTACCTTGTGAAGGTGAGAAAATACTTAGACGGGGGGGGGGGGGGGGGTTGAATAAGTATGAAGATAAAAACTTAGAAGTAAAAACTCAAGTATTTTTATCCTGGTTCGTTGAACTCAACTACTCCAGTCCACCCTTTCTAGAGTGATTTGCCTTTCTCAAACAAGGACTTAATCTACTATTTAATCAACTGATTACAATAGTAAGCACTAAGAACAACTGTTCAAAGTCTTCTCAAGAACTACTGATCCTAACTGGATCTTCTTAAGGTTTTCTTACAATCAAATGTAATAATAAATACAAGTGTTAAGATGCTTCTAATAAAGCTTTATCACAACTGTGATTTTTCACTTAAGACTAAGAACAAAGAAATAATTCTAGCAAGAATATATGAGTTGTATGAGAGCTTTGATAATGAATTCTTTTCAAGTGTTTCGTCAACTGAAGAAGATGAGTGGAGACTTGCTTTTTTAGGCACAGTGATCCAAGAGTTTTTCACGTTGATAAGAGTGTACCAAAAGGTCTGAGCCTTTTTGTCTTCACATCAAGTGACCTTTCCTAGAAGAAGAAAGCACAGAGAAATCCTTTTTGTCTGTGTTCTTGTGTCTAGCATAAATAAGGAAAGAGTCGTTTGGATATTCCAACGGACATAATCTTTGAATTCTTCTTCAACAATTTTCAGCAAGAATCATCAGAGTCTAATTTGATCAGAGCCTTCTGATGTTGATCAGAGTTTTGCTAAATCAGAGTCTTTGCAGCAAGTGTGCTTTTAGCATGTATAAGTTCAGAGCAGAGTTTTGGGTCAGATCCTCAGTACTGGCAGCGTTAGTACTATCAGAGTCTTCTGAAGTAACTATGCTTGAAAACTCTTCATACAAAATTCTTCATTGGTTCAGATGCTTCTGACTTGCTTCAGATTCTTCTGGAGCTTCTGCTTCAGATCCTTCTGGAGACAACGCTCAAAATCTTCTGATGGCAGCATTCAGAATCTTCTAAGGAATGCTTCTGACGCTTCAGAGCCTTGCATATTTCTTATGTTCAGATCTAACTTGCTTCTGGAGTGATATTTACTTTAATATCTGCAGAAAACATTCTTAAGCAAATTTTAGAGTACATAATTCTTAACTACAAAATTTCATAATAGTTATCATCAAAACATAGAGATATTATTAAGAACCAATTTGTGTTCTAACAATCTCCCCCTTTTTGATGATGACAAAAACATCAGAAATTTTGTTTAATTGTAAAGAGAATAATTATAACTCCCCCTGGGATGATGAATCTCCCCCTGAATTAAATATTAATAAGGAATAGAAACTTCCCTTTTTGTCTTGAGTATTCTTTTCAGAATTAGAGCTTGATTGTTCTAACCATTTGATCTTGCATGTTTCAGAGTCAGAGTCTGATAAGTTAAATGTGATCTGGAAGTCTCAGAGCTTCTTTTAAAGAGTATATCAGATTTATCAAATGTTATGAAACACTCAGATTTTATGTTAGATAAAATTGATATGTCTGAAGTTTCATTCTGGTAGAGTTTAATTAAACAGTTCAGATCTATTTTCTCCCCCTTTTTTGTCATAAGCAAAAAGTAAGAACTTTTAAAAAGACAAATAAAAGGAAAAACAAACAAGATAAATCAAGTAGAGAAAACATTGAGACATTCATTCATTCAGAGCAAAAAATACAAACATCAGAAAATATTCAAGTACATGTGCAATCATCAGATGCAAACATCAGAAAAAAATAAACTAAGATTGTTTTGACAAAATCATCTTCAACAGATCAGTGATCTCAGAAGAGGACTGTTCTTGTTTTGACATCCACTTAGCCATGGTTTCATTCTTCTGATCTTGTTTGGACATCCACTGAGCCATGTCTTCAGACTTCTTATCTTGCTTAGCCATCCATGACTTAATCTCTGATTGACCAGCTTCCAGAACTGCAATCTTATCTTCAAGATCTGGATACTCTTTCTTGATCTCAGATGAAGAAGGTGGAACAGATTCTGAAGCATGAGCAGAGTCAATTTCCATAGGGGATTTGGAGTCAGGAGCAGCAGATCCAGAGGGATGTTCTATAAGAGTCATAGCCAGAGAGTTGTCTTCAGATGCATATTCAGCATTCACTTCTGTATCACATACTTCAGATGATGAAGGAGCATCTTTAAGAAGCAATGGTGCAGATCTTTTAACAGTCCAGAACAAACTTCTAGCAGTTTCAGCAAATCTGAGCTTCGCATCATCAGAACATACGTTCTTCAGATTTGATGATACAATATTGAATCTGTTGATGAAGCTATTTCAAATAGCATCAGATTCATTTGCATCCATTGTTGATGAACACTTCCTCTGTACAGAGCCTAAATACATCTCTATTTCTTTCAAAAAACTTGTAAATAAATGATCAACATTCAGCCTAGGTTTTGGGTTCAGAAAAGTTTCCAATGTGATTGGCTTGGGTTGGGGTGAAGGTGGAATGATGAATTTTGGAATGGTGATCAGAGGACGAGGGTAGAAGGGTATGAATGGAGGATCAGATGAATTGTCAGTTTTTGATCTGGTTAAAGCATTCAACAGATATGGTTTTGCATTTGATGCATAGGAAACAACATCAAATGGGGTATCAGAGTAAGGAGTGAATGCAGATTTATCAGATAAAATAGGTTCTGATGAAATCATTTCTGGCAGTTCTTTAATATACGTTTGAAGAACAGATGGTAGAATGATGGTAAGTTTGGGTTTAAGAGGAGTGATACTGTCAGATGGTTCAATTCTAGTGTAGAAAATTTTGAATTTGAAACCAGAGGGAAGTTTGTCAGATGAAAACAGTTTACACGAAGCAGAGGGTACACACTCAGATGTCCTTGGCTTAGGTGTTGGGATAGGATTGGGAATGAGAATTTCAGAAGAAACAGGTGGTTCTGGTTGGTTAACTTCAGAATTTCTGAGAGAGGGAGATATCAGAAAATCTGGGTGTATATCAGATTCTGATGAATTTGAGGATGTGGTTGGAGTATAAGACGTTGAGGACACTTCAAAAACAGTTTTGAGAGGTGTAACGTTTAGAACCTCTGTCTCAGGGATATTTGTTTCAGATGGGTTGGTTGATTCTGATGGATTCTCAAAAAGTTTTGATGGAGGTTCAGATGTAGGTGGTTCAGATGTAGGTGGTTCAGATGTAGGTGGATCAGATGTAGGTGGATCAGATGTAGGTAGATCAGATGTAGGTGGATCAGATGCCACTTGAATAGATTGTATAGGTTCAGAAATAACTTGTGCAAATGCAATAGGTTCAGATGTGTTTGATTGTGGTTTTTCTGGTTGTGGTTGTTTTTCTGGTTGTTGTTGTTGTTCAGATTGTTCTGTTGGTTTTGTTATAGGTGGTGGAGTTTGATTTGCTGGTGTTGTTGTTGTTGGTGTTGGTGCAGATGATTGATTAGTAGAAGGTTTTACAGGAGTGGTGGAAACAGGATCAGATGATTTTTGTGGGGAAGAAATTTTTAATGGTTCAGAATTAAGAGATGGAGCAGGAACAGATTGTTTCTGAGTAGGAGGTGGTTTTGGAATAGAATTGAATGTTGATTCATTTAAAACAGTTTTATTGAAATAGGATACAAAAGATTTGGTACCTTTAATCTTGATACGCTTTGTGGGAACAGAGGGAGCGTCTCCAGATGCTTTCCTCTTGATCAGCTTCTGAGGCTTGTCAGCAACTTTTGGCTTCTTCTGAGCAGCAACTTCTTCTGCTTCTGATTGACCTCTTTTCCTTGTGTTCTCATTTCCTCCATCAGGCATTGGTTCCCTTGCTCTTTTTATAATATCTGCAGGAATGGGCGTTCCATCTGCCTTGCAATAATCAATATATCTCACAATAATTTTCCTTGGTTCTTCAGCACAGAACAGTGGGTAGTTTTCAACTGGAATTCTCTTCTGACTGAGTTCAGAGATATTCAGCTTCTTGGGTGCAGATGTGAGTTCCTCTACAATTTTTAGTCTCTAAAGACTCTTGGCATTCAGAGGTTTCCCAACAATAGATTCAATTTCCTCCTTGACTCCAGCAGCATACAGAGCAGTCACCAGTCCATTTTCTGTTAGAATATCTGAAATTAACCTTCCAAAGGGAATCCATGTTCTGATCTTCTGACCCTTATCTTTTACAGATTCTCTTGAAGCATTAATATGATTCCATAAGTGCATGAACAGAATGTAAGGAAGATCTACCTTGGTGCTCTGACTTAAACAGTACATGAAGTAGAGCTGTTCATTGTTCACATAGTCTGGAGAATTTGTAGATTTTCTGTGATGAATGCATCCCATAAAAATCTTTGCCCAGATTTTATAGTCAGGCTTCAGATCTTTAAACTTGTTAGAGGCCTGTCCAGTAGTCATGACTTCCTCATAAACTTCTTCCATGTCTACACGCCCAGCTGACAGATGAGATACTCCATCAGTCTCCTCATATCCTATGAGTTTCCTGATTAGATCTTCTGTAATTATAATCTCCTTACCTAGAACAGAAGACAAGATGAATTTAGGGTATACAGAAGCATGTATCCAGAATTCTTTCACCAGATGAGGGTAAACTGGTCCAAATAATCTGTCAAAGTATTTTACCCAGCCTTGAGCATCAACTATTGAACGAAATTCAAATCCATTTCCAGCTAATGAATCAAATTCCACCATTGATTCACAGAGAACTTCAAGTTTGTCAACAGGAGTTAACAAAGTTCTTTTAGGTGTCGTGTATGGAGCCACACCCATATTTGCATAAGTAACTGCAGCCATGGTTGATTGAAACTAAGCTGCTGTAGAAGATGAGGTTGCCATTGAAGATGATTTTGACAAAGGTTTATGGTTTTTGTGAAGAGAGAAAAGAAGACAGAAATGCATAAACTTGCTTGAGTTGTGAAAAGTGTGAAAGTGGTGAGAGATGTGGTATTTATAGAAAACAATTAGGCATACAAACAAACAATCAAAGCACGTTTACACATAGCAATTAATGTCAATTAATGAAAGAGAATAAAAATCATTTCAAGCATTAATTGATTCTGACAAATTGGGGGGAAAATCAAGATTTTCACTATTCAAACCATACCTCAAACGTCTCTTTAGTAGTGTACATGCCATCTTTGCAGATTTAGAGTGACACGTGTTTGCTTGCATGTGCTTCTGAATTCTCTTGAGAAATGAAATGTTAACCAACGTTCAGATCCTCTGAGATTGGTTAGTTCAGATACACACAAATAAACATAAATTTAATAAGCAACAGATGAAATACTTCAGAGTGATAAACATTTAACATCTGTAAAATTTGCTTCTGACAAATATTATTCTGGACACAAACCCATACCAATATTTTTCAGAATAAATTTGAATCTATCTTCAACAAGGGGTTTTGTGAAAATATCTGCCCATTGATGATCTGTATCAACAAAGGCTAAGTTTATAATTCCCTTTTGAACATAGTCTCTGATGAAATGATGTTTAATTTCTATATGTTTTGCCTTAGAGTGTAAAATGGGGTTTTAGACAAACATATAGCAGAAGTATTATCACAGAATATAGAAATGTTACTTTCAAATATCTGATAGTCTTCTAGCTGACTTTTCATCCAGAGCATCTGCGGGCTACATCCAGCAGCAACAATATATTCTGCCTCTGTAGTTGATAGTGCAATTGTGGGTTGGTTCTTGCTGTACCAAGAGATTAGATTTCTTCCTAGAAATTGACAACTTCCAGAAGTACTTTTTCTTTCCACTCTGTCTCCAGCATAATCAGCATCACAGAATCCAACTAATTTGAAATCATCAGATTTTCTATAACACAAACCCACATTAGAAGTACCTTTCAGATACCTTAGAATCCTGTTAACAGCTGTTAAGTGTGATTCTCTAGGATCTGATTGGAATCTTGCACACAAGCATACACTGAACAAAATGTCAGGTCTAGAAGAAGTTAAGTAGAGAAGAGATCCTATCATACCTCTGTAGAGTTTCTGATCTACTTTCTTACTTACCTCTTCCTTGCCTAGTGAACTAGTTAGATGCATGGGAGTCTTTGCCATCTTACTATCAGTCATATTAAATTTCTTCAGAAGTTCTTTAACATATTTGGTCTGATGAATGTAAGTGCACTCTGGAGTTTGGTTGACTTGAATTCCCAGAAAGAATCTCAATTCTCCCATCATGCTCATTTCAAATTCTGCCTGCATACATTGAGCAAACTCCTTTCCCAACATAGTATTGGTAGATCCAAATATGATATCATCCACATATATTTGACAAATTAGAAGATCTTTCTTAAATGATTTACAAAAGAGTGTTGTGTCCACTTTGCCTTTGATGAAATTTTTCTCTAGAAGAAAATTGCTTAATCTCTCATACCAAGCTTTGGGAGCTTGTTTTAAACCATACGGAGATTTCTTTAGTTTGAAAACATGTTCTGGGAATTTTTCACTCTCAAAACCAGAAGGCTGGTGAAAATAAACTTCTTCTTCTATAATACCATTTAGAAAGGCACTTTTAACATCCATCTGATATAGAGTGATGTTATATTGTGCAGCAAATGAAATAAGAAGGCGTATAGATTCTAACCTTGCCACTAGAGCGTAAGTTTCAGTGTAATCAATACCTTCTTGTTGACTGTACCCTTGAGCAACAAGCCTTGCCTTATTTCTTTCAACTTCTCCTTTCTCATTAAGCTTATTTCTGAAGACCCATTTAGTTCCAATTATGTTGAATCCTTTTGGTCTTGGAACTAAATCCCACACATCATTTCTGGTGAACTGATTTAGCTCTTCTTGCATGGCAATAATCCAATCATTGTCTTGCAGAGCTTCATCTACAGAAGTTGGTTCAATTACTGACACCAATCCAAATAATGATGCTTCAGATGATCTGAGGAAGGATCTTGTTCTGATAGGGTCATCCTTCTTTCCAATGATAACATTCTCTGGATGAGAAGCTTTGATTCTGGAAGATGATCCTCTAACAGTTGATTCTTCAGAAATGTTTAAGTTGTTCATCTGAGAAGTCAAAGGAATTGCATCTGGTGTTGCTTCTGGTTCCTTCACTTGAGCTTTGTCTGCCTCTGAGCATTCAGAGTCTGTGAAGACTACTTCTCTATCTGCAGAGTTTTCAAACTGCTTTGGCTTTTTAATGCCAAGCTTATCATCAAATCTAACATGAATAGATTCTTCCACAATCTGTGTTTCAGTATTGTATACTCTGTAGCCTTTAGAGCATTCAGAATACCCAAGCATGAAACACTTATGTGCTTTAGAATCAAACTTGTTCAGATTTTCTTTAGTATTCAACATATAGCAAATACATCCAAAAGGATGAAAATATGAAATGTTGGGCTTTCTGTTCTTCCACAGTTCATAGGGAGTCTTCTTCAGAAGAGGTCTTACAGACACTCTGTTCTGAATGTAACAGGCTGTGTTGATTGCTTCTGCCCAAAAGTGCTTTGCCAGATTAGTCTCATTGATCATGGTTCTGGCCATTTCTTGCAGAGTTCTATTTTTCCTCTCTACAACCCCATTTTGTTGTGGAGTTCTAGGATAGGAAAAATCATGAGCAATGCCATTTTCATTAAAATATTTTTCAAAATATTTGTTTTCAAATTCACCACCATGATCACTTCTGACTTTTATAATTTTGAAATCTTTTTCATTCTGGACTTGTTTGCAGAAGTCAAAGAACACAGAATGTGACTCATCCTTGTGTTTTAAGAACTTTACCCATGTCCATCTACTATAGTCATCAACAATGACTAATTCATACTTCTTGCCTCTGATGGATGTAATTTTCACTGGTCCAAACAAATCAATATGAAGTAATTCTAGTGGTCTGGAAGTAGAAAGAACATTTTTTGATTTAAAAGAGGATTTTGAAAACTTCCCTTTTTGACATGCTTCAGAAAGAGCATCTGAGGTGAACTTCAGATTAGGAAGTCCTCTAACAAGATTAAGTTTATTAATCTGAGATATACGTCTCATATTAATATGCCCCAATCTTCTGTGCCAGACCCATTGCTCCTCATTAACAGACAAGAGACATTTAACATTTTGAACCTTAAGTTCTGAAAGGTTTATTTTATAAATGTTGTTCTTCCTCTTTCCACTAAATAGGATTGAGCCATCCTTTTGACTAATAGCTTTACAACATTTTTGATTAAAGGTTATGTCATAACCATTGTCACTTAATTGACTTATGGACAATAGATTATGCTTTAATCCTTCTACAAGTAAAACATTAGTAATAGAGGGAAGTTTACTATTTCCAATAGTGCCAGATCCAATGATCTTGCCCTTCTGATTCCCTCCAAATTTCACATCACCTCCAGATCTAAGCTCCAGACTTTGGAACATAGACCTTTCTCCTGTCATGTGTCGCGAGCATCCAGAGTCCAGGTACCATGATTGGCGTCCTGACCTTGCTGCTAAGAACATCTGCAACAGGAATTATTTTACTTTTAGGTACCCAGATCTTCTTGGGTCCTTTTGGGTTAGTTGTTCTGAAGGTTTGTCTAAACTTCTGTTTTTCAACATAAGGTTTATTCTGACTAGCCTTAGATTTAAACACATGAGTGTTCTTTTCAGAACGAGTGTGTTCAATATCGTTCAAGTGACCAAATTTAAAGTGGGAATATAAAGGGGTCTTCTTGATGATAATTTTATCAACAGGTTTTGGATTTAAATCCTTTCCAGAGGAAGATTTATATCCAATTCCTTTTCTTTTATTTCTGCTAACTCCATAGATCATAGAAGCCATTTTGCTTCTGTCTATGCTTTTAGCAAGAAACTTCTGAAAGCTGTAGTCATATTTTTCCAAAATATTTTTGCATTCAGACTCAGTTTCAGAATCAGAGTCTTGTTGAGCTAATTCAGAATCATTTTTCAATTTTAAGTTCTTTTCATTTAGCTCAGCTACTTCTGATTTGAGAATATTATTTTCAAATACAAGATTGCTTTGACGCTTCTTGTATTTGAGCTTAATATTGTTATAGCTCTTCAGAACATCTGATAACACTTTAATAAGTTCATCTTTAGTGAGTTTAGCCATTACCTCTTCAGCGTCAGAGTCAGATTCAGAGTCAGATTTAGATCCTGAAATTCCTTCCTCCTGATCTTCTATGTCTGCCATCAATGCTACGTTGGCACATTCCTCTTCTGACTCAGATTCAGATTCAGATGTATTTGAATCATCCCAGGTTGCCATTAGAACCTTCTTCTTCTTATTAGATTTTCTTTTAGGCTTTTCTTTCAACAGCTTTGGACATTCATTTTTGTAATGCCCAGGTTCTTTACATTCGTAGCAGACAACCTCCTTTTTGCCAGATCTTTTGTGTCCAAAAGATTCTTTTCTTTGGTCAGGCTTCCTGAAGTTTCTGAACTTCTTTCCTTTATGCTTCCAGAGTTTGTTTATTCTTCTGGACAACATGGATAATTCATCTTCATCTTTAGATGAGGATTCTTCAGAGCTTTCCTCTATTACCTGTAATGCTTTAGCAGATTTATTAGATTTTAAGGCAATTGACTTACCTTTCTTTTGAGGTTCATCTTCCTCAAGTTCAATTTCATGACTCCTCAGTGAACTGATTAGTTCCTCCAAGGAGATCTTGTTCAGATCTTTAGCCATTTTCAACGCAGTCACCATAGGTCTCCATTTTCAACGCAGTCACCATAGGTGAGAAAATACTTAGAAGGGGGGGGGGGGTTGAATAAGTATGAAGATAAAAACTTAGAAGTAAAAACTCAAGTATTTTTATCCTGGTTCGTTGAACTCAACTACTCCAGTCCACCCTTTCTAGAGTGATTTTCCTTTCTCAAACAAGGACTTAATCCACTATTTAATCAACTGATTACAATAGCAAGCACTAAGAACAACTGTTCAAAGTCTTCTCAAGAACTACTGATCCTAACTGGATCTTCTTAAGGTTTTCTTACAATCAAATGTAATAATAAATACAAGTGTTAAGATGCTTCTAATAAAGCTTTATCACAACTGTGATTTTTCACTTAAGATTAAGAACAAAGAAATAATTCTAGCAAGAATATATGAGTTGTATTTGATAATGAATTCTTTTCAAGTGTTTCGTCAACTGAAGAAGATGAATGGAGACTTGCTTTTATAGGCACAGTGATCCAAGAGTTTTTCACGTTGATAAGAGTGTACCAAAAGGTCTGAGCCTTTTTGTCTTCACATCAAGTGACCTTTCCTAGAAGAAGAAAGCACAAAGAAATCCTTTTTGTCTGTGTTCTTGTGTCTAGCATAAATAAGGAAAGAGTCGTTTGGATATTCCAACGGACATAATCTTTGAATTCTTCTTCAACAATTTTCAGCAAGAATCATCAGAGTCTAATTTGATCAGAGCCTTCTGATGTTGATCAGAGTTTTGCTGAATCAGAGTCTTTGCAGCAAGTGTGCTTTTAGCGTGTATAAGTTCAGAGCAGAGTTTTGGGTCAGATCCTCAGTACTGGCAGCGTTAGTACTATCAAAGTCTTCTGAAGTAACTATGCTTGAAAACTCTTCATACAGAATTCTTCATTGGCTCAGATGCTTCTGACTTGCTTCAGATTCTTCTGGAGCTTCTGCTTCAGATCCTTCTGGAGACAACGCTCAGAATCTTCTGATGGCAGCGTTCAGAATCTTCTAAGGAATGCTTCTGACGCTTCAGAGCCTTGCATATTTCTTATGTTCGGATCTAACTTGCTTCTGGAGTGATATTTACTTTAATATCTGCAGCAAACATTCTTAAGCAAATTTTAGAGTACATAATTCCTAACTACAAAATTTCATAATAGTTATCATCAAAACATAGAGATATTATTAAGAACCAATCTGTGTTCTAACACCTTGTACCAGACCTGTGTCTATGGCACCGTAGAGGATGTTTGCATCTGAATTGGCTGAGTTGAAGAAACAGTTGGAAGACTTACTTGAGAAGAAGTTCGTTAGACCAAGTGTATCGCCGTGGGGAGCTCCAATATTATTAGTAAATAAGAAGGATGGCAGTATGAGGTTGTGTATTGATTACTGACAACTGAACAAAGTGACAATTAAGAATAAATATCCGCTCCCAAGAATTGATGACTTGATAGATCAGTTGGTTGATGCGCGGGTGTTTAGTGAACTTGATTTGAGGTCGGGGTATCACCAGATTAAGGTAAAAGATGATGATGTTCAGAAGACTGCATTCAGAACCAGATATGGACACTATGAGTATACGGTAATGCCTTTTGGTGTTACTAATGCGCCAGAAGTTTTTATGGAATACATGAATCGTATCTTTCACGATTATTTGGATCAATTTATGGTAGTATTCATTGATGATATCTTAATTTATTCTAATTCGAAGGAGGAGCATGTTGAGCACTTGAGATTAGTACTGCAAGTTTTGAAAGAAAGGAAGTTGTATGTGAAACTGTCGAAGTGTGACTTCTGGTTGAAAACAGTTAGCTTTCTGGGTCATGTTATATCAGGTAGTGGAATTGCTGTAGACCCATCTAAGGTTGATGCTGTGTTGCAATGGAAAACTCTGAAGTCGACAACTGGGATTAGAAGTTTTTTTGGGACTTGCTGGTTATTACAGAAGGTTTATTGAAGGTTTTTCTAAGTTGGCTCTTCCGTTAACTAAGTTGACTTGTAAAGGGAAAACTTTTGTGTGGGATGCTCAATGTGAAGAGGGTTTTATAGAGTTGAATAAGAGGTTAACGTCTGCTCCAGTGTTGACCTTGCCTAATGCATAAGAACCGTTTGTTGTATATTGTGATGCTTCTAAGTTTGGTTTAGGAGGTGTGCTCATGCAGAGTAATAAAGTAGTTGCTTATGCTTCAAGACAATTGAGAATCCATGAGAAGAATGATCCTACGCACGATTTAGAACTTGCTGCTGTTGTTTTTGTGCTGAAGATTTAGAGACATTATCTGTATGGTCCAAGATTCGAAGTGTTCAGTGACCATAAGAATTTGAAGTACTTGTTTGATCAAAAAGAACTGAACATGAGACAACGAAGGTGGTTAGAGCTGTTAAAAGATTATGATTTTAGTTTAAATTACCATTCGGGAAAAGCTAATGTTGTAGCTGATGCCTTAAGCCGCAAGACTTTGCATATGTCAGCAATGATGGCTAAAGAGTTGGAATTGATTGAGCAATTCAGAGATCAGAGTTTAGTTTGCGAAGTGACACCGAAGAGTGTAAATTTGGGCATGTTAAAGATTAATAATGACTTTCTGAACATCATCAGAGAAGCTCAGAAATTAGATGTGAAGTTGGTATATTTAATTTCGGGAGTAGATCGTTCGAAAAATAATGATTATAAGTTGGATGCGCAAGGCATGTTGAGGTTTCGTGGTCATATTTGTATTCTTGATAGTGAAGATATGAAGAAAGCGATTCTGGAAGAGAGTCACAGAAGTAAGTTGAGTATTCATCCAGAAGCGACTAAAATGTATCGTGATTTGAAGAATCTGTTTTGGTGGCCTGGTAGGAAGTGTGATATGGCACGATTTGTTTATGCATGTTTGACTTGTCAGAAGTCGAAAGTTGAGCATCAGAAACCTGCTGGGTTGATGCAACCGTTAGAAATTCCAGAATGGAAATGGGACAACATTTCGATGGATTTTGTAACGAGTTTGCCGAACACTTTGAGAAGATGTGATTCTATTTGGGTGATTGTTGATAGGCTTACAAAGTCAGATCACTTTACTCCTATTAACATCACTTTTCTGGTATCGAAGTTGGCAGAGATTTATGTCAGAGTGGTTGTTAAGTTGCATGGTATTCTGTTGTGTATTGTGTCAGATAGAGATCTGAGGTTTACTTCTGAGTTTTGGAAGAGTCTGCAAGAGGCATTGGGTTCTAAGTTGAGGTTGAGTTCAGCATACCATCCTCAAACAGATGGTTAGACTGAACAAACTATTCAGTCTTTAGAAGATTTGCTGAGAGCATGTGTTCTTGAGGAAGGTGGTTCGTGGGATACTTATCTTCCGTTGATAGAGTTTACTTATAATAATAGTTACCACTCTAGTATCGGAATGACACCGTTCGAAGCTTTGTATGGTCGGAGGTGTAGGACTCCGTTGTGTTGGTATGAATCGGGGGGGAGTGTGGTACTTGGACCGGAGATTGTTCGGGAGACGACTGAGAAGGTGATGTTAATTCGAGAAAAGATAAAAGCTTCACAGAGTAGGCAGAAAAGTTATCATGATAAGCGCAGAAAGGATTTAGAATTTGAAGCTGGGGATCATATATTTTTGAGAGTCAGGCATGTGACTGGTGTTGGTAGAGCTTTGAAATCTAAGAAGATTACTCCTCGTTTCATTGGTCCGTATCAGATATCGGACAGAGTTGGAAAGGTTGCATATCGGGTAGTGTTGCCGCCTAATTTGTCGAATCTGCACGATGTATTTCATGTGTCGCAACTCCGAAAGTATATTTCAGATCCGTCGCATGTCATTCATATGGACGATGTGCAAGTGCGTGACAATATTACTGTGGAGACGATGCCTGTGAGAGCTGATGATCGTGAAGTGAAGACGTTAAGAGGAAAAGAGATTGCTTTGGTGAAAGTAGTCTGGTTAGGAGCTGCTGGCGAAAGCTTGACGTGGGAACTGGAAAGCAAGATGCGAGAGTCTTATCCCGAGCTATTTGATCGAGGTAATTTCGAAGACGAAATTCTTTTAAGTATGGGAGAGTTGTAACGCCCGTTTTATTTCAAATTAAATTAAATATGAATTTTTGTCGTGTCTCGTCGTATTGTAGTTGTATTCGGGTGTATCGAGTAAAATTTTTAGTCGGAATAATTTACCGTTAGTTGCGAAACTAAATAAAATGAACGAGAAAAATATTAATAGTTGATTATGATGAATAACTATCTAATTGGACCAAAGATTAGTAATTAAAATAGTAAAAGAGAGTGGTGCTACTAGTAAGCCCAAAATTAATAAAATGGGAAAAATAATAAAAATTAACTACTAGTAACCTAGGTTGGAAAAACTAGTTACAGTAAAAACATAAACCAAAAGGGAAAAGAACGTGGCTGCGAGAAATTAAGAGCAGAGGAAATTAACCACCAGAGAGATTTCAAGGCAGTTGCAGAAGAATCACCGGAGAGTAAATCGGAGACCGAAATCGGGAGTTTAGAGTTGCCCTCAGTCCAAAGGTAAGGGTGGGGTTCAATTCTATAACCATAGGTATGATCAATTTCATGAAGGGAATTAAATTATAGGGTTAGTTTTAGTGGATTGATAAACATTAAGAACGATGCTTGTCTGAAAAAGTGTTATCTGTCATTAGTTTTGTGTGATACTGTGTGGTTGTTCTTGCTGTGAATTTGATTCGACTGTTTGATCTGCTACATGGAAAAAATTATAAGAATAAGTGATGATACTAACTCTTAAATAATGTAAGGAATTAATATAGAAATTTGATAAAAAAACAGAGGATCAAAAGCATGAAAATTGGATATGGAAATTACTGGAATGAGATATATGTATGAACATACATGGGACGATGGTCCCAATTGGCATAGGAAGGAGGACGGTGGTCCTCAAGGGACCTGGGGCGGTCGTCCCTCTAAATTTGTGGGCCGTCCCACTTTGAAGCTTTTATGAAGTTTAATTAATTTATCATAAGTTAGGATAGTTACAGTAACCAGTGGTTAATAATTGCTTAGTTTATATATATTCTCTTGAATTAGAAAAAGAAATGGCTTGACTTATTTAATTCAATTACTACCAATTAATAAATCTTAGGAGAATTGGGAAAGCATAGTATTACAGTAGCATAATGGTCTGAATCATAATCTGGGAGAATGGTTAAAAATGAGTAATACAGCAACACAGTAGCCTAAATGGAAAATAAGGATACTTAGCAGAACCTACTGTGTTACTGATAGAATTATTATCCGAGACCTGTAGCAGTTAATTTCCATGTTAGAATAACTAGCTGTGGGTTAATGTAGCAGAATTAGTCAGAGCAACCGAATTTAAGCGGTAAAATTAGTTGCTCCGTATTTAACGAAATTTTATTGGAAATTTATAATTAATTAGTAGGTAAAGGTTGTAGTGTCGCTTTTGTGAAAATATTTCGAAATTGCTGATATGCAGGGGTTTTGGAAATGGTGCCGATACGCGCTATTTCTCAATTGTTGAAATGATGTTGTTATTGTTTTCTTACATGAGCAGATTGAAAAATTGTGATTACTTGATTCATATGAAATTGTTATGCTTCTGTTATGGGCAATTTGGTTGTAGGCTTAACGCCTTGTTGCGTGACTGTTGTTGTTGTGTTGTAGTCCATAATAGTTGCATTTCATAGCATATCATTCTGGTTGGCCTGTATTGGCGTTGGTTGTGCCTGTATTGGCGGCCTATAATGGCAAATAAATTGGTTGTGGAGTTTACTCCAAAGTGGTACCACATGCATAGGCATAGTTGAGTCGTATAGTTTCGTGTCATTATGTTGTTTGCGAGTGATGATTGGTTGCTTAATTTTCTTGCTAATTGTTGTGGACATGAATAATGAATTTCTTTGCAATTTATTATTGATAATATTTGGAAAGCTGCGAAGATTGTAATGTTGTGAATTGACCTTGACATGACTTTTATTATGCCTTATGTTATATTGTTGATATCTCACCCTTTTACGTTGTATGTTACCTCCGTTGGTGGTAACTTGCAGGTAACCCGGAATGAAGTATCATTTTCGTTTAAGGTGTCGTTGGTCGCTCTGATACGTAGCACTCTTGGGGGGGATGAACGATTAATTCTAATGCTTTTAATTGATTTCCTTGTTGCTGAATTTTATTAAGTACTTTTCATTAAATTGGTTGTTTCTGTTAAGTGCCAAATGTTGGTTGGACGCACTAAACCGATGAATCGGTAGTTCTAATTTTTAAGGTTGAAACTAGTTGTTTTAGTGAACTTATGCAAGATTATTACTTGCTGAATTTTTAATGGAGTTTAGATGCAAGACCTTTCTTTCCTTTGTTTTGGTTTATTATGAGTTGTTTGGAAGTTTATTAAATTCCGCTGCAAAATAACAGGTTGTCTTATAATTAAAATACTAAGCAGATTATTATTGTCGGTTCATCCGAATTTGTGCTATGTATGTTATTAAATGATTTTAGCAGGTGTATTTTTGTCTTTTAAGTTGAAAATGTAACATCTCTAATTGATGCACTCTGATTTTCTTAATTATCCGTTTTGGTAGAAAAGGGGTGTTACATTGCTAGCCATAATACCTGTAATTTAGAAAAATATAATTATGAAATGAATGAAAAATATATATGAAAATGAAAAACACATAAATAAGAAAAATATAAATAAGAAAAACATATATATAGTTGTATTGAATGACATAATATATAATTTTATTGAAAGATATAATATATAATTTTACAAGTACCTTTGTCACTAACATCTCTTTCTTTTCTTCGTTGGAATGTGCTTTACTTGTCTCTTAACAACACGGACGGATGGATTGATCTAAATTCCCTCGTTATGATTATTTCTAATATATGATTTGTTCGCTCTAATATTCTCATCTTGATCATCTATAATATAAGATTCCTTCTCAAACATCAACATCACCCTGATCTCCAATGTTATCATCGATTACTTTGTTGGAAAAAAGAACTATAGACCATTTCGTACTTGTCAGATCAGTGACATAGAACACTAGTTTAGCTTGCGTGGCTAGAATAAAAGGCTCATCTTTGTACCCCCACCTTATTAAGATCCACTTGCAAAAATCCTGACTTATCCATTCGTATGCCACTATTATTTTCAACCCACTTGCATCAAAAGATAAGAATCTGAAACTTCTCATAATCAAACACCCAAATGCGCTCGATAACCCCAAAATATGATAGATTTGCATATTTGGGGTTTAAGTCCTTCACACTTGAAATGTGCTTTGCTTCATCAAGCAAGGTGACACTACTATTTTGCATTGTACTTTTATCATCTTGTTCTTTGGTATAAAATGTGTATTCATTAATTGCGTATGCGCTACAATAAAACACATCCAAACTTGGACCATATGCTAAACATCTCAACCTTTCTGTTATTGAAGCAGGATCAGAATAAAACTTTGAAAATATATGATCCTTGAACCATGTTATAAAACTTCGATTGTGCTCTCGTACTATCCAATTTTCATTTCTATTCAGATTTAAACCTCGTAGAACGTCCTTATGCATTTCAACATACGGCTCAACCTCAATGTCATTGTGCAAAACATACAAATGCACTTGCTCCCGTTCAACCCTCGAAACTGCCACAGCTTTATTTCCAATTAACTGTTTTCCCACTATGTTTTCAACAACATGAGATTTTGGGAGGCCGATGGATTGAACATTGGACAAATATTCAGTACAAAACTCAATCGCTTCTTCAACAATGTATTGTTCAACAATACATCCCTCTGTCCGACTTTGGTTTTTCACATACCCTTTCAATATTTTCATATAATATTGAACAGGGTACATCCATCTCATATAAGCTGGTCCACACAATTGTGTCTCTTTCACAAGATGAACAACTAGATGTACCATTATGTCAAAAAATGGAGGAAAATACATTTCAAGCTCACACAAAGTAATAACTATTTCTTTTTGCAATGTTGGTAAGACCGCAAGATCGATCACCTTACTACAAATTGACCTGAAGAAAAAACACAATTTAGTTATTGCGCTTCTTAATTTTTCTGGAAAAATAGAATGTATACCTGTTGGTAGAAAGTTTCCATTATAACATGGCAATCATGTGTCTTTAAACTCTTTAACTTGAGGTCTTTCATAGACACAAGTCTTCTAATATTTGAAGAGTATCCTTCTGGAACTTTAACTTCACTTAGAAACTTACACAAAATCTTTTTCTCATTTCTAGATAAAGTATAAGCAGCAGGTGGTAGATATGTTCGATTTCCTTTCTTCAAGGGTCCTAATTCATTTCTTATTCCCATCGCTACCAAGTCCTTTCTTGCTTTAAGGCCATCCTTAGACTTTCCTTGTATATTGAGTAACGTACCAATAACACTTTCAAATACATTTTTTCAATATGCATAACATCAAGAAAATGTCTTACATACAATGAATTCCAATACAACAATTCAAAAAAATTGACCTCTTCTTCCACCCATGCATGACAAGCGTATGAGCAAAAGGCTTGCCAAACTTAGTACTCACATCTTTCACCTTTTCAAAAATTTGTTCACCTGTCAATGTAGGTAGAGCTCTACCTTGTTCTGAATTTCCATTGAATGCTTTTCTCCATCCATGGTAGTGATGATTAGAATTTAAGAATCTACGATGACCAAGAAAGACGTTCTTCTGACCAAATTCCAATCGCGTCCAATCTGTGTTTTCTTCAGAGATAGGACACGCACATTGACCTTTAATGTTATACCCCGATAGATTTCTGTATGCTGGAAAATCATTAATTGTGCCAAACAACATCGCCCTCAAATTGAAACTTTCTTTCCTATATCCATCATAAACCTCCACACAGTTCTCCCACAAACTCTTTAAATCTTTGATTAAAGGTGTGAAGTATGCGTCTATGTCATTCCCTGGTTGTTTAGGACCAAAAATTAACATAGATAACATCATGTACTTACGCTTCATACATAGCCACGAAGGTAGGTTATACATCATAAAAATTACCCGCCATGTGGAATGTGAGATACTTTGTAGACCATACGGATTCATTTCATCAGTTGATAATGCCAAGCGAAGGTTTCTACCATCTTCTCCAAAATCAGGATACTCATTATCAATTTTCATCCACTGTGGTGAATCTGTCGGATGTCGATACTTCCCATCTATAATTCGATCATTTGCATGCCAAGTCAAGTGTTTTGTGTAACACCCCCTTTCTATGCCCCTAAATAGTACAATTAATCATTTAGGCATAAATTTAAAATTTCATCAGAGTACATTTGCAACATGGCATAAAAGGGAAATATCACATTATCGCAAAAATTCCAACTCATACAACACATGCTCAACAGATATGCAACAACGGGATAACACCCACAAGAAATATTTAGAACAAGGCGGAAATATCCAAATATTTCATAATTCACCAAACATGCATTCACACATATACAGTTATCATTCATCATGTTTTACAAAACATATCAACAGCAAAATACATACTCAGATGTATCACGAAAGAATCAAAATAAATCCTATCTACCCGGTGCTACATATCAGAGCCGACCGACCAAAAAGGGAAGAAGCCACGCTTCTCAAAAATACCTCCAGCAATCTAATCTGCAATGCCTCATAGAGCATTAAAAGAAACCACAGAAGGGTGAGAAACGATATCATAAAAACAATGCATAAAAACATATATATATATATATATATATATATATATATATATATATATATATATATATATATATATATATATATATATATATATATATATATATATATATATATATATATATATATATATATATATATATATATATATATATATATATATATATATATATATATATATATATATATATATATATATATATATATATATATATATATATATATATATATATATATATATATATATATATATATATATATATATATATATATATATATATATATATATATATCTATATATATATACATATATATATATATATATATATATATATATATATATATATATATATATATATATATATATATATATATATATATATATATATATATATATATATATATATATATATATATATATATATATATATATATATATATATATATATATATATATATATATATATATACATGATATCCAATATACGTCTTTCGCATTCTCACCGCAACTCACCTCGTCATACCGTACATCGCAATGCATTCTCATTATCTATTTACAAATAGAACACCATGCATATACAATATGCATCAACAATATTTACATCAGTTCATAAACACACAAAACATACATATACATATATTCTCACATACATGTGTCTTCAAGCATACCAATCATGCCAATCATCAATAATTCATATAAACAATTACAATTATGTTTATTCACCATACACCATGCAAGATGTCAACATGCAACTCATAGAGACCGACACACGACTCTATGCAGATGCAAATTCGGTATCGACTCATTTCAACAGGTTCAATTGAAGAACCAAATAACCATCGCTCACACCCCACATGGGCACACGAGGTTCTGCAGATTCTACATGGAATCAAGATAACCATCGTAACATACGAGGTTCTGCAAATCCACCGAGGGATCAATAATTAACCATCGCTCACACCCCACAAGGGCACACGAGGTTCTGCAGATTCACCGAGGAATCAATAATTAACCATCGCTCACACCCCACAAGGGCACACGAGGTTCTGCAGATTCACTGAGGAATTAATCGACACAAGAATGCATACCATGATACTTCACATGCAACATGACTCATGACACTCTTGAAATGCACACACGTTTACAAACATACTCATGCATTCTACACATTCATCGCATATATTCATACAAACCTCAGAGATTTTTAATCAAGCTAAACAAAGCACATAATTGCCCAAACGGCCACAATTCATAATCTAGGATTCACGCCATACGGCTACCCACAGCACATCACAAACCCGCATACAAGCTATTAAATCAAAGAAGGGTCGATTGCAACCGAAACCCCAAGCCACGACAACACCACGCAACAGGGAAAATTCATCCTGCTACGGTCGCTACACGCTCGCCTAGTGAGATGCTAGCGAGCGTTCACTACCTCCTCGCCTAGCGAACTGCTAGCGAGCAAGAACAGAGGCTACAGACCTCGTTCGCCACAGCGAACCTCTAGCGAGCTCCTCGCTACTCCCTGCGCAGCCAGCGAGGGACATCAAAACCATTATGTCCCAAGTCTGGGACCGTTCGCTGCGCACTCGCCTAGCGAACTGCCAGCAACCACTCGCGACCTGCTCGCCTAGCGAGTTGCTAGCGAGCGTCTGCGATTTCCACTTCTCCCCACTGATCAGAATCCAAAACCACCGATAAAATCACCCGATGAACTCCAACTCATATCCAGTAGCCTTAGTCTAACATATATCGACTAATCTATGTCATCTAATCACGATTCTAACCGTTAGACAACGATTTCTATCGATTAAACCAAATTCAACCTAAAATGGAAAGTGTAGGAAAACTACCAACAATTCAAAACAATCCAACAAAATCATACATGATTATACACATTGATAGAATAATAAAGTTTCACACCCTTACCCGATCAATCAAAAGCTTTGGTAATGATTTCTTGAAGTTCTAGGTTTTTCCTCTTCTTTCTCTCCTCTTTCTCTTCTCTTCCTTTCTTTCCTTTGTTTTTCTTTCTATCTTCCTAACTTTCTCTTTTTCTCTCATATACTCATATTCTATTTTCTTTCCTCTCAAATTCTTTCCACACACTAATTAATCAATTCTCATAAAATATCCACTTAACATAATTACTAATACCCAAAATACCCTCCGGTATATTTTTACCCGAAACTCTCAAAGTAGGCAAAAATAGCACAATATGCACAAATAACATATTAAACACACAATTCCACATTTAAAATAATAATTCAATCAATTAAATCAGAAAGGACTCAAAATAAAGGAAATTCAGAATCGGGGCGTTACAACTCTCCCCCACTTAGGAATTTTCGTCCTCGAAAATATTACCTGATTCGAACAGCTCAGGATGCGACTCACGCATCTTACTCTCAAATTCCCAAGTCATATTGCCTTCCGCAGCACCTCCCCATGCTACTTTTACAAGCGAAATATCCTTGCCTCTTAGGTTCTTAACTTCACGGTCCAAAATCATAACCGGTAAAACCTCAACCGTAAGATTATCCCTTACCTCCACCTCATCCATAGGAATCACATGTGACGGATCTGGAACATACTTCCGAAGTTGCGAAACATGGAACACATCATGCAAATTCGAAAGACTCGGAGGCAACGCCACACAATAAGCCACCGCACCAACTCGTGCAATAATTTGATACGGACCAATAAAACGAGAGGTCAACTTCTTCGACTTCAAAGCACGACCCACACCCGTAACCGGTGTAACTCTCAAAAACACATGGTCACCTTCTTGAAATTCAAGATCCTTCCTTCTCTTGTCATGATAACTCTTTTGCCTATTCTGAGAAGCTTTCATCTTCTCCCGAATAAACTTTACCTTCTCCGTCGTTTGTTGTACCATCTCCGGTCTAACTACCGATCTCTCTCCGGTTTCATGCCAACACAAAGGTGTTCGACATCTCCGACCATACAAAGCCTCAAAGGGTGCCATACCAATACTTGCATGAAAACTGTTGTTGTAAGTGAACTCGATTAATGCCAGAAAGCTATCCCAAACACCACCTTGCTCGAGCACACAAGCACGCAACAAGTCCTCCAATGATTGAATCGTCCTCTCAATTTGGCCATCCGTCTGCGGATGATACGCCGAACTCAATCTCAACTTAGAACCTAAAGCCTTTTGCAAACCTTCCCAAAATCTCGAAGTAAATCTAGGATCTCTATCCGACACGATACTCTTGGGAACTCCATGCAGCTTCACAATCACCCGAACATAAATCTCGGCTAACTTTTCCAAAGGATAACCAATATCAATCGGAATAAAGTGAGCAGATTTAGTAAGCCTATCAACAATCACCCAGATAGCATTGTGACCTCTTTGCATATTTAGTAAACCCGTAACAAAATCCATTGATATACTATCCCATTTCCATTCCGGAATATCCAATGGTTGCATCAAACCGCTAGGCTTCTGATGTTCCACCTTAGACTTCTGGCAAGTCAAACACGAATACACAAATCGAGCTACATCCCTCTTCAATCCGGACCACCAAAATATTTTCTTCAAATCTTGATACATCTTATTTGCACCCGGATGAATACTCAATTTACTCCGGTGTCCTTCCTCCAATATCATCTTTCTCAAATCCACATCGTCGGGAATACAAATACGACCACGGAATTTCAAAACTCCAAAATTATCAACTTTAAAGTCCTCATTCTCATTCATCATCAAATCCACAAATTTCAAATCCAACTTTTGCTTCTCACGAACGATAGCAAGAAAATCATTCGTAACATGAAACATACCAAGTTTCACACTTCTCGGCGTCATTTCACAAACCAAACTCAAATCTCTAAAATTCTCCAAAAGTTCCCATTCTCTTACCATCAATGTAGACATATGCACTAACTTCCGGCTCAAAGCATCGGCTACAACATTTGCCTTACCCGGATGGTAATTCAAACCAAAGTCATAATCCTTCAAAAACTCTAACCACCTCCTTTGCCTCATATTCAATTCCTTTTGCTCAAATAAATACTTCAAACTCTTGTGGTCGCTAAAAACTTCAAATCTCGCACCATAGAGATAATGCCTCCAAATTTTCAAAACAAAGACCACGGCCGCCAATTCCAAATCATGCGTGGGATAATTCTTCTCATGTACTCTCAATTTCCTCGAAGCATAAGCCACAACTTTACCGTCTTGCATCAAAACACCACCCAAACCGGACAAAGAAGCATCACAATAAACCACGAACGATTCCGTCGAATTTGGCAAAATCAAAACCGGCGTCGTTGTCAACCGTCTCTTAAGTTCAACAAAACTCTTCTCACAATTAATGTCCCAAACAAAAGTCTTTCCCTTACAAGTCAACTGAGTCAACGGAAGTGCCAACTTAGAAAATCCCTCAATAAACCTCCGATAATAACCGGCCAAGCCCAAAAAGCTTCGGATCTCCGTAACCGACTTAGGAGCCTCCCATTGCATCACCGCATCAATCTTGGACGGATCAACACAAATACCATTACCAGAAATAACATGCCCAAGAAAACTCACTTCCGATAACCAAAACTCGCACTTGGATATCTTAGCATACAATTGCTTCTCCTTCAAAACTTGCAACACAATCCGCAAATGCCCTTCATGCTCTTCTTGGGACTTAGAGTAAATCAAAATGTCGTCAATAAACACAACTACGAAGCGATCCAACTGCTCATGAAAGATACGATTCATATATTCCATAAACACACCCGACGCATTAGAAACTCCGAATGGCATCACAGAAAATTCATAATGACCATACCGTGTCCTAAAATCCGTCTTTTGAATATCTTCTCCTTTAACACGAATCTGGTGATAACCTGACCTCAAATCAATCTTACTAAAAACACGGGCACCAACCAATTGGTCCATCAAATCATCAATTCTAGGAAGCAGATACTTATTCTTAATAGTCACCTTGTTCAACTGCCGATAATCAATACACAACCGCATGCTCCCATCTTTCTTCTTTACCAACAATACCGGCGCGCCCCAAGGAGAAACACTCGGCCTAACAAATCTCTTTTCCAACAAATCATTCAATTGTCTCTTCAACTCTACCAACTCCGATGCTGACATACGATACGGTGCCATCGAAATCGGTCTAGTACCGGGAACTAGATCAATCGAAAACTCAACTTCCCTTTCCGGCGGTACATCCGTAATGTCCTCCGGAAATACTTCTGGAAAGTCACATACCACTGGAACCAAATCCAATTCAACCTTATTCTCTACCGACAACGACGCAAACAAACAGAACACTTGAGCTTCATCCGCCAAAAGTTTCTTCAACTCTTTAGTGGGGAGAAAACTCTCTTCCTCCTCATCTCCCAAAGATGGAAACCTCACCAACTTGTGATAACAATCAATACGAACTCTATTGTACTGCAACCAATTCATACCAAAAATCACATCTAATCCTTCTAATGGAAAATACACCAAGTCCATAATAAAGTCCTTACCATACATGGTCAAGGGACAACTCAAACATACCGAAGACGTAGTTACCAACCCCGAAGCGGGCGTCTCAATAACCATATCACCACCACAAGAAGAAAAACACAAAACCAAATGCTTAGCGCACTCGAAAGAAATAAACGAATGAGTCGCTCCGGTATCGATAATAGCAACTAAAGGCATATTATTAATAAAGCATGTGCCTTTAATCAACCGATCCGCATTAGTAGTGTCTGCACCCGCTAATGCAAATACCTTCCCGCTTGACGGAGCTTGCTTTGCCTTAGTACACTTCGTACTAATATGACCAACCTCCCCACAGTTAAAACACTTAATTACATTCCTTCTACATTCAGTTGTAGCATGACCGAGACCACCACAGTTAGCACACTTTTCCCCAGCCTTCTTACACTCAAAAGATTTGTGCCCCTCTTCGCCGCACCTATAGCACTTAACGGGACCAGAACTCCCTCCTCCGGATTTCTTGACAAAGTGTTCCCTATGCTTGCCTTTATCAGCAGGCGTCACATAAGGCCCACTCCTTACTGGTTGCTTCCCTCACCTCTCATTCAAACTCTTATAGTGAGTAGAACGAGCCCTACTATCCTCTTCGAAAATTCTACAGCATTCGGTTAAGTCCGAAAATCTTCGAATCCTCTGATATTCCACAGCTTGCTTGATCTCCGGGCGTAAGCCGTTCTCGTACTTAATACACTTGGAAAATTCCGCCGTCACCGCATCATAGTGAGGATGGAATTTCACCAACTCCGTAAACTTAGCCGTGTAGTCGACCACGGACATGTTCCCTTGTTTCAATTCTAGAAACTCCATCTCCTTCTTTCCCTTCACGCTCTCCGGATAATACTTCCTCAAAAATTCAGTGCGGAACAAATCCCAAGTTATTTCTTCATCATCAACTTCAAGAATTTGTCTTATGCCGACCCACCAGTCATCGGCTTCTTCTCTCAGCATGTGAGACCCAAGTCTCACCTTGTTCCTCTCAGCGCAATTCATAACTCTGAAGATCCTCTCGACCTCCTTCAGCCAAATCTGAGCACCATCCGGATCAAACCTTCCTTTTAACACCGGCGGTTGATTCTTTCTAAACTCATCGTTAGCATTCACATTTGGCGCACCCTGCACCGCTCGAGCCATAGCCTCCAATGCCGCAGCCATCGCGTTGTCATTACGACCAGCCATATTCTGATTATTCCCAAAAATAACAACAAGGTCAAACAACCGTTCAACCAACAAAACAGCGAGACAGATACAACTGACTCAACACTGGCTCTGATACCACTTAATCTAACACCCCCTTTCTATGCCCCCAAATAGTATAATTAATCATTTAGGCATAAATTTAAAATTTCATCAGAGTACATTTGCAACATGGCATAAAAGGGAAATATCACATTATCGCAAAAATTCCAACTCATACAACACCTGCTCAACAGATATGCAACAACGGGATAACACCCACAAGAAATATTTAGAACATGGCGGAAATATCCAAATATTTCATAATTCACCAAACATGCATTCACACATATACAGTTATCATTCATCATGTTTTACAAAACATATCAACAGCAAAATACATACTCAGATGTATCACGAAAGAATCAAAATAAATCCTATCTACCCGGTGCTACATATCAGAGCCGACCGACCAAAAAGGGAAGAAGCCACGCTTCTCAAAAATACCTCCAGCAATCTAATCTGCAATGCCTCATAGAGCATTAAAAGAAACCACAGAAGGGTGAGAAACGATATCATAAAAACAATGCATAAAAACATATATATACATGATATCCAATATACGTCTTTTGCATTCTCACCACAACTCACCTCGTCATACCGTACATCGCAATGCATTCTCATTATCTATTTACAAATAGAACACCATGCATATACAATATGCATCAACAATGTTTACATCAGTTCATAAACACACAAAACATACATATACATATATTCTCACATACATGTGTCTTCAAGCATACCAATCATGCCAATCATAAATAATTCATATAAACAATTACAATTATGTTTATTCACCATACACCATGCAAGATGTCAACATGCAACTCATAGAGACCGACACACGACTCTATGCAGATGCAAATGCGGTACCGACTCATTTCAGCAGGTTCAATTGAAGAAGCAAATAACCATCGCTCACACCCCACATGGGCACACGAGGTTCTGCAGATTCTACACGGAATCAAGATAACCATCATAACATACGAGGTTCTGCAAATCCACCGAGGGATCAATAATTAACCATCGGTCACACCCCACAAGGGCACACGAGGTTCTGCAGATTCACCGAGGAATTAATAATTAACCATCGCTCACACCCCACAAGGGCACACGAGGTTCTGCAGATTCACTGAGGAATCAATCGACACAAGATTGCATACCATGATGCTTCACATGCAACATGACTCATGACACTCTTGAAATGCACACACGTTTACAAACATACTCATGCATTCTACACATTCATCGCATATATTCATACAAACCTCAGAGATTTTTAATCAAGCTAAACAAAGAACATAATTGCCCAAACGGCCACAATTTATAATCTAGGATTCACGCCATACGGCTACCCACAGAACATCACAAACCCGCATACAAGCTATTAAATCAAAGAAGGGTCGATCGCAACCGAAACCCCAAGCCACGACAGCACCACGCAACAGGGAAAATTCATCCTGCTACGGTCGCTACACGCTCGCCTAGCGAGCGTTCGCTACCTCCTCGCCTAGCGAACTGCTAGCGAGCAAGAACAGAGGCTACAGACCTCCTTCGCTACCTCGTTCGTGTAACGCCCCGATTTCGATTGTCTCTTTTATCGAGTCCTTGCTTGATTTGATTGGACGAATATTATTTTTGATATGGAATTTGTGTGGAAATATGTTAAGTTTACATATTATTCTATTTTAACCGATTTTGAGAGTTTTCGGGGAAAATAGTTTGGAGGGTATTTTGGACATTTCCTATTTAATGATAAGTGGGATATTTTATGGGATATTGAATTAATAGATATTTTGGAGAAATAATGAGAAGGATATTAAAAGGGAAGTAGAAGAGAAAAGAAACATAAGAGAAAAGGAAGGAAAGAAAAGAGGAAGAAGGAAAAGGAGGAGAAAAGAGAAGAAGAAGAAGAAAAATGTGGGATCATCAAGAACAGCTCAAAGCTTCGATTAATCCAAGGTAAGGGTGTGAAATCTTACTATCTAAATCAATATGTATGATTATGTATGTGTATGGTTGATTGAGTTAGGGTTTTGGAGAGTTTCCTATAATTTCTGTTTTAGGTCGAAATTGATTCGATCGGTAGAAATCTAGCTTTGTTTAATGAAGATGAGAATAAGTGGTAGGATTTATGTCGGGAAACGTTAGGTTATGATTACTGGAGCAAGTGGAGAATTATCGGGTGAATTTATCGGCTGTTTCGAATTCTGAACAGTGGGGAGAAGTTCTGTTCGCAGACGCTCGCTAGCAGCTCGCTAGGCGAGCAGGTCGCGAGTGTTCGCTAGCATCTTGCTAGGCGAGTGCGTAGCGAACGGTCCCAGACTTGGGACAGAATGGTATTGTGGTCTTTCGTTAGTAGCGAAGGGAGTAGCAAAGAGCTCGCTGGCGGTTCGCTGTGGCGAACGAGGTGGCGAGCAATGTTTGGAGGTTCTGTTTGCACTCGCTAGCAGTTCGCTAGGCGAGGAGGTAGCGAACGTTCGCTAGTAGCTCGCTAGGAGAGTGTATAGCGAACGTAGCAGAATGAGCTTCTCTCCTGTTGTGTACTGTTATGGCTTGGGACCCTGATTGCGATCGACCTTCCCTCGATTTAAAAGCGGGTATGCTGGCCCGTGAGGTGCTGTGGGTATCCGAATGGCGTGAATCCTAGTTTATGGTTTGTGAAGCGTGAGTGTGGCCGATCGGCAATTTTATGCAATCGCCAGATCGAATAGGATTGCATGATGAGATGATCGAGTTTGTTGTCGTCGGCATGATAATATGAATGTATGAGAACATAATAGAATTATGTGGGCATTGAGTAGTGAACGTAGTGTCGGAGTGGATTACACTAGGGTAGAATGATGTGATATCATTCCTAGTTGCAGGCTCATTAGGGTAGGACGACGTGATATCGTTCCTAATGAGGCACAAACAATATTGTAGTGCGTTAGGAGTATTCCGAATGAGGTGTGATTGATGGGTGCACTAGGGTAGAATGATATAACATCATTCCTAGTGGCTGTGTATTTATATTTGATCCCGTGTAGGATCTGCAGAACCTCGCTTGATGCGATGGTTATATTTGATCCCGTGTAGGATCTACAGAACCTCGCTTGATGCGATGGTTATATTTGATCCCGTGTAGGATCTGCAGAACCTCGCTTGATGCGATGGTTATATTTGATCCCGTGTAGGATCTGCAGAACCTCGCTTGATGCGATGGTTATATTTGATCCCGTGTAGGATCTGCAGAACCTTGCTTGATGCGATGGTTATATTTGATCCCGTGGAGGATTTGATAAGTGATAGGTTCATAGGAGAATCTGGCGGATGAATGAGTCGGTTCCTATGAGTTGCACTATCATCTTCAGATGATGAACGGAGAATAATCTCTAAGAATATAATAGTATATATGTATGTATGGTCTGATGGATGGGAGGATGACGTTGAAGTAAGCGTGGAGGAGTTGTACTCACTAGGGTAGGATGGCAATGTGTCGTTCCTAGTGAAGAAGTTACCGGGGTAGAATGACTGAGATGTTGTTCCCGGTAGGGCATGAGCGATATGCCCATAACCCGGAAAGAGGATTGAGGATATTAGATGAGTATTATACGAATCGCACGGCATGGTTGCGGTTGTTATATGTAATATGCATGCGTGTAGGAATTGATGGGACGCGGATAGCGAATAAATGAATGTGTGGGATATTGACTAATGGATGGATGGTTTAGTGCGAGTGTATATGTTTAAGTGTATTGGATGTGGTGAGAATTTATTATTACACACCGTAGTGAAAAGCTGTAGAATATAGGCATTCGGTACTTGAGTATTTCTATATATGTATATATATATATATATATATATATGCCTTGATTATTATGATAATGTTTCTCACCCTTCTGTTGTTTTATGATGCCCTGCGAGGCATTGCAGATTAGGATTCGCTGGAGGTTTCCTTTGGAGTATAGTTCCTTTCCCTCGTGTCGGCCGCTCTGATATGTAACTTTGGGTAGATAGGCTTGTTGATTGCCTTAATGATGTTTTGTTTATATGTGAATAGAGTTGTGAACAACCAGATGACATGTAATTACGTTTTGTCATGTCTTAAGTGAATACATATATGTTTTAGTCTTCCGCTTTAAGAGAAAACATGAATATGTAATTTCGAAGAATCATGCGTTTATTTTTAGTTGAGATTTACCCCTTTTGAGTTAATTCTTTTTAAACATTAATATTCATGTGGTCGTTTCGTAAGTATTGTGACGCACTTCTTTTATACCTAAATGTAAATATACTCTGATGAAAATAAAAACACTTGTATTCATGACTATATGATTTCATATGTGATTATTTTGGGGTATAGAATAGGGGCGTTACAAAGTGGTATCAGAGCAGGTCGGTCCATCCGGCCAAGTGTCTAATGTTGGTTGTTCCCTTGTACGCGACATGTGTGCGAAGACACTGTCGGTACGTGTTTGTTGTTTAACCATTGTCTGCAGAAGTAAGAATGATCCAAGTGGGGGAGAACTTGTGGTTCTCCAGGGTGCTACAAGTGTAGAACAGTAGCTCGGTGTATTGTTGAACATCGGGAGCTAATGTTATCCGTGTTGGAAGGGAGGCCAGTGTTACGTCATTGTGAAGAGGTTCGAGGAGTTTTGAGAAGGACTGTCAACAATCTGTGTGTTGGTTTGTCGAACCCGACCAAAGCATATGTTGCGTTTCATAATGCCTTGGTGACACGCTGGGGAGATGCGTAAATGCACACCAACAAAGTTCTAAGTGTGTTTTAAGGCGAATAAGAGGTACAAGAAAAGTTATCTGAAGATTGACTTAGAGTTGGTTGCTGTTGTGTGTTAGTGCCGAAGGTTAAGAGCTTCGATTGTTCCGTAAAGGTTTGAGGCGAGTGATAACCTTGAAAACTTAAGGTGTTTTGTACGGTAATGCCGATAATGGGCTGAAGAAATTTTTTATGCAAGTTATAGCATGGAGGTTTGATCTTATTTCCAATGTCAAGCCTGAGATATCAGTGCTATCGAGGGATAGTAAATGGATCAAACTTCAAAAGCCAAGGAAGAGCTACGAGGATACCATAAGGACTATTTTGATCACTGTTTACTTCATGCATTTTGTGAAGAAGAATCCAGAAACATCAGCAAAATCTGTGTGGGATAGCTTGAGTAAGAATAAGGATTTTAGTTACTATGAAGTTAAACCTTCGCATAATGATTTATTAAACCATATGGCTTTAATGGGCGAAGCTACCACAAAGGATGTTGTCTTAGCAAAGTCCAAGATTGTGCTCACAGTTCTGAAAGATAAGGATACAATGAGGAATATGATTTTAGTTAAGAGAATTCTGGGTTGAATAAGTGGATTGACCCTTTTTCTGCTGATAAGGATTAGTCATTCTAGGTTGGAACTGGTTGTAATGAATATCGCTGAGGTGATAAAGATTGTATGTTGTATCGTCGAAATATGGAGTCAGATGAGAATATGAAGCCTTGTATGGCAGGGGGGCGTAGGACTCCTTTGTAATAATATGATTCAGGCGAGAGTGTTGTACTCGGACCCGAAATTTGTGCGTGAGGCGACTGAAGAGGATAGAAGATCCAAGAGAGGCCGTGTTTTGAGGGTTACAATAATAACCGGTGTTAGTCGAGCTTGAAGTTCGGGAACACACTGTGTCTTGTTGAACCTGTATCAGAGTAGCGCGACAGAAGCGTGGGAAATAGCATGTTAGATTGTTGTACCGCCGAAGAGAGAAGTCGGATTTGAATTCCTTTGATTCTGTGGTGAGTGGGAGCGAAGACTTTAGGATGATGATGATGGATAAAAGTTTGTATCCGAGATTCAAACTCATTGGGGGTAGAATGACTAGTGTGTCATTCCCGATGAGGTATAAGTGTTATGGTTGCAATCACTAGGGTAGAATGACTATGCGTCGTTCCTAGTGAGACGATCACCAGGGTAGAATGACTGAGATGTCGTTCCTGGTGGAGTGTATGTGGAGTGCCTGTAATCTCCAATGGAGGTTGGTGTAGATTGACGGTCTTAATTGAGTCACGCGGCATGACTACGTTTGTGGTACGGAAGTATGCACGTGGGCGATCATGTGCAACTTGAGAATTAGAGAGCGGACGTGATGTTACGTCCGGTATGGTTTGAATCAGGTAATATTTTCGAGGACGAAAATTCCTAAGTGGGGGAGAGTTGTAACGCCCCGATTTCGATTGTCTCTTTTATCGAGTCCTTGCTTGATTTGATTGGACGAATATTATTTTTGATATGGAATTTGTGTGGAAATATGTTAAGTTTACATATTATTCTATTTAAACCGATTTTGAGAGTTTTCGGGGAAAATAGTTTGGAGGGTATTTTGGACATTTCCTATTTAATGATAAGTGGGATATTTTATGGGATATTGAATTAATAGATGTTTTGGAGAAATAATGAGAAGGATATTAAAAGGGAAATAGAAGAGAAAAGAAACATAAGAGAAAAGGAAGGAAAGAAAAGAGGAAGAAGGAAAAGGAGGAGAAAAGAGAAGAAGAAGAAGAAGAAAAATGTGGGATCATCAAGAACAGCTCAAAGCTTCGATTAATCCAAGGTAAGGGTGTGAAATCTTACTATCTAAATCAATATGTATGATTATGTATGTGTATGGTTGATTGAGTTAGGGTTTTGGAGAGTTTCCTTTAATTTCCGTTTTAGGTCGAAATTGATTCGATCGGTAGAAATCTAGCTTTGTTTAATGAAGATGAGAATAAGTGGTAGGATTTATGTCGGGAAACGTTAGGTTATGATTACTAGAGCAAGTGGAGAATTATCGGGTGAATTTATCGGCTGTTTCGAATTCTGAATAGTGGGGAGAAGTTCTGTTCGCAGACGCTCGCTAGCAGCTCGCTAGGCGAGCAGGTCGCGAGTGTTCGCTAGCATCTTGCTAGGCGAGTGCGTAGCGAACGGTCCCAGACTTGGGACAGAATGGTATTGTGGTCTTTCTTTAGTAGCGAAGCGAGTAGCGAAGAGCTTGCTGGGGGTTCGCTGTGGCGAACGAGGTAGCGAGCAATGTTTGGAGGTTCTGTTTGCACTCGCTAGCAGTTCGCTAGGCGAGGAGGTAGCGAACGTTCGCTAGTAGCTCGCTAGGCGAGCGTATAGCGAACGTAGCAGAATGAGCTTCTCTCCTGTTGTGTACTGTTATGGCTTGGGACCCTGATTGCGATCGACCTTCCCTCGATTTAAAAGCGGGTATGCTGGCCCGTGAGGTGCTGTGGGTATCCGAATGGCGTGAATCCTAGTTTATGGTTTGTGAAGCGTGAGTGTGGCCGATCGGCAATTTTATGCAATCGCCAGATCGAATAGGATTGCATGATGAGATGATCGAGTTTGTTGTCGTCGGCATGATAATATGAATGTATGAGAACATAATAGAATTATGTGGGCATTGAGTAGTGAACGTAGTGTCGGAGTGGATTACACTAGGGTAGAATGATGTGATATCATTCCTAGTTGCGGGCTCATTAGGGTAGGACGACGTGATATCGTTCCTAATGAGGCACAAACAATATTGTAGTGCGTTAGGATTATTCCGAATGAGGTGTGATTGATGGGTGCACTAGGGTAGAATGATATAAAATCATTCCTAGTGGCTGTGTATTTATATTTGATCCCGTGTAGGATCTGCAGAACCTCGCTTGATGCGATGGTTATATTTGATCCCGTGTAGGATCTGCAGAACCTCGCTTGATGCGATGGTTATATTTGATCCCGTGTAGGATCTGCAGAACCTCGCTTGATGCGATGGTTATATTTGATCCCGTGTAGGATCTGCAAAACCTCGCTTGATGCGATGGTTATATTTGATCCCGTGTAGGATCTGCAGAACCTCGCTTGATGCGATGGTTATATTTGATCCCGTGGAGGATTTGATAAGTGATAGGTTCATAGGAGAATCTGGCGGATGAATGAGTCGGTTCCTATGAGTTGCACTATCATCTTCAGATGATGAACGGAGAATAATCTCTAAGAATATAATAGTATATATGTATGTATGGTCTGATAGATGGGAGGATGACGTTGAAGTAAGCGTGGAGGAGTTGTACTCACTAGGGTAGGATGGCAATGTGTCGTTCCTAGTGAAGAAGTTACCGGGGTAGAATGACTGAGATGTTGTTCCCGGTAGGGCATGAGCGATATGACCATAACCCGGAAAGAGGATTGAGGATATTAGATGAGTATTATACGAATCACACGACATAGTTGCGGTTGTTATATCTAATATGCATGCGTGTAGGAATTGATGGGACGCAGATAGCGAATAAATGAATGTGTGGGATATTGACTAATGGATGGATGGTTTAGTGCGAGTGTATATGTTTAAGTGTATTGGATGTGGTGAGAATTTATTATTACGCACCGTAGTGAAAAGCTGTAGAATATAGGCATTCGGTACTTGAGTATTTCTATATATGTATATATATATATATATGCCTTGATTATTATGATAATGTTTCTCACTCTTCTGTTGTTTTATGATGCCCTGCGAGGCATTGCAGATTAGGATTCGCTGGAGGTTTCCTTTGGAGTATAGTTCCTTTCCCTCGTGTCGGTCGCTCTGATATGTAACTTTGGGTAGATAGGCTTGTTGATTGCCTTAATGATGTTTTGTTTATATGTGAATAGAGTTGTGAACAACCAGATGACATGTAATTACGTTTTGTCATGTCTTAAGTGAATACATATATGTTTTAGTCTTCCGCTTTAAGAGAAAACATGAATATGTAATTTCGAAGAATCATGCGTTTATTTTAGTTGAGATTTACCCCTTTTGAGTTAATTCTTTTTAAACATTAATATTCATGTGGTCGTTTCGTAAGTATTGTGACGCACTTCTTTTATACCTAAATGTAAATATACTCTGATGAAAATAAAAACACTTGTATTCATGACTATATGATTTGATATGTGATTATTTTGGGGTATAGAATAGGGGCGTTACAGTTCGCCACAACGAACCTCTAGCGAGCTCCTCGCTACTCCCTGCGCAGCCAGCGAGGGACATCAATGTAGAAGCATGCTTCAATCTCAAGTTTTGATGATGTCAATACTACTCAAAGTCATCTCTTGATTGCAAAAAGACAAGCCATTCAAAGTCATCAAGATCAAGTCAAGCTATCTTTCAAGTCAAGCTACATATGGAACTATGATTCTTCCAGACTTGGCTGCATTACTGGTATATCAAATCCACCTTTATAATTTGATATACAAGTGTTCAAAAACATCAATCATTTGTGCATAATACATAAGCATGTTTTTGAAACCTTAAAAATGGTATAACATTAATTTTAAAAAGCATTTTTCTGAAAATTAGCAGTGTTAACCGATTAACCATATAGGTTAACCGGTTAACCAATTTGAATTTTGAATTTTCTGGGCTAACGTACCAGTGTTAACCGATTAACCATATGGGTTAACCGATTAACACTGAACGTGCAGTGAAAAATTGCTTTGTTTCAAGTTCAAAAATTATTTTTAAAAACATACCTTTTCATGGTTTGAATCTTTTAAAATTATACCTTTTCTGAAAGGTTATTTTACTCATATAAATTCTGAGTTTTTCATTTTTGAAAAACAACCAATAGAACATAACTCAAAAACTTTTCAACCTCCAATACTCATTTTAAAATTATCTTAGAATCAAATTCATTTTTCAAAAAGTGTTCATACTTGCATTGAAAATTTCATATTCATTGAACACTTGTATTGAAAAATTACGAAGAGTGAATTTTGATTCATTGGAGAAGATCACTTTGATAGTTATTCTCAAACCAAATTCATTACAATTATTTTTGACTTGTGATCCAGGATTGTTGGACACAAGGGTGAGTGTTTACAAGAGGATTGTTCTTGTACACTTGTTAGTTTTATTGTTTGATAGTAGGCCTCACCGGTTGATGGTGTGATAGGTTGTACTGTTTTAAACAATAGTGAAAACTCTCTTTCATGTTGAAAGGGGAGTGGAGTACTCTCGGATTGTGAGGGGAACCACTATAAATTCTGTGTCTTTTTCTTTCTGTTGATTTACTGCTTTCCATAACCAAGAATACCATCCAGAATATTTTCAAGAACCATATAAAAACCGGAAAAATTTCAAAAGTCCTAATTCACCCCCGCTCTTAGGTATACTCTGTTCTTACAATTGGCATCAGAGCAGGTTAAGGTAACCTGTTCCTAACGATTCAATATGGATTCCGCAAGTACCAACCCGGTTTTCAAAGATGGTGGAAGTAGTAACAAACCACCACTCTTTTCTGGAGAATACTTTGATTTTTGGAAAATCTGTATGAAGGCACATCTTGAGGCTCAAGGAAATGGTATATGGGAAACCGTTGAAACTGGTCCACATGTTCCTACAAGTGTGGTAAATGGTGTTGGAACCCCAAAGATTAAATCCTCATATGATGAAGATGACAAGAAGAGAATCTTGAATGAGAAGAAAGAAATCAACATACTTCAAAGCGCTCTCAGTATGGATGAATTCTTTCGCATATCACAGTGTAAATCGGCAAAACAGATTTGGGATACCTTGGTAGAAACGCATGAAGGAACAGCAGAAGTAAAAAGATCAAGACTTAACACGTTAAGTCAAGAATATGAGATGTTCCGTATGCAGCCCGGTGAATCTATTGTTGCCTTGCAAAAGAGGTTCGTTCATCTAACAAATCACCTGATTGCTCTTGGGAAGACCTTCACCAACGATGATCTCAACTTAAAAGTCCTAAGATCCTTGACAAGAGAATGGCAACCAAAGGTGACCGCCATTTCGGAAAAGAAAAGTCTTTCAACAATGACATCCGCTTCATTATTCGGGAAACTTCAAGAGCATGAACTGGAACTTGGAAGGCTTGAGAAACATGAAAGTCAAGACAAGAAGTCCAAAGGAATTGCCTTGAAGACTGACACAAAGGATGACAAAATTGACGAATCTTCCAAAGACGAAAATTTCATGCTTCTAGTAAAGAAGCTTGGTAAGTTTTTCAATAATAATAAAACTTCTTATTTTTCTAAAAAGAATAGACATTTCAGGAAAAAGGAGGCATCCACATCAAACCAAGAAATTACATGTTATGAATGTGGAAAACAAGGTCACATAAAGCCAGATTGCCCAAAACTCGCAAATAAAGGAAAATTCAAGGGCAAGAAGGATTTCAAAACAAAGAAGGCTTATGTCGCATGGGACGACAACGAAGTGAGTTCATCATCGGAATCAGATAGCGATGAATGCGCAAATATTGCCTTAATGGCCTCTCACCATTCCGATGACGAAAATGAGGTTAGTAGTAATTTTTCTGTCTATGATAATGATGCACAAGAAGTTATAGATGAACTTCTAAAAGAGTGCAAGACTTTGTATAAAGACATCTCATCACAAAAGAAAAGAATTTTACTTTTAGAAAAACAAAATTCTGATTTCTTGAAAAATATTGAAGATGAAAAACAAAAGGTGATGGATGATAAACAAAGTCTTGTATGTAAGAATTGTGAGTCTTTGTCTTTTCAAATTGTTCAACTTAAAAGAGTTTTAGAAAGATACGAAAAAGGTCAAATTGGCTTGGAAGAGATTCTTAAACATCAAAGGTATCCTAATGATAAAAGTGGATTGGGATATTCTAAATTTTCAAAACCAAGCACCAATAAGACCATTTTTGTAAGAGCAAGTGAACAAATTGTGAAGGAAGAGACAAGCACTTCTAAAACTCAGCATCAAAATCATAACAAGAAAAGAATTAATAAGAAAAAGAATTATATTCCTAGATATAGAAGTCATTTTCAATCTACATGTTTTTATTGTGGTATTAAAGGGCACACACCTAATGCCTGCTATGTACGTAATATTGGTGTTGCAAAGGGGCATTATGTGTGGGTGGAAAAAGGTACTAACTATCAAGGACCCAAAGCAATTTGGGTACCTAACACTACCTAATTTTGTTTTGTAGGTATGCTTGAAGACAACCACAAATCAATGGTATCTTGATAGTGGCTGCTCGAAGCATATGACGGGAGATATAAACAAATTTTCAAGTCTATCATTAAAGGCCAAAGGATACGTCACTTACGGTGATGATAATAAAGGAAAAATTCTTGGAGTTGGAACCATTGGTGCACCTCCATGTACAATCATCGAAGACGTTCTCTTTGTTGAAGGCCTTAAGCATAACCTACTTAGCATCAGTCAATTGTGTGACAAAGGATTCAAAATCAACTTCACAAAGGAGGAATGCTTGATCGAACACGAAGTCACTCATGAGATTCTGCTAAAAGGTAAAAGATATAATAATATTTTTATCATCTCTTTTGATGACTCTTCCTTGAAGGTGAAGTGTCTTATGGCGAACAACAACGAGGCATGGCTTTGGCATAAAAGATTTGCTCACATTCACATGGAGCATTTAAACAAATTAATCAAGCATGATCTGGTTGTTGGGCTTCCGAAGATAAAATTCATCAAGGATAAATTATGCGATGCATGTCAAAAGGGAAAACAGACCAAGACAACTTTCAAATCCAAGCAAGTGGTTTCTACATCAAGACCACTTCAATTGTTGCACATGGATCTTTTTGGTCCATCAAGAACGAAGAGCTTTGGAGGTAGTATTTATGCTTTAGTTATTGTTGATGATTTTTCTCGATATACCTGGACAATGTTTTTAGTGCAGAAAAATGATGCGTTTAAAGCATTCAAAAAGTATGCAAAACAAATTCAAAACGAGAAGTCACTCACTATAGCCTCCATAAGAAGCGACCACGGTGGAGAATTTCAAAATTCAGACTTTGAAGAATTTTGCGAAGAACATGGAATTTCTCATAATTTTTCGGCACCAAGAACTCCTCAACAAAACGGCGTCGTAGAACGGAAGAATCGTTCACTAGTTGAACTTGCTAGAACAATGCTCAGCGACACAAATCTTCCAAAATACTTTTGGGCAGAAGCGGTAAGCACGGCATGCTTTGTAAGCAACCGCGTGAATATTCGACCGCTACTCAAAAAGACTCCGTATGAGTTGTTCAACGGAAGGAAACCGAATATATCATTCTTCCACATATTTGGCTGCAAATGCTTCGTTCTCAACAACAATAAGGACAATCTCGGTAAGTTTGATGAGAAGTCCGACGAAGGTATATTTCTTGGTTACTCTCTTTATAGTAAAGCTTTTAGAATTTTTAATAAAAGAACTCTTACCATTGAAAAGTCCATTCATGTTTCGTTTGATGAGACTAACCCCTCGAAAGAGGATAATATTGTTTTGGATGATGATGATGATTTTGTAGATACTTCACAAAATGAAGAAATTGGTTCAAAAGATCAAACAATATTACAAGAAGATGTTACTCAAGAAAATCAAGATCTTCCGAAAGAATGGAGAACACACAGAGATCACCCAATTGATAAATTTATTGGTGATATTAGTCAAGGCGTTGCAACTCGACTTAATTTAAAGGATGCTTGTCTCAACATGGCGTTTGTATCTCAAATTGAACCATCAAAGATCGATGAAGCTTTAGGCGACGACCAATGGATTATAGCAATGCAAGAAGAACTTAATCAATTTGAAAGAAATCAAGTTTGGACCCTTGTACCAAGACCGGACAATAAGCATATTATAGGAACCAGATGGGTGTTCAAGAACAAACTTGACGAGAATGGGATTATAGTTCGTAACAAGGCAAGATTGGTCGCACAAGGCTACAACCAGGAGGAAGGAATTGATTTTGATGAAACATTCGCTTCGGTAGCAAGGTTAGAAGCAATTAGATTACTACTTGCTTACGCGTGTTCTATGAATTTTCAGTTATTCCAGATGGATGTCAAAAGCGCTTTCCTGAATGGGTACATTAATGAGGAAGTCTACATCAAACAACCTCCGGGTTTTGAAGACTTCAAAAATCCCTCACATGTTTTCAAACTGAAGAAGGCTCTCTACGGTTTAAAACAAGCACCACGAGCATGGTATGATCGCCTTAGCAACTTCTTATGTGAGAAAGGATTTACAAAAGGAAAGGTTGACAAGACGCTGTTTATAAAGAAGATCAAGGGTAACACCTTGTTAGTACAAGTCTACGTCGACGACATCATATTTGGATCAACAAACAAAGAACAGTGCGAAGAATTCTCACTCATGATGCGAGAAGAATTCGAGATGTCCATGATGGGAAAGTTAAATTTTTTTCTTGGACTACAAATCAAGCAAACCAAGGATGGAATCTTCCTCAACCAATCCAAGTACTGTAAGGAATTAATAAAGAAATTCGATATGGATAGTTGCAAGATGATGTCTACTCCTATGGGATCCAGAACGTATGATGATCAAGATGAATCTGGTACTCCAATTGATATTACTAAATATCGAGGTATGATTGGTTCATTATTATATTTGACGGCAAGCCGTCCTGACATTATGTTTAGTGTTTGTTTGTGTGCGCGCTTCCAAGCAAATCCGAAGGAATCGCATCTCACTGTTGTGAAGAGAATTATCAAGTATCTCAAAGGAACGACCAACGTCGGATTATGGTATCCTAAAGGTAGTACTTGTTCTTTAGTTGGTTATTCTGACGCTGACTATGCAGGATGCAAAACCGATAGAAAAAGTACAAGTGGTACATGTCATATTCTCGGAAATGCTCTAGTATCATGGGCCTGCAAGAAGCAAGCTTGTGTAGCACTCAGCACCGCCGAAGCAGAATACATCGCCGCAGGAAGTTGTTGTGCACAGATTTTATGGCTGAAACAACAACTTCTGGATTATGGTGTTGACCTCGGATGCATTCCTCTACGATGTGACAATACTAGTGCCATAAATATCACAAAGAATCCGGTTATGCATTCCAGAACAAAGCACATTGATATCCGGCATCATTTCCTTCGAGATCACGTATTAAACAGAGATGTTGATGTTACTTTCATCGACACACACAACCAACTCGCCGATATCTTCACCAAGCCTTTGGCAAAAGAATCATTCTACAAAATTCGGAGAGAACTTGGGATTCTTGATGAAGGTGACATCTGACTTTTTCTCTATTATGTGTATGCATTATTTGTGTTTTGTTTTCATGTGTATGCATTCTGTTTTTATGTATTTTTCAAAAATTCGAGCATGTTAATCGATTAACCATATGGGTTAAGCGATTAACACTGTTGAATTTTCAATTCTGATTAAATTTTTTAATGTGTTAACCGATTAACCTATATGGTTAACCGATTAACACTGTTAATTTTTCAAAAAATCAGAAACGAAAATTAATTAAATTTTTGAAAATTTTATATTTTTCTTTATATATTTTGTGTGGTCCATATTCTCTTAAATATCCACATCCATATCCAAAATCCACATTCCCTCTTAAAATCCTAACTTCTCTCTCCCACTCTTAAAAGTTGGAAAAACTCCCCACAACTTCTCAAACCCTAACTTCCTCAGAACCCACAACCCCAGTTCTCTCAAACCTCCATCCATGGCTTCAGCATCAAACCGCGGCAAGGGAAAACTTCCAGAACATCATTCTGCATCAGAATCAGATGACGACAGTATTCCAATGGAAACCACCAAAAAGAGACGGATGGATTTCAAAGTGCGTGTTCGTCAACTTATGTCGGTAAAGTATGTGAATCTTCGAGCTTTTCCTGCAATATCTTTTGATTTTCCTACTCTGTTGGAATATCAGCATATCGACAAGTTCGTCACCGACTCTGGTATTATCTATCCTGATCTGGTTAAAGCTTTTATGAATAAAATGTCTGTATATCTGGACATGGATGAGAACCACATGATCCGGTCCACCATTAGAGATCATGAGTTTGTTGAGAATTTATCCACCCTTGCTAGACACCTTAAGATTCCATCAAAGGGATGCTTCCTGAGGAAAGGTGTAAACCATGTAGATGGACCCTGGGCAAACTATGATAAAATGGAGTATTACTATCAGATTTGCAGGTTCCCAAAAGAAACCGTTATTGCAAACTCTCGCACTGCTCGTATGCTATGCTATGCCAAGAATCTGACAGTATCTGATCGAATGCTTCACTACATTATCTGCTATGTCCTCATTCCAAAGGACTCAAATCACTCTCAGATCAACGACTTGGAAATGCAGCTGATCTTTGCTATTAAGAATAACATCAGAGTCAATTGGATTTTGACTATTATGTATCATATGCAGCAACAACTTCATTGCATTACCCGGTTGCCGTATGCTCGCTTGGTTTCTAGAATTGTGGAATTAACTGAACTTGACCTCAACAGAGAACCATCCTCCAAGATGAAACCTACAACAAATGAGATCACTGAGATTAATATTGTGAAGAATACTGGAATCATCAAGGCGGCTGACGGTACCTACAGGTATACTGATGACGGTCCTGTGCATCACGCTTATCCAATGCCTGAAGGGGGTCTTACCAGTGAGTTTCTCTACACAACCATGATGAACCAGCATCGAGAATCCATGAATATGCATAGAGAGACCTCCCGAGCAATTGCCTCCCTTAGAAACCTCATTCTTAACCCTCCACATTCCAGCACCCGAGTTGTGGACGACGAGATTGAAGAAGAGGTTGATAGTGATGATGAAGAAGAGGAGGAGGATATGGAGGATGAGGATTTTTAGAGAATATGCTGCTGCTGTTGTTTTTATTGCTTTGCTTTCTAGTTTTAAGTCTTTATGCTTTCACTTGAACTATGTTTTATTGTAACAAGTACAATTTCTATTTGCTGCATTTTATATGTACTACTGTTTGTGCTTTGTGTTTACTTGGCTTTGCATGTGCTTATTACTATATATATACTGCTATCTTGTGATTTCTTTGAAAGCTCTTCCTTTTTGCTGATGTCAAAGGGGGAGAAGAGCTTGGTTCTTTTAATGTCTCTCTGTGTGCAGATTTCTTTTCCTCTGTTAAGATAGGGGGAGTTGCTAGACATAGGGGGAGAACCAGATCAAGAACCAAGAGATATCGCACAACATTTTTGATTGCCATCATCAAAAAGGGGGAGAATGTAGAAGCATGCTTCAGTATCAAGTTTTGATGATGTCAATACTACTCAAAGTCATCTCTTGATTGCAAAAAGACAAGCCGTTCAAAGTCATCAAGATCAAGTCAAGCTATCTTTCAAGTCAAGCTACATATGGAACTATGATTCTTCCAGACTTGGCTGCATTACTGGTATATCAAATCCACCTTTATAATTTGATATACAAGTGTTCAAAAACATCAATCATTTGTGCATAATACATAAGCATGTTTTTGAAACCTTAAAAATGGTATAACATTAATTTTTTAAAAAGCATTTTTCTGAAAATTAGCAGTGTTAACCGATTAACCATATAGGTTAACCGGTTAACCAATTTGAATTTTGAATTTTCTGGGCTAACGTACCAGTGTTAACCGATTAACCATATGGGTTAACCGATTAACACTGAACGTGCAGTGAAAAATTGCTTTGTTTCAAGTTCAAAAATTATTTTTAAAAACATACCTTTTCATGGTTTGAATCTTTTAAAATTATACCTTTTCTGAAAGGTTATTTTACTCATATAAATTCTGAGTTTTTCATTTTTGAAAAATAACCAATAGAACATAACTCAAAAACTTTTCAACCTCCAATACTCATTTTAAAATTATCTTAGAATCAAATTCATTTTTCAAAAAGTGTTCATACTTGCATTGAAAATTTCATATTCATTGAACACTTGTATTGAAAAATTACGAAGAGTGAATTTTGATTCATTGGAGAAGATCACTTTGATAGTTATTCTCAAACCAAATTCATTACAATTATTTTTGACTTGTGATCCAGGATTGTTGGACACAAGGGTGAGTGTTTACAAGAGGATTGTTCTTGTACACTTGTTAGTTTTATTGTTTGATAGTAGGCCTCACCAGTTGATGGTGTGATAGGTTGTACTGTTTTAAACAATAGTGAAAACTCTCTTTCATGTTGAAAAGGGAGTGGAGTACTCTCGGATTGTAAGGGGAACCACTATAAATTCTGTGTCTTTTTCTTTCTGTTGATTTACTGCTTTCCATAACCAAGAACACCATCCAGAATATTTTCAAGAACCATATAAAAACCGGAAAAATTTCAAAAGTCCTAATTCACCCCCCTCTTAGGCATACTCTGTTCTTAAAATCAAAACCATTTTGTCCCAAGTCTGGGACCGTTCGCTGCGCACTCGCCTAGCGAACTGCCAGTAACCACTCGCGACCTGCTCGCCTAGCGAGTTGCTAGCAAGCGTCTGCGATTTCCACTTCTCCCCACTGATCAGAATCCAAAACCACCGATAAAATCACCCGATGAACTCCATCTTATATCCAGTAGCCTTAGTCTAACATATATCGACTAATCTATGTCATCTAATCACGATTCTAACCGTTAGACAACGATTTCTATCGATTAAACCAAATTCAACCTAAAATGGAAAGTGTAGGAAAACTACCAACAATCCAAAACAATCCAACAAAATCATACATGATTATACACATTGATAGAATAATAAAGTTTCACACCCTTACCCGATCAATCGAAAGATTTGGTAATGATTTCTTGAAGTTCTAGGTTTTTCCTCTTCTTTCTCTCCTCTTTCTCTTCTCTTCCTTTCTTTCCTTTGTTTTTCTTTCTATCTTCCTAACTTTCTCTTTTTCTCTCATATACTCATATCCTCTTTTCTTTCCTCTCAAATTCTTTCCACACACTAATTAATCAATTCTCATAAAATATCCACTTAACATAATTACTAATGCCCAAAATACCCTCCGGTATATTTTTACCCGAAACTCTCAAAGTAGGCAAAAATAGCACAATATGCACAAATAACATATTAAACACACAATTCCACATTTAAAATAATAATTCAATCATTTAAATCAGAAAGGACTCAAAATAAAGGAAATTCAGAATCGGGGCGTTACATTTTGCATCTGTTTCACTACGATACATGCATCTAAATCTCAGAATTATAGGAAAATACCATAAGCCTTTTGCTGGTGACAACTTTTTCTTATGCCGAGATACACCGCATTTAGGACACTCGTTTAATGATGCATATTCATTTCAAAACAAAATGTAATCATTTGGATAAGCATGTATCTTATCATAGCTCATGCCAATAGAGCATAACATTTTTTAGCTTCATAGGTTCGATTGGGAAGAACATTATCCTCCGAAAGCATCTCTTTCATAAGGGCTAATAACTCTGTGAAACTTTTATCCGACCATCCATTACCCGCCTTTAAGTTGTACAACTTTAATACCACATACAATCTTGTGAAAGTAGTGCAACCTTTATACAACGGTTTCTCTGCATCACTTTCCAACCTCTCAAACATCTTGGGACAATCTAAAAGATCTTCTTCAAGTGCTTCTGCAATCACATTGACTCGATCACAATCATATGTATCTATACCATTGTCATTTGAAGCATATGTCGTATTATCCCCCGGTTCAACATTCTCGTTACTTATCTCACCATGTAATGTCCAACATGTATAACTTCGATCAATTCCATGTCTTTTTAAATGAGATTCCATCTGAACTGCGTCAATTCGACGCCCATAACAGCAACCTAATCAAGGATATGTGATCCTACTGGGATCTTTGGCGTGCTCAACAGCAAACTTAACGAATTTTAATACCCCATTCTCGTACTCGCTTGACAATCGATTGGAAGGCATCTATTTTTTATCCATACCAATTAAGTAGGCTAAACTAAACTAAGTAAGCTAAACAAAAACAGCGAATACTTGTAGAATCTGTAGAGAAATCACCAACTTTTAGAACTACACAGTAAGATTCTTGAAAATGATCACAATCTTCACAAGTAACCCCTATAAAAAATTAAAATACAAAATTATTTCATGTTTTCATCAACAACATCAACATCAACATTAACAACATCAACAACAATATTTGGAATCTCATTTAACAACGTCATAAAATGATACATTTGGTATGAAGCAACTAAACTAAGTAAGCTTAACAAAAACAACGAATACATGTAGCACTTGTAGAGAAATCACTAACTTCTAGAACTACACAGTAAGATTCTTGGAAACGATCACAATCTTCACAAGTAACCCCTATAACAAATTAACATACAAAATTAATTCATGTTTTCATCAACAACATCAACATCAACATTAACAACATCAACAACAACATTTGGAATAACATTTAACAATGTTAGAAAATGATACATTTGGTATGAAGCAACTAATCATGAATTCTCATGTAACTATTAAATACAAAAGAATCCAATTACATGTTTCAAATTATATAGTCTAAACCACGAAGAAAATAACTCATCATGAATTTGTATTATAGAATTGCATGTTTTTAATATGAAGTAATTTTATAGGATGTATTAAGTTTCCATTTATTTTGGACAATCATTAAACCTGTTATTCAATTTAGTTGTGGTAAAATATAATTCTAAAGACCCTATAATAAAACATAAATTAAAATGGAAGAATACCTCATATAGGGACCTCCTAAAACCAAAGATGAAATCAATAGAGCCTTCTATGAAGCAATTTTTGAAATAGTGAAGGTCTTTGTGATCATATAGAGTGTCTTGAACTCCACAGATTGTACAATGGTAAAATTAACTTAGATAACATCATGTACTTACGCTTCATACCTAGCCACGGAGGTAGGTTATAAATCATAATAGTTACAGGCCATGTGAAATGTGAGATACTTTATAGACCATGCAGATTCATTTCATTTGTTGATAACGCCAAGCGAAAGTTTCTAGCTTCTTCTCCAAAATCAAGATACTCATTATCAATTTTGATCCACTGTGGTGAATCTGTCAGATGTTGATTCTTCCCATCTATAATTCGATCATCTGCATGCCAATTCAAGTGTTTTGCATCTGTTTCACTACGAAACATGCATCTAAATCTCGGAATTATAGGAAAATACCATAAGACTTTTGTTGGTGACAACTTTTTCTTATACCGAGATACACCGCATTTAGGACACTCGTTTAATGATGCATATTCATTTCAAAACAAAATGTAATCATTTGGATAAGCATGTATCTTATCATAGCTCATGCCAATAGAGCATAACATTTTTTAGCTTCATAGGTTCGATTGGGAAGAACATTATCCTCCGAAAGCATCTCTTTCATAAGGGCTAATAACTCTGTGAAACTTTTATCCGACCATCCATTACCCGCCTTTAAGTTGTACAACTTTAATACCACATACAATCTTGTGAAAGTAGTGCAACCTTTATACAACGGTTTCTCTGCATCGCTTACCAACCTCTCAAACATCTTGGGACAATCTTGAAGATCTTCTTCAAGTGCTTCTGCAATCAGTTTGACTCGATCACAATCATATGTATCTATGCCATTGTCATTTGAAGCATATGTCGTATTATCCCCCGGTTCAACATTCTCGTTACTTATCTCACCATGTAATGTCCAACATGTATAACTTCGATCAATTCCATGTCTTTTTAAATGAGATTCCATCTGAACTGCGTCAATTCGACGCCCATAACAGCAACCTAAGCAAGGATATGTGATCCTACTGGGATCTTTGGCGTGCTCAACAGCAAACTTAACGAATTTTAATACCCCATTCTCGTACTCGCTTGACAATCGATTGGAAGGCATTTATTTTTTATCCATACCAATTAAGTAGGCTAAACTAAACTAAGTAAGCTAAACAAAAACAGCGAATACTTGTAGAATCTGTAGAGAAATCACCAACTTTTAGAACTACACAGTAAGATTCTTGAAAATGATCACAATCTTCACAAGTAACCCCTATAAAAAATTAAAATACAAAATTATTTCATGTTTTCATCAACAACATCAACATCAACATTAACAACATCAACAACAATATTTGGAATCTCATTTAACAACGTCATAAAATGATACATTTGGTATGAAGCAACTAAACTAAGTAAGCTTAACAAAAACAACGAATACATGTAGCACTTGTAGAGAAATCACTAACTTCTAGAACTACACAGTAAGATTCTTGGAAACGATCACAATCTTCACAAGTAACCCCTATAACAAATTAACATACAAAATTAATTCATGTTTTCATCAACAACATCAACATCAACATTAACAACATCAACAACAACATTTGGAATAACATTTAACAATGTTAGAAAATGATACATTTGGTATGAAGCAACTAATCATGAATTCTCATGTAACTATTAAATACAAAAGAATCCAATTACATGTTTCAAATTATATAGTCTAAACCACGAAGAAAATAACTCATCATGAATTTGTATTATAGAATTGCATGTTTTTAATATGAAGTAATTTTATAGGATGTATTAAGTTTCCATTTATTTTTGACAATCATTAAACCTGTTATTCAATTTAGTTGTGGTAAAATATAATTCTAAAGACCCTATAATAAAACATAAATTAAAATGGAAGAATACCTCATATAGGGACCTCCTAAAACCAAAGATGAAATCAATAGAGCCTTCTATGAAGCAATTTTTGAAATAGTGAAGGTCTTTGTGATCATATAGAGTGTCTTGAACTCCACAGATTGTACAATGGTAAAATTAACTTAGATAACATCATGTACTTACGCTTCATACCTAGCCACGGAGGTAGGTTATAAATCATAATAGTTACAGGCCATGTGAAATGTGAGATACTTTATAGACCATGCAGATTCATTTCATTTGTTGATAACGCCAAGCGAAAGTTTCTAGCTTCTTCTCCAAAATCAAGATACTCATTATCAATTTTGATCCACTGTGGTGAATCTGTCAGATGTTGATTCTTCCCATCTATAATTCGATCATCTGCATGCCAATTCAAGTGTTTTGCATCTGTTTCACTACGAAACATGCATCTAAATCTCGGAATTATAGGAAAATACCATAAGACTTTTGTTGGTGACAACTTTTTCTTATACCGAGATACACCGCATTTAGGACACTCGTTTAATGATGCATATTCATTTCAAAACAAAATGTAATCATTTGGATAAGCATGTATCTTATCATAGCTCATGCCAATAGAGCATAACATTTTTTAGCTTCATAGGTTCGATTGGGAAGAACATTATCCTCCGAAAGCATCTCTTTCATAAGGGCTAATAACTCTGTGAAACTTTTATCCGACCATCCATTACCCGCCTTTAAGTTGTACAACTTTAATACCACATACAATCTTGTGAAAGTAGTGCAACCTTTATACAACGGTTTCTCTGCATCGCTTACCAACCTCTCAAACATCTTGGGACAATCTTGAAGATCTTCTTCAAGTGCTTCTGCAATCAGTTTGACTCGATCACAATCATATGTATCTATGCCATTGTCATTTGAAGCATATGTCGTATTATCCCCCGGTTCAACATTCTCGTTACTTATCTCACCATGTAATGTCCAACATGTATAACTTCGATCAATTCCATGTCTTTTTAAATGAGATTCCATCTGAACTGCGTCAATTCGACGCCCATAACAGCAACCTAAGCAAGGATATGTGATCCTACTGGGATCTTTGGCGTGCTCAACAGCAAACTTAACGAATTTTAATACCCCATTCTCGTACTCGCTTGACAATCGATTGGAAGGCATCTATTTTTTATCCATACCAATTAAGTAGGCTAAACTAAACTAAGTAAGCTAAACAAAAACAGCGAATACTTGTAGAATCTGTAGAGAAATCACCAACTTTTAGAACTACACAGTAAGATTCTTGAAAATAATCACAATCTTCACAAGTAACCCCTATAAAAAATTAAAATACAAAATTATTTCATGTTTTCATCAACAACATCAACATCAACATTAACAACATCAACAACAATATTTGGAATCTCATTTAACAACGTCATAAAATGATACATTTGGTATGAAGCAACTAAACTAAGTAAGCTTAACAAAAACAACGAATACATGTAGCACTTGTAGAGAAATCACTAACTTCTAGAACTACACAGTAAGATTCTTGGAAACGATCACAATCTTCACAAGTAACCCCTATAACAAATTAACATACAAAATTAATTCATGTTTTCATCAACAACATCAACATCAACATTAACAACATCAACAACAACATTTGGAATAACATTTAACAATGTTAGAAAATGATACATTTGGTATGAAGCAACTAATCATGAATTCTCATGTAACTATTAAATACAAAAGAATCCAATTACATGTTTCAAATTATATAGTCTAAACCACGAAGAGAATAACTCATCATGAATTTGGATTATAGAATTGCATGTTTTTAATATGAAGTAATTTTATAGGATGTATTAAGTTTCCATTTATTTTGGACAATCATTAAACCTGTTATTCAATTTAGTAGTGGTAAAATATAATTCTAAAGACCCTATAATAAAACATAAATTAAAATGGAAGAATACCTCATATAGGGACCTCCTAAAACCAAAGATGAAATCAATAGAGCCTTCTATGAAGCAATTTTTGAAATAGTGAAGGTCTTTGTGATCATATAGAGTGTCTTGAACTCCACAGATTGTACAATGGTAAAATTAACTTAGATAACATCATGTACTTACGCTTCATACCTAGCCACGGAGGTAGGTTATAAATCATAATAGTTACAGGCCATGTGAAATGTGAGATACTTTATAGACCATGCAGATTCATTTCATTTGTTGATAACGCCAAGCGAAAGTTTCTAGCTTCTTCTCCAAAATCAAGATACTCATTATCAATTTTGATCCACTGTGGTGAATCTGTCAGATGTTGATTCTTCCCATCTATAATTCGATCATCTGCATGCCAATTCAAGTGTTTTGCATCTGTTTCACTACGAAACATGCATCTAAATCTCGGAATTATAGGAAAATACCATAAGACTTTTGTTGGTGACAACTTTTTCTTATACCGAGATACACCGCATTTAGGACACTCGTTTAATGATGCATATTCATTTCAAAACAAAATGTAATCATTTGGATAAGCATGTATCTTATCATAGCTCATGCCAATAGAGCATAACATTTTTTAGCTTCATAGGTTCGATTGGGAAGAACATTATCCTCCGAAAGCATCTCTTTCATAAGGGCTAATAACTCTGTGAAACTTTTATCCGACCATCCATTACCCGCCTTTAAGTTGTACAACTTTAATACCACATACAATCTTGTGAAAGTAGTGCAACCTTTATACAACGGTTTCTCTGCATCGCTTACCAACCTCTCAAACATCTTGGGACAATCTTGAAGATCTTCTTCAAGTGCTTCTGCAATCAGTTTGACTCGATCACAATCATATGTATCTATGCCATTGTCATTTGAAGCATATGTCGTATTATCCCCCGGTTCAACATTCTCGTTACTTATCTCACCATGTAATGTCCAACATGTATAACTTCGATCAATTCCATGTCTTTTTAAATGAGATTCCATCTGAACTGCGTCAATTCGACGCCCATAACAGCAACCTAATCAAGGATATGTGATCCTACTGGGATCTTTGGCGTGCTCAACAGCAAACTTAACGAATTTTAATACCCCATTCTCGTACTCGCTTGACAATCGATTGGAAGGCATCTATTTTTTATCCATACCAATTAAGTAGGCTAAACTAAACTAAGTAAGCTAAACAAAAATAGCTAATACTTGTAGAATCTGTAGAGAAATCACCAACTTTTAGAACTACACAGTAAGATTCTTGAAAATGATCACAATCTTCACAAGTAACCCCTATAAAAAATTAAAATACAAAATTATTTCATGTTTTCATCAACAACATCAACATCAACATTAACAACATCAACAACAATATTTGGAATCGCATTTAACAACGTCATAAAATGATACATTTGGTATGAAGCAACTAAACTAAGTAAGCTTAACAAAAACAACGAATACATGTAGCACTTGTAGAGAAATCACTAACTTCTAGAACTACACAGTAAGATTCTTGGAAACGATCACAATCTTCACAAGTAACCCCTATAACAAATTAACATACAAAATTAATTCATGTTTTCATCAACAACATCAACATCAACATTAACAACATCAACAACAACATTTGGAATAACATTTAACAATGTTAGAAAATGATACATTTGGTATGAAGCAACTAATCATGAATTCTCATGTAACTATTAAATACAAAAGAATCCAATTACATGTTTCAAGTTATATAGTCTAAACCACGAAGAAAATAACTCATCATGAATTTGGATTATAGAATTGCATGTTTTTAATATGAAGTAATTTTATAGGATGTATTAAGTTTCCATTTATTTTGGACAATCATTAAACCTGTTATTCAATTTATTAGTGGTAAAATATAATTCTAAAGACCCTATAATAAAACATAAATTAAAATGGAAGAATACCTCATATAGGGACCTCCTAAAACCAAAGATGAAATCAATAGAGCCTTCTATGAAGCAATTTTTGAAATAGTGAAGGTCTTTGTGATCATATAGAGTGTCTTGAACTCCACAGATTGTACAATGGTAAAATTAACTTAGATAACATCATGTACTTACGCTTCATACCTAGCCACGGAGGTAGGTTATAAATCATAATAGTTACAGGCCATGTGAAATGTGAGATACTTTATAGACCATGCAGATTCATTTCATTTGTTGATAACGCCAAGCGAAAGTTTCTAGCTTCTTCTCCAAAATCAAGATACTCATTATCAATTTTGATCCACTGTGGTGAATCTGTCAGATGTTGATTCTTCCCATCTATAATTCGATCATCTGCATGCCAATTCAAGTGTTTTGCATCTGTTTCACTACGAAACATGCATCTAAATCTCGGAATTATAGGAAAATACCATAAGACTTTTGTTGGTGACAACTTTTTCTTATACCGAGATACACCGCATTTAGGACACTCGTTTAATGATGCATATTCATTTCAAAACAAAATGTAATCATTTGGATAAGCATGTATCTTATCATAGCTCATGCCAATAGAGCATAACATTTTTTAGCTTCATAGGTTCGATTGGGAAGAACATTATCCTCCGAAAGCATCTCTTTCATAAGGGCTAATAACTCTGTGAAACTTTTATCCGACCATCCATTACCCGCCTTTAAGTTGTACAACTTTAATACCACATACAATCTTGTGAAAGTAGTGCAACCTTTATACAACGGTTTCTCTGCATCGCTTACCAACCTCTCAAACATCTTGGGACAATCTTGAAGATCTTCTTCAAGTGCTTCTGCAATCAGTTTGACTCGATCACAATCATATGTATCTATGCCATTGTCATTTGAAGCATATGTCGTATTATCCCCCGGTTCAACATTCTCGTTACTTATCTCACCATGTAATGTCCAACATGTATAACATCGATCAATTCCATGTCTTTTTAAATGAGATTCCATCTGAACTGCGTCAATTCGACGCCCATAACAGCAACCTAAGCAAGGATATGTGATCCTACTGGGATCTTTGGCGTGCTCAACAGCAAACTTAACGAATTTTAATACCCCATTCTCGTACTCGCTTGACAATCGATTGGAAGGCATCTATTTTTTATCCATACCAATTAAGTAGGCTAAACTAAACTAAGTAAGCTAAACAAAAACAGCGAATACTTGTAGAATCTGTAGAGAAATCACCAACTTTTAGAACTACACAGTAAGATTCTTGAAAATAATCACAATCTTCACAAGTAACCCCTATAAAAAATTAAAATACAAAATTATTTCATGTTTTCATCAACAACATCAACATCAACATTAACAACATCAACAACAATATTTGGAATCTCATTTAACAACGTCATAAAATGATACATTTGGTATGAAGCAACTAAACTAAGTAAGCTTAACAAAAACAACGAATACATGTAGCACTTGTAGAGAAATCACTAACTTCTAGAACTACACAGTAAGATTCTTGGAAACGATCACAATCTTCACAAGTAACCCCTATAACAAATTAACATACAAAATTAATTCATGTTTTCATCAACAACATCAACATCAACATTAACAACATCAACAACAACATTTGGAATAACATTTAACAATGTTAGAAAATGATACATTTGGTATGAAGCAACTAATCATGAATTCTCATGTAACTATTAAATACAAAAGAATCCAATTACATGTTTCAAATTATATAGTCTAAACCACGAAGAAAATAACTCATCATGAATTTGGATTATAGAATTGCATGTTTTTAATATGAAGTAATTTTATAGGATGTATTAAGTTTCCATTTATTTTGGACAATCATTAAACCTGTTATTCAATTTAGTAGTGGTAAAATATAATTCTAAAGACCCTATAATAAAACATAAATTAAAATGGAAGAATACCTCATATAGGGACCTCCTAAAACCAAAGATGAAATCAATAGAGCCTTCTATGAAGCAATTTTTGAAATAGTGAAGGTCTTTGTGATCATATAGAGTGTCTTGAACTCCACAGATTGTACAATGGTAAAATTAACTTAGATAACATCATGTACTTACGCTTCATACCTAGCCACGGAGGTAGGTTATAAATCATAATAGTTACAGGCCATGTGAATGTGAGATACTTTATAGACCATGCAGATTCATTTCATTTGTTGATAACGCCAAGCGAAAGTTTCTAGCTTCTTCTCCAAAATCAAGATACTCATTATCAATTTTGATCCACTGTGGTGAATCTGTCAGATGTTGATTCTTCCCATCTATAATTCGATCATCTGCATGCCAATTCAAGTGTTTTGCATCTGTTTCACTACGAAACATGCATCTAAATCTCGGAATTATAGGAAAATACCATAAGACTTTTGTTGGTGACAACTTTTTCTTATACCGAGATACACCGCATTTAGGACACTCGTTTAATGATGCATATTCATTTCAAAACAAAATGTAATCATTTGGATAAGCATGTATCTTATCATAGCTCATGCCAATAGAGCATAACATTTTTTAGCTTCATAGGTTCGATTGGGAAGAACATTATCCTCCGAAAGCATCTCTTTCATAAGGGCTAATAACTCTGTGAAACTTTTATCCGACCATCCATTACCCGCCTTTAAGTTGTACAACTTTAATACCACATACAATCTTGTGAAAGTAGTGCAACCTTTATACAACGGTTTCTCTGCATCGCTTACCAACCTCTCAAACATCTTGGGACAATCTTGAAGATCTTCTTCAAGTGCTTCTGCAATCAGTTTGACTCGATCACAATCATATGTATCTATGCCATTGTCATTTGAAGCATATGTCGTATTATCCCCCAGTTCAACATTCTCGTTACTTATCTCACCATGTAATGTCCAACATGTATAACTTCGATCAATTCCATGTCTTTTTAAATGAGATTCCAACTGAACTGCGTCAATTCGACGCCCATAACAGCAACCTAAGCAAGGACATGTGATCCTACTGGGGTCTTTGGCGTGCTCAACAGCAAACTTAACGAATTTTGATACCCCATTCTCGTACTCGTTTGACAATCGATTGGAAGACATCTATTTTTATCCATACCAATTAAATAGGCTAAACTAAACTAAGTAAGCTAAAAAAACAGCGAATACCTGTAGCACCTGTAGAGAAATCACCAACTTCTAAAACTACACAGTAAGATTCTTGAAAACAATCACAATCTTCACACGTAACCCCTATAACAAATTAAAAATCAAAATTATTTCATGCTTTCATCTACAACATCAACATCAACAAAAATATTTGGAATCAGATTTAACAACGTCAGAAAATGATACATTTGGTATGAAGTAACTAAACTAAGTAAGCTAAACAAAAACAGCAAATACCTGTAGCACTTGTAGAGAAATCACTAACTTCTAGAACTATACAGTAAGATTCGTTGAAATGATCACAATCTTCACAAGTCACCCCTATAACAAATTAACATACAAAATTAATTCATATTTTCATCAACAACATCAACATCAACATTAACAACATCAGCATTGACAACATCAACAAGAACATTTGGAATAGCATTTAACAACGTTAGAAAATGATACATTTGGTATGAAGCAACTAATCAAAATTTGTCTAATTCTCATGTAAATTTTAAAAACAAAAGAATCCAATTACATGTTTCAAATTATATAGTTTAAACTATGAAGAAAATAACTCATCATGAATTTGGATTGTAGAATTACATGTTTTTAATATGAATTAATTTTATAGGATGTATTAAGTTTCCATTTATTTTGGACAATCATTAAACCTGTTATTCAATTTAGTAGTGGTAAAATATAATTCTAAAGACCCTATAATAAAATAGAAATTAAAATGGAAGAATACCTCATATAGGGACCTCTCAAAACCAAAGATGAAATTAATAGAGCCTTCTATGAAGCAATTTTTGAAGTAGTGAAGGCCTTTGTGATCATATAGAGTGTCTTGAACTCCGCAGAATGTACAATGGTAAAAAGCAGCTTTGTTGCCAGAGATGTGAAGCGCAACGACTTGTTCTACTTTCTTTCCAATAACAAAAAATACAACAACAAGATTCATGAGAATTTCAATAAAAAGTATTCTAGATTTTTTTTAATGTCTCAACAAATCTATTGAAGATGATCACAACCTCTTCATGCTTATATGAAAATCCTTGTGATTTTTTAAAAGCAAGATAAACAAGTCTTCCAAATCTCTAGTAATGTTGTCCATGAAACCATTACTTTGTAAATAAAGAACATCTCAAACTCTTATAAATCAACATGTATATATTATAAAAGCAGTGTTCTGTTTAACAAATAAAGTAACTATTTTTATCATAATTAATTTCCGCAACATTTCCACAACATTTCCAGAATATTTCAACCTGAAAAACTTAAACAATATTTCTACAACAAAAAGACCAATCAATCCATAACCATGAAAATGAAGAAAATGACTAAAATACCTTGAAAATGGTGGAATGGTCGGACAGAGATAGTGTGGTAGACGAAGGGAGTACTATGGTCGGCAGAAAGGAAGAAGATGGCGGACGATGGAGGGAGGACGGCAGTCGACAGAGGGAGTCGCGAGAGGTTTTTTCTGAAATGGTGAAAGGGTTTTGTCGCGAGAGGGAAAAAAAGAAAGAATATTGTTTCTGAATGTTTTCTGTATACTGTTTCTGAAAATATTGTTTTATTAATTTTAGAAAATTAACACCTATAGCAGCGCTTTTGAAACCCCACCTATAGCAGCGCTTTCATCTAATAAGCGCTTTCGTATACCCAACTTTTAGCAGCGCTTTATAAAAGCGCTCTCTAAGGTCAGTCTTAGGCAAGACCTATAGCATCGCTTTTCAAAATTGCTTTCGTATACCCACCTATAGCAGCGCTTTTACAAAGTTCTTTCGTATACCCCCCCCCCCTTTAGCAGCGCTTTTTAAAAGCGCTTTCGTATCCCCCCCTTTTTAGCAGGGCTTTATTAAAAGAGATTTCGTAGCCCCCCCTTTTAGAAGCGCTTTATTAAAAGCGCTTTCTTTTGTAATAAATACCCCCCTTTAGCAGCACTTTATTAAAAGCGCTTTCTAAAGTCAGCGAATTTTTTCCTTTGTTTTTTTTAACTCTTTAGCAGTGCTTTTACAGAAAGCGTTGTCTTTTCTGCGCTGCCAAAAATCATTTTTGGCATAGTGTCTCTTTGGGATAAATAAGGTTTGGTGGCGACTCTTCTGTTTTTCCGCCGGGTGTTTTCGCTGTTGTGACAACTGGGGACTCTGGCTCCCTATGCGAGTCAATTCTAGCGCTTGTCTATTTTATATCCTTGGGTGTTATTTTTGTGCATATGTATGTTGTATGTGTATATTTATTGTTGTACATTATTGCATTTTACTTTCTGCACTTTATCATTGTTATCATATTATGTTGCTCTGTTGTTGGGTGGGTTGTTCCATGAGAGATAAGCCCAATACCCAGGCTTGAGTATATACATAGGATTAGTATGAAGAGTATTATGGACTTGTGTGGCATCTTGACACACAAGAGTTCGCACGGAATTCGCGTCCATACAAGATTTTCTTTGAATACATCCTATCCTGTGCACCTTGGGCACTTGAGGGGGTGTTGGATCTGAAATCTAACGACTCCGAAGACTGTTCATTGGGAAGTCAGTTAAGATCTTCTTGATTGACCATGATGCCAAACCAGAAATTGTAAACATATCATCATTTCTCGACCTGAGAGTTTGTGATACTACCAACCTGTATAGGATGTCGTACCTTTATTTGGTCTGATTTATATGGCTGATCCTGGCGTTCTAGAAGATTTCAGAAAGGATTATGGGAGGATTCTAAGTCTTGTCCACAAATTCACAAACTATGAACAAGGGGCTATTCATGCTTTACTGTAGTTCTATGACCCTTCACTATGATGCTTCACTTTTCCGGATTATGTCTTGGCTCCCACTTTGGAGGAGTTTGCTTTTCTGTTGGGAGTTCCAGTCCTAGAGGAGATACCATTCTTTCATTTCGAAGAAGAGCCTGATCTTGAGAAGATGGAAAATTCTCTTTATTTGAGCAAGTCTGAGTTGGTGGATGACGTAGTCTGCAAAAACGAAGCTTCTGACTTTACCCTATCTTTCTTGGTGGGTAAAGCCCAAAATTTGCTAAGGAAGGTTGTTGGGTAGTTTTCAGCGCTATTTTAGCTCTTTGCATATCTGGTATTGTACTATTTCCCAACATACCGAATTTTATCGATATGGACGCTTTCTGTAACACCCCATTTAAATTATTCAGTCGCTTTGGTATTCTCTGTGATGTGTAGTTGTGTGGTGTCCTTAATTAAGGGTATGAGGTTAGGAGTAAGGGAGAGAGGTGACCTTAGTTGGGGTACTATGAACCTAGATAAAGAAGTAAGTTAATTATGATATTGAGAGCATTATAGTGATTAATATTATTCCAATTATTATTAATAATTATGTTAATGAGACTATTATTATTATTATTATTAATATCATTATTATTATTATTATTAATATTATTGATATTATTATTATTATTATTATTGATATTATTATTACTAGTAATAATTTAAATTAACTTAATTAAAATTTAATTAAGGGGTTAATAGAGAGTTAGTGGAGGGTTAACCAGTTAGTACGTGAAAAGAGAAACTGACGAACAAGGAGAGCTAGGGCAGAGGAACCAAATTCTCCATTGTTGATCAAGGAAAATCTCAATTCTAAGGTAAGGGGGGAGAATGGATTTCAATATGGGTGAATTAACATGAGAGGGTAGTGAGATATCCTTTCTCTCATAGGAATTATGTGTTCTTGAGGATTCTTGAATCCAATTTTTGTAACTTGATTTGTTCTCAAATTTTCTGTTATTGTTGAATACTGTTTGTATGATGTTTTGTGTATCCGAAACCAGAATTAATATGGAATTTGTGTGAGAAATCCTTGATGCTGTCATAGAATACTAGTGAGTAGTAGATCTGGAAATCTAAACTTTTAGGGATTTAGGAAAATATGTAGAAATGAATGTGTTATATCATTATTAGTACGATGCTCTAAGGTTTCCCTAAGGTTTAGAGATTTGGGTTAATTGTGGGAAATAGGGAGGTAACCATAAGAATCTGAGGTTATGACCAAATTGCCAAATGATATGTATCGTTGAATATTAATATAGGAAAAACTTATAGAAAATTGAACCTTTGTGGCCAAAACCTTAGATCGTTATATGTCTACCCATATGGGATAGAATATTTGATATTGAAATTACGATGCCTTCGGAACAATTGTAAGGAAATTGACGGTAGACCCTAGAGGTTAGTGGTTAGTATTCTTGACCATTTGAGTGTAGAGTTGAGAAATAATGATCTTTGCCTTCATGGCCAAAACCTTGGATTGTGATATGTTTGTCCCTATAGTAATAGGAATATTCAAATGTGAGTAACTCTGAAGTACTCAGAGCAATTGCAGGAAATAGTGTTTTATGTGTTGCAAATGTTGCCAGATGAGCCTAATAAACCATAGAAGTTGTGCAGTTATTGCCGTATAACCTTATGAATGTTTTAGTGATGTTTTGGGTTCTTTGAGTAAGTAATTCGCAAGAATAATTGAGCGAAAGTCAGTTCCGGAGCGTAACCGCGTCTTTCTGTCCGTCACGGATGTTCATGTTTTCGGTCGAAATTGTTTTGGACGTAACTTTGGATCCGTAAGTCCGTTTTGACCCCCGTTCGAAGCATTGGAAAGCTAATGAACAGAGCTATAACATAGGATAGATAATGGAATGTTTTCCCAATATTTTTATATCTAATTATGTTTGAGAATTCAATTGTGTATATGTTTTAGTAACGAATCATGTTCTGGTTCAATGATGTCTTGGTGTTTTGATAGATGTGGGCCAAGATGGTCGAATATGGACAATCTTGTGCGATTATGGTAATTCCCGAGAGGATTACGGTGAGCGGATGGCTCACGTGGATCAAGATTGATCGTGAATTATGCATGATGTATTACATTGCATAATTGTTGACATGCATTTCATATCATGTGTCTTGTGGAGATGGCTAGGTGGGAATCCATGATGGGTGCCTAGTTTCATCCGGACTTCAATGTGGAAGTTGTTGTGGAGATAAGTTGTAGTTCAGAGGAACGTATATACGACTTATCCTGATTCCGACGGGAATCGGGTTCTAGTGTGAACCGTATGAGATTGTGTTGGTACCACATGCATTGTGTCGAGTCAGTGAGTCACATTGCATTATTGTAATTGAGTGTGGGCTATGAATGCCAAGTGATTGAGGTGGCACGTGTATGTGCGTTAATTATGTATGATTGTATGTGTGGTGTGTAACTACTCCTTAGCATGTGTATTTCACCGTTTATTTATTGAATGTAGTTCTCACCCCTTTTTGTTGTTGTGTCTGTGCTCTCTTGGGAGTACAGGTGACCAGGTACCTGAGTAGTGCTTGGATTATGTTGCTATTTGATCGAGTCTTAGGAGTTGCTCTGATACGTAACATGGGATGACGGGATTACGTTGTTATTTGACTACTTTATTTGTTTATTGTTACGTATCTTCATTATTGGACTTATGTTGTATGGCCTCGTGTCGAGGAGAATTATATTGGAGAATTGATTTGTATTCCGCTGCTTACTTGAAAACTAAATAATATTGATTATTTTAATGAAATGAAGTGACTTAGTGTGATATCCCACTGTGTTGGAGAACTCTGATGAATTTCATGAATTGTTTCTATATATTTATTATATTTCGCGTATGGGGTAAAGTGGGGTGTTACACTTTCCACATCTTTGTCTCCAAAAACCCTGTACCCACTCTCCTAGGAGACTTGTACCATTTAGTACACTATAAGAATGAAAAGAGGATAGGGAAAACTATTTCTTGCTTTACACCATTTTTCCACAAGTGGTTCATAGATCACCTTCCTTGTGTCGGAGCTTTTGTTGATACAAGGGTTACATCTGAATGGTCTAAAAGACTTATGGGTTTGATAGCTAAAGATATTGTCTGGTTTAATTGGGATCTGCTTGGTGTAGATATTATCTTTAGTTGTGTTGGCTTTCCCAATGTACCTTTGATGGGAAGAAAATGGGGAATCAATTATAACCTTTCTATTGCTGTTAGACAAGTTGGGTATGCTTTGAGAGGACCCCCGAAGGATGAGGAAGTGCAGGAACCTCTGTACTTCACTGGAGTAGATGATCATGATATTCTAGCTAAAGTGGTGGAAGCGTGGGGAAAAGTTCATAAAAGGGGAAATACTCTTTGGGTAAGGGTGACTGCAGAGCTTACGAACCTTATATAGTGGATTCAGAAGAGGGTTGAGAAGGCATTGTTGCCTTTTCCTGTTGAAGAACCTTTACCCTTTGATGATTAAAGAGCCTACAATGGTTGATACCCTGAAGTACAACAAGCTTTGGTAGAGAAGGAAGAGCTGAATTAACAAATGGAAGCATGTCAAGAACGAAGTTGTCTACTCAGCTAAAGTGAAGACAAAAATCTTGGCTAAAAGAGAGAAAGAGTTAGCTGAAGAGATATGGGTGCGGGAACGAGTTGACCAAGATCTAAAGAGTATTGATAGCGTCCTAAAGCATAAAAAGAAGGAACTAGATATAGCTTATCTAGAGATATCTAAATTCAATGATCAGTGGAATGCTACGGTAACTGCCAACAAAGGAAGAAAGGATGAGCTTCATAAGTTGATTGATAGATTAAAGATGCAACTCAGAGCCAAAGAAAGAGAAGTTTCAGTAGATTCATCCCATAGACGTGTAAATGAGCAGAGGCTACAAGAAACTCTATTAAAATTGGAAGAACTCAAGGTGAGAGCTGAATTGAAGAAACCAAAGCTTGAAGACGTCTTCGGTGAGAATGCTTGGGAGGAATATGTTCAAGGTTTGAAAGATGTCATTTGCAGAAAAGATTCCCTCATCCAGGAACTAATTGTAAGACCAGAGCATCCGAACACCAATAAGCTACTAGAAGAAGCCCAGACATGGTATAAAGTCTACAGTGGTTGAAGAAAGTTTCCTAATGTTGTAACTCAATAATCTTTTCCTTTCTTTTCTTGCATCTTGACCATCACCAGACTTGTTGGATGGGGTCATAGGATTGTATGCAGTTGTCTTTGCTATTGGTGGTTTGTGTAACACCCTTTTCTACCCCAAAAAATAAAAGGCAAAGTATTCACATTTATTAGAGTAAAATGTTAAATTCAATAACAATCACCTCAAAGGGCGTACATTTCCCAATAAATCAAATATAAGCCAAAGCTCTATAAACAACAGGTTTTCTCAAAAGATATCAAAAATTGCAGCGGAACTCAAAAGGCATAATCCAAAGTTTTCCTTATACGGGAACATAAGCAAAATAACCAAATCAAATAAAATAAGGTTTGACTCAAAGACCCCAACCCGATGTTACACTATCAGAGCATGACCCTCTAAGTTAACCACCATGGCCAACCATCCAAAACTTCAAAAGCCCTGGACGACATCCATGGCTAAACTTGGTCATCTGCATGTTACCCACGTGGAGGCAACATTCAAACAGGCAGGGTGAGTAAAATGATTCATAATAATCAATGTAGGAAATCAACATATAAAATGGCGTCATTTTCATATTCAACGTCATCATATTCATCAAGGAACATTAAAGGCCACAACATCATAATTTACTCAAGATCATCTCATAAATGCAAATGCAACAAAATTCAATGCATGTGGTACCAATCATCACAACTCGATGGACACTGGGCCATCAACCCTCCATATATCCCCATCAATAGGATCGATTCTACTCGAGAACCAGAGTGTTGCACCCTAAAATTTGACCAACCGGTTCTCCTATCTGACTCGTGGTTTAATTTCATATTCGCAGCTCAGATGTATGATTTTTGTGCACAAGCAGGGGATATCAGAGTTTACAGCTTGATTTTTGTCTATCAGATATGGCAGACCCAGTCCAGATTATCGGGGTTTTATTTTCGGGAAATTGTGCGCTCCTCGGTGATTTTTCAGTGATTTTGGGGATATTCTGATGCCCGGGGATCTCCGTTCGATTCGATCTGGTCTCGTGCGCTTTTATGGGGGTCATTTGCATTCATCTGCATTTTTAGGGTTTGATAGGCTTTTGTGAATTTTTAATAGGCTTTATAGATTTTTCTGGAATTTAAATAGGGTTTTTGAATATTTTAATAGCTTAATCTCTTTTTTTAGAATTTTATAGATTTTTTAAAATAGGTTTTTAGAATATAAATAAGATTTTAAATAATTTTTTAGAATAATAAAGAAGAGGGGAATATAGTTTTTCTTTTATTACTAATAGATAATAATAGTTTAGAATTTTTCTATAGATTTTTAAATGGGTTTAATTGTTTTTAGACAATATAGAAAATAATATAGTTTCTTTTATTAATAATAGATACTAGTTTTTAATAATATTGAAATTTTAATAGAAAATTAGTAGGAGTTTAGAATCAATTAGAGCATTAATCTTTTTTAGAGTTTAATTAGATCTTAATTGTTTTTTAGATCTTTATTAGGATTAGTCATTAGTTAATTAGGTGTTAATAATTGATTAGAGTTAATTGGGTTTAACTGTTTTAATTCAGTTTTTTTTGTACAGTTTTTTAATTCACTTTCGTGGGCCCAATTGGGAGGCCCAGTATTGCTTTTTGTCCAGAAAAATGGGTCCAGGAAAAGTCCAAAAAAATCCAACGCAGCCCAAATGTCCAGCAAGCCCCAGAAATTTCTGGAAAGTTCTAGCAGTATCTGTGTAATAAATAGTGGCCACGTGTTGGCCATGCAAAGGACCCACACGTTTTCTCAGAATCCACGCCACGCGTCCACACGTGTCCCCACCACTCTCTCTCTCTCTGCGCATGCGCGCCACCTGTCTTCCTCTCGTCCTCGCCGGAGCCCCCCTACCGCCGGGCATGCAAACGCCCTAGCAACCAACCGCCGGCGACCTCAACCAACTCCGGCCACCACCTAACCACCAGAAAACCCAGAAATTCATCCTCTTCCTCCGATTCCCTCCCTTGAACCTTCATCATCTTCATCCCACAGTTCTCCAGAAATCACCTTGTACCTTCATACCTTCATCCAAATTCTCCAGAAACGCCATCGTCTCCATCAATTTTCTCCAGAACGACTTCAATCTCCATCAATTTTTCCAGAATACTCAAACCTTCATCCGTCTCCATCAATTTTTCCAGAAACCCTAAACATTCATCCTTCAAGCAAGAACAACTCAGAAACTTCAAACGGCGTCCAATCTTCAAGCAAGATTTCCAGGAATCCACCAGGAGGATCTTCAACTTCATCAACCGATCCTAGTTCCTCTCGCGCGATTTTCCTCAAGGATCTTCAGAGTTCACCAAATTTTTAAAGAGATCCATCCGTTGTCAGAGTTCCTCATAGGCGCTCATCAGAACTCCAGATTCTGAGTTCTCTTCAAGACGACTCAAGACCTTCGTGTTAAAGGTTCCAGAAGCTTCAAGATTCGCTCATCCAGGTGCGTTGATTCTTCGATCCTTGTTTGCGTCTCGTTTTGATTGTTGCAGCGTAGGGATTTAATCTTGGCTTGAACTGGATTTAAGTTGAATATAGTCTTGAATTGAGGTTCGTTTAGATGTAGGTTAGGGTTCGGTTTCAGGTTGTTGTGAGGGTTTGTTTGATGTTTGAGAATTTCAGAGAGAACGTGAGGGAGAGGGTGAAGACGAGCGAACGGCGCTAGGTGTTAGATGAACAGTACCAGAGTGTTTTGAGGGGAAGATTAGTTTTGATTAGGGTTTGTTTGGATTGGGCTTAAGCCCAAAAGCGTGTTCTGCTGATGCTACCTCCCAGTTTGCTCAATCACCCCCCCCTGGCGTGAGAGACCTGAGTGAATTGTAGTTGGGCCTTAGGCCCTATTGCTTTCTGCACCCCCTCGTTGGGGCCCATAGGGGATAATGACTGGAAAGTATGCTAGCGGCACCCCCCAGGCTTTCTCCATTTTCAGAGTTTATTATTTGTTTTTTTTCTGGATGATAAGACCTGGGCCTTGCGCCCAATTTGCTAGTTGCACCCCCAGAATCAGGGCCCAATGTAGAAATAACCTGATTGCTTTGCTAATAGTACCCCCCAGCTTTATTTCAATTTTATTTCAATTTCTTTTATTTTCATATTTGTAAATAAATCATAATAAATGTGAATAGTTGTTTTTTTATGATTCTTTTTCTTTACCATCTCATGAAAATGTTAGGAAAATTAGATAAAAATAAAAAGGGCATTTTATTTTTGTTGGTTATTTTTGTGCATATTTTCCATTTTAATTGATGTGTTTTTAATATTTTTAATGCATGCATATCATTAGAAAATTAATAAAAAATGGTAGATTTAGTCAAATAATTCCGTTCTTTTTTCTGTAGACTCGTGATTCAGTGTAGAATTTTCTAGTGCAGAAATATTAGCTTAATCATGCACTTTCATTTTAATTGCATTTTTTCCCTGTTATTGATGTTGGATAAATTGGTCTGTGGATATGTCTGTGTTGCTGATTTTAGTTCTTTCATCTGGTATTGAATTTTGTTCTGATTTTTTCAGTATGTTACCCTAGAGCCATATAGGTCTCCCATTAGTTTTTTATTAGATTTTTGTAGGGTGTCCTGATGTGATTTGTCTGAGCCTGAAGTTAGGAGAAGTCTTGATGACTTCTGACTTTGAAGTTCAACTGTGGTTGAACTTCAGAGATAGTCTCTTATGTTCTCTTGGCCTGTGGTTTCTTCTTGAAGATGGAAGCTGGTTGGAGTTCTGTTGGAGCTTGCAGAGAGGCAGTGGATTGAGGCTTAGTCTAGGAGCTTGTTGTCTGTTTGTGAGGTTCGAGATCCTGAAGTTTGAAGGGAGTTTATGGTACTTTCCTGAGGAAGGCACTATGAATGACTTTCATTCTTTCTTCTCACCTCTTTCGTAAGTATCCAATGATGTCGGAGCCGACTTGTGAGTTTAATTTCTCCTGAGGAGGAATATGAACTGATCACATGTTGTTGAGCCACATGGGATACGATTCCTAAGTGGAAGCCCCCTAGTACTTTCCTGAGGAAGGTCCTATGGGTCTATTCACTTAGTTCCACTAGTTTATCTAGGATTTCTTAAGTATCCAGTGATGTCGGAGCCAACTTGTGAGTTTAATTTCTCCTGAGGAGAAATGTAAACTGATCACAGTTGTTGAGCCACGTAGGATACGATTCCTAAGTGTCAGCCTCCTAGTACTTTCCCGAGGAAGGTCCTATGAGCCTGCTCACTTAGTTCCCTTAGTGCATATAGGTTCTTTCCTAAATATCCCGTGATGCCGGAGCCTTCATGTGAGTTTAATTTCTCCTGAGGAGGAATGTAAACTGATCACAGTTGTTGAGCCGCATAGGATATGACTCCTGAGTAGTAACCTCCTGGTACTTTCCTGAGGAAGGCACTATGAGCTTGTCTGCTTAGCTTCCTTTCTCTGGTAAGCTTATTCTGAAGCTTAGAGACTGGGATTGATTCCTCTTGCTTAGAGTTTTGGATTAGAGTTGTTGCTTAGATCTTTGCTTAGGGTGCTGTATAGAGTTTTGTTTGAGAGATGGATTAGGAGCTTGTTCCAGGTTTGTTAGAGACCCTGCTCAGGGTTAGTCTCTTTGTATTGTTTGACTTGTGTGATGTTATGTTGCATTAGACTTAGGTGTTCATCTAGATAGTTCTGAATAGGTGCATCTTAGAAGTAGACTTTGTGTGCATGAGAAGTTGAGGTGGTCCTCCTTCTGCTTGTTTGTTATTGCGTGGCTTTGCTTGTTGGTATTTGGTAGAGCTGAGCTCCCTTGCCTTTGTGGTTTGCGGCCTCTGTGCCTTGTTTGTCTAGTTGTTGCGTTCATGCATATTTTCAGTATTCCTTTACTGTGCAGTTTCTTGTTTGTAGTTTAGTCCTGTTGCCATGATCCCTTAGGAGCTCTGACTTCTCCGCTGCGGAGTTGTTATGATAGACATTAGGATGGTCAACCAGGTGTGATAGCAGTAGGTAGATTCCCCTGTTTCTCAGCTATAGTTCTAGAGTTTCCCTTTCCTTTCTGTAGGAGCTTTTGAGTAGCTTGATCCGTAGTTAGCTGAACTACAGCTGCTCTGATTCTTCGTTCCAGACGAAGATATGTAGGCATAGGATGCGATATCCTAGCGAGCACACTAACGACTAACCTTTGTTCTCTCGCGGCTGTGCGATCGAGACTTTCCCGCTAACGACTAATTGTTATCCCTTTTCTCTTGCCCAAGTGCATTTGAGACCAGATCGTATTTGTAGGTTCCCGAGCCTTAGAAACCAGTTTGTTTTCTCACTGCTGTGTGAGAGCCCCTGTTTACCCGTAGTTAGCCGAACTACGTTTGCTCTGATCTTTCATTTCAGATGAAAGTACGTAGGCACAGGACGCGATGTCCTGGCGAGCAACCTTTCCCCCGTTTAGACGTAGGCAGTCGAACTACGTTGACTCTGACTTTCCCATTGCACGAGGGAATACGTAGGCCCAGAACACCGTATGTTCTGTCGAGTCCTGTCCTTTTATTTTCTTTTCAGACCAGCCATTAGCGTAGATAGATAACACACCCTTTTACCTATAAACACCAAGCGTGGATCCCATCGAGTACGATGGACGTGAGGGGTGCTAATACCTTCCCCTTGCGTAACCGACTCCCGAATCCAGGTTTTGGTTGCGATGACCATACCTTTTTCCCGTCTTTGCGAGGTTTACTTCGAGCGTTTCCTTTCCCGCTCTGAGGGATAAATAACGCACGGTGGCGACTCTCCTGTCAAGCCGGCGCCGATTTTCGCAGTAGCGACAGCTGGCGACTCTGCTGGGGACTTATAGCATCTAGGGACTTTTCCCATCCCTTATGCTGGGACCGTTTCCCATCCCCTACGCGAGTCAATCCTAGCGCTTGGGTGTTTATTCGTTGGGTGTTGTGCATATTGTGTTTTACTTTTCTGCACTTTACTTTTCTGTACCTTTACCTTTCTGCATTTATTTTCCAGCATTATATTATTATGATTATTGCTGTGGGCAAAGGGAGGTTACTGTGAGTGAAAAGCCGGACCTGGGCTTGAGTACACACCTAGATATAGTTGTGGAGAAGTAGTAGACGAACCTGTCTGCTGAGCAGGCACAGTTCCCTACGAAAATCTGCGCTCAGACGAGATTCTTGCAGAGGTGCTCCTTTCCGGTCCTGAGGATCTGAGGGGAGTCCAGACGTAAGGGTTGTCGACTCTGGGGACCGATCATTTGGAAGTCAGCTAAGTGAGGCCTCTTCATGGTTTGATGATGCCACTCCTTCTGGGAATCGTATCGTCACTCATGAAAGTCTGTGACGCTGATGACCGCATAGGATGCCGTACCTCTGTCCGTGGATTAGGCTTATCCTACCTGTGAGAGGGACTGGGCTATTGCAGGAAAACTGGCCTTCAGAAACCATGATTCAGTACCTTTATCAGATGGTATTCTTGATTCACCTCCAGGTGTGTTGTCGGGGTCAGATGGGTTTCTTATCTGAGGTTGAGGCTATTATCAGATGGTATTCTCGTCAGATACAGAGGTTCAGATGGTTTTCTTACCAGGGGATTGATATTTTGAGTATCAGATGATAGTTATTGGCATGGGATTCTGGTGACCATGTTGGTTTTCTGTTCTTGATCACAGAGATATTCCTCTTCAGGCCACAGCATAGCCCCTGTGTTCGCAGATTGCATTATTTATCATATTGCATCATTGCATTACCATCTGCATTCAACTAACGTGTGTGTATTGCAGGTACATATTTTCCCTTCCAGTTCTGGTGTTTGTTCCTAGCAAGACATGGAAAACCTGAAGAGAGTATTGCCCTATAAGTTTCCGTCGCCGAATATCAGTCTATTGTTAGAATTGATTGCTATTGCTAAGAAGAGAGGAATGGGTGACTTCAGAAAGAGATATGGGAGGATTCTGACCTACGTTTATCAGCCATCTGCCTACGAGACCAGCGGCATCTATACTCTGTTACAGTTCTACGACGCGGAGCTCAGGTGTTTTGTATTTCCCGACTTTGTTTTGGCTCCTACCCTGGAGGAGTACTCTGCACTTCTGGATATACCGATCCGTGAGCATATGCCTTTTTATCGTACGGATGCTGAGCCTAAGCTGGCTGAGCTTTCTGCCATCCTGTGTTTGAAAGAGTCTGAGCTGTCTGGGAAAATGATTAGAAGAGGGGACGTATGGGGATTTCCGTTGGATGTCTTAGTGGAGAAGGCTCGAGAGTATGCCCAGAAGGGTAAATGGGATGTTTTTGACGTTATCCTTGCTGTATGTGTGTATGGCATCGTGTTATTCCCGAACATTCCTGATTTCGTTGATTCTGATGCCTTCTATATTTTGGCTGCGAAGAACCCAGTTCCTACTTTGCTGGGAGATATCCACCATTCAACTCATTACCAGAATGAAAAGCGACGAGGAAGGAATGTGTCTTGCTGTGTACCTCTCCTATGCAGGTGGTTCACCAGTCATATGCCTAAGTCAGGCCCGTTTGTCACCTCTATCAATTCTCTAGGATGGCCCGAGCGCTTAATGGGATTGACTGCTGAGAACGTGGTATGGACCAATAAAGAGGTATTTGGAGCTGAAGTCATGCTCAAAGGCGAAGGATTCCCGAATGTTCCGTTAATAGGAAGGAAAGGTTGTGTCAACTATAACCCTTCCTTATTGATCAAGCAATTTGGGTACATACCTCAAGGAGCGCCAAAGCCCGAGGAGATACAGGAATCTCTGTATCTCACCGGCGCAATAGGGAAAGAAATGCTGACCAAACTTGAGAAAGCCTGGAAAAACTTGCACAAGAGAGGGAAGCTTTCAGGTAGCAGAGGGGATACTCGAGGTCCTAGCCCATATGTAGAATGGATTCGTGAGCGAGCTGTGAAGTTCCTTATGCCGTATCCAGCAGTTCAGCCATTGCATCCTCCTCCGGTAGAGGAGCCTACCACTGTGGACATTCAGGTTTACAAGCAGCTGATGGCGGAGAAAGAAGAGCTAGCCAGGGCTAAAGAGGCTTTAGAGCAGGAGAATGCCCAGCTTCGGCATGAAAAGATTGAAACAGGATATATTTCTAAGCAACAGGCTGAAACTCTGAAACATCTGAAGACTACGCTATTGGAATTGACTGAGACCAAGAAGCGTCTAGAGTTAGATGTCGACTCAGTTAGTAGTGTGTTGGCCACCAAGAAGCAAGAGCTGGAAAGGGCCTACACAAAGCTAGCCAAGTTCAGAGAACACTGGGATCTCACTATGACCAAGCGCAAGGAGAGAGAAGAAGGGCTGAAGACGCAGATTGCTCAGTTAGAAGAACAGGTCAAGGTGAAGAATGAAGAGCTTGAAGAAGAAGCCTGTCGCCGATACGAGGCCGAGCGCAAGTTGACAGATGCCATGAAGAATTTGGAAGATTTTCAGCATAGAGCAGATGCCAAGAGACCCAAACCTGGGGACGGTGCCAATGATAAGGCTTGGGAAGACTTTGTCAGAGACATCCAGGGGACAGTCAGGAAGAGAGATCGACTGATAGAAGGTTTGATTTATCAACCAGATCATGCAGAGACAAAGAAGATGGTCGAGGACTTCCGCAACCGTACCCGTATTTGATTTCCCTCTTGTATTCTGTATGTTGAGATCACCACCAGGCATGTTGGCTGGGATCCTCTTGGTCATATCAGCTGTATGGAGCATAGTTGTGTAACTTCTTGACAAGACAGTTATTCTAATCAATATATGAGGGTTTTTCCAAATATTGTCTCTATGGTTTATCTCGCCTTGCTACCACTGACACTGGAATTGGAGGGAAAATATCTCCAATGCACACATGCACGTTAGCATTTTTGTATTTCTGTTTGCATAAATCATATTGCATAGCATTTAGCAGGTCAGAGCACTTATCCAGCCTTTGTTTTCACCAGAAAGTGATTCTCGGGGAATTGTTTGAGGCAAGAGTGGAGTGTTGAAGACGACCAAGGGGCTGAAACAGATTTGAGCAGAATCAAGCAGTGTAATCGGTTACAGGTAATTGGTAGCTATGTCTGAAGGCAATTTCCAGTTTCCTAACACCCAGGCAGGGTTTACTATGGCGTCCAACCATCAGTATGATTCTATGGAGGACTTCCCGCAAGCGAACAATCTTACTGCAGACCAAGTTGTGCAGCCAACTGTTGAGAACCGAGATCGGCATGAGCAGTTTCTTGCCCGAAATGAACGCTATCCTCCTGTTAACAATCAATGTGTTGCTTTCCCTGTGACAAATTACCGGAGAGATATTCCAGTGACCGGGTTAGTAGATCCAAGAGCTCTTGACTATGGTAGAAGAGTCCGAGTGTTGGAAGAGCAAATGAAAGCCTTGGAAGCGAAAGATGCCGTTAACCTGGATGCTGTAGCCATGTGCTTGGTCCCTGACCTCGTGATGCCGTACAAGTTCAAAGTGCCGGAATTTGAAAAATACACAGGAGATAGCTGCCCAAAGCTGCATTTGATGATGTTTTGTCGAAGGATGACTTCGTTTGTGCGGAATGACAAATTGATGATCCATTGCTTTCAGTATAGCCTGACTGGGGCATCCCTGAGATGGTATGTGCAATTAGAGAGTAATCAGATTCGATCATGGGTAGATTTAGCCAGAGCTTTCATGAAGCAGTACGATTACAACTTAGATTTGACTCCTAGTCTTGTAGATCTGCAAGAGTTATCTCAGGCGGAGAATGAATCATTCAGAGCGTATTTGCGAAGATGGAAAGAATTGTCTGCTAGTGTTCAACCACCGCTTCCGGAAAGAGAACTGGTTGACATCTTCTTGGGTACTCTGAAAGGCCATTATTTTGACAAATTGTTCAGTTGCACAAGTTTTGTGGGCCTGATGAGGCTGGGAGAGATTGTTGAGCGAGGACTCAGGAGTGGAAAGTTTCGAAGTGTTCCTTACGTCCCAGTTAATAAGATTGAGCCAGTTGTCAGTTCTCAAGAAGAGTGGGAAGGAGATGACGTCACCTCAGAATCTCTAGCATCTCAGGATCAGTTTTCAGACACTTCAAGTCAATGATCATCCTATCGCCGATCGCGTCAGCATGCTCCACGAAGACCAAGGAAGCCTGAAAGGCAGTTTACTCAGCTACCGGTATCATACAGTCAGTTGTTCCCAGATCTGGTCAGAAGTGGATTGATAGTGCCGAAAGAGACTAAGCCGGTGATTCCACCGTATCCTCCCGGTTTTGATGCCAGCGCCCGCTGTGAGTACCATGATGGGACACAGGGGCATTCAACAAATGATTGTAAAGTGCTTAGAAGTCAGATTCAGGATCTGTTAGACTCTAGCCGTATTTGCATCACTTCTCAGGGTTTTGTTCAGATTAATGATTTTCCATCTTCCAGTTGTGGGGGTTCGTCAGTTAATATCATGGAAGACTCCACAGGAAGTGTGTGCTCTGAAGATTGTCAATCAGAGAGTTCAGTTGAATGTGGGGGAAGTCTCTAGAGGTTTCTATGCCGGGTGTCGCATCTGTTTTCCCTGCCTAACCCGTTTAGCTTTTGTGCATCAGTATTTGCTGACCACCACCAGGATTGTTGGCTGGGGTCGTTATATTCATACTCATTTGTGCTTACCTGCTGATTTTGTTGGTTGTACATGTGTGGGAGATGTTCGTCTGTGTGCTTATAGCTTGAGTTTCTCTTTGTCTCGTTGTGAATATGTGTTTGCTTGCTACGATGCATTATTATTTAGCAGGTATATCAGAACCGGGGGCCTTATTTCCTCATCGTCCAGTTTATTGCAGGAATTCCTTCAGAGATATGGAACAGAATCAGTTTGAATTGATCGAAGTCCAAAGCCAGCTGGGGCAGATGATGAGAGACATGCAAGAGATGCGTTTAGAGCAGAAGATTCTCAAAGAGGAGAACAGTCAGCTGAAGACCCAAATGAGCTTGATCATGGAGGTAGTCAAGAATGTGCTTAGAAAAGAAGATGATCAGCTATTTGAAGCCGCAATGAAGAAGCTCATGCCACCTGCGCATGTGGAACCTGAGCAGTAGCAACAGAAGATACATCCGGCTCAGCGGAAGATCCAGGAAGGAAAGCCAAGGAGAATATTTGAGGCACCACCTATGACCTATGCTGAGCTCTTGCAGATCTTATTGAGGTTTAATCTGGTTGAAAAGAGAACGTTGGCGCAACCAACGAAAGCGTTTCCTCAAGGGTACGATGCCAGTAAGCAATGTGAATTTCATTCCGGGGCATTCGGGACATCGAGGGATGTCATGCTTTCAAGCACAATGTTCAAGACCTGATTGACTCGCACGATATTGAATTCACGCCGGGCGGCGTAGCTGTGCATATTGCTCCTGTCTCAGTCGATGCTAAGATGACAGATGTTTCTAAAGCTGCAGTGGGTCAGAAGCGTATCCTGGACTCCATGGTGTCAGAATCTCCAGGCCCACAATTGTTGCCTATTCCTGGGGCAGATCTGAGAAAGAGAATGGTTAAGCATAAGGAGAGCGTTAATCAGTACATTGAAGGTCAAGAAACCGATGTTGCATTTGCTACGAAGGGTGTTCAAGGGTCAACCCGACACCAGCAGCAGCAGCCTCAGCAGGGGGCACAGCAAGCTCAACGAAGATTCCAGGGCGGCAAGCCGAGAAGAGTGTTCGAGAAGCCTCCCTCAACCTATGCTGATTTATTGCAGACATTGTTGGGATTGAATCTGGTAGAGACAAGAACTCTGGCACCAATAACGGGAACTCCCCCGTTTGGCTATGATGCCAGCAAGCACTGTGAGTTTCATTCTGGAGCCCCGGGTCACGATATAGAAGGCTGCCACGCTTTTAAGCACAAAGTGCAGGATCTGCTTGATAGTGCAGCAATCAGCTTCGGGCCAAGAGGTCCCCAAATCATCTGAATGAAGGAGGAAGGGCTCTATAATTTGGCTGGGTCATGGAAAGCAGATCAAGACAGCATCGAATTACCTCTAATAAAGATAGCTGGTTCAGCAGCAGGGCAGATGTGAAAGCCCGGTTCTCAGAAGCTAGCATATTTCCTTTGTTTTAGCTTGTCATTTCTTTGCATTTGTAGTTGCTTTCCTGTTTGAATTTGTAAACTTGTTTGTAAAACTTGTTGTGTTCGTTCAAATTGATGATAATGAAATAAATATGCATGTCTTGATTGAATCCAGTCGTGTTCACTAACTGTTTTTGCAAATATCCAACGTTTGGTTAAGAAGAATGTGGGGAGGATGACGAAAATGACCGACATGCAACTACCGATTGTATGCTTTTGAAATAAAACCGGCTGATGATGTACAGGCATTGTTTCAAATCCCTAAACACCGGAGATATAAGGAAGATAATCCCTTGTCAACCCCTTTGAGCCTTGTAGTAGGAGTTTCTTTCTGAAAACGAAAAACCCTCAATCATGACCTGGGGCAGGGTAGGTGTTAGCTAATTTGACTGAGCGTCCAGATTGCAAAAGGAGTGTCCGTTCAAGGATCAATCACATCCCTAGAGGTCGTGCCTAAAAGACCACAGTGGTTCAATCAAGAGTGTGACAGCCACGTCGTTTCCCAAAGAGTCAGACAACCAATGTCACACGACCTGTTCGAAAAAAAATGAATGAAAAAAATCAAAAGCCCGCTAAGTCAAGAAAACTTCAAAACAAATGACTTAGGCAAAAAATGAGGGCATCCCGCTGGACTTAAAAAAAAAAGATCAAACGAAACTCAAAAGGAGTCAGTCCGGGCAAAAGTTAGGGATATGAAAAGAAAAAGACGAAAAGGATCAAAAGAAAAATCCTCGATGGAAATACGAGTCGTGTGACCTCAAGTGTCAAAGATGAAAAGTGAGTGGCGGTCACTCCAAAATCCAAAAGTTTCTCGAACTATCATTCCTATTCCTTCAACCTCTGAGAGGTGAGCGCTAAGGTCAAATTAGCTAAACGTAGGATGGGAGAACATCAAGGAGAACGGGTGGGTTAAAATAAACTTTGAGCCTCTATCCTTTCCTTCAAAGCCATGAACCTGACCACATTACAACCTTCAAAAGTCCTAATTGAAGCAGGTTGTTTCGAAAGCATACTCCGGTAAAGGTCGCGTCGATTCTGACTCCTAAAAAGGTTCCTCTTGCCATGATGGTACTCATGTTGATAAATGTTTTATGCATTATATGCTATAAACTGTTTTTCCTTTTCCCAATGAACAGATTGGATGTCAAAGCTGTCATATGTGTTGCATTAATACATCTTTTATGCATAACAACTTGTTTTACTTGCAAGTAAGCGCTTGTCAGCAGAAAAGCTTCCTACAATGGAAAGAATGGTCAAGATAGAATGCAGAACGCCCGAATGTTCCGAGAGCAGGGGCAAGCTTTTGTTGTAATCCCCAGTTAGGTCAGCTTTTCGAATTCAGTTACTCTGGGGCAATCAAGTTGAGATTTGGTGAACACGTCGCAGTCAGAGGGCACTACTCTGAATCAGATAATCGGGGCAAGGTCATTGCAGTCAGGGGCAGACCATCTTAAGCACGCAGAAGTTACTCGAGAAGCATTCAAGGTGAAGTATCTCTGAGGAGTTCAGAACGCTGAGGCAGGTTATATCAGACCATCAAGGAACAGATTTGCAGATTTCCTTTCAAGGACTATCCCCACAGATGTCCTATAAGCTGGGGCATATCAGAAGCAAAAGGATTGTTGTTCTCCGTACCTACAGGGTCATTCAGAGTTATTCAAGCAGATGCAGTCGATTTTCGAGAGCGAGATGATTGCGGGAAGTCATGTCACTATCCCTTGACTCTTCACTGAAAGGTTGCGCATTCATGAAGGATGTTTTCCAGCGTCAGTTGTGCCTGACCCAGCAAGATAAGCTTAAGAGCTCAAATCCAAGATTACGATTACTGTGAAGCCCATCCGTGTCGGCGCATCAATTTCCAGATCCGAGCGTCGTCAGTACGCAGGAAGACTCCCTCCATTGCCTCCAGCAAAGTCTAATTCACCGTTGGTACGAGTGAGCTATTCCCAGAGGAGTTTAATCATACTCAGCACGTCTGCTATTTCACAGCGGAGTTATATTCCCCAGCAGGGTATTACTTCGTCGAGGTGTTCGAATTAAGTTCCCAACATCCCCAGCGGAGTTGATTTCACTCTCCCAGCATTTATTTTGCTGGATGATTCAGTGATATCCAGTTTATCCCCAGCAGAGTTGGCCTCGCCTTCAGCATTTATGTTGCTAAAGTGGTTTTCTGTACCCGGCCTTCTCCGACAGCTCGAGCCTGCATTAGCATATTGCATGCATCATATTTGCATCATAATTGCATATCATTGTCAAAATGCGTAGCATTTCTGTCCAGGATGGAGCATTACGCTGTAGAAAGATTAAAGCATTTGCATATGCATACAAAGCATAAGTCAGATTTTCTATCAGCCTCATATGGCGCGTGAATTACTCTGTGATCAGTTCAGGGGCATTTATCCAGCAGCAGTATTCAGACAGTTCAGCAGATTATTTGTATCTCAAATCAGACAACAATTATGCTTTAAGCAAGCAGTCATCTGATATCGACAGACTGTTCTTCCCGTCAATTCATATTGGCGATGTGTTCCTCCAATGAGAGGATTTCCCCGTCTACCATTAGACGTCTTGAGTACGAGTGTGCTTTTCTTCCCGTCTATCAGTAGACGATGTGAAGTTTTGGTTGATTTTCAATAAAGGTTCAAACTAGAGTTTCTATAGCAAGTGGCTTTCCTTTCCGTCTGTCAGCAGACGATGTGAAGTTTCGAGCTATTGTTCAGCGGGTTTCTTATTGCCAGATCATACTTATGATGAGGTATTTCCCCAGCGAGTCTTCTCCGGCTATCCTTGGTTGTTGAGGGGCTTCAAAATGATTTTGGATATTGGTTTTCTTTCTGGTTATTGGATGAGATGACGTTTCAAGAGGTACTTTTCTGACCATCAATCCTTATTGATGTCGAGGCTCTTCGAAAAATGTTCAGTTTGCGTGATCGTTGATTCTTATTGACGACATGGTTCTTTAAAAGGTGGGTTTTCTTCCCGTCAGTCCATACTGATGATGTGGCCCCTTCAAAGATATTGATCTTTCCATCAATTCCCGTAAACAGAAGAATTCTGAAATTCAAAGGATGGTGTTGAATTGCGTTATGGTGTCTTCCCGTCTATCCTTAGACGATGTGAAAACAAAGATTAATGTTGTCTTCCCGTCTATCCTTAGACGATGTGAATATTGACTTGTTCATCGATCAGGATGATGCCGTCTATCCTTAGACGATGTGAATATGGAGATTAATGGTGACTTTCCGTCTATCCCTAGACGATGTGAATTCAGAGATTATCGCTTTCCGTCTATCCTTAGACGATGTGAATGGTTTTGTTTCATCAATCAGGATGATTCCGTCTACTCTTAGACGATGAGAATATTGATTTGTTCATCAATCAGGATGATCCCGTCTACCCTTAGACGATGAGAATATTGATTTGTTTCATCAATCAGGATGATACCGTCTACTCTTAGACGATGTGAATTGATTTGTCATTAATCAGGACGATCCCGTCTACCCTTAGACGATGAGAATACTGATTTGTTCATCAATCAGGATGATGCCGTCTACCCTTAGACGATGAGAATATTGATTTGTTTCATCAATCAGGATGATGCCGTCTACCCTTAGACGATGTGAGTATGGAGATTATGGTCTTTCCGTCTATCCTTAGACGATGTGTGTATGGAGATTAAGAATTTGATCCCGTCTATCCTTAGACGATGTGAATTTGGAGATTATTTCTTCCCGTCTACTCTTAGACGATGTGAATATTGATTTGTTCATCGATCAGGATGATGCCGTCTACCCTTAGACAATGTGAATATTGATCAGGATAATGCCGTCTACTCTTAGACGATGTGAGTTTGGAGATTAATGAATGTCTTTCCGTCTACCCTTAGACGATGTGAATATGGAGATTATGGTGACTTTCCGTCTATCCTTAGACGATGTGAATTGGGAGATTAATGTTGTTTTTCCGTCTATCATTAGACGAGGAGAGTATTCAATCAGGGTGTCTTCCCGTCCATCTTTGGGCGATGTGAGTATATTTCTCTTTCTGCCTATCAGTAGGCAAGGTGCAAGGATCAAGTGTTTTGTTGCAACCCTCAGGGTTTTGTTATGTGGGGTATCACAAGCAATGGGTATTCAAATCAGGAGTTCTTTATCAGATGATTAATCAGTTTGGTGCCGCAATGACTGGGCTCGGTCTTCTGGACTTTATTCTCCAAGCAGTTTACAGTATATGCTCGCGGTTGGCAAATTTTCGGGTTTCATTTGTATTCAACCGTCTCGCACCTCTGAATGTTTGAAGGCTGAGCGCTCTTCAAACCCTTCAGGTCCAAGTCGCTTGAATAGGGGCAACTGTTGCACCCTAAAATTTGACCAACCGGTTCTCCTATCTGACTCGTGGTTTAATTTCATATTCGCAGCTCAGATGTATGATTTTTGTGCACAAGCAGGGGATATCAGAGTTTACAGCTTGATTTTTGTCTATCAGATATGGCAGACCCAGTCCAGATTATCGGGGTTTTATTTTCGGGAAATTGTGCGCTCCTCGGTGATTTTTCAGTGATTTTGGGGATATTCTGATGCCCGGGGATCTCCGTTCGATTCGATCTGGTCTCGTGCGCTTTTATGGGGGTCATTTGCATTCATCTGCATTTTTAGGGTTTGATAGGCTTTTGTGAATTTTTAATAGGCTTTATAGATTTTTCTGGAATTTAAATAGGGTTTTTGAATATTTTAATAGCTTAATCTCTTTTTTTAGAATTTTATAGATTTTTTAAAATAGGTTTTTAGAATATAAATAAGATTTTAAATAATTTTTTAGAATAATAAAGAAGAGGGGAATATAGTTTTTCTTTTATTACTAATAGATAATAATAGTTTAGAATTTTTCTATAGATTTTTAAATGGGTTTAATTGTTTTTAGACAATATAGAAAATAATATAGTTTCTTTTATTAATAATAGATACTAGTTTTTAATAATATTGAAATTTTAATAGAAAATTAGTAGGAGTTTAGAATCAATTAGAGCATTAATCTTTTTTAGAGTTTAATTAGATCTTAATTGTTTTTTAGATCTTTATTAGGATTAGTCATTAGTTAATTAGGTATTAATAATTGATTAGAGTTAATTGGGTTTAACTGTTTTAATTCAGTTTTTTTTGTACAGTTTTTTAATTCACTTTCGTGGGCCCAATTGGGAGGCCCAGTATTGCTTTTTGTCCAGAAAAATGGGTCCAGGAAAAGTCCAAAAAAATCCAACGCAGCCCAAATGTCCAGCAAGCCCCAGAAATTTCTGGAAAGTTCTAGCAGTATCTGTGTAATAAATAGTGGCCACGTGTTGGCCATGCAAAGGACCCACACGTTTTCTCAGAATCCACGCCACGCGTCCACACGTGTCCCCACCACTCTCTCTCTCTCTGCGCATGCGCGCCACCTGTCTTCCTCTCGTCCTCGCCGGAGCCCCCCTACCGCCGGGCATGCAAACGCCCTAGCAACCAACCGCCGGCGACCTCAACCAACTCCGGCCACCACCTAACCACCAGAAAACCCAGAAATTCATCCTCTTCCTCCGATTCCCTCCCTTGAACCTTCATCATCTTCATCCCACAGTTCTCCAGAAATCACCTTGTACCTTCATACCTTCATCCAAATTCTCCAGAAACGCCATCGTCTCCATCAATTTTCTCCAGAACGACTTCAATCTCCATCAATTTTTCCAGAATACTCAAACCTTCATCCGTCTCCATCAATTTTTCCAGAAACCCTAAACATTCATCCTTCAAGCAAGAACAACTCAGAAACTTCAAACGGCGTCCAATCTTCAAGCAAGATTTCCAGGAATCCACCAGGAGGATCTTCAACTTCATCAACCGATCCTAGTTCCTCTCGCGCGATTTTCCTCAAGGATCTTCAGAGTTCACCAAATTTTTAAAGAGATCCATCCGTTGTCAGAGTTCCTCATAGGCGCTCATCAGAACTCCAGATTCTGAGTTCTCTTCAAGACGACTCAAGACCTTCGTGTTAAAGGTTCCAGAAGCTTCAAGATTCGCTCATCCAGGTGCGTTGATTCTTCGATCCTTGTTTGCGTCTCGTTTTGATTGTTGCAGCGTAGGGATTTAATCTTGGCTTGAACTGGATTTAAGTTGAATATAGTCTTGAATTGAGGTTCGTTTAGATGTAGGTTAGGGTTCGGTTTCAGGTTGTTGTGAGGGTTTGTTTGATGTTTGAGAATTTCAGAGAGAACGTGAGGGAGAGGGTGAAGACGAGCGAACGGCGCTAGGTGTTAGATGAACAGTACCAGAGTGTTTTGAGGGGAAGATTAGTTTTGATTAGGGTTTGTTTGGATTGGGCTTAAGCCCAAAAGCGTGTTCTGCTGATGCTACCTCCCAGTTTGCTCAATCACCCCCCCCTGGCGTGAGAGACCTGAGTGAATTGTAGTTGGGCCTTAGGCCCTATTGCTTTCTGCACCCCCTCGTTGGGGCCCATAGGGGATAATGACTGGAAAGTATGCTAGCGGCACCCCCCAGGCTTTCTCCATTTTCAGAGTTTATTATTTGTTTTTTTTCTGGATGATAAGACCTGGGCCTTGCGCCCAATTTGCTAGTTGCACCCCCAGAATCAGGGCCCAATGTAGAAATAACCTGATTGCTTTGCTAATAGTACCCCCCAGCTTTATTTCAATTTTATTTCAATTTCTTTTATTTTCATATTTGTAAATAAATCATAATAAATGTGAATAGTTGTTTTTTTATGATTCTTTTTCTTTACCATCTCATGAAAATGTTAGGAAAATTAGATAAAAATAAAAAGGGCATTTTATTTTTGTTGGTTATTTTTGTGCATATTTTCCATTTTAATTGATGTGTTTTTAATATTTTTAATGCATGCATATCATTAGAAAATTAATAAAAAATGGTAGATTTAGTCAAATAATTCCGTTCTTTTTTCTGTAGACTCGTGATTCAGTGTAGAATTTTCTAGTGCAGAAATATTAGCTTAATCATGCACTTTCATTTTAATTGCATTTTTCCCTGTTATTGATGTTGGATAAATTGGTCTGTGGATATGTCTGTGTTGCTGATTTTAGTTCTTTCATCTGGTATTGAATTTTGTTCTGATTTTTTCAGTATGTTACCCTAGAGCCATATAGGTCTCCCATTAGTTTTTTATTAGATTTTTGTAGGGTGTCCTGATGTGATTTGTCTGAGCCTGAAGTTAGGAGAAGTCTTGATGACTTCTGACTTTGAAGTTCAACTGTGGTTGAACTTCAGAGATAGTCTCTTATGTTCTCTTGGCCTGTGGTTTCTTCTTGAAGATGGAAGCTGGTTGGAGTTCTGTTGGAGCTTGCAGAGAGGCAGTGGATTGAGGCTTAGTCTAGGAGCTTGTTGTCTGTTTGTGAGGTTCGAGATCCTGAAGTTTGAAGGGAGTTTATGGTACTTTCCTGAGGAAGGCACTATGAATGACTTTCATTCTTTCTTCTCACCTCTTTCGTAAGTATCCAATGATGTCGGAGCCGACTTGTGAGTTTAATTTCTCCTGAGGAGGAATATGAACTGATCACATGTTGTTGAGCCACATGGGATACGATTCCTAAGTGGAAGCCCCCTAGTACTTTCCTGAGGAAGGTCCTATGGGTCTATTCACTTAGTTCCACTAGTTTATCTAGGATTTCTTAAGTATCCAGTGATGTCGGAGCCAACTTGTGAGTTTAATTTCTCCTGAGGAGAAATGTAAACTGATCACAGTTGTTGAGCCACGTAGGATACGATTCCTAAGTGTCAGCCTCCTAGTACTTTCCCGAGGAAGGTCCTATGAGCCTGCTCACTTAGTTCCCTTAGTGCATATAGGTTCTTTCCTAAATATCCCGTGATGCCGGAGCCTTCATGTGAGTTTAATTTCTCCTGAGGAGGAATGTAAACTGATCACAGTTGTTGAGCCGCATAGGATATGACTCCTGAGTAGTAACCTCCTGGTACTTTCCTGAGGAAGGCACTATGAGCTTGTCTGCTTAGCTTCCTTTCTCTGGTAAGCTTATTCTGAAGCTTAGAGACTGGGATTGATTCCTCTTGCTTAGAGTTTTGGATTAGAGTTGTTGCTTAGATCTTTGCTTAGGGTGTTGTATAGAGTTTTGTTTGAGAGATGGATTAGGAGCTTGTTCCAGGTTTGTTAGAGACCCTGCTCAGGGTTAGTCTCTTTGTATTGTTTGACTTGTGTGATGTTATGTTGCATTAGACTTAGGTGTTCATCTAGATAGTTCTGAATAGGTGCATCTTAGAAGTAGACTTTGTGTGCATGAGAAGTTGAGGTGGTCCTCCTTCTGCTTGTTTGTTATTGCGTGGCTTTGCTTGTTGGTATTTGGTAGAGCTGAGCTCCCTTGCCTTTGTGGTTTGCGGCCTCTGTGCCTTGTTTGTCTAGTTGTTGCGTTCATGCATATTTTCAGTATTCCTTTACTGTGCAGTTTCTTGTTTGTAGTTTAGTCCTGTTGCCATGATCCCTTAGGAGCTCTGACTTCTCCGCTGCGGAGTTGTTATGATAGACATTAGGATGGTCAACCAGGTGTGATAGCAGTAGGTAGATTCCCCTGTTTCTCAGCTATAGTTCTAGAGTTTCCCTTTCCTTTCTGTAGGAGCTTTTGAGTAGCTTGATCCGTAGTTAGCTGAACTACAGCTGCTCTGATTCTTCGTTCCAGACGAAGATATGTAGGCATAGGATGCGATATCCTAGCGAGCACACTAACGACTAACCTTTGTTCTCTCGCGGCTGTGCGATCGAGACTTTCCCGCTAACGACTAATTGTTATCCCTTTTCTCTTGCCCAAGTGCATTTGAGACCAGATCGTATTTGTAGGTTCCCGAGCCTTAGAAACCAGTTTGTTTTCTCACTGCTGTGTGAGAGCCCCTGTTTACCCGTAGTTAGCCGAACTACGTTTGCTCTGATCTTTCATTTCAGATGAAAGTACGTAGGCACAGGACGCGATGTCCTGGCGAGCAACCTTTCCCCCGTTTAGACGTAGGCAGTCGAACTACGTTGACTCTGACTTTCCCATTGCACGAGGGAATACGTAGGCCCAGAACACCGTATGTTCTGTCGAGTCCTGTCCTTTTATTTTCTTTTCAGACCAGCCATTAGCGTAGATAGATAACACACCCTTTTACCTATAAACACCAAGCGTGGATCCCATCGAGTACGATGGACGTGAGGGGTGCTAATACCTTCCCCTTGCGTAACCGACTCCCGAATCCAGGTTTTGGTTGCGATGACCATACCTTTTTCCCGTCTTTGCGAGGTTTACTTCGAGCGTTTCCTTTCCCGCTCTGAGGGATAAATAACGCACGGTGGCGACTCTCCTGTCAAGCCGGCGCCGATTTTCGCAGTAGCGACACAGAGCACATCAAAATACTTCACATCCGCACAATGGGATTGAAACCAAAGAAATCAAGGTCGTGAACCAAAGTCCGGATGCACATGAAAACATGATGCACACGTCAATAATCATCCTCATAATAACATCATAGGTGCATCATCATTCATCATAATCATCATCATCAAAATCATCATCAAAACTCATGTCATCATAGAATCATCAAAACTCATGGAAACATCATCATGGCTCATCAATCATTACATTGTAAGAATCATCATATAATCATGTACAAATCACATAGAATTCACAGTTATACTCATATTAATTCGTCAAAGAAATCACAGCATCAAAACATCAAGGCATTGCTGCACAAGGTCAGAATTTGCAAAACTCTGCTACGTTCACTAGCAAGTTCGCGGTGCGAGTCTGGGGAGAGTTTCTTCACTGTGCGAGCAGACGATTACAACAAAACACTATTATGCACCAAAACCTAAAATCAACCCAAAAGCCCCATGATTCACTTCCCCAAGGCCCCCCAAAACATCCATAAATCATCCCTAAGGCCTTACGACGATAAAGGCACAAAATCTACAACTTATTAGGCTAATCTCGTATCATATTCACGCTCTAAATCCCATAAATCCTTACAACTACACCAAAATCATCAGAGTTTCTCACTATCAAATTCCCCTACAGGGTTAGACAAGTGTCAAATACAGCTTTGGCCACGAAGGTCTAATTTCCTTTAACCCAAATAAATCCCTACGGTTAAAATCTCAATAATAGATTTAGGCCACGAAGGCCAAATTCCCTTTATCCCAAAATTAGCCTCAAACCCTTTAAACCCTTAAATCGGCCTTAAATACATTGAAATTACACATTGAAAACAATGAAGGTAATACTCCCCATACCTTAATTGTCGACTCTAAGCCTTCTCTTTGACTTTCAAAAAACATTTCGAAGCTTTTTCCTCAAACCTCTTCCTCAGAGCTCTGGCCTCAGTTCTTTTTATGGTCTAACAAAATGAATCCTAATCCCATCACAATTCCTTTTTGTTAAACCTAACCTTGGGCCTTAAAATTGGGCTTTCCAATATTACCCTCACTAACTCCTCTTGAATTTTCCAATTTGCCCTTAGTTAACTTATATTTATTTAAATTAATAATAATACCAATATATTCATATTATATACTATTATTTAAATAAATAATCTAAAATCCATAATTCTCATTATTTCACACCAACCACCGAAAATCACCAAAAATACGAATATTCATATTTAAATAAATTAAATAAATATTTCAAGAATTTGGGGTGTTACAACTCTCCCCCACTTAAAAGAATTTTCGCCCTCGAAAATTACCTCAAGGAAACAGAGTCGGATACGACTCCCTCATCTGATCTTCAGGCTCCCAAGTCCAACTTTCACCAGCTGGTCCTCCCAAAAATACCTTTATCAAGGAAATCTCTTTACCTCATAGTTGCTTCACTTCTCGTTCATCAATCTGAACTGGCATTGCCAAAACAGTTAAATTATCTCTCACTTGTACACCATCCATCTGAATCAATGTACTTCCTCAACTGAGACACATGAAATACATCATGCAAATTTACAAGCGACGGTGGTAAAGCAATACGACATGCTACTCTTCCCACGCTTCCGCTACGCCACTCTGATATGGATCAACAAAATGCGGTGTGAGCTTTCGAGACTTCAAAGTTCGACCAACACCAGTTACCGGCGTAACTCTTAAAACACGAGATCTCCCTCTTGAAATTCAAGTGCTTTCCTCCTCTTATCATGGTAACTCTTCTGACGACTCTGCGACGCTTTCATCTCTTCTTGGATCATCTTGATCTTTCCATTCGTCTCTTGCACAATCTCAGGTCTATGTATAACACTCTCGCCTGATTCATACCAACACAAAGGAGTCTGTTGCGGTGAAATTTTGATGGCAAGCTATTGATTAACTTGAATCTTAATTCATTTACAACCGGCCTTTGATTTATCCGAAGGAAAGGTTAAAGAAAGAGGAAAACCTATTTTGCATTGTAAACACAACACGGGGAAAGATCTAAGGTTCGGGGGTTGGTTAAGTTTAGGGAAGGTATTAGCATCCTAAACCTCTATAGTACTCTACAGGAACCTCTTATTTTTAAAAGTTGTTATTGCTATGTTATCTGTTTAGGGGTATTGCTAAGAGTTAAGGGTAAAGAAAGAGACCTAAGGGGTTAGTCCTAAGTATACTCGCCAAGACTCGCATCTTGTGCCTACGTATCCTGGGTAGGGGATGGAATCAAAGTATTTGTAGTTCCCCTCACAGAGGGAGATGAGGAACTTCTTGGTTGTGGTCAAGGTTTCTGGGAGAAAGTAAGTGTTCATAAGGAAGCCCTTACTTTGGAGTGCGGCGACTCCTATTTCTACTTTAAAGCTCGAATTAAAAGGGTGAGGAATAAGTATTCCACGGCGGGAAACTTATATGGAGTGCTGCGACTCCTAATCCTAAGGCTAGGATAAAGGGTTGAATGTCCACGGCGGGACGCCTAAAAGGTGAGTGCGGTGACTCAAATCCTAAGGCTTAAATGGGTAGGGTATAGGTCATTGACTCGGTGGTCAAATCGGCAACCTTTCCTTCGGAGGGGATTAATGGTAAATAAAACGCGGTAACTAAATGGAAATTGAAAATGACAAATGGTATGGTGAAATGGATAGCTACGTTGGGATTGATTAAATGGTAAATTAATTAAAGGAGAAGAAATTGTTTTTATGGGTTTTTGGAGAAGATTAACTTAGGTGAAAATGGTTTCTTAAAGAAATTAAATTCTAGGACATAAAATTCTAAATTAATTGAATTAAATTATTCTAAATTCTTAATTTGAGTTATTTACATTACAAAGAAAATTAATTTAAACTTTAAAAAAAAAAGGTTTTTGGTTTATTTCTTAGTAAATATAGATTTTTTTTTTTTGGGTTTGTATTATAAGTTAAAAATATTTTACGTACTTACTCCTATCTATTATTTTCATTATTATCTTTTATTGGATTAAATTAAAATTTAAAATTTAAATCTAAAATTATTATCATTAAAAAACTAAATCAAATTAACTTCTTTTTATTATATTTTTTATTATTATTTTTTAGAGAAAATTAAGTTAACATTAACTATTTAAAATAAATTAAACTGTTTATGTCCTTCTTTTATTTAAATTTAACTTAAAAAGAAAATTAATCTATTATTTTATTATTTTTAAATAAAAACACTTTCAACTGTTATTTATTAAAAAAAGTATTTTTGACTTTTAATATGGTTAGTGTGGTTAGTGTGTTAGTATTAGTATTTTTTATTATTATTATAGCTGGAATTAAAAAATATTAAAACAATAATAAAATGAAAAATAAAAAAACTAAATAACTAAAATAAAGTAAAATAAAATGAAAATAATAAGAAAAAGTGGGTTGGGCCGGTGGTGATGAACCCACCAGACCCGGGTCGGTTTGGTTGCCAAAAAAGAAGGGAAATAGGGGTTTCTGAAACCCTAAACAATGCTCAGCGGCGCGTCATTCCTCCAGATCCTCTTTCGCTTTCAACCTTTCATCTTCATTTTTCCCTGTAAACATAACAAAGAACTCAAAAAAGATAAGTTTGCCAACTTCCTCTCTTTTCACGATTTGGGGCTTTTTCCTTCTGTGTTCGTGAAAAACTCTCTGAAATTTGTGGGTGTTCGAGTTCGCTTTTTATAGTGCTTCAGAACCAACAATGAATTGAATGTGAAGAAATCTTGTCGGTTTCCATATTGGAAGAAATACGAATTTGATTTGTTCTTCTTGAATTCTAATTGTCTCTTTCCATTTTTACAGGAAACATGTTTGATTCCCCATTGAAATATTTATGCTTCTGTCTCGGTATGTCTGTGAACTATCTTGGAACTTTATGGAACGAGATTTGATTTAGAATTGCTGAACACGCTTTTCATTGACTAACACTTATTGTTATGCCTTGCAAACTGTAGCAGGTAGAAACAATTCATCCACTACCAATATTGCAGGTAACTGAATCAATTCTCGATATTCTTCAAATGAACTAACTCTTCTACCGGTTTTAACTATTTGAGTTTGCTGCTTCTTCAAAATCATTCCACAGATGATTTACCAGCTCAGGCTTTTGGGTGTCGTGCACACTGTCCTGTTATCAATCTAAGCCTTCACTCACCTTCAGCTTTATCACAAACCATATGACTATGCGAAGAGGGCTAAAGCTGCTGTTTGTCAAGTTCTCCTTACAATGTTGGATGTTCCAAAGGCTCTGCATGGACTAATTCCTCGCCGATCAAAAATGGGAGTGATTTCCTAAGCTTTTCATTCTGTTACGATGTGTATTTTATGCTCTCATGAATTTGTCTTGTATTGCTTGGTGCTCAGATTATGATGCGGTTACGAGAATGATGAATGGAGTTGAACAAACCGGGGCGAGGTTATCAAGATGCACGTCATGTGAGTTGCGACTTCCTATTTGGTCAGTAATGCCCTTTTTAGCTCTTTATCGACATCTTGAAAGTTGTTTTTAAATCTTACGAAATTAATCTTGTCCCTCACTCAATCTTATACAGGTTGCCATAATCCTTGGTCGACGGAGTGTTAGGAACTTGAGGCAAATTAGAAGCGCCAAGATTTTAACTTTGTCTACACTAAGTAGGAGCGTTAAGAGCTGCAGAGCTAGGTTCTACCGGTAGTCCAAATGGAGGTATTTTAATTATATTTTATTTCCTCTTATTTGTGATCTTGTGAATCCGCTTCGATATGATCTCACCTGACTTCCGTAACCATTTAATCTTGGGTTGCAGAATATAATCATTTAAGGAGTATTATGAACTACAAATCACAGGCCTTCCATGATATTCCACAGTGGTGCACACATGTCCTTGTAGCGTTCATCTTTCACCTGCAGGTTCTCACTCTATCCCAAGCTCCTAACAACTGATCAATTACGATACATTTCACTAGGTTTTCTCACCAGGGGTCCAAGAAAAGGAAGCAAGTTCTACAGTTTGATCTCCTTTGGCTATCTTAACAACTTCTTTTCGCATCTGTCTTAGCTTCAATAAGTGAGTCTTCATGACAAACGCTTTTCTAACCCACTGATTTCCCATGGCCAGGTTGTGTGACAGTTCTTGTGTTGCGGATGAGTACTGCCAGGTCGTGGCATCATGGAAACATTTTACTGGGGTGGCTTACATTCAACATCTGATTGGGGACCTAAAGAAACAAGTCTTGCAGGGGGAACTGCCGGTGGAGCCGTTGGTCCTCCACTCATTCCAGCAGATACACCGTGGGGGTTGATGGCTGATTAACTATCAGGGACGGTGATATACCAGACATAGGCTGAGGCATTGAGGACATCGATGTCTGGAGGTGTCCTGTTGCCCTGATGCCTTAAGGGAACTGGAAGTGAAGCACTTGTCGGTGCTGACGAAATCTGTGCAAGTATTACAAAAGGATTTCTTGGTGGCCCAACATGGCCAAAAGGAGTTGTTTGAATCCGTTGTGAATAATGCCCAGGATCACCAGCAGAACCAAATGACGTCTGTTTATAACCAAGTTCCTGAACATTTTGATGACCTGTAACTCCATATGCCCGAAAGAAGGAGAGTTGATAATTGTTGATGGTGGGTGGTATTTCTTTAAGGTCTGCAACTTCCTGTTTTTTTGAATTAACCTCAATGAACCTTTTACCGAAATCAAAATTGAAAATTTCTTCCAATTGGCCTGTTTAATGTTTCACACTGTTATTGCAGGTTCAGAAACTCAACGGCGGATTCCTCCTCTCAGCGACTTAGTGCGGGTTTTGATAGCCGAATTTACTTTCATCTTTAAAGACAAAAACTTCTTGTAATTGCAATGCGTAAATTTCACCTGTTGTCATAGAGACAAGTCTTGCTTGTGAGGTTGTAGATTTGTAGGATTCTTTTGCATTTGCATAAAGATGAGCTGTGAAATAAGAGATTTGGCTTCCTTAAGTTTCAACAAATGTTTTTAAATGCTAAAATCTTGGCTTAAGCATGAGTATGTTGACTTGTATATATTTCTCTTGCATCAGGTAGCTCATAGTGAACTTGTAAGCATGGATGGGACGAGACAGATGATATTTGGACCAACAATGATTCTACTCGAGAATTGAATGAAGAGGTGAAACATTATCATGGTTTGGATATTAACTTTGAATATAATGTGTTGTCTGCTAATCTTTCAAACTGGTACAATAGGTGGGTTATAAAGACCAAACCTACTTAAGGATTGTTGTTTGAAGCGTGGCGCGACTTATTTCCCTAGGCAATACTCGGGATTATGATGCCGGAATGATGAAGCATTGACTTGCAGGCATGCGAAGGTTGGAAAGTGATGGTGATATCTGGTGAAGCAACGTAAGCCTTCGCGGGGTCTCAAAGAGTAGTAATGATGAAACGAATTACTTCCGGCATCCCCTGAAGTGGAGATTTTAGTCTGTTAAGATTTATCTGGAAAACTTAGTGTACTCTAACAATGTTGTATTCTGATTATTGTTCTTCTCAAATTAGTCTCGATAGGATGATGCTTGAAACACTCATGTGTAACTTTTCACAATGTTAACACTAATTTTGTTTGCCGGTTCAAATTGTGCCCCTTTTTTAAAACATCAATAAAGTGATCATTTGCCCACCAAAAGAAAGACTGCTGAATAGTATGAATATTCTTTGACAGTAGGATCGCTATTGAAGTCGTAACATGGAGGTTCTTGTATTGTAAACAAACAGTGTGATGCATTGAACTTCTGGATTTAACAAGAGAACTTGAATCATTGGATCTGCACCTTTGGATTAAAACTCTTGAGACCAAATAAAGGCGTAAACCAACCGCGATGTTTTGAAATTGCAGCTTGGATAGAAAAATCTTTCCATGATTTTGAATTTGAATACTAAACCTTTTAAGAAATTCTAAACCAAGACTTACAGCAAAGTTTCGTATCCGTGAGCGAAGTAACAACTTCTTTGAGTTTGGAAAAGGAATAACTATTAACATGATGCCTCTTGTATTGAAGTTGTGGATTAGGCAACAGATCTACTTGAATTCTCTTGACTTTTTAGACTTTGGAATTCTTCTTGAAACTTATATCTTCGAAACCTGGAAACGAGCCTTGTGTAAATCATATACAAACTTGAATGGTGACTTTTCACTGTAAATAAATTAGTAACAACTTTTGAGCCTTCGAGAATCACTCCGAGACCATAACTTAGTTCTGGTGCAAAACTCTTTCTAAGCGCCCCCATATAAACAGATTTTTGAGATACCATAACAAAGGTCCTAACATATAACACTTCTAAAGTCCAACAATTCCTAATTGAAGTTCATTCTCAAAACTACGTTAATATTCTGAACCACAAAGATTAAATCTTGGCCCTGTCTTCACAAAAGAAAACAAACAAACTAGTTAAGATGGTTAGCTATGCATGGATGATCGACTTACATGATATGCGGTTGATCAATGAATCTAAGGGTAAAATTTGGGGTACAACAGTTTCCCCTATTTAAATGACTTTCACCGGATGATTTGAGCGACGACGGCCCGAGAAATCATGGTGAACGGGATTTAAATACAGTTAACCGAAAATTTTGCCCTTAGATGCAGTGATATGCAATGCTATGGACAATGAGAATGATGATAATGCTATGAATCTAAGATGATGCATATGATGGAATAATGAATGCGAGGATTCAGGTGAAACGACGACACAGGGGACCGACGCAGCGAGCAAACACACACTAAGGAAAACGACGCACTGGGAAACAACGCGAGACCAGGGAAAATCTAAAGTGATAGACCAACCAGTTCAAACACGACAGTTGTTACTTTAGAAAGAAAGCAAGAAGAGATCTGCAATGGAGATGGCACAGGCGAGACAACCTCCACTGGGGAAATAAGCAATAATATAAAGGCTCAACAGGTTTAGGCATGACCGGCTGATGCTTTAAAGTGATGGACCAATGGGTTCAGACATGACCAATTGACACTTTAAAGTGATGGTAAAAGAGATCCTCAATGAAGAAGGCACCGGCGAGGCGGCCCTCATTGGGGAAAATATCCGAGAGTAGTTGCTCAACAGGTTCAGGCATGACCGGCTGATACTCTAAGATAAAGGGTAAGCTTCCATGATCAGAATCTAATTTAGCTTCTTCTTTAACTAACTGATTCATTTAGAAAGGGTTAGTAAACTTCTTCACGTTTCAAGGTCTGCAGCTCCCTGAAATGATTTGGTTTCTTCTTTTACTAAAGGGTAAAATAAACCTGCCCCATACTTCAAGGTTTGTATGCCATGAATGGGTCTTAGTTTCTTCTTTTACTTGAAAAGGGTAAAAATTGTCTACGGCGAGACGCCCAAGAATGAGTACAGCGACTCAACATCTTAAGGTTCCAGAAATGATATGTCCACGGCGGGACGCCCAAGAATGAGTACGGTGACTCAATGTCTTAAAGTTTAAGCAGAGATATGTCCACGGCGGGACGCCCAAGAATGAGTGCAGCGACTCATTGTCTTAAGGTTTTAGGAAAGGATATGTCCACAGCGGGACGCCCAAGAATGAGTACGGCGACTCAACGTCTTAAAGTTACGGTCACTTGTTTCTAGTCATAATGAAGAAAGGGTGAGTTTCTCAGGCGAGAAACGTTGCAAATCTTTGAAGGTTGTAAAAGGCTCTTCTTGATAGATAGTGTAAAATAAATGCACGTCTAGGTAGGTTCGGCGACCGACAAAGACCGAAGTTCAATCTAGGATCGAGCTAGAAAGAAAACTGTCAAACAAGACTCCATTGAGGGAATGAACTCAAATGGGAATTACCTATTCCTGGCGCAGAAAAGATAACTGAAATAACCATCACCACGAGGGTTGTACTTTGTGGGGGAACTAAACATAGTAAGTATTTTTATGCCTAGGTTGACGACTCTATTTGAAGAGAACGGACAAACCCAGTTACTTGGCAGTAACCACGACCAAAGTAACGAGAAAAGACAACAAGGATAACAAACTAGCGGATGCAAATGCCTATGCAAACATGAAAATGCAATGCAAATGCAATGAGTATGCGAAACTCTTATGCTTATGCTCATGCACATTCTGACACAACAGACGAGCGGAGGAGCAAACAAGAGATGAAATAAACATCTCGACGGGGATACTCGGCGACCTCTGCAACAGTACATCTATCGTGGGATAGGAAAGATGATGGCGGAACTAAATCTTGCTTCAAAGCTCCAAATTCTCTAGGGAGAACAAAATTCCACTTGGGGATATAGCATCATGACTTTATTGGAGGATTGCCATCATGGATCTAAGTTTCTGATCAAAGAAGACCTGTTCACTGGGAGAGTCATCTTAGGATTGGAGACTTACGGGGATAAAATAAATATCGGCTTCATTGGGGGAGTTTGGGGCTAGGAAGCTTCATGGAGAAAGTAGCAGCTTCCTGGAGAAGTACATCAGCTTCCCTGGGGAACATAACTTGACTTCTTGGGGAGAGCATGGCAATCTCCTGGGGAATATTTTCGGATCTGTTCGAAAGTGTTGTCAGCTTATAGTCTCTCTGGGGACTGCTCTGAGGCAATGGTTTAGAAGTGCTTCTTCAACAATGAGACTTACTGGGGAAAGGAAGATATCCTTCATAGATTTCCACAAGTCAAAGTAACTTTATATCTTCCAAAACGTCTTCAAAACGGTTTTGAGTTTAGAAAACTTTTCACTTTCGAAATTATTATCAACAAATAGCAATTTGCATAAAAATGAAAATAGAGATAGTATAAATGACAGAAATCAAATTGCAAAGGGTTTTAATTTATTAAAGAATGGTAGCTTGCTAAGGGCAGAGCTCCATGGAAAATTACAATTGAAATTGGCAAGTAGGAAAAGGCTACATTGAATCCAACGACCTCTACTGACCCTAACAACTGAGACTATCCCAAAATCCTGCTTCTGACAAGAGCGATTGGATTGGAATTTATCTTATGTAAAATGTTCTTTGATGATCGGCGTCATCTAATGCAGTGAAATGCCTTTGTCCCTAACTTTTGCCTGGATCGCCCTTTCGGGTTTTCAATCCACCGGGACGCTCATTTTTGCCTAAGCCGCCCTTTCAGGTTTTCAGCTTAGCGAGCTGTGTATTTTTTTTATATATTTTCATCCCTTATTTTTTCCTGGATCTCCTTCATAGGTTATGATCCACCGGGATACCCCTTGTTGCATAAGTCGCCTTTTCAGGTTTTTGACTTAGCGAGTTATTTTAGGCATAATATTTTCTGACTGCATCAGAGTTCACTGGATGTGCAAGCTCTTCACCATCCATAGTTGTAAGAATTAGTGATCCTCCGGAGAAGACTGTTTTCACAACAAATGGGCCTTCGTAGTTGGGCATCCACTTCCCACGCATATCTTTGTGAACTGGCAATATTTTCTTGAGCACGAGCTCTCCCTGACGGAACTCACGGATTCGAACTTTCTTGTCAAAGGCTCTCTTCATCCGTTTTTGGTATAACTGACCATGGCACATAGTTGTCATGCGTTTCTCGTCGATAAGATTCAACTGGTCAAATCTGTCTTGAACCCATTCGGCTTCATCAAGCTTGGTTTCCCTCAATACCCGTAAGGAAGGTAACTCTACTTAGATGGGGAGGACGGCGTCCATTCCATACACCAATGAGAAATGGGTTGCCCTTGTTGAGGTTCGCACTGAAGTTCTGTATCCGTGCAAAGAAAATGGTAACATTTCATGCCAATCTTTGTAAGTCTTGACCATCTTTTGCAGGATTTTCTTGATGTTCTTGTTCGCAGCTTCAACAACTCCATTCATCTTAGGACGATAAGGAGAATAATTGTGATGTGCAATCTTGAAACCTTCACACAACTCCTTCATAGTCTTATTGTTCAAATTGGTACCATTGTCAGTTATGATCCGACTCGGAATTCCATAATGGCAGATAATCTCTTTCCTGATGAAGCGGGAAACCATTTGCTTGGTCACGTTGGCGTAGGAAGCATCTTCTACCCATTTGGTGAAGTAGTCGATAGCGACTAGAATGAATTGGTGACCGTTGGAAGCTTTCGGCTCAATTGCCCCAATCATGTCAATCCCCCACATTGAGAAAGGCCACGGTGAAGATAAAACATTCAACGGTGTTGGAGGTACGTGGACCTTGTCAGCATAGATTTGGCACTTATGGCATTTCCTGGCATATTGGATGCAATCGGATTCCATGGTTAACCAGTAATATCCAGCTCTCAGAATCTTCTTAGACATAGCATAACCGTTGGCATGAGTTGCAAAGGTTCCTTCATGAATCTCTTGAAGTAACATGTCTGCTTCACGTTTGTCAACATATCTAAGTAGAACCATGTCGTAGTTTCTCTTGTATAGCACATCATTGTTGATGAATAACTTGGATGCTATTCTTCTCAAAGTTTTCTTCTCGAGATTAGTAGCATCGGCTGGATATTCTTGTTTGAGCAAGTAGTTTTTAATGTCATGGAACCAAGGCTTGTCATCAGATTCCTCTTCAACCATCTGACAGTAGGCAGGCTCAGTCTTGCGTTCAATTTGAATGAGGGTAGCATCATTAATGAATCAGACTTTACACATTGAGGCTAACATAGCTAGAGCATCAACAATATGGTTTTTAGATCTCGGAACATGTTTGAAAGTGATCTCATCAAAGTACTCGATCATTTCAACAATGTAGGCTCTGTATGGGATTAACTTCTCATGTCTGGTTTCCCATTCACCTGTAATTTGATAAATAACCAATGCTGAATCTCCACTCACTTCAAGAATTTTGATTCTGAGGTCAATTGCTGCTTCAAGGCCAAGAATGCATGCTTCATATTCGGCGATATTGTTGGTACATTCAAAGTCTAACCTTGCTGTAAATGGGGTATAACCACCTTCTGGATTCAACAGAACGGCTCCTATGCCATGCCCATTGTAATTAGAGGAACCATCAAACACCATCTTCCAACAGAGACTCGGCTCAGGACCCTCATCAGGACCTGGCTCTTCATAATCCTTCACTAACATAATGTCTTCGTCAGGAAAGTCAAACTTGAGAGGCTCATAGTCTTCAACGGGTTGATCTGCAAGATAATCTGACAAGATAGCCTTTGATAGCTTTCTGAGTCACATACTGGATGTCGTATTCTGATAACAACATGTGCCAACGGGCAAGTCTTCCAGTCTGAGCAGGCTTTTCAAAAATGTACTTTATTGGATCCATCTTCGAGATCAACAAAGTAGTGTGACAAATCATGTATTGTCTGAGACGCCTAGCAGCCCATGTTAATGCACAACAAGTCTTCTCCAACAGTGAATATCTACTCTCGCAATCAGTAAACTTCTTGCTCAAGTAGTAAATAGCATGTTCCTTTCATCCAGTCTCATCGTGTTGACCCAATACGCAACCCATAGACTTCTCAAGAACAGTAAGGTACATGAAGAGTGGTCTTCCAGGAACAGGAGGAATCAAGATAGGAGGTTCTTGCAGATAACCCTTGATCTTTTCAAATGCTTGCTGACAGTCGGAATTCCAATCAATAATCTGACCCTTGTAAAGTAATTTGAAGATCGGCTCACAGGTAGCGGTCATATTAGAAATGAATCTGGAGATATAGTTTAGTCGTCCAAGAAAACATCTTACTTGTGTTTCAGTCTGCGGAGCAGGCATGTCTTGAATGGCTCGAACTTTATCGGGATCTATCTCAATTCCTTGTTGGTTGACGATAAAACCAAGTAGTTTTCCAGATCTAACACCAAAGGTACACTTAGCAGGATTTAATTTCAACTGGTACTTCCTCAGTCGTTCAAACAGTTTCAGCAAATGATCCAAATGGTCCTCTTCATTTTGAGATTTGGCAATCATATCATCAACATAAACTTCGATCTCTTTATGCATCATGTCATGAAAGAGAGTGACCATATCTCTTTGATATGTTGCCACTGCGTTCTTCAAACCGAAAGGTATAACTTTGTAGCAGTAGGTTCCCCAAGGAGTAATGAAAGTAGTATTTTCTCTGTCGGAAGGATCCATCTTGATCTGATTATAACCGGATAAACCATCCATAAAAGAGAAAACTACAAAACTGGCTGTATTATCAACAAGTGTATCAATATGCGGCAGAGGTAAATCGTCTTTTGGGCTAGCCTTGTTCAAATCCCTGTAGTCTACACACACTCTAACTCTACCGTCCTTTTTGAGCACTGGAACAATGTTGGCCACCCAATCAGGATACTTTGCAACTGTAAAGAAACCTGCATCAAGCTGTTTGTTAACCTCATCTCGAATTTTCAAAGCCATGTCAGGTCTTGTTCTTCAAAGTTTCTGCTTGATAGGTGGACATTCTGGCTTAGGTGGCAGCTTGTGAACAACAATATCGATGTCTAAACCAGGCATATCTTGATACGACCATGCAAACACATCAACATATTCTTCTAGAAGCTTTACCAATCTTTGCTTGACCTCGGCCCCAAGTACTGCACAAATCTTGACCTCTTTCTTATCTTCATCAGTGCCAAGATTAATCAAATCTACTTGTTCTTTGTACAGTTGAAGCTCAGTGTACTCATACTCAACTAATTTTTCCAGTTCAGCGGGTACTTCAAAATCTTCATCACCCTCATCTTCAGCTTAATAAATGGGTGAATCCCAGTCAGGAGTGAAAGCAGGGTCGTCGGATTCAACAAGGTTTTGGATATCGCTGCAATGTTTGGGCTTATTTTATTAAATGCACAAGGAAAATGCGGAAAAAATGCTTTTAAATTTATATTTTGTAGTTTTTGAAAAGGTTTGCCAATTTCATTTTAAAAGGTGAAAGCAAAAAACACAAGTGAAACAAATAGGATTTTACAAAATGCATTTATTAATATCCTTTTAGAAAGTGAAAAGGCGGCCCTACAAATTATCCAATAGCTTCGGGCATAGCCATGGAATTTTTGAAAACAGCAAATGAAAACATTAAATTACTTTGAAATGGGAAAAATCACGGGGATCTCTATAGCTTCCTGTCGCTACTGCGAAAATCGGCGCCGGTCCCCAGCAGAGTCGCCAGCTGTCGCTACTGCGAAAATCGGCGCCGGCTGACAGAAGAGTCGCCACCATGCATTATTTATCCCAAGGAGGGGAAAGGAAACGCTCGAAGTAAACCTCGCAAAAAACGGGGAAAGGTATGGTCATCGCAACCAAAACCTGGGTTCGGGAGTCGGTTACGCAAGGGGAAGGTATTAGCACCCCTCACGTCCATCGTACTCGATGGGATCCATGCTTGCTTGGGTTGTCTAAAGGATGCAAACAATCTATCTACGGCTGCAAAATCTAAACGGAAGGAAACTGACTCGATAGAGCGTCGCACTCTATGCCTACGTATTCCCAAGAGAGAAAGTCAGAGTCAACGTAGTTCGGGACTACGGGGAAAAATTGGCTCGCCAAGACCTCGCGTCTTGTGCCTACGTACTTCCACACTGCATGGAAGATCAGAGATTTACGTAGTTCAGGCTAACTATGGCTAAACAGGGTATTCTCACACAGCAGTGAGAAAATCAACTGGTTTTACAGGGTACGGGAACCTATGGGAAAAACTATGGTCTGGTCTCAAATGCACTCGGGCAAGAGAGAAAAAGGGTAACAATCAGGCGTCAGCGGGAAGGTCTCGATCGCACAGCAGCGAGAGAACAGAGAAGTTAGTTGTTAGTGTGCTCGCTAGGATATCGCATCCTATGCCTACATATTCTCGTCTGGTACGAGAAATCAGAGCAGCTGTAGTTCGGCTACCTCGGGACCACAACTCAAATCTCATTTTATTAATATTCTGAAAATGATTACAACGAATGAATACTGAAAATAAACTCCTAGGAAATACTATCCTATCCTATCCTGAAAAATCGAATGGAAAATAGTCCCCTAACAAGTGGACTTCTAAAGTTATCTCTAAAAAGTGTAAAAGAATTCCTATGAAAAAAATGTACTCTAAAAAATATTAAATCTACCCTAATATTTTTTCTCAATATTTCTTCTATTTTCTCCTTTTTTCTTCTTCTTCAAAATATTTTTTCCATGTATTTTTTCTTATTTTTTTCACTATTTTTCTATTTCTTTTTATATATTTTTCTCATTCAATATTTTTTCATATCCTTTTTTCTATTTCTTTTTCACTTTTCTTTTTCAACAATTCTTTTCTCCTTATTTTTTATATTTCTTTTCTCTCAAAATATTTTCTATATTTTCTCTATTTTTCAATATTCCTCTCTTTCTATTTTTTTCTCAATATTTCTCTTCATATTCTTTTTCCTTTTTCCAATATATTTTTTTCCATATCTTTTTTCCATTTTTAAAATCTCAAAACAAAAGAAAATAATAAAAGAATGAAAAAATACAAAAGAGGGGAGGGGGGTGTAATCTGTTACAGGGGAAATTATAAGCAGAAAAAATAACAAACAGACTGGGCCCAGCCCAGTATACCACAAAACGGGGGGAGGGGGTGCTGTGAGTGAAACGACGGGTGCAGACAGCAACAAGAAACTCGTATTGGGCCCAGCCCAATGCCTTTCAGCAAAAAAAAAACGGAAGGATGGAAAAAAAACAATGGGCCTCGTGGCTCCAAGCCCAATCTCGTCTCCCCACCCTCCTTTCACTCTCCCTGTCCCACAAAAACCCTAATCCCTATCTTCACCCTCACCGCCGCCGTGAACCCTCTCTCGTTCAAACCTCCGTCCCCATTATCGCTTCAATCTTCTTAATCCAACAACAATAACCGTAATCCTCTGTCTTCATTCCAACAAAATACAGTTCTCACAAAAACGAAAACGAATACGAATCACTCCATTACTTGGTGAGATCAGGTGAATCTCGAAACTATGAAGGCCTGAGATCTTGATGGAAGATTTCTGGAGTTTTTGGATTCGTTCTTGAAGATCTTGGAGATTCTCGAATCTGGGAAACTGATAATGAAGATTGTTGTCGTTGAAGATCTCTGGCGTTGGTGAAGATTGTAGATGAAGAACCTTGACAAGACGAATCTGTGAAGATGATGATCAACGGCGTTGAAGGAGTTTCGATTTTGAATTGCATGTAAAGATCTATAAGATCTTCATGAAGATGAAGATTCGCGATTAGTGACGAAGATCCATGGATAGACGAAGTCGAAAGGTTTAGGATGAATCTGGCGATGAAGATCTCAGAATTCTTGACGAACAGTTGATGAATAGATGAGTCTGATCTGGAAAAATTTGGAGTTGTTGGTGGTTTGTAGTTTGTGGAGAAGTTTGGTGGATCCAGATCGTAAAATTTGTTGAATTGTTGGATCTTGCTTAAACATTCTTGGTGAATGCTTGTGAAGTTTTCTGGAAAAACTTAAAGGATGATGTAATCTGGAGATGATATGAAGAATCTAGTGAATGCTGAACAAGATGATGATGATTAGAATCGGAAACTGGAAAAATGTTGAAAGGGAATTTGGAGGAGATGAAGTTCTGGAGGTGAGGGATGATGAAGGTTGATCGGAGATGGAGATTTTCTGGGTTTGTTGATTATGGAAGATGAAGGTTGACCGGAGATTGATGATGGTTGAATTTCTGGAAAATAATTGATGGTTGGGGATGAATCTTGGACCGGAGAGGATGAAGATTAGAGGAGAAGAGATGAATGTTGATCGGATTCTGGAATTTTCTGGGTGTTTGGTGTTCTCCGGCGACGGGTATGGCGGCCGGAGTAGGTTAGGGTGGCCGGCGATGAACTGTTGCGGTGGTTGCATGGCCGCCGGCCATGCAACCGGTGGAGGCTGGGCAGTGGACACGTGTCTTGGTGGGTGGAAGAGGACGGTGCATGCGCGCCACGTGGCGTGGGCGTGGCAGAGAGAGGGAAGTGGGGAATGGTGATGTGTGAGCTGGGAAGTGAATAACGTGGCTAGCCTCCTGATGCAACACGTGGCTCAGACCTTTTATAGCACATGGAAAACTCTGGATCTTTCTGGACTCTTCTGCATGAATTTGGGCCTGACGAATTGGATATTGCCTGATTGGGGCCCAAACGAAAATGACTGAAAAAACCCAAAAAACAATCTGAATAATACTGGAAAAAAATGGTTAAAAACCTGACTAATATCTAATCCTAATTAACTAACTAAATGATAATTAAGACCTAATTAACTCTAACTAAATCTCAATTAATTGCTAAACTAATAACACTCTAAAAACTCTAATAAACTCTAGTAATTCTCTATTAAACCAAAATTTATTAAATTGCTATTAAATCCCTAATATTATTTATCTAAAACATTATATCCTTAAAAAACTATTATTAATAAAAGGAAAAAAAATCTATATTCTATTAAAACCTATTAAACTCTATAAAATGCTAGAAAATGATTTAAATCTATTTAATATCTAATATTCTAAAAAAGATTAAAACTATTAAAAAAAAAACTATTAATACTCTAAAAATGATTAAAATCTATTAAAACCCTAATAATGGCCAATAAAATCCAGAAAAATCACAATAATTCCCGAAGGAACAAAAATAGCACCGAACGACAAATAACACTGTGAGAGCGCACAAAAATAGCCGGTAAAAATAAACGGGCACCGAAATACCCCTAAAAACAACAGCGCGAGCTGAAAACACCGGGAATAGCACGGCTTCCCAAAAATACGATTCTACCTATCTGAACTGATTAAAAACACCTGAAACACGAGACGAGGGTTGTGATCCCGATAAAATCAAAACAAATGAAAAATGCACTGTATGCGATATGCAGATGCGAGTGCGGTCATGCGTCGAAACATAGAACCAGATACTGGACCCGATTGGTTAAATTTTGGGGTGCAACACTTCCTAGTTGCTCAAAGTTGCATCGCTCTTGAATACCAGGTTGCTCAGGTCTTCATCACCATCATTGTTGACAGCATTGACTTCGAAACCTCCGCTGACAAACACTTATTGGACAGTCTTCGGACGTCCTTTGACAATTGTAGAAGCTTTATCATGAGTTATTTTGTAACCCAACCCGTGGCGATTAGTCTTGGTCTTAATGTCGATCACTTCTCCCCAACCTTCAGGAATGCCCCTGTCGATTGTTGATTTGGTGCTCTTGAAAGATGCAAAAGAAGGATTACTCTGGCCCACTGTTTCTTCAACTTCCAATAGGACAACATTAGCGATCTCAAGTGTTTGGAAAGAAGTCTCCAAAGCGTCTTCACCAGCCTCAATATAACAGAAAGAAGATAGGTTACTGACCATTAGATCCTCTTCACCATGTATGATAACCATCTTTTCATCGACCACAAACTTCATCTTCTGATGTAGGGTCGAAGTTACTGCCCCAGCGGCATGGATCCAAGGTCTTCCAAGTAAACAAATGTAATTGGGATTGATGGCCATTACCTGGAAAGTGATGTTGAATACATGTGCTCCAATCAAGATCGGTAGCTCCACTTCTCTGATCACGGATCTGCGAGAACCATCAAAGGCTTTGACAATCAAGGAAGTAGGCTTCATCACAGTCTTTTTATAAGCCAACTTAGTAAGAACTCTCTTGGGTAGGACATTCAGAGATGAAACGGTATCTACAAGCACTCTTGACAAGTTATCCTCCAAACATTTCACTGATATATGTAAGACACAGTTATGATTCTGACCTTCTCTTGGTAACTCTTTGTTGCTGAAGCTAAGAGTGTTACAGGAAGTAATGTTGGCAATCACACTATCAAATTGTCCGGTAGTAATGTCCTGAGCGATATGAGCTTGAGCCAATAACTTCTGCAAAGCAGTTCTGTGAGCAGGTGAATTCATCAACAAGGATAAAATTGAGATCTTGGAAGGAGTCTGATGAAGCTGATCAATAACTTTGTAGTCGCTCTTTTTGATGATCCTTAGAAACTCAACATCTTCATCATTAGTAACCGCTTCTTTATCCTTGTCTTTGGCAGGCACAGTGCCAGTAGTGGTTTCTTTTGGCGGGGCCTGGTTGAATTGGGGAGTATAAATACGACCGCTGCGAGTCATCCTGGTTGCCCCAGCTATATTTGTCACATTTTTAATATCAGTCTTCAATTCTTCCCTCGGAATAACTTTCCCAGATTCTTTATCAATCATGGTCACATCGTATTTCCAGGGTACAACTTTAGGACCACTTAAATGAAATGGACTTGGCTTCTGAATAATCACCGGCTTTGGCTGATTCGCCGTAGGAGTCACAGGCTTTGGTACGTTGAACACGGGCTTTGCAGCACTCGACCTTGGCAAATTAAACACTGGCACTTTAATATTTGGCTCTGGTAAATTGAAGACGGGCTCAATCACAACAACTTCATCCTTCTTTACCTTACCAACCACTTGTAAGAAACCATTATTGATCAATTTCTGAATATCATTTCGAACCCACGAACAACCCTTGATACTGACATCATAACTTGCACAAACAACATGAGAAGTAGACACTAAACCGGCTTCAAACAACTTAGAATGGAAAACCTGAAGAGGAGTCTTGATCTGAGCAACATCAAGTATAAGGCTTTCATCAGAGGAAATGTCAATAGCATTAACAACCCCATGGTTAGGCAGAGGATTGCTCTTGACATTTGGCTGAGGATCATCAAAAGACAGGATCTTCTTTTCCATTAACTCTTTGACAAGATGCTTAAGAGCGTAACAGCCTTCTAGGTCATGACCTGGCGCACCCTCATGAAATAAACAATGAGCAGCGGCGTTGTAATTATCTGGTAGCAGATTAGGAGGTGGACCCAAAGCTCTGGTAGTAATCAAACCTTGTTGTACTAGTGAGGGGTACAACTCAGTGTAAGTCATCGGAATGGGAGAACACTGCTTGTATTATCTCTTGTTGGGACCATTCTGGTGAGGAGCCTGATTCTTTGACTGATATGCAGGAGAGTTGGGCGCTCGTTGATAGTTGGCAGGAGCTTGTGCAGGCTGATAACCAGGAGGTTGTTGATATATCTGAGGCGGATAAATAGGAGCCGGTTGTACAGGCTGATAAGATGACATTTGCTGGTTGAATGCGGGAGTAACAACGGCCACATAAGGTTGTTGAGCATACTGCACGGGATAACCTTGTTGTTGAACATAATTCGGATGATGTTGATAAGGATGATTTCTTCATCTGCCTGTAGATACAACATTAGTTTCACCCTCTTTCTTCTTTTGAGAACTGAACGAAGGTTTCTTGGCATGATCTTTGGAGTTTGAACTACCAACAACACTTGACATCTTACCACTTTTCAGACCCAATTCTACTTTTACACCAACGGCAACAATGTCAGAAAAGTTAGAAGTTACACTACCAACCATTCTCTTGTAGAATTCTGGACGCACTGTGTCAACAAACCAATCGGCTAATTCCTTCTTGGTCAGAGGAGGTTCCACTTGTGAAGCAATTTCTCTCCACCTTTGAGCGTACTGTTTGAATGATTCTGAGTTCTTCTGGGACATAATAAGCAGTTTTCTTCGATCAGGAGCCAGATCCATATTATACTTGTAGTGTTTAATGAAGGCATCAGACAGATCTTGAAAACATTTGATACGGGACTGATCCAAAGTTAGGTACCATTTTGAGGCAGCACCTTTCAGGTTATCCTGGAAACAATGTATCATTAGCTTGTCGTTCTCAACGTGAGCTGCCATTTTACGGTAGTACATTATCAAATGGATTTTCGGACAAGTGGCACCTTCATATTGGTCAAAGCTCGTAGTTTTGAACTTTGGGGGAATAGTCAATCCAGATACCAAACAGACATCTCTGGCAGCAACACCAAAGATTTGGTCACCTTCCATCATTCTCAGCCTTTTTTCAATGATTTCAACATTCTCACGCAACCTATCATGTCGCTCATCTTCATCGTCCTTCATGTCAGGAATATCATAAACTGGCTCATTAAAGTAAGGATGCACACGAGTATGAACAACAGCTGATGTAAAGGTCAGAATCACTTGAGGAGTTTCAGAAACCAGAGGAACAACTTGAGGAACCAATTGAGCGATAGAAACCACAGGAGGAGGAGGCACAAAACCAAATGGAGGACCATAGGGAGGTACACTTGCAGTAGTAACAGGAGGTTGAGGATCCACAACATTATTAGTAATCTCAGACACACCAGTAGGCTGAGTATCCATCTTTGGATTAATGACCTGAAGCATCTCCATTATCTGCCCAACACTTCCCCGAAGGTCTTCGAGTTCGTTGCTAACACGATCAAGCTCTTGATTCTTCTCCGCCATCTTTTTCCGAGCTCGGGCTCTGGTATTGTACTGATGCAGAGGACTCAGGGTGACAGAACTAGAAGCGAGAGAACCAAGGATGAGAAACCGGAGGGAAAATGCAAATACAAAAACAGGATGCAAAATGCAATGCATTGGTTTCAAGGATTTCAACGGTCGATTTCAAATATTTTCGAGGAAATCTTGAAAAAGTTTTAGATTTTGAAATGTAGAGTTTTTTTTGAATTTGCATAAAGATGGTTGGATTCCTTGAAACCAGGAACGACATGATGCTGGATGCAATGCACAAACACACGAAGCACACAAAGGTCCTAGGTTAGAGGAACATGAGCGGAGCCAAGGTCTACCCAATCCGAATGATAAGTACTATGGGTTAATTGTACCTGCAGAACAAGGTTCTACAGAGGTCCCCAAAGTCATTAGCCCATCCTTCGGATATTATCAACTTCCCAACTAACTCGGGGGTTAATAATATTCTCAAGAGAACTTCTTTTGAGTGTAGTATCGCGTAGCACTATTTCGGGACTACTCCCTCATAGTCTCGCACTACGTCCTAATAAAGGCCAAAGTGGAGTTAAAGGTAGCTACGGTCCTCAATATCATGGACTCCAATCAAAAATAGTAAAAGCTTTCACGACTATACTTGTTCAACCGAACTATTCTCGAAAGGGTCTGAACTGAGCGGTGATTCTCGAGTCAACTTGGTCGGGACTCACTCCCTATAAGCCTCGTTGAATGTATCGCCATCCTATCTTAAGTTCACTCAAGTCCGGGTGTAGGACTTTGTCTCACCACTCAAGGATCATCCCAAAAAGCAAATAAGCAAGTATAATAAACAAGTTAGGGGAACCCACTGAAGAATCTCCCCAATGAAGTCACCATTTTCTGTTGCGGTGAAATTTTGATGTCAAGCTATTGATTAACTTGAATCTTAATTCATTTACAATCGGTCTTTGATTTATCCGAAGGAAAGGTTAAAGAAAGGGGAAAACCTATTTTGCATTGTAAACACAACGCGGGGAAAGATCTAAGGTTCGGGGGTTGGTTAAGTTTAGGGAAGGTATTAGCATCCTAAACCTCTGTAGTACTCTACAGGAACCTCTTATTTTTAAAAGTTGTTATTGCTATGTTATCTGTTTAGGGGTATTGTTAAGAGTTAAGGGTAAAGATAGATACCTAAGGGGTTAGTCCTAAGTATACTCGCCAAGACTCGCATCTTGTGCCTAAGTATCCTGGGTAGGGGATGGAATCTGAGTATTCATAGTTCCCCTCACAGAGGGAGATGAGGAACTTCTTAGCTGTGGTCAAGGTTCCTGGGGGAAAGTGTTCATAAAGAAGCGCTTACTTTGGAGTGCGGCGACTCCTATTTCTACGTTGAAGCTCGAATTAAAAGGGCGAGGAATAAGTATTCCACGGCGGGAAACTTATATGAAGTGCGGTGACTCCTAATCCTAAGGCTAGGATAAAGGGTTGAATGTCCACGGCGGGACGCCTAAAAGGTGTGTGCGGCGACTCGGATCCTAAGGCTTAAATGGGTAGGGTATAGGTCATTGACTCGGCGGTCAAATCGGCAACCTTTCCTTCGGAGGGGATTAATGGTAAATAAAACGCGATAACTAAATGGAAATTGAAAATGACAAATGGTATGGTGAAATGGATAGCTACGTTGGGATTGATTAAATGGTAAATTAATTAAAGGAGAAGAAATTGTTTTTATGGTTTTTTGGAGAAGATTAACTTAGGTGAAAATGTTTTCTTAAAGAAATTAAATTCTAGGACATAAAATTCTAAATTAATTAAATTAAATTATTCTAAATTCTTAATTTGAGTTATTTACATTACAAAGAAAATTAATTTAAACTTTTCAAAAAAAAGGTTTTTGGTTTATTTCTTAGTAAATATAGATTTTTTTTTTTTTGGGTTTGTATTATAAGTTAAAAATATTTTACGTACTTACTCCTATCTATTATTTTCATTATTATTCTTTTATTAGATTAAATTAAAATTTAAAATTTAAATCTAAAATTATTATCATTAAAAAACTAAATCAAATTAACTTATTTTTATTATATTTTTTATTATTATTTTTTAGAGAAAATTAAATTAACATTAACTATTTAAAATAAATTAAACTGTTTCTGCCCTTCTTTTATTTAAAATTTAACTTAAAAAGAAAATTAAACTATTATTTTATTATTTTTAGATAAAAACACTTTCAACTGTTATTTATTAAAAAAATATTTTTGACTTTTAATATGGTTAGTTCGGTTAGTGTGTTAGTATTAGTATTTTTTATTATTATAGCTGGAATTAAAAAATATTACAACAATAATAAAATGAAAAATGAAAAAACTAAATAACTAAAATAAAGTAAAATAAAATGAAAATAATAAGAAAAAGTGGGTTGGGCCGGTGGTGATGAACCCACCGGACCTGGGTCGGTTTGGTTGCCAAAAAAGAAGGGAAAGAGGGGTTTCTGAAACCCTAAACAATGCTCAACGACGCGTCATTCCTCCCGATCCTCTTTCGCTTTCAACCTTTCCTCTTCATTTTCCCTGTAAACACAACAAACAGATCAAATAAACGGTTAATGGATGGGATGATCACCTAGATGGAGGCGATAGGCTCAGCTTAGTGGGGATGGCGTCGGCTTGAGGCTTGGACGGTGGCTCGTAGTCCCGGTGGATTTGCAGTGGTTATCGAGCGTCGGTTTTGCGAGGTCGAGGAATTCCGGCGATTCGCGGCAACGGAATTCGCAAAGAACTCAAAAAAGATAAGTTTGCCAACTTCCTCTCTTTTCACGATTTAAGGCTTTTTCCTTCTGTGTTCGTGAAAAACTCTCTGAATTTGTGGGTGTTCGAGTTTGCTTTTTATAGTGCTTCAGAACCAACAATGAATTGAATGTGAATAAATCTTGTCGGTTTCCATATTGGAAGAAATACGAATTTGATTTGTTCTTCTTAAATTCTAATTGTCTCTTTCCATTTTTACAGGAAACATGTTTGATTCCCCATTGAAATATTTCTGCTTCTGTCTCGATATGTCTGTGAACTATCTTGGGACTTTATGGAACGAGATTTGATTTAGAATTGCTGAACACGCTTTTCATTGACGAACACTTATTGTTATGCCTTGCAAATTGCAACAGGTAGAAACAATTCATCCACTACCAATAATGCAGGAAACTGAATCAATTCTCGACATTCTTCAAATGAACTAACTCTTTTGCCGGTTTTAACTATTTGAGTTTGCCGCTTCTTCAAAATCATTCCACAGATAATTTACCAGCTCAGGCTTTTGGGTGTCATGCACACTGCCTGTTATCAATCTAAGCCTTCACTCACCTTCAGCTTTATCACAAACCGTCTGACTATGCGAAGAGGGCTAAAGCTGCTGTTTGTCAAGTTCTCCTTACAATGTTGGATGTTCCAAAGGCTCTGTGTGGACTAATTCCTCGCCGGTCAAAAATGGGAGTGATTTCCTAAGCTTTTCATTCTGTTACGATGTGTATTTTATGCTCTCATGAATTTGTCTTGTATTGTTTGGTGCTCAGATTATGATGTGGTTACGAGAATGGTGAATGGAGTTGAACAAACCGGGGCAAGGTTATCAAGATGCACGTCACGTGAGCTGCGACTTCCTATTTGGTCAGTAATGCCCCTTTTAGCTCTTTATCGACATCTTGAAAGTTGTTTTTAAATCTTACGAAATTAATCTCGTTCCTCACTCAATCTTATACAGGTTACCGTAATCCTTGGTCGACGGAGTGTCAGGAACTTAAGGCAAATTAGAATCGCCAAGATTTTAACTTTGTCTACACTAAGTAGGAGCGTTAAGAGTTGCAGAGCTAGGTTCTATCGGTAGTCCAAATGGAGGTATTTTAATTATATTTGATTTCCTCTTATTTGTGATCTTGTGAATCCGCTTCGATATGATCTCACCTGACTTCCGTAACCATTTAATCTTGGGTTGCAGAATATAATCATTTAAGGAGTATTACGAACTACAAATCACAGGCCTTCCATGATATCCCACAGTGGTGCGCACATGTCCTTGTAGCATTCATCTTTCACCTACAGGTTCTCACTCTATCCCAAGCTCCTAACAACTGAGCAATTACGATACATTTCACTAGGGTTTCTCACCAGGGGTCCAAGAAAAGGAAGCAAGTTCTGCAGTTTGATCTCCTTTGGCTATTTAACAGCTTCTTTTCGCATCTGTCTTAGCTTCAATAAGTGAGTCTTCATGACAAATGCTTTTCTAACCCACTGATTTCCCATGGCCAGGTTGTGTGACAGTTCTTGTGCTGCGGATGAGTACTGCTAGGTCGTGGCATCATGGACACATTTGACTGGGGTGGCTTACATTCAACATCTGATTGGGGACCTAGAGAAACGAGTCTAGCAAGGGGAACTGCCGGTGGAGCCGTTGGTCCTCCACTCATTCCAGCAGATACACCGTGGGGGTTGATGGCTGATTAACTATCAGTGACGGTGATATACCAGACATAGGCTGAGGCATTGAGGACGTTTATGTCTGGAGGTGTCCTATTGCCCTGATGCCTTAAGGGAACTGGAAGTGAAGCACTTGTCGGTGTTGAGGAAATCTATGCAAGTATTACAGAAGGATTTCTTGGTGGCCCAACGTGGCCAAAAGGAGTTATTTGAATCCGTTGTGAATAACGTCCAGGATCACCAACAGAACCAAATGACGTCTGTTTATAACCAAGTTCCTGAACATTTTGATGACCTGTAACTCCATATGCCCGGAAGGAGGAGAGTTGATGTAATTGTTGATGGTGGGTGGTATTTCTTTAAGGTCTGCAACTTCCTGTTTTTTTGAATTAACCTCAATGAACCTTTTACCGAAATCAGAATTGAAAATTTATTCCAATTGGCCTGTTTAATGTTTCACGCTGTTATTGCAGGTTCAGAAACTCAATGGAGGATTCCTCCTCTCAGCGGCTTAGTGCAGGCTTTGATAGCCGAATTTACTTTCATCTTTAAAGACAGAAACTTCTTGTAATTGCAATGCGTAAATTTCACCTGTTGTCGTAGAGACAAGTCTTGCTTGTAAGGTTGTAGATTTGTAGGATTTTTTGCATTTGCATAAAGATGAGCTGTGAAATAAGATATTTGGCTTCCTTAAGTTTCAACAAATGTTTTTAAATGCTAAAAGCTTGGCTTAAGCATGAGTATGTTGACTTGTATATATTTCTCTTGCATCAGGTAGCTCATAGTGAACTTGTAAGCATGGATGGGACGAGACAGATGATATTTGGACCAATAATTATTCTACTCGAGAATTGAATGAAGAGGTGAAACACTATCATGGTTTGGATATTAACTTTGAATAAAATGTGTTGTCTGCTAATCTTTCAAACTGGTACAGCAGGTGGGTTATAAAGACCAAACCTACTTCAGGATTGTTGTTTGAAACGTGGCGCGACTTATTTCCCTAGGAAATACTCAAGGTTATGATGCCGGCGTGATGAAGCATTGACTTGCAGGCATGCGAAGGTTGGAATGTGATGGTGATATCTGGTGAAGCAACGTAAGCCTTCGTGGGGTCTCAAAGAGTAGTAATGATGAAACGAATTACTTCTGGCATCCCCTGAAGTGGAGATTTTAGTCTGTTATGATTATCTGGAAAACTGAGTGTACTCTAACAATGTTGTATTCTGATTATTGTTCTTCTCAAATTAGTCTCGATAGGATTATTCTTGAAACACTCATGTGTAACTTTTCACAATGTTAACATTAATTTTGTTTGCTGGTTCAAATTGTGCCCCTTTTTTAAAACATCAATAAAGTGATCATTTGCCCACCAAAAGAAAGACTGCTGAATAGTATGAATATTCTTTGACAGTAGGATGGCTATTGAAGTCGTAATGTGGAGGTTCTTGTATTTTAAACAAAGAGTGTGATGCATTGAACTTATGGATTTAATGGGACAACTTGAATCATTAGATCTGCACCTTTGGATAAAAACTCTTGAGACCAAATAAAGGCGTAAACCAACCACGATGTTTTGAAATTGCAGCTTGGATAGAAAAATCTTTCCATGATTTTGAATTTGAATACTAAACCTTTTAAGAAATTCTAAACCAAGACTTGTGGCAAAGTTTCGTATCCGTGAGCGAAGTAACAACTTCTTTGAGTTTGGAAAAGGAATAGCTATTAACATGATGCCTCTTGTATTGAAGTTGTAGATTAGGAAATGGATCTACTTGAATTCTCTTGACTTTTTAGACTTTGGAATTCTTCTTGAAACCTATATCTTCGAAACCTGGAAACGAGCCTTGCGTAAATCATATACAAACTTTAATGGTGACTTTTCAGCGTAAACAAATTAGTAACAACTTTTGAGCCTTCGAGAATCACTCCGAGACCATAACTTAGTTCTGGTGCAAAACTCTTTCTAAGCGCCCCCATATAAACAGATTTTTGAGATACCATAACAAAGGTCCTAACATATAACACTTCTAAAGTCCAACAATTCCGAATTGAAGTTCATGCTCAAAACTACCTTAATATTCTGAACCACAAAGATTAAATCTTGGCCCCGTCTTCACAAAACAAAATAAACAAACTGGTTAAGATGGTTAGCTATGCATGGATGATCGACTTACATGATATGCGGTTGATCAATGAATCTAAGGGTAAAATTTAGGGTACAGCAGATTCCTACACCTCCTACATACAAAGCCTCATATGGTGCCATTCCGCTACTAGAATGGTAATTGTTATTGTAGGTAAACTCAATCAACGACAAATGACTATTCCATGATCCACCTTGATCCAACACACTAGCTCTCAGCAAATCCTCTAAAGACTGAATAGTTCTCTCTATCTGTCCATCCGTCTGCGGATGATAGGCAGAACTCAACCTCAACTTAGTACCCAAAGTTGTCTGCAAACTCTTCCAAAACCTCGATGAAGATCTCAGATCTTTATCAGACACAATACTCAACGGTATCTCATACAAATTCACAACTTCCTCAATATACATCTCAGCTAGCTTCAGCATAGAATGATTAATCCTCATTGGTAAGAAATGAGTTGATCTAGTCAATCTATTCACAATCACCCAAATCAAATTATATCCCTCTCACAGTCTTCAGCAAACCCGACACAAAATCCATGGAAATACTATCCCATTTCCACTCTGGAATATTCAACGGTTGCATCAGACCCAATGGTCGTTGATGTTCAATCTTCGTCCTCTGACATGTCAAACAAGCATAAACAAACTCGACAATATCTTTCTTCATCCCTGGCCACCAAAACAATTTCCTCAAATCCTGGTACCTCTTCGTAGCACTAGGATGGATACTCAATCTACTTCAATGTCCTTCCTCAAGAATACTCTTTTTCAACTCAACAATATCTGAAACATAATCTCTATCATGACATCTCCTGATACCAATTTCATTAATCCGAAAATCAGCTATTCGAGCTTGATTCATCAAATTCAACCGATCTACCAACTCAAATTAGATTTTTGACCTTCTCGAATCTCATCAATAATACCACTAGTAAGCTCCAATATACTAAGCTTAACTCCATAAGAAGTCTCTTCACAAACCAAACTCATATCAAGAAATTGTTCAAACAGTCCTAACTCTCGAACCATAAGCATCGACATATGTAAGGACTTCCTACTTAATGCATCAACTACAACATTAGCCTTACTAGGGTGGTAAATCAATTAAAAATCATAGTCCTTCAGAAGTTCAAGCCATTCTCCTCTGCCTCATATTCAACTCTTTCTAATCAAACAAATACTTTAAGCTCTTAAGATCGCTAAACATCTCAAATCTCGAACCAAACAAATAATGCCTCCAAAGCTTCGACACAAACACAACAACCACCAGCTCTAAATCATGCGTCATATAATTCCTCTCATGAATTTTAAGTTGCCTTGAAGCATAGGCTAAAACTTGCTGATGTTGCATTAACACACCTGTCCATCCCGTCAACGAAGCATCACAATATATAACAATGGTTCTGCCGAATTCGGAAAAATCATAACATGAGCTGTTGACAGCCTTCTCAAAAGCTCTTGAAACTTTCTTCACACTTTGCATCCAAACAAAAGCCTGAACCTTCCTAGTCTACCGCGTCAATGGCAAAGATAACTTGGAAAAATCCTTCAACGAATTTTCGATAATAATTTGCCAACCCAAGAAAACTTCTAATCTCAAAAACAGGTTTTGGAGCTTCCCATTGCGATACAGCTTCAACCTTTGACATGTCAACCACAATAACTCTACTCAAGATCACATGACCAAGGAATTCACTTCCTTCAACAAAAACTCACACTTTGACAGTTTTGCATACTGTCGCTTGCGCGAAAATAAGGTGCCGGCATGACAGAAGAGTCGCCACCTTTCGTTATTTATCCCTCAGAGCGGGAAAGGAAACGATCGGAAAAACCTGACGAAAAGGGTAAGACAAGATCATCGCAACCATTGTCTGGGTTCGGGAGTCGGTTACGCAAGGGGAAGGTATCAGCACCCCTCACGTCCGTCGTACTCGACGGGATCCTCGCTTGTTTGTTTACTTGGACGGGTTGGTTTTAATCTATCTACCTATCAAGGCTGGCTGAAAAAGAAAAGAAAAATGACTCGGCAAAGCGTCGCGCTTTATGCCTACGTATTCTCATCAGAGAATGAGAAATCAGAGTCAACGTAGTTCGGCTAACTACGGGTGAAGGTGGGGGAGGTTGCTCGCCAAGACATCGCCATCTTGTGTCTACGTACTCTCAACAGGTATGAGAGATCAGAGCAAACGTAGTTCGGGAAACTACAGTTTATTTCCTGAAAGAAATGTTTTTTTATTGTGTTTGCAATTTCAACCGCACTAGAGACTATGACCTGGGAGTGAATGCGTCGCATGTCACCCAAAGGGTACCATACTAAACATCCAGACTGTGGAAAATAAACTCTCCCACAATCCTTTCTCAGATAGCTTAAGGCTCGTAACGTACGAAAGAAATCATTCATGATTACTGTATCTTAAACTGCTTTGAGGTGAGAAGAGAACAGGCCCAACTAGGAGGGAGACTATCAAGTCCTACTGTTATCATGCCATGGATTCATCCTATGGTTGAGGTTTGAACAGGGAACTCCTAGATGTTATCATGCATAGGTTTCAACCTAAAAGTCTATCATCAAGTCCTCATCAGAGGAAATGAGAGTCCTAAGGGATCATATCAATGATACACCAAAATAGACAAAAGCATCAGCCTTAACAGTAAAATGCATGCAATGCAAGTGAGGGAGGAAATGTGTGTGGGGATTCAGCCTCCACAAGCTCGTCTCGACCTCAAGCCAGTCATGAAATAACAGTAATCATACTGAAGAATAAACAACATGCTATCAAGCAATAAACAGTAAACTGCAATCATACAGATAAAAATGAAAATGCCATCAGGCAAACAAACCACATGGGCAAGGGAGCTGGGCTCTACCGAATACCCGCAAGCAAAGCCAAGCAATAACAATACAAGCAGAGGGAGCAACTCAACCTCTAATGCAATCATGCTCTTAAACTGAACTTATTCTAGATGAACCTAGTCTAATCCAACAGACAAATTAGACAAAACAAACAATACAGAAAAGAAAAACAGAAGAAAGCCTCAGCTCCTCCAGCAGCAACTCAGTCCTCAGACTCCAGAGATCACTTGTTTTCCAGGTATCAACCCTACATCATGAGTATCAACTCATCTTCTCCCCTTAAGCTCCAACTTCTTGATCAGCTCTACCTTCAGGCTTCACTATCTTCAGGGATCTTCAACTTGATCTTCACAAAGTCTTCAGACTTCAACAATCTTCAAGGAATCATCCTCTTCAAAGCTTCAGCTTCTATCTTCAGTGGTTCAAATGCTCCAACAAACAAGATTCAGTCAACAAGATGAGGTGAGGATGTTACAGTGCTCACTGACTTCCAAAGGATGCCATTGAGGACTTAACATCAAAGGAAAGGCTCTCTCAAAGTTCTACCTTATAGGGCAAGGTCACTAATCCCTCCAAAGGAGAGAGGTGAACACCCTTAAGGGACTTTATGTCATAGAGAAGGAAGGAGGTGAACAAGACCCTCCTTGTTTATTGAATAGAAGTATCCTATCTAGGGCTCTGCCTATGCACCTATAAACCTATAAACAAAACAACAAAAGCTAGCTAAACTCCTCTGCAAGGTCTTCAAAGCTTCAATGATGACCCAAAAGGTCTTCAACTCAATCTTCAAGGCTCACCCACTCAAAAGGGAAGAAGAGAAAACAATACAATACAAACTATGCCTTCAAGCAACACACATACTAGCCATACATTCAAAAATCAATTAAAAATACTAAAACACCATACAATATTCTAGAAAAATTCTAGGGGACTCTATACATACTTACCCTTAACCCATATATTCCCCATACACTAATATGGCCTATAAACCCCAAAACAAAATTGTTCAAGCCTACTTATATAACCTAAAACCCTAATTTGAACATCTAAATGTCTAACAATCAAACTACATCAAATTTTAATCTACAAATTGAGAATTAAATTCTACATGAACTAGGGTTCAATATCTAACTATGCCAAAAAGAATGGCCCAAAAATCCTAAGGGAAAGTCCTAAAACAAATTGTACAAAATCAAGTGTCAACTAAAACATATTAAAAAGACTATTTACAAAAATAATATGCTAAAAATACTAAACTAAAAATAAAATGGAATTTTATTTTTTATTAATTTTCTAGACAAAATCATGAATATGTGAAAAAAGAAGAAATGAAAAATATTGATTTTTGGATTTTATATGATTTTTTGAATATGCCAAGAATTAAAAGAAATTAAAATAAAAGAATATAAGAAATAAAGGGGAGGGGGTGTCAAAAGTAGGGCGCCCCAGTTCATTCTGATTGGGCCAGGAATGTGGGAGGTGTGGATAGCGTTGGTTTCTGAGGCCCATGTCTATCCACTAATCAAAACGGCGCGTTTGGATTAGTGGTACGCAGCGTTTTGGTGTGAGTCTTCCCTCCACTTACCAGTTTGAATCGTGGCCGTGCGATGGACTGAATTGGTCAATCATTAGGGATCATCCAACGGTGGGACTTCATCGTCCCCAAATGAACCCTAGGGTTTGCAGAAACCCTAACCCCATGAAAGGATTTCCACTCGATCGTGCTCCTCCATTTCTCCATGAAATTCAACAATTCCAAAAGCAAAGTTGTGCTACTGAATACCATGAACACAATGATACCAATAATTGTCCCTGAAACCTCTTGTATCGTGCCAACAGAAAGCTCCATCATCATGGTTCCACCATTTCCCTCTGATATCAATCTTAATGGAACTTCAAACTAATGATCCAGAATTGTTCTACATGTTTCCCTAACCAGACTACACAATACCATATCCATTAATACATCCTACACAGCTCATTAACAATCTTGCAAGAATTGGTACCCTGCCACGAAACCTCATGAATCCCTCTCAAACTCTCAGAATATAGTCTTCTACCTTAACCTAACCAGTCTAAACCTAGAACTATGGTGAAATGCATATAAACAAGGTGATACGATCAAAATCACCAACCTGTCAAACTTCAATGGTGGATATGGTTTCTCTCCAATTCAGTGCCTGCAAGCTTCCCTGATTGATCCTCAATGGCAAATATGAATTCTGTATGCAAAAAGATGGATGAACACTGCTTGAATCTTGTGTTTGATCTCAATATGCTCTTCTTGCAAATTCCTCAAAACAGCTTCAAACTTCCATGGATCCTCCTCTATCTCAGCATGCAAGTAATCACAAGGACCAGAAGAATATGTTTGTGGAGAAGAAAAGAATGGAAATGGCAGAGAATGAAGGTTTGTTGTGAAAATGCAAATGGAAGAATCTCACTTTTTCACACTCTAATCTCACCACTCACCAACAATTATCACCAACCCTGGCCACATTGTGATTCAATCTTCTTATAGCAATCAAAAGAATGATCTAGATACATCTAGAAACTTGTGGAATCATTTGGAAAGTTATGGAACTTCTCATGAAATGATACATTGGATATCCATTATCTCATGCCTTAGGCTTGCCAAATTGACTTTAAAATCTCCTTACAAGAGATATTGAGGAAGAATGAGTGAAAAGCATGCACTTCCTTGCCTTTGGTGAAGCTTTATCAAGTTGCCTTATTATGCAAGAATGAGAATTACAAAGTAACCCCCATTTCTAAGCTTCAAATAAAAATTCTACTTGAACCATTGTTTTTAAAATATTGTTTGGAGTCAAAATGACATATTGGATGACCCATTTTGGATTTGTACATCTCCTAAACCAATTTCCAACTTCAACTTTTTCAACTTATAAGCCATTTTTAGGTCATTTTTACCCAATCTTGTAAATCCTTGCTACAAGCTCTTCCAATAACTCATGACCACTTTTCTAGATTTAAAATCCCATTTTGAACAACTTTCATGTTTTGAGTTTTTTCATTTGAGGCTTGAAAATAGGAGATATGGCCTTTGCTTAAAATGACCTATAACTGCCAAATGACCAAAATACCCCTGTCTTGTTCAAACCATAAGTTGAGTTCCACAAATCCTATCAAGGACTTCTACCACTCAAATTAAAGCTAAGAAGGTTCTATTCAACATTCATGTTGACCAAGAGATCATAGAAATCATCCTACTAGGGCAAAAGTTGTCTGCAAGTTGGGTGACTTTCAAGGACCCAGATTCACACACCTCAGCTGACCTGTAATTTGCCAAAACCATAACTTGAGCTCTGCAAATCCTATCAAGGACTTCCACCACTCAAATTAAATCTATGAACAAGCTCTACAACATTCATGTTGTGGGGAAGATGAGATATCAATCACATCTTGAGCTAAAACTTCCTAGAAGATAGGGATCAAATTAGGGTTTTTTCACTGACAATCCTTGGAAACCCTAACTCAAAACTTCTCAAACTCCTCATTCATGATGAGTTGGTCTAGGAATCATCTTTATATCATATCCATACATCATTCCATGATCTCATGGCCCTTGGATTTGGTCTCAACCTCCTCCAACTCTTCAGCTGATCTAGGGTTGACCCAGTCAAAACCCTAATTCTATCATTCATGGTTGAATCTTCTGAATTCTTGCACAATGACTTCTCTAGTCTTCATGATGGATCTCAAGACATCTCATAGGCTTTCTCAAAGCTTCAAGTTCACTCCCATAGTCTCAGAATCATCTGAGGAGCTCTCATAACTCTCAAGTGAGGAGCACACAATCTTGGTTTCAACTAGTTCCTCTGAGGATCTCCTGAACTTTCTGGTGAAGGCATCAACTTTCAAACACTTGATGGATAAATAATTGTTGGTCAAATTTTGGGGTGCAACAGCTGCCCCTATTCAAACGGCTTGAACCTGACTGGGTGAGGAGCGAACGACTCTCAACCAATCAAGGTGCGAGACGATTGAATACTGGTAAGCCCGAAAATTTGCCAACTGCACGAGCCCACGATGCACCGCGGGGAACAAATCTTCGAAAACTGGAACACTAGCTGCACGACAGCTAGCTGGAGAAATACTGATCTGACATCGCCGTCAGTTATCCACGTTAACTTCTTCTGACATTGCCTTCAGACAACCACAACCCCTAACATCGCCGCTGGAAGACTGAACCACCTGACATTACCGTCAGACAAGACTCTGAGGAACACCCAACATCGCCGCTGGGACACCAAATCACCTGACATCGCCGTCAAGAACAACCATAACTCGAAGAAACAAGCATCCAACATCGCCGCCGGAGACCTAAACCTGAATCACCAAAATACCCAACATCGCCGCTGGAGAACGAACCATCCAACATCACCGCTGGAGAACTGACTTAACTGAGCACACCCAACACCGCCGCTGGAAAACTGAATCTGACATCGCTGTCGATCAACCAAAACACCCCGCATCGCCGCTGGAGAACTAAATCTGACGTCGCCGTCGGATAATCAAAACACTCCGCGTCGCCGCTGGAAAACCACATCTGACATCGCCGTCGGATAATCGAAATACCCCGCATCGCTGCTGGAGAAAATACATCTCTGAACAAAATACCCCGCATCGCCGCTGGAGAAAATACATCTCTGAACAAAATACCCCGCATCGCCGCTGGAGAAAATACATCTCTGAACAAAATACCCCGCATCGCCGCTGGAGAACTAAAGGATCTGCATCACCTAACATCGCCGTCAGACAATCAAAACACTCCGCATCGCCGCTGGAGAACTACGTCTGCCAAAATACCCCGCGTCGCTGCTGGAGAACTAAAGGATCTGCATCACCTAACATCGCCGTCAGAAGACTGGATCAACTTGACATGCCCAACATCGCCGCTGGAAAACTGAATCTGACATTGCCGTCGGAAACAAACATCGCTCTGAGAGAGACTCGACATCGCCGTCGTACCATCATCATCTCTGCCGGGGATTTAAAGAGTCTGACATCGCCGTCAAACAAACATTCAACCTCGCCGTCGAACACATCCAACATCGCCGTCGAACCAATCATAATCTGACCTCGCCGTCAAACAAACATTCAACCTCGCCGTTGCACAAACATCCAACCTCGCCGTCGGAAACGAACATAATCTGAGAACGAACATTCAACCTCGCCGTCGAACGCAAACCTGATCTGACCTGGGGTTCTCCCCTGGTAAATGGAACGAAAGGTACACTTGCGTATTTGAAACTGCTCCGCTGGGAATGAGAGACATAACTGAGCACGCTTTGATCCAGGGTTCACCCTCAGAACCATAACGAACATTCGCATACTACTGCATACTGAGTTCACCGTAGAACTTCAACATTAAAGATATATGAAACCCTGGCCCCTTGGCCCCTTCCAGCTTCAGCTAGAAAAGATCTCCAAGTACTTCTGAAGATAAGCATCCTTGGCCTTCAAGGATGGCAACTCTGCAGGAGGTATCTTCGACTTCAGTCTGAAGAAATGGTCCTTGGCCTTCAAGGATACATGGATCTGCCTTCAGGCAACTCCGCCTCTGCTATAGAGTATCCGTGACTTCAGTCAGGGATATACTTCGGCCTTCAGTCCGAAAAAATGAATCCCAGGTCATTCATGACCTTGGGGATAACCTTGCCTTCAGGCACCTTCGCTTCAGCTCGGGACATCTGTGACTTCAGTCAGAGAAATGGTATCCTGAGCCATTCATGACTCTACGGGGATTCAAACACTTTGCCTTCGGGCAAACTCCGCTTCAACAGGAGAAACATCTTCGACTTCAGTCAGAAGAAAGACTATTCACTTGATCGCAATCAATCGTCACCTCAAGATAACTGACTTGGTCTTCAGGCCAACACGGATTGCCTTGTTATGTATACAAACTTTGGAATCTGGTCTTCAACCACACGTTGATTCATCAACAAGGAAACCTGAATCCACAGGAACCATCGATACCTCCTTCAGGCGTTTACGAAGTCAATCTTCAGATTAGACATCGCTGTTGGAGCAGACATATCACGCTGCTAAGGACTTCAAGAATCATCTCGAACAAACAACTCCGTCGGGCACCTTCGAGAATCATCTTGAACCGATACCCATTCTGGAGACTTCATTCTGCTAGGCATATTCCAGGAATCCTCCTGGGCAACTTTTGCTGGGGACGCCATTGGGGAGCTCAAGAACCGTCCTAAGCAAACAACTCGGGAAGCTGCGCTGAGGTCTTAAGAATCATCTTAAGCAAACGGCCCTGCTGAGGAATTCGAGAATCGTCTTGAACTGAAGACTTCGCTGTGGATCTCAAAAATCATCTTGAGCGAGCGACTGTGGCGATTACACCGGGGTCTTTAAGAATCATCTTAAGGAAGCGACCTCGTTGGGGAGAACATCAAGAATCGTCCTGAGCAACTGGTCTCTTGGTGGAACACCTGTAAGACAAGAATGGTAGTAACCTAGATCCTGCTTATGATGCGTATGCTTCTGCGCTATGCCCCACACGGTGGGAATGATATGCGTTTATGCTAAATGCCGTGTAATCATGCACTATGCTATGCAATCATGCACAATGTTATGCAATCATGCACAATGCGCAATCCCGTCAGCAAAATAAATGCCGAGGGGAGATTCTCCTGTCCAGGAGAAAGAACTACTCAGATAGAGGAATCATCCTGCTGAGGAGAACGTGGACACGCCAATATCAGTCGGACTCCGCCTGGGGAACTGATCTTTCATGGATCGCTGCAGGGAAAACAACTTCAGTTGATCTGCTGCGGGGGAACGAATCTCTACGAGAACCTGGACCTGCTGATATCCATCGCGAGAATGAACCGCGCGGCCATCTCGGCTAACTCTTCTGGGGATGACCACTTTGTGGGGAAACAACTTCAGCTGCTCCACACTCCATTGGGGAAAAACCAATCACGATCTGATCACCTTCCAAGGATTCGGCTCTCTTGGACATCTGCCAACTCGGCTGAGGAAGGAGAAATCGTTCTGCTTCGCTGGAGAGAGTGCGACTCTGGGGAAAACACGAGCTTCGGCACCCGAACATTTCTATGAAATCTGCACTTGTGACCCGGTGCTGGGGAAGAGTACGAGCTCCGGCGAGCGACCCAGCTGAGAAAATGACGTTCCTTCAGGGTGCATCTGCTTGGGGGAGAGAATCATCTCTGCGTGGGGAAGACATATCAATGCTCATGATCTCGCGTTCATACTCTGCGGAGGAGAGCCTACTGAACACTGCTGGAGAAGGAGGACTCGCCCTGCTTCGGGGATGCGCACGACACATCGTCTGGAAGGCGCTACACCTGCAACAACATAAACAAATAGACAAGATACCCTCCTCAAAGGGGCCTATCCAGGTTATTATCTCGTGACAATATTCAGTTAATTAATTGTTTCAACAATCAATGGGTCTAGGCCCGTGAGTTTATGTATGCGCATTTTATCAACAAAACATCGGCGTTTTCATTTGCAAACAAACAGATAAATGCTAACAGACAAGCAGAATTGCTGAATAATGTGCATTTTATTGATGATGAACCCCTGAATGGGTAAATGTTTTACAACAGAGGCAAGCTCCTGGAATGAGGTAGCCGCGCAAAAATAAAACATAAATATACATCAGTATATATACAAATGTCGGCAACGAGGCGTAGACGAATACCATGAGTTGATCCCTCTAAGACCCACTCGACTTCGATATTTCTCCGATGCTTCAGCTTCGGAAGAGATTGATTCAGATAAACGGCCCTCAGGTCCTCCAAACCACTAACAATGAAAGTCCACACGGAACGCAACCATTTGCTTATTCAAATCCCTAACTTTTGCGTGAACCGCCCTTTACGGGTTTTCAGTTCACCGGGATACCCTTTTTTGCCGAAGCCGCCCAGTGTAGGTTTTCGACTTCGCGGGTGTACATTTTTCAATATATCCCTAATTTTTGCCCGAACCTTTTATTCTGTTTTTGGTTCGCCGGGATGCCCTTTTTTGCCTGGACTCTTTCTTTTTTGTCCAGCGGGTCTCTTTCAAGCAAAGTATTTTTTAACTGCGTCCGCGTTCACCGGGGATGCAAAATCTTCACCATCCATCGTGGATAACAACAAAGCTCCTCCCGAGAAGACCTTGCTGACGACATACGACCCTTCGTAATTCGGAGTCCACTTGCCCCGGTGATCGGAGTGTGGCGGAAGAATCTTCTTCAGGACGAGATCACCCGTCTGAAAGCTTCTAGGACGCACCTTCTTATCATAAGCTTTCTTCATTCGGCTTTGGTACAGGCGACCAAATGCAATCGATGCTAACCTCTTCTCGTCCATCAGGCTGAGTTGGTTCAAACGATTCGTAATCCATTCTGCCTCGTCGAGCTTCACGTCAACCAAAACTCGCAAAGAAGGAATCTCCACTTCTAACGGCAGGACAGCTTCCATACCGTACACCAAGGAGAAAGGAGTTGCCCCGGTCGACGTACGCACCGTCGTACGATAACCGTGCAAGGCGAACGGCAACATCTCGTGCCAATCTTTATACGTCACAACCATCTTCTGAACAATCTTCTTGATGTTCTTGTTGGCCGCTTCAACAACGCCATTCATCTTCGGCCGGTAAGGAGATGAGTTGTGGTGTTCAATCTTGAAGCTCTGGCACAGCTCCTTCACCATCTTGTTATTCAGATTCGAACCATTATCAGTGATGATCCGTTCGGGAATTCCATAGCGACAGATGATGTCCCTCTTTATGAATTTAGCTACCACCTGCTTGGTCACATTAGCGTACGAGGCTGCCTCCACCCATTTGGTGAAGTAGTCGATGGCTACCAGAATGAAACGATGACCATTGGACGCGGTGGGATCGATCTTGCCTATCATGTCGATGCCCCACATGGAGAACGGCCACGGGGAGGACATGACATTCAATGGGCACGGCGGCACATGAACTTTATCAGCATAAATCTGGCATTTGTGACATTTCTTCGCGAATCTGAAGCAATCCGACTCCATCGTCAGCCAGTAATATCCTGCTCTCAGGATCTTTCTCGTCATGGCATGCCCTCCGGCGTGCGTACCAAATGTGCCCTCATGGACTTCTTCCATGAGCATACTCGCCTCTTTCTCATCTACACATCTGAGTAGCACGAGATCGTGGTTTCTCTTATACAACACTCCATCAGGATTGAGATAAAAGTTTCCAGATAGCCTCCTCAGAGTCTTCTTATCCTAGGTAGACGCACCCGCAGGATACTCCTTAGTCATGAGGAAGGTCTGGATATCGTGGAACCATGGCTTGCCGTCGTTGGCATCTTCGATGGCAAAGACAAATGCCGGTCTATCAAGACGCGAAAGTACAATTCTTGGAGCCTCATTCCAATAATTGACCTTATACATTGAAGCCAACGTGGCTAAGGCATCAGCCATCTGATTTTCAGCCCGGGGTACATGATGAAGTTCCACTCGATCGAAGAACGGAAGCAGCCTCCTGTCATAATTCATGTACGGCACTAAATTCGCTTGACGAGTTTCCCACTCCCCTTTAATCTGATTGATTACAAGCGCTGAGTCACCATATATGTCTAGATTCTTGATTCTCAAATTGATTGCCTCTTCTAGACCCATAGTACATGCTTCATACTCGGCTTCATTGTTGGTAACTGGAAACGTCAGTCTCGCAGTAAACGGGATGTGGGATCCGTGAGGAGTCGTGATGATAGCCCCGATACCACTTCCATAGGAATTAACCGCTCTGTCGAATATCAACTTCCACTGAGACTTCCTATCTGGTCCCTCATCGGGCAATGGCTCATCGCAATCCTTCGCTTTGAGAAACATAATGTCCTCGTCAGGGAATTCAAACTTCATCGGCTGGTAGTCTTCAATTGGCTGTTCGGCAAGGTAATCAGACAATACGCTTCCCTTAATGGCTTTCTGGGAGACGTACTGAATATCATATTCTGTTAACACCATTTGCCATCTGGCAATCCTGCCCGAAAGAGCCTGCTTCTCAAAGACGTACTTGATCGGATCCATCTTCGAGATTAGCATAGTGGTGTGATTGAGCATATACTGTCGTAGACGTTTGGCGGCCCAAGCTAATGCACAACACGTCTTCTCCAGCATCGAGTATCGAGATTCACACTCAGTGAACTTTTTACTCAAATAATAAATGGCATGCTCCTTTCTGCCCGTCTCGTCGTGCTGACCGAGAACACACCCCATACTATTCTCCAGAACCATCAGATACATGATTAATGGCCGTCCAGCCACTGGGGGTATCAAGATTGGAGGTTCTTGAAGATACTGCTTTATTTTGTCGAATGCCTTCTGGAAATCCTCATTCCAAGTAATCGCCTGATCTTTCTTTAAAAGCTTAAACATCGGTTCACAAGTGGCCGTGAGCTGAGAGATAAACCTTGCAATGTAGTTTATTCGGCCCAAGAAACCACGAACTTCTCTTTCTGTTTTCGGCGCTGGCATTTCTTGGATAGCTTTTATTTTCGCAGGATCAACTTCAATCCCTCGTTCACTAACAATAAACCCCAATAACTTTCCGGACCGCACTCCAAAAGTGCACTTGTTAGGATTCAGCCTCAGCCTGAACTTCCTAAGCCTCTCGAACAGCTTCAATAAGTTGACCAGATGCTCTTCCTCCGTTTGGGACTTTGCAATCATGTCATCAACATAGACCTCGATCTCATGATGAATCATATCATGAAACAAAGTTACCATTGCTCGCTGGTAAGTGGCCCCTGCGTTCTTCAGACCGAAGGGCATTACCTTGTAGCAAAATGTTCCCCAGGGGGTGATAAACGTCGTTTTCTCCATGTCTTCCGGTGCCATCTTAATCTGATTGTAACCGGAGAAGCCATCCATGAACGAAAACACAGAAAACTGGGCTGTGTTGTCGACCAACACATCGATGTGAGGCAACGGGAAATCATCCTTAGGGCTCGCCCTATTCAAATCCCGATAATCGACGCACATTCGTACCTTACCGTCCTTCTTCGGTACAGGCACTGTGTTGGCGACCCACGGAGGGTAAGTGGTAACGGCTAGAAATCCTGCGTCCAACTGCTTCTGGACTTCTTCTTTGATTTTTACAGCCATATCTGGTCTCGTCCTCCTAAGCTTCTGCTTGACTGGAGGGCAATCTTCTCGCAACGACAAGTGATGAACCACGATGTCAGTGTCAAGTCCGGGCATATCTTCGTATGACCAAGCAAAGACGTCACTATACTCTCGAAGCATCTCGACTAGTCTATGCTTGACATCACTCTGCAGCGCAGCCCCTACTCTGACATTCCTGACGAGCTCCTCAGAACCCAGATTTACAATCTCAATATCCTCCTCGTGAGGCAGAATAACCTTCTCCTCTTGTCTCAACAAGCGGGCCAACTCTTCCGGAAGGTCCTCGTCTTCATCAATCTCACCCTCGGCTTGATAGATCGGGCAATCAAAGTCGTAGTGAGCCGTAGAGGGTCCAGAGTCGATGTCATCTGTTATGTGGATCCTGCAATAACAAGGGTTAAGTTTAAAGCGAGAATATGCAGGTTAGCACAAACCTCGTTGCCATTTTGCTGTTTTTTCGAAATAAACATAAAACAGGAATAACGGAGAACACAATATTCGAGTGTGAAGAAAACGCCTTTTATTTATTAACAAAATGCATGTACATAATCCAACAAGGCCCTGACAGTAAAACCACTATGCCCCGGGCAGGACATAGGGTTGTACAAAGATTGTAAAAAGCAAATCATTACTCTTCACTTGTCAGCTTGATAATCTCCTTGATGGTCCAATTGTTGAGGCGCTCGCCCGGCTTGCTCGGTTGCATCCAGGCGTCAAGATCGCAATCGCTATCCCCGTTGTCCGCTGACGCAGCGTTGATGCTTTCGAAAATTACTCCCCCCTTGGTGAATAGGATCGGCCCTTTCCCACGAGACGAGATGCCAGAAGAAGATGAAGCTTCAGCTTCAGGAGAATATCCCAATCCAAACTTATCCTGCTTGATTGGTATATCCAAAACATGCCCCCAGCCTGGGGTGGAACCGGCTTCGACGACGGCCCGAGCTTCCTTAAACGAGGAGAGATTCATCTCTTGCTTCTCTGCGACGACAGGAGCTACCTCTTTCACCCTGACGGTTTCAAATGCTTGGCAGAGCGTTTCATGGATTTCGCCATCCATTTCAACATATTTAAAGGACGACAGGTGGCTCACCATGATGTCCTCCTCACCACAGACGGTTACTATGCTGCCCCCGATAGCGTATTTAAGCTTTTGATGCAGCGTGGACGTCACGGCACCAGCAGCATGGATCCATGGCCGACCTAAGAGGCAACTGTAGGCAGGCATGATATCCATGATATAGAAAACCGTATTGAACGTCTCTGGACCAACTTGAATTGGCAGGGTCAACTCTCCGAAGACGTGGCACTTGGTTCCATCAAAGGCTTTCACTACCAGATCGATGGGCGTGCACAGCAATCCACGGGTATCCAACTTCATCAGTGCCTTTTTCGGAAGCACGTTAAGCGACGAACCCGTATCCACCAGGACATGCGACATGATCGTGCCTCTGCACTCTATCAAGACGTGCAAGGCGCTGTTGTGGTCTCTTCCTTTAGGAGTCAGCTCTAGATCTGTGAATCCCAGCCCATTACCAGCATTAACATGGGCCACCACCTCTTCCAGTTGATTTACTGATATCTCCTGCGGCACGTATGCAGCATTCATTACCTTCAGTAATGCGTTGCGGTGTGCTTCAGAATACAGCAACAGGTTAAGAATAGAGATCTTAGACGGAGTCTGATGAAGATGATCTACAATCTTGTAGTCGCTCTTCTTGATTAGTCGCATGAACTCTTCAGCATCTTTAACTAGCAAATCCTTCTCTGCCCCAGAAGGGATCTCTTCGACAGCTTTACCTTTACCCTTATCAGCAGCGTCAGCCCTGACCACTTTCTCTACTGCAACCTCTGCTGGCGCGAACACTCTACCGCTTCGAGTGATGCCGCTGACTCCGGTAAGATTCTGCACGGTCGATCCGTACGGCTCAAGCTCTATCTTCTGACCATTGCAGTAGACTTCGGCGCCGTAATGCCATGGAACGGCATTAGTGCTTTCGAATGGGATGGGTCCGGCCCTGGTGATAGTAATAGTAGGCGGTCGGGGTGCAGAAATAGTAATAGGGTGACGAGGAATAGTAATGGTAGCAACTTCATCTGCCTGCTTCAGCATGACTTCCCCTGATACACTTTCAACGCTCTGGATGAACTGCAAAATACCCTCCGACATCAGACTTTGGATACCTTCGACCAGCTGCTCACACCCGTCAGGAAGTGTGGCACAAGCCATACATAACTCTCCGCATCCAGGGAAGAAGCCCTTCTTCAGCAACTTAGCCTTGACAAAACTAAGCGGCGTCTTCAAATCTTTGACATCAGTCAGCAAGTCCGCACTCTCCTCAGTGATAACGGCATTCACTCCGCCTCCCTTATGATGAGGCATGGGGTTTTTGGTAACGTTGGGCACACTGTCAGAAAAGTTGATAACCTTGGCGTCCACCAAGTCCTGCACTTTGTGCTTGAAAGCTTTACAATTCTCAATCGTATGGCCTGGTGCCCCAGTATGGAACTCACAAGTAGCATTGGCATCATACCCCGGTGGTGGTGCCCCAGTTAAGGGAGCCATTGTCCTCTTTTGCACTAACTGAAGCTGAAGCAACGTTTGCAGAAGCTGTGCATACGACATAGGAGGAGTTTCAAAATGACGATTTGCCATAGGAGCCCGATTCTGATATCTTCTATACCCCTGGTTATTCTGCTGCTGAGGCTGCTGCTGCTGCGGCTGCTGCGGCTGCGGTGGAGCAGCTGGGATATTTATGCTAGCAATCTGAGGCTGAGGGCCCTTGCCCTTTCTCCGAGCATTAGTGACAGCACTTGCATCTCCTTCTCGACGCTTGCCAGCGTAGGGTTTCTTACTACCTCCTCCAGCTGAGGATGATTCGCCCTGAATTTTTCCAATCTTTATACCGTTCTCAACATGCTCACCCATGGTGATGAGAGCCGAGAATGTTCCAGACATGCCATTGACCAGCTTTTCATAGTAGATTCCAGGAAGGGTAGCCACGAACATTTGTACTAGCTCACGCTCAACCATCGGCGGTTGAACCCGAGCAGCCAATTCACGCCACCGCTGGGCGTACTCTTTAAAGCTTTCATTGTTCCGCTATGAGAGATTCTGAAGCTGAACTCGGTTGGGGGCCAAGTCGCTATTGTATTGATAGTGGAGGACGAACGCTTCAGCGAGGTCTTTCCAGGTGCGCACAGTAGCAGGCTCCAAACCCATATACCATTCGAGTGATGGGCCAGAAAGACTATCCTGAAAGAAGTGCATCAGCAACTTCTCATCGTCAGAATAGGCGGACATCTTTCTATAATAAGATCGAAGGTGAACACGGGGGTAAGTAGTACCCTTATACTTCTCAAAGACGGGCACCTTGAACTTATGAGGCACCTTAAAATCAGCAATCAACCCGAGCTTGGGCATGTCAACGCCCAAGGTGTTCTGATTTTCAATGTCTCTCATCTTGTCTTCCAGCGCTTTGAACCTGAGTCGAGCTTCAGCATTCAACTCTGCTTATACACCTCTCTGAGAGAATACGTCATCCTGATGGTCCTCCAGCCACGGTTGAGGCACCAACAGGTTTCCTGCACCAGCATTGCCGTTGATCGGCCCTATGTTAACATTGGCTCCCAAACTACCATTGCCGACGCCTGCCGCATTGAGCCCGATATTAGTCATCAGATTGCCGTTAGCACTCTCGTTGCCGCCGGCAACAGGAACAACATTCTGTGGAGCGTCCACTGGAGGAGGAGTAGGCACAACCCCTCCATGAAGTATGCCATTACTGTCAACCCTGGAGATCAGGGGTTGAACCAAAGTACGAAGCTGGTCTTGACCATTAGCGACCACCTGGATCAGCTCCATAAAACGATCCATCCGTTCCCAGAGCTCTTGAACATCTGACTGCACCTGGTCCATTATCCTTGTCTGATTAGCGCGAGTTGAGTAGCGGTGAATGAGTCTTTGATCAATCCTGGAGACCGGAGACAGCTCGGAACCTGAAAAACCTGTCAACAATAAAGGTTAGGAAAAGCAATAAGATATACACTATGCAAATATGCTTCATGCAGATGCATGCGTGTGTCTGTGTGCGTGGGAGATTTTCCCCCGATCCTAGTGCCTTAGTGACGGTGCTGATAATAGTAAGAGGAAGAAGAAATCCGAGCCCAATCATAGAAACATCAATCTCATATATATATGGAAAGGCCTGTCAAGGCAGTACACAGTATCAGCGAGTGCAAAACAAATCAACAGCATGACCTCAGCCAACAAGTCTGGTGATGGTCAGCATACATCAAAGATCAAAACAACAGGAATACAACTAGTCAAGTACGGCTACGGGCGCGATACTCTGCTAATAACTCCTTCGTATCTGGATGATCTGGCAAAGCGAGCAACCCCTCGACGAGTAGTTCCCTCTGCCTGATGGTATGCTGGAGCCCCTGAACTGAACTCTCCCAAGCTCCTTCGCCAAAGCAATCCTCCAGTTTCCGCTTCTTAGACTCAAACATCAGCTTATGCTCCTTCAGGTTAGCAAGAGCTTTGTTGAGACGGCTTTCGGCGGCGTATCTGCGGGCGGTCTCCTCATCAAACCTCCGCTCACTGTCCTTTACTTCGGCTTCTAGCTTAGAAATCTGCAGCATCAGCTTGTCTTCTCGCTCCTTCCTGGTGGCCATGGAAGTCTTCCAATGCTGGTCGAACTTAGATATCCTCCGATATGCTTCCTCCAAATGCTGCTTCTTCGTAGCTAGTACATCATTAGCAGCCCTGAAGTCTTGACCTAAGCGTTCCCGATCAGCAATCTGCTTTGCTAAGTCTGCACCCAATTGGTTCACCGACTCTGTTTGCTTTTTAAGAGCATGCACGGCTTCGTTCCTCTCACTTCGAAGCTGAGCTAACTCCTTCTCTAATTCTGCATTTGCCCTCTTCAGTTCATCTCGCTCGGCCAATACCTGGTTGTGCTGATGAATGGACACAGTGGTGTGTTCTTCAACTGGTGGAGGACTCTCTGGTCTGACATGAGGGAATGGCATCCCTATAGCGCTGGCTCTGGCTCTGATCCAATCTGAATATGGAGGGTAGGCTTGGCTGTTGCTCTTTCCCAACAACGACTTTCCTCTCGTGCTGATATTGTTCCATGCATACTGGAGCTTGGATAACAAATTCCCCTCTAGAGTACCCGTGAGGTACAGAGATTCCTGTACCTCTTCCTCCTTCGGTGGAGTCCTCAAGGCATATGCGAACTGACGAACTAGCAATGATGGATTGTAGTTGATGCAACCCTTCCTACCTATCAGAGGTACATTAGGAAACCCACTACAACTGAAGATTAACTCGGTGCCTAGCCTGTCTCTGTCAACGAACCAATCAATGTCTTCTGCCGACAAACTCATCAGACGCTCAGGCCACTCAGCTGTGGCTGCAGACAAGACAGAAGAACCCCTCTTGGGCAAATGACTGTCAAACCACCTGTACAACAACGGTACGCAGCATGAGACATTTTTTCCTCTCCGGTTCTCATTCTTGTAATGCACTGAGTGATAGAAGTCTCCGATAAGAGTAGGGACTGGATTCCCTGAGGCGAAGATGTGGAATGCATCAAAGTCCACGAAGTCAGGCATGTTGGGGAACAGGATAATGCCATATATGCATAAAGCAAGGATGGCATTGAACGCGTCCCAACATTTGTCCTTAGCACACTGCTGAGCCTTAGCTATCAAAAACTGCAGAGAGAACCCTGGGACCTTGTTCCAACTCGTCACCACTAACTCAGAAGCGCTCAAATGGAGTGAGGAAGCTAAACCAGCCAGATCAGGCTCAACATCCATGTGTACGAAAGGCATCTGCCTTTTGATAGGCACACCCAGCATATCAGCGTACTCCTCCAATGTCGGCGCGAGAACGAAGTCATGAAAAGTGAAACACCTCAAGGGAGGGTCATAAAACTGCAGAAGAGCATGTAACCCATTCAACTCGGACGTAGAAGGCTTGCAAACCAGACTAAGCAACCTGCCATAAGACTTCCTGAACCTGTCCTTCACAGAATCCCCTGCCAGGGCTATCAAACCAGTCAGCTTCGACACATCGGGGGTCGGGAATTTGTACGCAACAGTCTTCCTGAGGGAGGCCATAATAACAGCAGAAGGCGAGAAATCCGGGATCGGGGAAACGGTACCTGAAACACAGACACATGTTAATGGAATGCAGATGGATATGCAAACTAATGCAAGATGCAGGCATGCAATAATATATCCAGGTAGCTGCTGTGGAGATTCGGTATCAACAGTCACTGATGAGAAGAAAACCCCGGTGCAAAACCACTGATCTGATCTGCTGAGAGTAACCATCTGATAGGACCGAGATCAAAATTCTGCTCTGACAAGGATAAGGGCCTGATAATAAGGACCCCAGGTGCAAGATCAAGTAACATTTGTTGATGAAGTCTTCAGACCCTACTCAAAATCTGCTCTATCCTGAACAAACCACTGATGATAATACACTGATCAAAACCTGCTCTATCAAGAACAGACAAACACCCGACGACAAGATCCTCTGATCAAACCCTTGCTCTATCAAGAGCATATCTGTAACTGAGAACCCAACATAACTGATTCACTGCCAAGAAAACCAGGTAGTCTGAAGGTCTAAGTTTCCTGCAATAAACCCAGTCCCGCTCACAGGTATGAACCTAGACTGACTCAAGGTACGGCATCCTATGCGTTCATCAGCGTCACAGACTTTCAAAACTGATGATACGATTCCCAGAAGGAGTGGCATCATCAAGTCCTGAAGAGGCCTCACTTAGCTGAATCACAAATGATCGGTCCCCAGAGTCGACAATCCACCAAACCAGCAACCGTCTCAACCCAAAGGGTTGAAAGTGAAGCCAACCGGATGAACCTCGTCTGAGCGTGGATTTCATGAGACACTAGTGCCTGCAAAGCAAGCACGCGCCCACTAATTTCCACTCTAAGTCTATGGTGCACTCAAGCCTGGGTCTGGCTTCTCACTCATCAGAACTCCCATCCCACAACAGCACAAATAATCATATTATACTGGAAATAAACTGCGGGAAATAAAGTGCGAGAAGTAAAAATGCGATAAATAAACGCAGCCCAACAAGTAAACACACAAACGATAGGATTGACTCGCAGGGAACCGTTGGAGTCCCCAGCAGAGTCGCCAGCTGTCGCTTGCGCGAAAATAAGGTGCCGGCATGACAGAAGAGTCGCCACCTTTCGTTATTTATCCCTCAGAGCGGGAAAGGAAACGATCGGAAAAACCTGACGAAAAGGATAAGACAAGGTCATCGCAACCATTGTCTGGGTTCGGGAGTCGGTTACGCAAGGGGAAGGTATCAGCACCCCTCACGTCCGTCGTACTCGACGGGATCCTCGCTTGTTTGTTTACTTGGACGGGTTGGTTTTAATCTATCTACCTATCAAGGCTGGCTGAAAAAGAAAAGAAAAATGACTCGGCAAAGCGTCGCGCTTTATGCCTACGTATTCTCATCAGAGAATGAGAAATCAGAGTCAACGTAGTTCGGCTAACTACGGGTGAAGGTGGGGGAGGTTGCTCGCCAAGACATCGCCATCTTGTGCCTACGTACTCTCAACAGGTATGAGAGATCAGAGCAAACGTAGTTCGGGAAACTACAGTTTATTTCCTGAAAGAAATGTTTTTTTATTGTGTTTGCGATTTCAACCGCACTAGAGACTATGACCTGGGAGTGAATGCGTCGCATGTCACCCAAAGGGTACCATACTAAACATCCAGACTGTGGAAAAGAAACTCTCCCACAATCCTTTCTCAGATAGCTTAAGGCTCGTAACGTACGAAAGAAATCATTCATGATTACTGTATCTTAAACTGCTTTGAGGTGAGAAGAGAACAGGCCCAACTAGGAGGGAGACTATCAAGTCCTACTGTTATCATGCCATGGATTCATCCTATGGTTGAGGTTTGAACAGGGAACTCCTAGATGTTATCATGCATAGGTTTCAACCTAAAAGTCTATCATCAAGTCCTCATCAGAGGAAATTAGAGTCCTAAGGGATCATATCAATGATACACCAAAATAGACAAAAGCATCAGCCTTAACAGTAAAATGCATGCAATGCAAGTGAGGGAGGAAATGTGTGTGGGGCTTCAGCCTCCAGAAGCTCGTCTCGACCTCAAGCCAGTCATGAAATAACAGTAATCATACTGAAGAATAAACAACATGCTATCAAGCAATAAACAGTAAACTGCAATCATACAGATAAAAATGAAAATGCCATCAGGCAAACAAACCACATGGGCAAGGGAGCTGGGCTCTACCGAATACCCGCAAGCAAAGCCAAGCAATAACAATACAAGCAGAGGGAGCAACTCAACCTCTAATGCAATCATGCTCTTAAACTGAACTTATTCTAGATGAACCTAGTCTAATGCAACAGACAAATCAGACAAAACAAACAATACAGAAAAGAAAAATAGAAGAAAGCCTCAGCTCCTCCAGCAGCAACTCAGTCCTCAGACTTCAGAGATCACTTGCTTTCCAGGTATCAACCCTACATCATGAGTATCAACTCATCTTCTCCCCTTAAGCTCCAGCTTCTTGATCAGCTCTACCTTCAGGCTTCACTATCTTCAGGGATCTTCAACTTGATCTTCACAAAGTCTTCAGACTTCAACAATCTTCAAGGAATCATCCTCTTCAAAGCTTTAGCTTCTATCTTCAGTGGCTCAAATGCTCCAACAAACAAGATTCAGTCAACAAGATGAGGTGAGGATGTTACAGTGCTCACTGACTTCCAAAGGATGCCATTGAGGACTTAACATCAAAGGAAAGGCTCTCTCAAAGTTCTACCTTATAGGGCAAGGTCACTAATCCCTCCAAAGGAGAGAGGTGAACACCCTTAAGGGACTTTATGTCATAGAGAAGGAAGGAGGTGAACAAGACCCTCCTTGTTTATTGAATAGAAGTATCCTATCTAGGGCTCTGCCTATGCACCTATAAACCTATAAACAAAACAACAAAAGCTAGCTAAACTCCTCTGCAAGGTCTTCAAAGCTTCAATGATGACCCACAAGGTCTTCAACTCAATCTTCAAGGCTCACCCACTCAAAAGGGAAGAAGAGAAAACAATACAATACAAACTATGCCTTCAAGCAACACACATACTAGCCATACATTCAAAAATCAATTAAAAATACTAAAACACCATACAATATTCTAGCAAAATTCTAGGGGACTCTATACATACTTACCCTTAACCCATATATTCCCCATACACTAATATGGCCTATAAACCCCAAAACAAAATTGTTCAAGCCTACTTATATAACCTAAAACCCTAATTTGAACATCTAAATGTCTAACAATCAAACTACATCAAATTTTAATCTACAAATTGAGAATTAAGTTCTACATGAACTAGGGTTCAATATCTAACTATGCTAAAACGAATGGCCCAAAAATCCTAAGGGAAAGTCCTAAAACAAATTGTACAAAATCAAGTGTCAACTAAAACATATTAAAAAGACTATTTACAAAAATAATATGCTAAAAATACTAAACTAAAAATAAAATGGAATTTTATTTTTTATTAATTTTCTAGACAAAATCATGAATATGTGAAAAAAAGAAGAAATGAAAAATATTGATTTTTGGATTTTATATGATTTTTTGAATATGCCAAGAATTAAAAGAAATTAAAATAAAAGAATATAAGAAATAAAGGGGAGGGGGTGTCAAAAGTAGGGCGCCCCAGTTCATTCTTATTGGGCCAGGAATGTGGGAGGTGTGGATAGCGTTGGTTTCTGAGGCCCATGTCTATCCACTAATCAAAACGGCGCGTTTGGATTAGTGGTACGCAGCGTTTTGGTGTGAGTCTTCCCTCCACTTACCAGTTTGAATCGTGGCCGTGCGATGGACTGAATTGGTCAAGCATTAAGGATCATCCAACGGTGGGACTTCATCGTCCCCAAATGAACCCTAGGGTTTGCAGAAACCCTAACCCCATGCAAGGATTTCCACTCGATCGTGCTCCTCCATTTCTCCATGAAATTCAACAATTCCAAAAGCAAAGTTGTGCTACTGAATACCATGAACACAATGATACTAATAATTGTCCCTGAAACCTCTTGTATCGTGCCAACAGAAAGCTCCATCATCATGGTTCCACCATTTCCCTCTGATATCAATCTTAATGGAACTTCAAACTAATGATCCAGAATTGTTCTACATGTTTCCCTAACCAGACTACACAATACCATATCCATTAATACATCCTACACAGCTCATTAACAATCTTGCAAGAATTGGTACCCTGCCACGAAACCTCATGAATCCCTCTCAAACTCTCAGAATATAGTCTTCTACCTTAACCTAACCAGTCTAAACCTAGAACTATGGTGAAATGCATATAAACAAGGTGATACGATCAAAATCACCAACCTGTCAAACTTCAATGGTGGATATGGTTTCTCTCCAATTCAGTGCCTGCAAGCTTCCCTGATTGATCCTCAATGGCAAATATGAATTTTGTATGCAAAAAGATGGATGAACACTGCTTGAATCTTGTGTTTGATCTCAATATGCATTTCTTGCAAATTCCTCAAAACAGCTTCAAACTTCCATGGATCCTCCTCTATCTCAGCATGCAAGTAATCACAAGGACCAGAAGAATATGTTTGTGGAGAAGAAAAGAATGGAAATGGCAGAGAATGAAGGTTTGTTGTGAAAATGCAAATGGAAGAATCTCACTTTTTCACACTCTAATCTCACCACTCACCAACAATTATCACCAACCCTGGCCACATTGTGATTCACTCTTCTTATAGCAATCAAAAGAATGATCTAGATACATCTAGAAACTTATGGAATCATTTGGAAAGTTATGGAACTTCTCATGAAATGATACATTGGATATCCATTATCTCATGCCTTAGGCTTGCCAAATTGACTTTAAAATCTCCTTACAAGAGATATTGAGGAAGAATGAGTGAAAAGCATGCACTTCCTTGCCTTTGGTGAAGCTTTATCAAGTTGCCTTATTATGCAAGAATGAGAATTACAAAGTAACCCCCATTTCTAAGCTTCAAATAAAAATTCTACTTGAACCATTGTTTTTAAAATATTGTTTGGAGTCAAAATGACATATTGGATGACCCATTTTGGATTTGTACATCTCCTAAACCAATTTCCAACTTCAACTTTTTCAACTTATAAGCCATTTTTAGGTCATTTTTACCCAATCTTGTAAATCCTTGCTACAAGCTCTTCCAATAACTCATGACCACTTTTCTAGACTTAAAATCCCATTTTGAACAACTTTCATGTTTTGAGTTTTTTCATTTGAGGCTTGGAAATAGGAGATATGGCCTTTGCTTAAAATGACCTATAACTGCCAAATGACCAAAATACCCCTGTCTTGTTCAAACCATAAGTTGAGTTCCACAAATCCTATCAAGGACTTCTACCACTCAAATTAAAGCTAAGAAGGTGCTCTTCAACATTCATGTTGACCAAGAGATCATAGAAATCATCCTACTAGGGAAAAAGTTGTCTGCAAGTTGGGTGACTTTCAAGGACCCAGATTCACACACCTCAGCTGACCTGTAATTTGCCAAAACCATAACTTGAGCTATGCAACTCCTATCAAGGACTTCCACCACTCAAATTAAATCTATGAACAAGCTCTACAACATTCATGTTGTGGGGAAGATGAGATATCAATCACATCTTGAGCTAAAACTGCCTGGAAGATAGGGATCAAATTAGGGTTTTTTCACTGACAATCCTTGGAAACCCTAACTCAAAACTTCTCAAACTCCTCATTCATGATGAGTTGGTCTAGGAATCATCTTTATATCATATCCATACATCATTCCATGATCTCATGGCCCTTGGATTTGGTCTCAACCTCCTCCAACTCTTCAGCTGATCTAGGGTTGACCCAGTCAAAACCCTAATTCTATCATTCATGGTTGAATCTTCTGAATTCTTGCACAATGACTTCTCTAGTCTTCATGATGGCTCTCAAGACATCTCATAGGCTTTCTCAAAGCTTCAAGTTCACTCCCATAGTCTCAGAATCATCTGAGGAGCTCTCATAACTCTCAAGTGAGGAGCACACAATCTTGGTTTCAACTAGTTCCTCTGAGGATCTCCTGAACTTTCTGGTGAAGGCATCAACTTTCAAACACTTGATGGATAAATAATTGTTGGTCAAATTTTGGGGTGCAACACATACCAATGCTCCCTTTTCAAAGCTGATAACACAATTTTCAGATGCTCAGTACGATCCTCTTTACTCTTCGAATATAGAAAAATATCATTAATGAACACAACCACAAACTTGCCCAAGTAAGTATGGAAAATCCTGTTCATATACTCCACAAATACACATGGTGCATTAGTCACACCAAATGGCATCACGAAATACTCATAATGTCCATACCTTGTTTTAAAAGCAGTCTCTTGAATATCTTCAGCCTTCACACGAATCTGATGATACCTAGATCTCAAATCTATCTTATTGAACACACTGGCAACAACCAATTGATCCATCAAATCATCAACCCTTAAAAGTGAACACTGATTCTTGATCACCTTGTTCACTTGTCTATAATCCACACCCATCCTCATAAAACCTTCTTTCTTCTTAACTAACAAAATTAGTGCACCCCACAGTGACACACTCAGACAAAAGAACCTCTCCTCAAGCAGATCTTCAAGTTGATTCTTCAAATTCTTCGATTCCGGTGTGGACATATGAAATGGAGCCATCGCTACCAAACTAATTCAAGGAACTGAGTCGATCGTAAGCTCCACCTCACGTTTCGGCTGTAAATCACTTATCTCATTAGGAAAAACTTCCGAAAAATCACAATTAATTGGAAAAACACCAACTTCCCCACCTTCATTCACACTTAAAGTTTCCATCAAAATAAACATCTCAGCACCATCCTGCATCGACTCACTAAAACAATTTGTAAGCACTTAGCTTAACTCAAAACAATTCACTGCACACGCCATCTAAGCTTGCAAGACACGTCTATCCCCTCAAACATGACTCTGTCCACTATCAACAAAAGATTAAGGGTGATCAGTTCCTCAATTTTTCAATAGACAGCCAAAAATCATAATGGGGCATAAACCATCTTTACCAAACTATAAGAGCGTTCATCGACACACTGAGCCACCACTCCACACTTGAAGCATCCTGGAGAAGCACAAGCTTCTCCCCCACTTGTTTAATTCCAACTTCTACAGACAAAGGTTAGAAAACAAATCTGTACCGATAGCATTTTTACACACTTGTCGCATACTAGGGAACAATTAACATTAGACAACTTTCCTGGACGGAACGACCTGCTCTGATACCACTAATGTAACACCCTTTTCTACCCCACAAAATAAAAGGCAAAGTATTCACATTTATCAGCGTAAAATATTAAATTCAATAACAATCACCTCATAGGGCGTACATTTCCCAATAAATCAAATATAAGTCAAAGCTCCGTAAACAACGGGTTTTCTCAAAAGATATTAAAAATTGCAGCGGAACTCAAAAGGCATAATCCAAAGTTTTCCTTATACGGGAACATAAGCAAAATAACCAAATCAAATAAAATAAGGTTTGACTCAAAGACCCAAACCCGATGTTAAACTATCAGAGCATGACAATCTAAGTCAACCACCATGGCCAACGACCCAAAACTTCAAAAGCCCTCGACAACATCCATGGCTAAACTTGGTCATCTGCACGTGGAGGCAACATTCAAACAGGCAGGGTGAGTAAAACGATTCATAATAATCAATGTAGGAAATCAACATATAAAATGGCGTCATTTTCATATTCAACATCATCATATTCATCAAGGAACATCAAAGGCCACAACATCATAATTTACTCAAGATCATCTCATAAATGCAAATGCAACAAGACTCAATGCATGTGGTACCAATCATCACAGCTCGATGGACACTGGGCCATCAACCCTCCATAGATCCCCATCAATAAGATTGATTCTACTCGAGAATCGGAGCACATCAAAATACCTCACATCCGCACAATGGGATTGAAGCCAAAGAAATGAAGGTCCTGAACCGAAGTCCGGATGCACATGAATGCATGATGCACACATCAATAATCATCCTCATAATAACATCATAGGTGCATCCTCATTAATCATAATTATCATCATCAAAATCATCATCATAACTCATGTCATCATAGAATCATCAAAACTCATGGAAATATCATCATGGCTCCTCAATCATTACATCGTAAGAACCATCATATAATCATGTACAAATCACATAGAATTCACAGTATACTCATATTAATTCCTCAAAGAAATCACATCATCAAAACATCAAGGCATTGCTGCACAAGGTCAGAATTCGCGAAACTCTGCTACGTTCATTGTGCAAGTCTGGGGTGATTTTCTTTGTTGTGCGAAGGATTCTTTGCAGTGTGAGTCTAAGACGAGTTTTGTTCGCTGTGCGAACACGCGATTATAACAAAACGCAATTACAACAAAATGCTGTTACACACCTGAATCTAAAATCAACCCAAAACCCCATGATTCACTTCCCCAATGCCCCTAAAACATCCCTAAATCATCCCTAAGGTCTTACAGCAATAAAGGCACAAAATCTATGACATATTAGGCCAATCCCGTATCATATACACGCTCTAAATACCATAAATCCTTACAACTACACCAAAATCATCAGAGTTTCTCACTATCAAGTTTTTCTACAGGGTTAGACAAGTGTCAAATCAGAGCTTTGGCCACGAAGGCCTAATTTCCTTTAACCCAAATAAATCCCTACGGTTAAAATCTCAATAATAGATTTAGGACACGAAGGCCAAATTCCCTTTATCCCAAAGTCATCCTCAAACCCTTTAAACCCTTAAATCGGCCTTAAATACATTAAAATTACACATTGAAAACAATGAAGGTAATACTCCCTATACCTTAATTGCCGACTCTAAGCCTTCTCTTTGACTTTCAGAAAACCTTTCGAAGATTTTGCCTCAAACCTCTTCCTAAGAGCTCTAGCCTTAATTCTTTTCACGGTCTAACAAAATGAATCCTAATCCCATCATAATTCCTTTTTGTTAAACCTAACCTTGAGCCTTAAAATTGGGCTTTCCAATATTACCCTCACTAACTCCTCCTGAATTGTCCAATTTGCCCTTAGTTAACTTATATTTATTTAAATTAATAACAATAGAAATATATTCATATTATATACTATTATTTAAATAAGTAATCCAAAATCCATAATTCTCATTATTTCACAACAACCACAGAAAATAACCAAAAATGCAAATATTCATATTTAAATAAATTAAATAAATATTCCAAGAATTTGGGGTGTTACAGTTTGTGTATAGTGACTTTTGTTCTCATTTTATTTATGAGAGAAGCTTCTTGATCCTTCCATTTATCTCTACGGTTCTGTTATTATCTGTTGAACTAGAATCAAGGGGGAGATTTCCCTGAAGCATATATACATGTTTGCATTTTACATTATCATTTTCATTTGCATAGTAGGTGTTCCAAAAGCTTTCAATCTTATCTCTGCTTGGTTTCCTGTATCAGTTGACAGGATTGCAGATCCAGGTTTCCACGGATATACAACTCAAGGGAATCAACAAAAAGTAATGGATCAGGTTTAGGCTAAATTGCAGGAAGTCAAAGCTCGCATGGCCCAGTTTATGGAGCTGATGCAGAATGTTGCCAACGGGCAGGAACAATTAAGAACTATGGTCCAACCGCCGATAGCACAGGTGGATGAAGAGGGCGTCTTGTATGGAGGATGTGGTGTTATTCCTCCACCGATTGTTGGATCGATTCCACAGGGTATTCCCACTGTTGCCATACCTCCGGGCGGAGGTGCTGTGAATGAAAATGGTAATGTTGCTGGTGGAAGTATGTGTGTTGTGCATGAGGCTGCTGATCCTCATTGGGAAGATCACCAGGATGATGTCTTATCCATGAAAGATATGAAGGGTGGTTGGCCAACTGAAGCTGACAGAAGGTTTAAACTGATCGAGTATAAAATGAAGTCTTACGAGAATCAGATTTCTTTGGGGATTGACATGTCAGATTTGGGACTGGTGCCAAGGGTCAGGATTCCCCCAAAGTTCAAGGTACCAAATTTTGACAAGTACAAAGGGACAACCTGACCTAGAGTACATCTCTGGGCATATTTCAGAAAGATGTGTGCATACTCCGATGATGAAAAGCTGTTAGTGCACTTTTTCCAAGACAGTCTGGCGGAGGCGTCTTTGGAATGGTATATGGAGCTTGACAAGACTCATATCCGTAGCTGGAGAGAATTGACCTAGGCCTTTGTTTGCACTATCAGTATAACAATGATATGGCACCAAACAGGGTACAATTACAGAGTCTGTCACAGAAGAATAATGAAAGCTTTAAAGAGTATGCCCAGAGATAGCGAGATTTAGCAGTGAGGCTGCAACCTTCTATGGTGGAAAGAGAATTAATCGATATGTTCATGGCTTCATTGCCTGGTATGTATTTTAAGAAGTTGATAGGCTATATGTCTGCGGGTTTTTCTGATCTGGTGATGGCTGGTGAAAGAATCGAAAGTGGCATTAAGTCCGGGAAGATTCCAAATGGTGGTGGATCCTCTTCGGGAGGAACGAAGAAGCTATATTCAGCAAACCTTAAGAGGAAGGAAGGGGATGCTAATGTTATTTATCACAAGGGTAAAGGTAGAGCACAATCTTATTATCATCAATAAGTTGCTATTGTAGCTATCCCGGTTGCACCTCAGTAATAAGTTAACGCTCCGCGATCTTACGTTGGCAGACAAATAATGAATAATAGACAGTTTGAGACCTCCGATGTCGTATTCTTAATTGTTACAACATCTGTTGCAGTTGAAACTTATTCAAAAGAGAATCTTGGCACCTCTCACTAGTGCACCGCCTCTTGGTTATGATGCGAATGCTAGATGCAAATTCCATTCAGGCGCCCCAGGCCATAATATTGACAACTGCAAAGCCTTCAAGCACAAAGTTTAGGACTTACTTGACTAAAAGTCTATCAACTTCACCAACAAGGGGCCTAATGTGAATCAAAACCCGATGCCGAATCATGGGGTGACGAGAGCTAATGTTGTTATCTAGGAGAAAGGTTGAACTTGATAATTGATGTTGGGGATTTGAAGACTCCGTTGAGTTTTATGAAGGCTAATTTGTTGAAGAAGGGAGTGTTTTCGGGGTGTTCTACTGACTGCTCAGAATGTGAAGTGAAACCTGAGGGATGTGATCTTTTGAAGAAGGGTATTCAGAAAATGATTGATGACGGTTGTCTATAATTCGATAGGGTCGTAGAAGAAGACATTAAGGATAAGGTGTGTAATGATGGAAGCACAATTTCTACAATTTTAATTCCCTACTGGATAACCAATATTTTAGTGCATGCCAAGCCAGCGCTGGTTATCATTAATGTTCTTGAACTTGTGTCGTATGAGAGCACTAAAGCCATCCCATGGAACTATGGGGCAGAGGTGTTTTGTAATGGATAGAAGCAGGAATTGACAGGGTCGTCGTATGGTGGTTTTTCGGTTGAAATATAGTTGGTGTCGGCGGTATCACTAGAAGTGTCAGGATCATTTCCCCACCGGAGGTTCATACTGATAAGAATGACAAAGGGAAGGGTAAGGCAGTAACTGAGGAGAACATCCAACAACAAACTGGTAATGATGTTTTTTCGAAGACCTAGAGGAATTTATGAGACTCATTCGAAAAAGTGACTACAAGATCGTGGCTCACTTAAATCAGACTCCTTTGAAGATTTCTATTATGTCATTGTTATTGTATTCGGAGGCACAACGCAATGCTTTATTGAAAAAATTGAGTTTAGCATATGTACCCCGGGAGATTTCTATTAATCTGTTGGAGGGGGTAGTAGAACATGTAACCGCTGGTAATGGTTTAGGTTTTACAGACCTAGATTTAACTCCTTCTCGGAGAAACCATAACCATGCTATATATATTTCAATGGAGTGCAGAGGGTCCCTACTGTCACATGTCCTGGTTGATACAGGATCATCCCTTAATGTACTACCCAAAAAGGAATTGATGAAGCTAGACACCCAGGGGATGATCTGTACGCCCAATGATTTGGTGGTAAGAGCATTTGATGGCTCTAAAAGATTAGTGCTCAGGGAGATCACAAAGCCTATTCAGGTAGGACCGAAGATCTTTGGAGCAACATTCTACATTATAGATATCTAGCCAGCCTACAACTATCTGCTTGGTCGGCCATGGGTACATGTTGCGGGAGCAGTCATATTAACTATGCATCAGAAGTTGAAGTATATGATGGAGGGTAAATTTGTTACAGTATGCGGTGAAGAGGATATTGTGGTTAACCATTTTCCATCCTTTAAATACATTGAGGTGGACGGGGAGATCCACGACACACTCTTCCAGAACACTGACATTGCCTCCAGGAATCTGTGGGGATAAAAGAACTATGACATTGCCACCAGACAACCACAGATCGATAAACATCTATTATCGCCGCCAGACACACATAAATCTGATAAAACAATTGACATCACCGTCAAATAACCACAATTTTGGTACACCTCTGACATCGCCGTTAGAAAACCGAAACATCCAACACCGCCGTCAGAAAACCAAATAATCTGACATCGCCGCCAGAAAACCAAAACATCCAACATCGCCGCTGGAAAACCAAATAATCTGACATCGCCGCCAAAAAACCAGAACATCCGACATCGCCACTGGAAAACCAAATAATCTGACATCGCCGCTAGAAAACCAGAACATTCGACATTGCCGCCGGAAAACCAAATAATCCGACATCGCCACCAGAAAACCAAAACATCCGACATCGCCGCCGGAAAACCAAATAATCTGACATCGCCGCCAGAAAACCAGATAATCTGACATCGCCGCCAGAAAACCAGAACATCCAACATCACCGTCGGAAAACCAAATAATCCTGATAAAAGATCCTGACATCGCCGCCAATAAACAAGAATTCGAGGAACACCTGACATCACCGTCAGACAAACACCAATCTGCTGGAACATCTGACATCACCGTCAGACAAACCAATAAGTAGATAACGTTCTGACATCGCCGTCAGAAAACCATACATCTGATAAGAGAACCTAACCTCGCCGCCAGATGACCATCAATCTATGAGACTTCTGACCTCGCCGTCAATAAAAGTAGCAACATCTGACATCGCCGCCAAATAATCACAAAGTAGAATAAACATCTGACTTCGCCGCCAAACAAAACCCAATGTTAAGAAAATACCTGACATCACCGCCAAGCAAACATCATGTTGATAAACATTTGACATCACCGTCAAAACACCATAGAGTAAACAAAGATCTGGCATCGCCGTCAGTAAAACACAAAGTCCGAGAAACATCTGACATCACCGTCAAGCATCTGCAAACTTGAGAAACATCTAACATCGTCGTCAGGCATCTGCAGGAGATAAAAATTTTGCATCGGACCCAAAGATAAGAGCATCTGACATCGCTGTCAGGCCTTCGCTAAATAAAAGTGAGCATCAAGAGTCTTACGAAGTTAAAATCATTCGAGGGTAACAATCACAAGGAAACTCTGCTCGGGAAATAACATAGGCCGGGATCTAGACATCCCGCGGGCAAAGATAACATCCAATCACAAGATACACCTGAAACAGAGAGATAACAACCTGGCTTATGTTTCACATGCATATGTTTGAAAATGGCGTAATGATCCATAAGAAATGGAAATGCTACGTGTAGGGTAGATGCCATGCACACATGCAGATGCAACAGAACTGAATCAACAAAATAAATGCTAAAGATACAGAAACCATCCTGCTGGGGGAAAAGGAACAAATCTGCTGGGGAAACCACCTTCCTCCCACTTTTTAGGGATTGCTCCGCTAGGGACGAACCTGCCTTGGCTGTAGATTACTCAGTAGGGAGAAAACCCAATCACAACTCACTGGGGAGTGCGTACAAACATGCACTTTGCGGGGATTAAATGTGCACCAACTACCGAGGGAAAGCGTACCCGCTACCTGCTCACTTAAACTGCATACAACTCTACTAGGGATAGAGATGCAAACTCCGCTTGCTGAAGAAACAGACTCCGGCTGGAGATAAAACAAATTTCGTCCATACCTCTTTGCCCCAAGGGTAATGACCCTGTAAAAATGAACAAACAGACAAGATACTACGCAAACGGAACTATCTCAGACATCATTCGCGACATTGTTCAATTAATTCAAAGTCTTAACAATTCAAAGTTTTAACAATTATGTACGTGCAAGTTTATCAAAACATTGGGCGTTTTTCACAAACAAAACAATAAAAGTTAAAACGAAGCAAACAAGATACTGAATAGTATATGTTTATTGATAGATGGCCTGTAAATAGGCAAAGTTTTACAACAGATGCAACCCCTGAAAAGAGGAAGTTGTGTAAAACAAATACAGATATGCACAGAAATATACAAAAGTGTACAAAAATGTCAGTAATTTGGCACAAACAAGCACCATGAGTTGATCCCTCTATGACTCACCTGACTTTGACGCTTTCCCGATGCTTCGTCTTCAGAAGAGATTGATTTGGATAACGGCCCTCAGGTTCTCCCAATCCACTAAGCAATGAAGTTCAAATGCAGACCGCAATCATTTGCTTTTCAATCCCTAACTTTTGCCTGAACCGCCCTTTCGGGTTTTCGATTCACCGAAATACCCTTTTTTGCCAAAGTCGCCTTTTCAGGTTTTCGACTTTGCGGGTTTACACCTTTTCATTTTTATCCCTAATTTTTTCCTGAAACCCAATCTATTTTTTATGGTTCACCGGGATGCCCCATTTTTGCTTGGATATTCTTCTTCCTTTCCAGCGGGTCTCTTTAAGAAAAGTATTTTTTAACTATGTCTGCGTTCACAGGGGATGTAAAATCCTCGCCATCCATGGTGGATAACAACGAGGCTCCTCTCGAGAATACCTTTCGAACAACATATGGACCTTCATAGATGGGAGTCCATTTGCCCCTGTGATCTGATTGCGGTGGGAGAATCTTTTTCAACACAAGATCGCCCGTCTGAAAGCTTCGAGGGTGCACCTTCTTGTCGAAAGCTTTCTTCATCCAGCTCTAATACAACCGACTGTATGCGATAGACGCTAGCCTCTTCTCATCCATCAGGCTAAGCTGATTCAATCTATTCTTTATCCATTCTGCCTCATCGAGCTTGACGTCGACCAGAACTCTCAAAGAAGGGATCTCGACCTCTAATGGTAGGACAACTTCCATACCATATACCAGCGAGAAAGGAGTTGCCCCAGTTGATGTGCGTACCGTCATACGATAACCGTGAAGAGCAAAGGGCAACATCTCATGCCAATCCTTGTAAGTAACAACCATCTTTTGCACTATCTTTTTGATATTCATGTTGGCCGCTTCAACAACGCCATTCATCTTCGGACGATAGGGAGATGAGTTGTGATACTCGATTTTGAAATTCTGGCACAATTCCTTTATCATCTTATTGTTCAAGTTCGAACCATTGTCCGTAATGATTCGCTCGGGTATTCCATATCTGCAGATGATGTCCTTCTTTATGAACCGGGCTACGACTTGCTTTGTGACATTGGCATACGAAGCTGCTTCAACCCACTTGGTGAAGTAATCAATGGCAACCAAGATGAAACGATGACCATTGGATGCGGTTGGCTCAATCTTGCCAATCATATCAATGCCCCACATGGAGAAAGGCCATGGGGACGCCATAACATTCAATGGGTATGGTGGTACATGAATTTTGTCTGCATAAATATGGCATTTATGGCATTTCTTCACAAATTTGAAACAATCTGACTCCATAGTTAGCCAATAATACCCCGCTCGCAACAACTTTCGAGACGTAGCATGCCCGCCGGCATGTGTACCAAAAGTACCCTCGTGGACCTCTTCCATGAGCAACGCTGCTTCCTTTTCCTCCACGCATCTCAACAACGCCAAATCATGGTTCCTCCTGTAAAGCACACCATCCGGGTTCAGATAAAAGTTACCAGAGAACCTCCTCAAAGTCTTCTTATCCTGAGTTGAAGCCCCTGGTGGATACTCTTGCTTCTTGAGGAAGTTCTGTATATTATAAAACCATGGCTTGCCATCAGCAGCCTCCTCAATCGCGAATACGAAAGCGGGCCTATCAAGGCGAGAGATGACTATTCTTGGAGCGTCATTCTAAAAATTCACTTTATACATCGAAGATAGCGTTGCCAAAGCGTCTGCCATCTGATTCTCTGCTCGCGGCACATGGTGAAACTCTACCCTGTCAAAGAAGGGTAACAACCTCCTTGAATAATCTTTGTAGGGAATTAGATTTGGCTGACGAGTTTCCCACTCTCCCATGATCTGATTAACCACTAGTGCTGAATCGCCATATACATCCAAGTTCTTGATTCTCAAATCAATAGCCTCTTCCAGACCCATGATGCACTCCTCTTACTCGGCTTCATTATTAGTGCAAGGGAATATCAACTTGGTGATGAAGGGAATATGAGTATCGTGAAGAGTTGTAATGATTTCCCCAATTCCACTACCATAGGAGTTGACAGCTCCGTTGAATATCATATGCCACTGAGAACCTTTCTCTGGACCTTCATCGGGTAATGGCTCTTCACAGTCTTTCGCCTTAAGAAACATGATGTCTTCGTCAAGAAATTCAAACTTCATCGGTTTATAGTCTTCGATTGGTTGTTCAGCAAGGTACTCTGACAGAACATTTCCCTTGATGGCTTTGTAGGAAACATATTGTATATCGTACTCTGTCAGTACCATCTGCCACCTGGCAATTCTTCCTGAGAGCGCTTGCTTCTCGAAGACATACTTGATCGGATCCATCTTCGAAATTAGCATGGTTGTATGATAAAGCATATATTGTCTCAAATGTTTGGCAGCCCAAGCAAGTGCGCAACATGTTTTCTCGAGCATTGAGTAACGGGACTCACAGTCTGTGAACTTTTTACTCAGATAATAGATTGCATGCTCTTTTCTTGCAGTCTCTTCGTGTTGACCGAGAACACAACCCATAATGTTCTCAAGAACAGTTAAGTACATGATTAAAGGACTTCCAGCTACTGGGGGTATCAGTATCGGATGCTCCTGCAAATATTCTTTTATCTTATCAAATGCTTTTTGACAATTTTCATTCTAGACGACCGCCTGATCTTTCTTTAGCAATTTAAACAAAGGTTCACATGTGGCTGTGAGATGAGATATGAACCGAGCAATGTAGTTCAATCTCCCCAAGAAACCACAGACCTCCTTTTCTGTTTTCGGCGCTGGCATATCTTGTATAGCTCTTATTTTTGCAGGATCGACCTCGATTCCTTTTTCACTGACAATGAACCCCAATAACTTTCTGGACCGAACTTCAAAAGTGCATTTATTTGGATTCAACCTCAATCTGAACTTCCTGAGCCTCTCAAACAGCTTCAACAAGTTAACCAGATGCTCTTCCTCTGTCTGCGACTTTGCTATCATGTCATCAACATAGACTTCAATCTCATTATGAATCACATCATGGAACAAAGTGACCATAGCCCGCTGGTAGGTTGCCCCTACGTTTTTCAACCCAAAAGACATTACCTTGTAACAGAAAGTTCCTCACAGCGTAATAAACATCATTTTCTCCATATCTTCCAGTGCCATCTTTATCTGATTATAACCCGAAAAACCATCCATGAAGGAAAATACAAAGTATTGAGCAGTATTGTCGACCAATATGTCAATGTGAGGGAGCGGGAAGTAATCCTTTGGGTTCGCCTTATTCAAATATCTGTAATCTACACACATACGTACCTTACCGTCCTTCTTAGGTACAGGCACGATGTTGGCGACCCACGGAGGGTAAGTTGTAACGGCTAAAAATCCTGCATCCAACTGCTTCTGGGCTTCTTCTTTGATTTTCACAGCCATATCGAGTCTTGTCCTTTTAAGCTTCTGCTTGACTGACAGACATTCCTCGCGCAACGACAAGCGATGAACCACTATATCAGTGTCAAGCCCAGGCATATCTTCGTACGACCAAGAAAATATGTCACTATACTCTCAAAGCATCTTAACCAATCTTTGCTTGATGTCACTCTGCAGCGCAGCCCCTATCTGAATGTTTCTGACAACTTCTTCAGAACCTAGATTGATAACCTCGATTTCCTCCTGATGAGGCAGAATGATCTCTTCTTCTTATTTCAAGAGTCTAGCTAGCTCTTCAGGCAAGTCTTCATCTTCATCAATCTCTTCTTCAGCTTGATATATCGGTTGATCGAAGTCAAAGCAAGTCATAGGAGGTTTTGAATCGGTGTCATCTACAATAGGAATCCTGCAATAAAAATGGTTAAATGTTTCAAATGATATGAAAACAAGTACAAACCACATTGCCATTTTATTGTGAGAAACAAAAATAAGAAAGACAAGGATCAGAAAATTTGAATGAGAAAAATGCCCTTTGATTAATTGATAAATCAATGTTCAAACATAAACAATAAGGCCCTGAAACAAAAATGTTATGCTTCGGGTAGAACATAGGGTAGTACAATAATCAGGAAAACAAAGCATTAATGTTCTGTTGTCACTTGAGCTAATTCTTCAATAGACCAGTTGCGCAGACTTTGTCCTGGAGTGCATGGCTTGATCCAAGCATCCATATCACAATCACTATCTCCCTCTTCGTCTGACACAACATAGATCTTTTCGAAGATGACTCCTCCTTTAGTGAACTGCACAGGTCCTTTATAGTGCGGCGCGCTCTGCGAGGATAAAGAAGATGACGGGCGGTACCCCAAACCAAATTTGTCTTGCTTGTGGGGAATCTCCAATACCTGGTCCCAACCTTGCGCTGTCCCAGCCTGTACTGCTGCTTGGGCCTCTTTAAAATAAGACATGGCCACTTCTGGCGCTTTGCTCACAACAGGAGATTTATCTTTAATCTTGACTGTTTCAAAAGCTTGACAAAGGGTTTCATGTATTTCTCCGTCCAACTCGACGTACTTGAAGGATGATAAGTGACTGATCATTATATCCTCTTCCCCGCACACTGTAACAACACTACCGCCAACCATATACTTTAGCTTTTGATGCAACGTCGAGGTCACAGCTCCTGCTGAATGAATCCATGGACAGCCTAATAAAAAACTGTAGGCAGGCTGGATGTCCATAATGTAGAACACTGCATAAAATACTTTCGGTCCCACCTGAATGGGCAATGTCACTTCCCCGAACACAGACCTTCGGGTACCATCAAAAGCGCGCACCACCAAATCACTTGGCGTGCAAATCAATCCCTGCATGTCCAACTTCATTAGGGCTTTCTTTAGAAGTACGTTCAAGGATGATCATGTATCCACGAGTACATGAGACATAACAGCCCCTCGGCATTCTAATGATATGTGCAACACACAGTTATGGTTTCTGCCCCTTGGCGTCAAATCCAAGTCTGTAAACCCCAAGCCATTCCCTGCATTTACGTGTGCGACAACCCCTTCGAGTTGATTAACCGAAATTTCTTGCGGCACGTAAGCAGTGTTCAGTATTCTTAACAACGTGTTCCTATGTGCCTCAAAACATAGTAATAAAGACAGGACTGATATCTTAGAAGGAGTTTGCTGTAGGTGATCGACTATCTTGTAGTCACTCTTTCGTATCAGCCTCATAAACTCTTCTGCATCCTTTAACAAAGATTCCTTCTCTCCAGCCTGAGAAGTTTCCTCTACCACAACTTTACTTTTCCCTTTGTCAACCTTATCAATAACCACTTCAGGTGATGAAAAGACCCGGCCACTGCGGGTAATTCCTCCTGCTCCCACAAGATTATCTACTGAATCCGCATAAGGGCCACTCAAATCAAGTTTCTGTCCGTTGCAATACACTTCAGCTTCGTAATTCCACGAAATAACCTTGGTGCTTTCAAACGGTATGGGACCTACTTTAGTTATGGTTATTGTTGGTGGTTTTGGCGCATAGATGGTAACGGTTTTGTACGGAATGGAAATTGTTGCAATCTCATCCCTTTCATCAAATACCAACTCTTCAGACCTTCTTTCAACATACCGGTCAAACTGCAAGGTTCCACTATCCATCATATCTTAAATATAGCCTTTCAACTTCCCACATCCCTCAGGACTACTCAGACACTCAACACAATCTTCAGTGCAACCTGGGAAAACACCCCCCCCTTCAACAATCTAGCTTTCACAAAGCTCAAAGGTGTCTTCAGCTCATTAACATTTGTTACCAAATCTAGAACATCCTCCTCAATAATTGCATTGACCCTAGATTGCCCATGATTTGGCATGAGATTTTGTACGACATTAGGAACATCATTGGAGAAGTTAATTGCTTTACTATCAATCACGTCCTGCACTTTATGCTTAAAGGCTTTACAATTATCGATGTTGTGCCCCGGGGCACCTGAATGAAGCTCACAGCGAGCGTTTGCGTCATACCAGGGCGGAGGAGGCCCAGCCAAGAGAGCCATAGTCCTCTTGTGAATCAACTGCAGTTGCAACAAAGCTTGCAATAGCTGAGAATATGGCATGAGAGGCACGTCAAAATGTCTATTCACTGTCGCCCGGCCTCAGTCCTGATACCTTCTATAACCATGCTGCGGTTGTTGTTGTTGTGGTGGTTGTTGCTGAACTGTGGGGATTGTAATGCTGGCAATCTACTGTTGCTGACGGTTCTGTCCTCTACCTCTCCCACGAGAACTGGACACTGAATTGGTATCACCCTCTCGTTTCTTATTACCGAACATCTTCTTACCTCCTCCAGTTGAGGGTATTTCACCAGCATTTATCTTCCCTAACTTGATACCATTTTCCACCCTCTCTCAGGTGATGATTAAGCCAGAGAAACTACCCGACATGCTACTAATAAGCTTCTCATAATACACGCCAGGCAGAGTGGCGACAAACATATCAATGAGCTCCTGTTCCACCATGGGCGGCTGCACCTTGGCTGCTAACTCTCGCATTCTCTGCGCATACTCTTTGAAACACTCATTGTTCCTTTGTGAAAGGTTCTGAAGCTGGACCCTGTTAGGAGCAAGGTCACTGTTGTATTGATAATGTTTCACAAAGGCCTCGGCTAAGTCCCTCCAACTGCGGACATTCACGGGCTCCAGACTCATATACCATTCCAATGAAGGACCAGACAAACTGTCCTGGAAGAAATGCATGAGCAATTTCTCATTGTCTGAGTAGGCAGACATCTTACGGTAGTAGGATCTCAGATGAACTCTCGGGCAGGTGGCACCCTTGTATTTGTCAAAGTCTGGGACTTTGAACTTCGGCGGCACTCTTAGGTCCAGGATCAGACCCAGGTTAGCCATGTCAAGGCCCATGGAGTTTTGACTTTCAAGAGACTTCATTTTTCTTCAATCATCTTGATCCTCTTATCAGCTTCAGAGGGTAACTCAGCAGCCACAACCCTTGGCGAGAACACGTCATCTTGCCTGTATTTGTTCCAGAGGTGATCCATATTACCATCTATAGCACAAGTGTTGTCATGACCATAACCATTCCTATTAACGTTACCACTTCCAACATTACCAAGACCAGTGTTGGTGAAACCTACAGCATTACCGGCACCAGCAGCATTACCACTCCCTCCAGCGGTAGGGATAACCAAAGTAGGCATGGAGTTATCAGCTCGAGGAGTCTCAACATGTGGGGGATTAGCAACGTTTCCACCATGCAACACACCGTTGCCATCAACACGTGTAATCAAGGGCTGCACTAGAGTACGTAGTTGCTCTTGTCCATTAGCCACTCCCTGCATTACCTCCATGAACTAGGCCATCAGGTCCCTCATTTCCTACGTCTCTGCTTGCATCTGTTCCATTACTCTCTTCTGATTTCCCCTAGTCGCATACTGAAGATTCGTTCGATCGGCAATCCTAAAACACACTACGAACCACAAGACAATAAGATTAACAGTTCTGATGCACCTGCAATGCGAAAATGCAAAATGCAAACATGTATGTATGCAATAGGGAAATTTCCCCCTCGGTTCTAGTTTCCGGGAGAAACACAACAATGGAGAACCTTACGGACAAGCATATAACAGAAACTCCTCGTATATAATCACAGGCCAACAGGCAATGTACAAACAAAAACTGAGTACAAAAAAGGAAGGACCTCAACCAACAAGTCTGGTGATGGTCAGTACAACAAGCAATAACATCAAACTACAGCAAATAAACAAGATAGTCAAGCTGGATGATGAGACCGAAAGTCCTCTAGCAACTCTAGCGTCTCAGGATGCTCTGGCCTAGCAAGTAGTCCCTGAATAAGTAACTCTTGATGACTAACAGTATATTGTAGACTCTCAACATGGTCTTCCCAATCTCCTTCCCCGAAGCATGCCTCAAGCCTGCATCTCTTGGAATCAGCTCTCAACCTGCAGTCTTTCAAGTTTGCAATGGCTTTGTTCAGTCTATACTCACTATCCCGTCTGAGTGATGCCTCTTCTGCGATCTTCTCGTCTTTGGCATTGAGCTGCGTCCTCAACTTGCTGATCTGTAGCTTTAACTTGTCCTCGCGCTCTTTGTTATTGGTGAGCGTAGCATTCCATTGGTTCTCAAACTTAGAAATCTTCAAGTAAGCTCTATCCAAATCTTCCTTCTTGGAGGCAAGAACACTATTAACAGCCTTGAAATCTAAACCCAAACGTTCCCGAGAATTGGTCTCCTTGGTCAGATCCATACCCAATTTGTTTACAAGCTCAGTTTGTTTCTTGAAGGAATGAACAACCTCAATCTTCTCACTTCGAAGCTGAATGATTTCTTTCTCCAACTCTTCATTAGCTTTTCTCAACTCTTCCTTCTCAAACAATAACTGATTGTACTTCTAAATGTCTACAGTAGTGGGTTCCTCAATCATGAGAGGATACATAGGCTTCACATACGGAAACGGCATCAGAAACTTCGCAGCTCTCTCATGAATCCAAGCCAAGTAAGGGTCATATGCTCGACTATCACTCATCCCCAATAAGGCTTTTCCTTTCCTATGAATGTTGTTCCAAGCATGCACAAGTCTGCCTAAAGTCTCACGCTCCAATAATTCGGTGAGATACAGAGATTCTTGTATCTCCTCTTCCTTAGGAGGACCCCTCAGCGCGTATCCGAACTGCCTAACCAACAAAGACGGGTTATAGTTGATACACCCTTTCCTTCCGACCAAAGGGACATTAGGAAATCCACTACAACTATAAACAATCTTTGTACCCAGCATATTCTTATTGAACCAGGTGATGTTCTCAACTGATAAACCCATTAACCTTTCTGACCATTCTGACGTACCAGCAGTAGCAACAAAAGGACCGGTTTTGGGCATATGACTAGCAAGCCACTTGCACAGCAAAGGAACACAACATGACACATTCTTCCCTCTTTGGTTCTCATTCTTGTAGTGCACAGAATGATAAACATCACCGATTAACGTAGGTACTAGGTTCCCTGAAGCTAGTATGTAAAAAGCATCTACATCCACGAAGTCCGGGAGATTAGGGAACAATATAATGCCATAGATACACAGAGCTAAGATGGCGCTAAATACGATCCAACATCCATCCTTGGCACATTACTGAGCTTTCTCAACCAAACAAGGCAAAGGAAATCCAAACATCCAACTTCTCTTGAGCATCTTTCCTTCTAACTCCGAGGCCTCCAAATGCAGAATGACGACGAGCTTATCCAACTTAGGCTCAACATCCGTATGGAAGAACGACATCTGATCTAGAATGGACACATTCAACAAAACAGAGTACTCCTCCAGAGTGGGAGCCAGGACATAATCAGGGAAGACGAAGCACCTCAGCTGGGCATCATAGAACTGGAGAAGAGTGTAGAGACCACTGATCTCATATGCAGAAGGCTTACAGACACATCTCAACAACCTTCCATAAGACTTCCTAAAATTTTCCATTACTGCCTTATCAGCCATGGCAATCAAACTCAACAACGGACCGATATCTGGAGCTGGAAACTTGTAGGGCATAGTCCTCTTCAGGGGTTCCATGTCGGGAATAAACCAGAAGATCACTAGAATTAGGGGGAAATATGCACCTGCAACATAAATACACGTTAATGAAATGCAATATGATAATGCAAATGCAGATGCAAAGATGCAAATAGGGGACCAATATTGATGTGCTGTATTTGGAGAAGAACTAGCGCTTCACTTTAACAAGAACACTAGCATAGCTCTGAGAATAGGACCCATTAATATCAAGAACACAGATTCACACTGTAAAAAACCGAGTAATCTGAAAGCCAAAGTTTCTTGCATAACCCAATCCCTCTCACAGGTATGGACCTATCCACTGATAAGGTTTGGTATCCTATGCGTTCATCAGCGTCACAGACTTTCGAGAAATGATGATACGTTCACCATTTCTGGTTTGGCATCATCATCTCCCGAAGAGGCCTCACTTAGCTGAATAAAAAATGATCGGTCCCCAGAGTCGAAAATTCTCAAATCCAAAATCCCGTCAGATCCTCAGGATCGGAAAGGAAATCGTCAAAGAGAATCTCATCTGAGCATGAATTTCATGGGGAACTGTGTCTGCTCAGCAAACATGCCTTCCACTAGTCTCCACTACTAATACTAGGTTTGTACTCAAGCCCGGGTCCGACTTATCACTCAATGGAACTTCCCCTTCCCACAACACAACAATAATAATATATGATGCTGAAAATAAATGTGGGAAAATAAAATGTGAAAGTAAATAAAGCACATATATACAACACCCAAAAGATAAACAAGCAAGCGCTAGGATTGACTCGCATAGGGAACCAGATCCCCAGCAGAGTCGCCAGCTGTCGCAACTGCGAAAAACACCTGGCGGAAAACAGAAGAGTCACCACCTTTCGTTATTTATCCCAAAGAGAGGGAAAGGAAACGATCGTAAAAACCTAACAAAAAAGGGAAAAACAGTTCATCGCAACCAAGTTTGGATTCGGGAGTCGGTTACACAAGGGGAAGGTATTAACACCCCTCACGTATGTCGTACTCGATGGGATCCACGCTTTGTTTTCTATCTAAAAGGGTGTGTTGAAACTATCTAGCTAAAGGTCAAGGTACAAAAGAAGAAGAAAAAAAGGAGACTCAGCAGAGCATCACCGCTCTGTGCCTACGTATTCCCTCGTGCAATGGGAAATTCAGAGTCAATGTAGTTCGGCTAACTACGGGTGAAAGGGGGGTAAGGTTGCTCGCCAAGACATCGCGTCTTATGCCTACGTACTTTCATCTGGTATGAAAGATCAGAGCAAACGTAGTTCAGGTTGAAGAGAACATCGGTTGGTTTAAAAGTTTTTAGGCCCGAGTAGGATTAACAAGTAGTTCCAGCAGTTGGTGTATGCAGCTCGACCATTAGCGACTTAGGCGTTACCGTTTGCGGTAGAACTAAGATTTAACAACACTCTTTTATCTGAAAAGATTTTCCTTGATTAAAATCCCGAAGGATGAAAAAGATTTGAAGTGTTTTTGTGTTTTTTAGAGAAGAAGTGTTTTGATTAAATGTTTATAATGTATGTTGTACCAATGTCTAAAACCTAGGAGAGAATGCGTCGCATATCGTCCTAAGGACATATACTAAACACTCTAGGCAGTAGAGAGGTAACCACTCAACCACCATTTCCCAAGTACAAGGCTCATGGCACAACATCCATTATCATTATTAAGTATGTTAAGATTGTATGAAGATGAGAAGAGAAGAAAGGACCTAAAGGGAGACTAATCAATCCTAAAAGTTGTCATGCAGAGTGGACTTAGGGTTGGGATACGAAAGGGGACTACCTAATGTTAGCATGCATAGTTCGAACCCTAATGTCTATAACCATCCTTTAAAAAAGAAGGTTAGGTCCTAAGGGGAACATGGAAAAAAGGAAACAAAGGGAGAAGAAAACAACACAAGCAAGATGCAAACATGAAAATGCACATTTAAAATGGTGGGAGGGAGGAAAAATGTGTGGGGCAGCAGCTGCCACAAGCTCGTCTCGGCCTCAACAGTGGTGCAAGAATGATGCAAACATGGAAAGGAAAGCCATAGATGGAAACAAACAAACATGCAAACAGTGGTGCAAGAATGATCACATAATCAATTAACCAACAACATATATACAGATCCAAACAGCATCAACACAGATCATACAAATTAAAATGCAGCAAATCAATCAAAAATGAAAATCATCATGATGAACATGCAATTAAGCTAAAAACAGAATCAAATCGAGAATTTCCAACCTACGAAGCAGAGATTTGCTTCAGTTGATGTTGATTTGCTGGAAATGAATAGATCGAAGCAAGAAACCTGGAATACTTCAAGATCCAAGCTAATCTTTGTAGTAGAGATGTAGATCCTTCAATATTAAGCCAAATTGCTTCAAATGATCACTTCTAGCTTCACTCCAAACTTCAGATCTGGATTTGCACGAAAATTGAGTGAAGAAACTGATCTAATGGAGATGGTAGATGAAGGTTTAAGCTCAAGAATTAATGGATTCCAATGAAGAATCAATTAATTCAATGGAACCTCCAATACTCATGCCTCCTTGTTGTACCCCAAAATTTTCCCAACCTTTTTCTTTACTTGGCTTGTGTTTCATTTCATTTCTTTAGCATTTGCATCTGCATAGCATTGTCTTTTGCAGGGGATCAAGGGAAGTGTGACATCCAAGATAAAGTTATCAAGGGTTTCAAGCTCAAGCAAGAGTGCTTACTTAAGTCATCCAATGCTTATACTCATCAAGAAGAGGTCAAAGTTCTCTGAAGGAGAAGATTGACAAGTGTTGTTTACCCCCTATCTTGGAGGGCAATTGAAGATCATCAGGGGTCCACAAGGCCATGGTTATGGAAAAGATAGATTGGAGAAGCTCATTGAATGATTTTGAAGTCATTAGGGAGCTTATCTAAGTGGTTATATCACTTGCAAGAGGTTGCAGGCAAAGGTTGTGCACCTAGGGTTTCATCTATTTAGTGCAAGGTCAACTATGGGCTTGGAGGAGTGGGAGACTTGGTTCCAAGTCATTGGAGTCATAAGAAGTTATGTTGAGACATCTAGTATGTCATATCAATTTCAAATCAAGGAGGATCAACAGTCTAAAAAGTTACTAAATTAGGGTTTCAGAGGATTTCAGTGTAAAATCCCCTTCTTAAGTGTCTAACTTCAAGAACCATTTACCTCAAAATAAAAGTTGAATCTCATTTTCTTGTAAACATGAGACTTGTATGGAATTTTCTTAGCTTTATTTTGAGTACTAGAACTCATCCGTTGGGTTTGTGGAACTCAAGTTATGATGCCATCAAGTTATGGGTCTCAGATGAACATATTTTTCAGTCAACAAAAGTCAACTCACTTCCAAGGCACTTTTGACGTAGAATCATGTTTCTTCTCAACTTTTGATGAACATGAAAGTTATTCCTCATGATCTTATATTTCCAAAAAGTCCTATAAGTCCTTCATATCATTTTTGGAACTCAAGTTATGAAGCTTGCAAGGCAAGGGTATTTTGGGAAACTTGGATTATAGGTCATTTTGATTATGGGTCATTCTCATGCACTTAAGTACCTCAAATGGAACTTCAACCAACATGAAAGTTATCCCAAATGACTTCAATTTCATCATGGAACTCAATATTGTTGTGAATTATGCATGGTTATGGACATTGGTGAAGAAATTCAAGTGAAAATTGAACTTTTAAAGGTGAATTCAATTGAACAAGTTATAGGACTTTTTCATGCCATGTTTTGATTCAAAATGGTTCACAATTCTCCAACAAGCAAAATTCACAAAAGAACTTTGGTTTATGAGGTGAAAAACACGTGAAATTTGAAGTTACTTCACAAAGAAGGTTGTCATCCAAACTCCATAATTGGACTACATGAAAGCCCAATTCCATTCCATGTTACAATTCAAGTCACAAGCTGCAAGACCAAATGAAATTCATGAGTGTAGCAAGCTAAATTCACGTGTGCATGAATCACTTACCATTTTTGGGCATTTTGCAAAATCATCCAAATGAGGCTTCATGGGCCTCCAATTTCCTCACATACCTTTAATATAAAAGCTCCAAGTTCATTTTGAGAGCTCAGAATTGCATTTTCGTGGAAGGAGCTCAGAATTTAGTTTTGAAATTCAAGAGAGAAATTCAAAATCGTGAACTCAAATCCAGAGCGATTCAAAGAAAATTGAAGGGATATTCTTCTTCCTCGAGCTATTTGGAGTTGATCTGCACGTTTACAAGCTAGCTTGACATTAATTGAAGCACCAATGGAGTGTCTCCGTTAGGTAATCTTCTTCTCCAAATTTCTCTCATGTTAGGCACTGAAATAGGATCATGTTGGCTGCATCTGAAGCCCTACACCATGTAGGAAATGTTTGATAGCTAAATTGTGATGTTTTATGAAATTTTCAGTTGTGCACTCCAAACTTTCACTGTTCGATTCTCTTCATATGTGCAGTTTAAAACAAATGAGCACTGGATTTGGATTGTGTGTGAGTAGAGCTTCAATTTGATATAAAATTTTGCAAGTTTTGGTGAAGTTTTCAGACCTGAACTCCGGCCACCTCGCCGGAGAAGACGACCATAGCTAGGGCTCCGGCGTCTGGTCCAAACTCAGGCAAGGTGATGTGGCATATGTTTGACCTGTTGACTTGGTTTGATGAACGGTTGTTATTGTTTTGACTGTGCACGCGTGGGTCTTTTGACCTCCACGTCAATTAATAATACGGTGTGTTTTGATGCTAGGATGAGTTGTGTTGATTTGGGCCTTGAATGCTATTTGCACACCCTGATTGTTTGAGCCCATGGTTTCCAACGTGATTTGTTGCTAACTGCACCGTTTCTTTTTATTTGATTTATTTTATTTTAATTTGTTTTCTGTTTTGATTTTAATTGTTTAAAAATACTTCCAATCATGATAAAATTCCACCAAAAATATTTTCTGACACTTTAATGTGTTATTTAATTTTTGATATTTTTTTAATTTCATTTTTATTTTATTTTTCAGTTAAATTGGAATTAAATTATCGGCAGGGTTTTTAAATGGTTTTTATTTGTTCTTCTTTGATCTTGTTGTTGACCAATTGAAACCTCTAATGAATGAGACTTATTACTCATGTTAATGATGAGTTAAAGTGTCTTAGAGGATGGTTTTGGTCCTGTTTTGATTTGTTTTTGGTTGACTTTCAAGTCCATTTGTTTGACCCTCGACAATCCTCCTTCAAAGTGGAGCACCCTTAGTGAATCAATTTCTTTGGTGATGCTTTGATTGGACATTGGTTATGTTGTTTTGGCCTCTGGTTGCCAACATCTTTAAGAGATTTGTGCATTTTATTTGGATTTATTTGAATCATTTTCCTATTTTGGTGTACCTTGCAACTCAATCTACCCCTAAGGATGGTTCACACGTACTAGTTGACCTGGTTTGGATGGGAAATGACCCTTGTGGACCCCATATGCTTCCAACTCCTCTTGATTCACATTCTTAATATATTGAAGTTGTTGGTTTCAAATTTTTAGGTCATAAAGTTGTTTGGTTCTTGTTGTAATTAGCACTTGTCTAAGGCTTTCCATTTGGTGTTGAATGTTGAAAGTGTATAGAACCTAGGTTCTTTACCATGCCTTATCTTGCAATTTTCTTTGGCTTGTGTTGCAGTGAGAATCGTGATACCAAGCTATTGATTAACTTGAATCTTTAATTCTTAAGTTCACAACTAGACTTTAATGTATCCAAAGGAAAGGTCTAAAGAAAGAAAGAACCTTTTGCGCGATGTAACAACAACGCTAAGAGATTCGGGGATCGGGGGTTGGTTATACCTAGGGTATGTATTTAACATCATAATCATCTGTAGTACTCTACAGGAACCTTTTGTTTGTTTGTATGCTAAGTTTGCTAAATGTTTGCTATGGATTGGGATTGGGTAAAAAAAGGTGTAGGTAAAGACTTAAGGATAGTTTCTAAGTTACTCACAAAGACATCGCGTCCTCTGCCTATGTATCCTAACTAGGATAGAATCAGAGCAATCATAGTTCACCTCACTTGGGTTGAAGAACACTTGATTATGATCAAGGTTCAAAGGGGAACAAACATTACAATGCTTGCGTAGAGTTTAAGGAAACTCTCTAGATCTAAGTTGAACACTCAAGAAAAGGAAGTAAGTAATCATCTCCATGATTCTTACATAGAGTTAACAAATTCTATCCTAAGTTATAATTGAAAGAGCACTCCTAACAAGGGGTAGGCTTCTTAGACTTAAGCCAAGTCTAAAGGACAAGTTCTAACTTAACCTAGTGTATGGATGACTTAACAAAGTCAAGAGAGGGTAATGAGCTATCTATGACCCAAAGGTCAATAGAGAGACTTTCCTTTGGAAGGATTGAAGGGGAGGCAACTTGGATGAGAACTAAAGAGTTCCATCACTTGGGGAAACTAAACTTAACAAAGCATAAACATCAAACAAACATGATGAGTACAAGAAACATGGTTACAACCAAGAATATACAAGCATATTACAATAAGCAAGTACGTCAAATAGGATGAATGGTTACAACCAAAGCATGCAAGCGTATTACAATAGGCAAGCAAAGATGAGTTCTTACAAGACTCAATGAAAGATAAAGACTTAAGCATATCTTGACAAAGATGAAGGTAACGACCAATGCAAATAAGCTACTTCATGGGGATGGAGATCAAATGAATCAAACATAATGCTTACAAGCAAAAAAGTAATTGCAATTACATACAAAGGGTTTGACAAAAAAACTCATATTAAGTACAACAACAAACTTAAGAAAAATGAATCAAGAGTTTGAATGATTAGGAGGGTAAAAACCCTAAAAGAAACATGAACGTTTTCAATGCAAAGTTGTTTTCAAAAAATATATTTTTAGAATATTAATATACCACATGAAAATATGCACCAATACAAAGCTAATGCAAAAAGAACCAATCCAAAATGACAAAAATTGAAGAAGTTATGATTTTTTAGAAATTTTATAACAATTAAATAAAACAAAGGATTTAGTGGTAAAAAAAAGAGAGGCGTCTGGTGGGTGTTGAACCCACCACCCTTGGAATACCAACTTAAAACCTTACTAAATGAGCCAAGGCGCGCGTGCATGTAAGTGAGAGGAAAAAATGAGTAAAACATTAAAACATGGCAAAGTGGGAAAATAAATAAAAGGGTTGATCTCCACTAAGGATCGAACCCAGGTTCAAGCCGTGCAAGGCAATGTGAAAGTGAAGGCTTAACCACTGGGGTGGCGATACATCCAAGTATTATGCCACCCCAAAATAAACAAGTACTTAGACAAGCAAGTGAAATCTGGGCAAGGCAAGATGGACCAAAAACAAGCCAAAACATGAAAACGACAACACCATAAATCACTCAAAACTCAACCAAATTTAACAAAATTTTGGTCTATCTCACGTGAAATTTAACAAGGAAATCAATGGCAATATCAGTTTTTCCAAATAAGGCACACAACTCAAAACTCGAATGCAAATGCAATGTTAAGCTTATGAAATGCAAAATGGTATCCACAGCTCATGACAGCAAGGATTATGATCAAATGAAAGCATGCACACCTCTCAAATACATCATTCAAGGAATTTAGATGCAAAGATCATGTAAAGACAACTCCAAACTAAAACTGGTGTATGGACTGTAGTGGTTTGAAAAGACATGCTTGATGTGCTTGTTTTGGAAAAAGAGTAAAAGTTCACTGATGCAGCCTACATAAACATCATACACAAGGGGATTCATGCATAATCAAGGATTCAAACATGATGCAAGAACTTAACATAATGATGGCACATTGAGTTGGAGTATGAAGCAGAAATTGACAGCAAGTATATATGGCAAGCAAAAGCAAAATCTCAAACAAACCACACATATGCAAATCTGCAATGCCTTTACAAAAGCAAACATCTTAAGAAACTTGTATCAGATCAAACAAAAATGGTCCACCTTGACAGTTAGCAATATATGCTCATGACTAGCAATTAACAAATTGGATCCAACATGCAAAGAACTCATATACACAACAGCAACAAATGATCCTCAAAGTAAAATCATGCCAGCATATCAAATTCACATCAAGCCTTGAGAAATGATGGTTACAACCATAGGAACAAGAACCTAGACATACTTCTAACAAGAACCTCGTGCTAGCAGCAAGTAGTGTAAACTTGACAAAGTTTGAAAAGATCAAAGCATCATGGTAGCATAAACTTGACAACAATATATGACAAAACCAAAGATCAATGAACATCCCTAGTTTATATGCACAAAATAACTTGCAAGCACATGTCAATATGTTAGCCTATAACAGAAATGGTGCTATGACAGTCTCAAATGAACCTATGCAATTGGCAGCAAGCATGAATTTCACAAAATGGCAAGGTTAGTACAAATCAACAAATCAATCCTAATACCTCTAATGCATACAACAGTTGCAAACTTAACAAAGCATCATGACAATTTGGTTTTTTAACAGAACACAAAGCACAAAGATGCAAGTAATCAAAATTAAACAATGAGGTTGATTAGCAGTTTAGGGGAGATTCATACCAAAGGGTTGCAAGACAGAAACAGGCTCAACACAATTGACAAAGTAAACAAATATATGAGCAAAACATGGTACAACCACAACCTTATCCTAGTGCCTAAGTGATAGTGGTGATTCAAGGGTATCATATTCTCATGTTAACAAGCATGTGCAAGAATGGACAATGGCAGGCAACAACTTTAATAAAACATGATCATGTCACAATAGCTTCACCATAATGCCTCAAAATGATAGTCCTAACATATAGATCTAATGAAAACAACAACTGATGCAATTATGACAGTGCCAAACATCCAACACATGATTTCAAGGCTACAAGACTCATAAGTTAACAAACACAAGTCAAACATAAAGCAACAATTCAAATCAACATGAAGGCACACTTAACATAACAAAAGGCAAGTATCAAGCTTAAAGCACATGTCATGACAGCTGCAGACAGCAAAAAAAAGTATTGGTCCTCATTATCTCATGAGTCATTCCAATGACATTTGACAAGTTCAAAGAGGCAGCACAAACTTACAAGCAAGTTCAAAATGCATTAAAGACCAAGTTAAAACACACAAATGATCTCAAAAGATGGTAGAACCAAAAATGACCTGTTGGTTGAAAAAAGTGCACAAGGGCTGAAAAATGCAAGAGCAAAACTGCTGCAGAACCAAAACCAAAATAGTTTTCAACAAACAAACATCACATAAACACCTATATGAGGGTTTTCACATCAAAATGATAACAAACAGGTTCATGACATGAAAATGGTAATGCAACAGAAGCTAGTTAATATTCTCACAAACTGAACCAAAACAAGACAACATCAACTTCAAAACATTTGCAACAATTTTCTCATATGTTCAAACATGACATAGAATGGAACTTAGGAGAGTCCCAATGCTCAACACATAGCAGCACAACATATTGATAATGATCATAAGAGCAAAACATACTAATGAGTAAGACAAGCAAACCTGGCAGATTCAAACATGAGTTGCATTTATATTGAAACACATTGTAACAACTAATGCATTTTAAACATGTTAATGACAGTTGGAAAAAGAGATAGTAACTACCAACCTCTTGTAGACTTCCAAGCAAGCAAATACATAAGGAAAACCTTGGAGCCTTCAAATGAAATCCAAATCCAATGCCTTGGTGAGAATGATGGTCTTTCTTACACTTGAAGTAAACAAGTGAATCTTGGACTAGAACTTGAAATAAGTGATGATGATGAAATTTTAGGTTATGGACAGTTGGTATACTGTAAATCTAAGGTGTTTGGAGGTTTTCAAAGATCAAAGCAAGCCTGGTATGTGTTTTGGCAGATTTTGAGTATGAAGTCAAACTTTCCTTGGTTGAAAGTTGACTTTTGGGAAAATGAGGGTTTTTTCTGGTTTAAAGGCTTGAACACCTCCCACACATCATTTGTGGATTGTGTGGATGGTTTGTGGTGATTTTGGTTGAGTGAAAATGGTTTTGGTGGTTGTTTTGCTCAAGACAGATTTGCGAGGCTTTGAGGTGGTTTTCTTCACTTGTAAGAAAATGCAAGGAAGTATGAGAGCAAAGAGTTTCTCTTGGGTTAAAGAGTGTTCTGGTGTGCCTCTCAACATAGAGGAAACCTCTATTTATAAGCAAGGCAAGGCTTGGGGCAGATAGGTAACTTGGCACTTTTAGTGGGAGTTTTGAAAAAGTAATCTTGCTTGATTTGTTGCAGCTGCAAAATCAAAGTCTTTGGCTCAAGCTGATGCATTACTCAAGTGGCATGAATCACATAACAGTGTTTGAAATGTGGCTAGGGAGTAGGGGGTTGTTTGCTGCAAGATCTCCATAAAGTTTCTCTTCCTTTTCTTTGATTAAAATAATCCCACTTGCCTCCAACTTGGAAGACTCACCAAACCTCCTCATTTTCTGCATTTCTTCTCCTCATATCCTCTAAATATCAAATAGAAACATGATCCAAGGGCTGAGAATAGCTCAAGTGACCAAAAGGCGAGTTTGTGAAAAAGTGAAAATGTTGGACTCAAGTGTTGAAACCTCATCTTGTTGAATTCATAACTCTCAACTCATAAGAGCTATAGAGGAGTTCTAGTACATTTTGGAAATCCCTCATGTAGCTCTACAACTTTCATGCTTTCATGAGATTCAGATTCTCAATTTAACTAGGTCAAAAAACCTCTCAAAGTTGCTGAAAAACATGCCTAAAAAGTGAAATAACAGAATTTTTCTAAGTTATTTTTCCCTCTTGCAATGAATTTGGTCCTAACTCCGAATCTATGAATTTTCTGTTCGTGGACCACTGTGGGACTTTTGTAGGAATTGTTAAGAGCTTTCTAATGAGCTTTGAACCAACTCAATTGGATGTGTGGTTAGGGAGTTATGGTCTAGCCCCTTTCAAAATCCTAATTTCCCGATTTTTCGATTACTCCTCAATCCTTGATCCAATGGTCATGAAACTTCATAGAGAGGTGTAATATGTTACTAGGAACATTTTTGATTCATACTTTGAGGTCAAATTCTTTATGAGTGAAGAGTTGACTGTTCGGTCAACACGAACGATCGATCGGTGACTACCGAGTCGACTGTTGATGCTCCGGGTCTTTTGAGGCCTTGAAACTTCATGAGTAGACTTTACTAAGCCATATGAACTCTATGGACCATGATACTACCATTTTAACACCTTTTAAATCAAAAGTCAAACCACAGTTGACTTTTCCTAATCGAAACCCTAATCGGGTATCCTAACTGCACTGTTCTTGATTCTTAGGTAACAACCTCAAATTGGATTCATACTTGATCCAATGGAGTATGTTTGATGATGTGGAGAATTATTTCATGAGAAATCAATCCAATACATTGACTGATTAAACTCTCGAAATCTCGATTCTCGGCTATACGGAACCCTGGTTCACCTGTAACTTAGCAAAGACAAACTTGAAATGGGTTAAGGTTAGATAATCAAATGAATATGATCCTAAGATGATGATGAAGACCTAAGGGGTAAAATTTTGGGGTATGACAGTTGCCCCTATTTAAATATTTTCACTAGATGACAATGAGATGATAATCCTCATAGAATCGTAGTGACAGGTATTTAAATATAGCAAACCAAAAATTTTGTCCCTTAGATCGGATGGTATGCAAAAGGACAAATGAGAATATGCCATGAATCTAAACGATGCTTTATGATGCTTGAATGCAAAACCGATGCAGACACATGAGCAAAGGTAAAAAAAACGGCAATACAACGAGTAACTACTCACGGGGGACCCAACACATTGGGGAAAGATTCAAGATAAAGCAAACAGAATAGTTCAAACATGACTAAAGATGCTGCTAAGGGGAATCTTTCACACAGGGGAAACGAAAGAAAAGAGACGCAAACCTCACCGGTGGTAACCAAATGAGAAATTTCTTGTAACGAAGAGTTCAAACGGGATCTTCAGGAAAAGACAGAAACAAGACCAGACGCTAGTATCCACTAGATCTCCACTAGATCTCCGAGACTCGAATGGGAAAGCAACGCTTTGCTGGGAACACTGGTGACGACCAAAACAACAAACATTCAAATGGTCCTAGTTTTCACTAGACTCACTGGGGATGATGGTGACGACCAATCCAAAAGTTATAAACAAATGGGAATTCCGAATAGCATTGATAGAGTACAGGACTTCGGCTGGGGAAGTTGGTAACAACCAACTCTCGGTACTAATAACAATCAGCTTTCAAGCAATGCTAGTAACTACTGGACTTAGAAGATATGGTGACGACCAAACCAACGATACTAATAACGATTGGTTTTTAAACAGTGCCAGTTACCATCGAACTTTCAAAAGAAATTCCAATTACCATTGGACTTTAAACAATGCCAGTTACCACTGGATTTTCAACAGATATGGTGACGACCAAACCAACGATACCAATAACGATTGGATTTTAAATAGTGTCAGTTACCACTGGACTTTCAAAAGGTATGCCAATTACCATTGAACTTTAAACAATGCCAGTTACCAATGGATTTTCAACAGATATGGTGACGACCAAACCAACGATACCAATAATGATTGGATTTTAAACAGTGCCAGTTACCACTGGACTTTCAACAGAAATGCCAATTACCATTGGACTTTAAACAATGCTAGTTACCACTGGATTTTCAACAGATATGGTGACGACCAAACCAACGATACCAATAACGATTAGATTTTAAACAAAGGGGATTGCTAGTAACAACTAGTCTTCAAGGAAAGAAACTGGTGACGACCAGACCAACGATATCAATAACAAATGGGAACGTCCAAAGGTACTAGTAATGACTAGAGTCAAAAGGGATACTGGTGATGACCTATAACCATAAATCCAAATCAGTAACAACTAAAGTAGAGAAATTGGTGACGACCAACACCCTAAAAAGACGGAGGATGCCCAATGAATAACAAACAAGACTGTTAGAACACAGATTGGTTCTTAATAATTTCTCTACGTTTTGATGATAACTAATATGAAATTTTGTATTTAAGAATTATATACTCTAAAAATTTGCTTGAGAGTTTTTACTGCAGATAGTAAAGGAATTAACACTCCAGAAGCAAATTAGAATTGAACACAAGAAATTAGCTAGACTCTGAAGTGCCAGATGCATTCATTAGAAGATTCTGATTGCTGCCAACAGAAGATCCTGAGCGTAGCCTCCAGAAGATTCTGAAGCAGAAGCTCCAGAAGATTCTGAAGCAGAAGCTCCAGAAGGATCTGAAGCAGAAGCTCCAGAAGAATCTGAAGCAAGTCAGAAGCATCTGAAGCAAAGAAGAATTGTGTATGAAGAGTTTTTCAAAGCATAGTTTCTACATAAGATTCTGAAAGTACTAAAGCTGCCAGTACTGAAGTTCTGTCTCAAATATGCTCTGATCTTAAACACGCTGAAAGTACACCTGCTGCAGAAGACTCTGATTCAGCAAGACTCTGATCATCATTAGAAGACTCTGACCCAATTAGACTCTGATGAATTTGCTAAAAACTGAAGAAGAAATATTCAAAGAATATATCCGTTGGAGTGAACCAAACGTCTCTTTCCTTATTTATGCTAGACACAAGAACACAGACAAAAAGGATTTTTCTGTGCTTTCTTCTTCTAGGAAAGGTCACTTGATGTGAAGACAAAAAGGCTCAGACCTTTTGGACACTCTTCTCAACGTGAAGCTCACCTTGGATCAGCTGCCTATAAAAGCAAGACTCCACCAAATTCTTCAGTTGACGTTTTGTTGAAAAGAAATCAAATATTCAAGCTCTCATACTTTCATATTCATTCTAAGAATTTATTTCTTTGTTCTAAATAGTTAAGTAAAAAATCACAGTTGTGATAAAGCTTTATAGAAGCAATCTTAAACACTTGTATTGATTTTACATTTGATTGTAATCCTTAAGAAGATCCAGTGAAGATCAGTAGTTCTTGAGAAGACTTTGAACAGTTGTTCTAAGTGTTAACTATTGTAATCAATTGATTTAATAGTGGATTAAGTCCTTGATTGAGAAAGGAAAATCACTCTAGGAAGGGTGGACTGGAGTAGTTGAGTTCAACGAACCAGGATAAAAATACTTGAGTTTTTATTTCTAAGTTTTAATCTTTCATACTTATTCAACCCCCCTTCTAAGTATTATCTCACCTTCAGTTGGCATCAGAGCTCCGGTTCTGTGTGTGCTACCACTTAACAGTGACAGTAAAGATCTAGAGAAAAATACTTTGATATATATTTAGTTTTTACTATGGTTGATAATACAATATCTAACATTAACAACAAATATGAAGAAAGGGACAGAATCAGCACCAAACCCCCTATGTTTGAGGGGGAGAAATTTGATTATTGGAAAGACAGAATTGAAAGTTTTTTCCTTGGATATGATGCTGATTTATGGGATCTGGTCATAGATGGATATGTTCATCCCACAGATGGGAATGACAAGAAGATAGACAGAAAATCTATGACAGATGCTCAGAAGAAAGAATTTAGAAATCCTCACAAGGCCATAACAATATTGTTGAATGCAATATCTCATACTGAGTATGAAAAAATTACAAACAGGGAAACTGCATTTGACATGTTTGAATCCTTAAAGATGACTCATAAGGGAAACTCTCAAGTCAAGGAAACAAAGGCTCTGGCTCTGATCCAGAAGTATGAAGCCTTCAAGATGGAAGACTCTGAATCTGTTGAAGCTATGTTCTCTAGATTTCAAATACTTATAGCTGGACTAAAGGTTCTGGACAAAGGATACTCTACTGCTGATCATGTGAAAAAGATCATCAGAAGCTTACACACCAGATGGAGTCCTATGGTGACAGCGCTGAAGATGGCTAAAGATCTGAACAAGATCTCCTTGGAGGAATTGATCAGTTCACTAAGAAGTCATGAAATAGAACATGAGGAAGATGAACCTCAAAAGAAAGGTAAATTTCTAGCTTTAAAATCTAATAAATCTGCTAAAGCTTTGCAGGTAATAGAGGAAAGCTCTGAAGAATCTTCATCTGAAGATGAAGATGAACTATCCATGCTGTCCAGAAGAATAAACAAACTCTGGAAGCATAAAGGAAAGAAGTTCAGAAACTTCAGAAAGCCTGACCAAAGAAAAGAATCTTCTGGACACAGAAGATCTGGAAAAAAGGAGGTTGTCTGTTATGAGTGCAAAGAACCTGGACATTACAAAAATGAATGTCCAAAGGTGCTGAAGGAAAAGCCTAAAAGAAAATTTGATAAGAAGAAAAGTTTCTGATGGCCACCTGGGATGATTCAGATACATCTGAATCTAAATCTGAGTCAGAAGAAGAATGTGCCAATGTAGCTTTGATGGCAAACATAGAAGATCAGGAGGAAGGAACTTCAGGATCTGAATCTGACTCTGACGCAGAAGAGGTAATGGCCAAACTTACTAAAGAAGAACTTATCAAAGTGTTATCAGAAGTTCTGAAAAGCTATAACAATATTAAGCTCAAATACAAGAAGCGCCAAAGCAATCTTGTATCTGAGAATAATATTCTCAAATCAGAAGTAGCTGAGCTAAACGAAAAGAACTTAAAATTGAAAACTAATTCTGGACTAGCTCAACAAAACTATGATTCTGAAACTGAATCAGAATGCAAAAATATTTTGGAAAAATATGATTATAGCTTTCAGAAGTTTCTTGCTAAAAGCATAGACAGAAGTAAAATGGCTTCTATGATCTATGGAGTTAGCAGAAATAACAAAAAAGGTATTGGATATGAATCCCCCTCTGGAAAAGATTTAAATCCAAAACCTGTTGATAAAATTATCATCAAGAAAACTCCTTTATATTCACACTTCAAATTTGGTCACTTGAATGATATTGAACAAATACGCTCTGAAAAGAATATTCATGTGTTTAAATCTAAGGCTAGTCAGAATAAACCTTATGTTGAAAAACAGAAGTTTAGACAAACCTTCAGAACCACTAACTCTAAAGGACCCAAGAAGATCTGGGTACCTAAAAGTAAAATAATTCCTGTTGTAGATGTTCTTAGCAGCAAGGTCAGGACGCCAATCATGGTACCTGGACTCTGGATGCTCACGACACATGACAGGAGAAAGGTCTATGTTCCAAAGCCTGGAGCTTAGATCTGGAGGTGATGTGAAATTTGGAGGGAACCAGAAGGGTAAGATCATTGGATCTGGCACCATTGGAAATGGTAAACTTCCCTCTATTACTAATGTTTTACTTGTTGAAGGGTTAAAGCATAACTTATTGTCCATAAGTCAATTAAGTGACAATGGTTATGATATTACCTTTAATCAAAAATGTTGTAAAGCTATTAGTCAAAAGGATGGCTCTATCCTATTTAGTGGTAAGAGGAAAAACAACATTTATAAAATAAATCTTTCAGAACTTAAAGTTCAGAATGTTAAATGCCTCTTGTCTGTTAATGAAGTGCAATGGGTCTGGCACAGAAGATTGGGCCATATTAATATGAGACGTATATCTCAGATTAATAAGCTTAATCTTGTCAGAGGACTTCCTAATCTGAAGTTCACCTCAGATGCTCTTTGTGAAGCATGCCAAAAAGGGAAGTTTTCAAAATCATCTTTTAAATAAAAAAATGTCGTTTCTACTTCCAGACCACTAGAATTACTTCATATTGATCTGTTTGGACCAGTGAAAATTGCATCCATCAGAGGCAAGAAGTATGGATTAGTCATTGTTGATGACTATAGTAGATGGACATGGGTAAAGTTCTTAAAACACAAGGATGAGTCACATTCTGTGTTCTTTGACTTCTGCAAGCAAGTCCAGAATGAAAAAGATTTCAAAATTATAAAAGTCAGAAGTGATCATGGTGGTGAATTTGAAAATAAATATTTTGAAAAATATTTTAATGAAAATGGCATTGCTCATGATTTTTCCTGTCCTAGAACTCCACAACAAAATGGGGTTGTAGAGAGGAAAAACAGAACTCTGCAAGAAATGGCCAGAACCATGATCAATGAGACAAATTTGGCAAAACACTTTTGGGCAGAAGCAATCAACACAGCCTGTTACATTCAGAACAGAGTGTCTGTAAGACCTCTTCTGGAGAAGACTCCATATGAATTGTGGAAGAACGGAAAGCCCAACATTTCATATTTTCATCCTTTTGGATGCATTTGCTATATGTTAAATACTAAGAAAAATCTGAACAAGTTTGATTCCAAAGCACAGAAGTGTTTCATGCTTGGATATTCTGAACGCTCTAAAGGCTACAGAGTATACAACACTGAGACACAGATTGTGGACGAATCTATTCATGTTAGATTTGATGATAAGCTTGGAAATAAAAAGCCAAAGCAGTCTAAAAACTCTGCAGATAGAGAAGTAGTCTTCACTGACTCTGAAGTCCCAGAGGCAGACAAAGCTCAAGTGAAGGAACCAGAAGCAACGTCAGATGTTATTCCTTTAACTTCTCAGATGAACAATCTAAACATTTCTGAAGAATCAACTGTTAGAGGATCATCATCCAGAATTAAATCTTCTCATCCAGAGAATGTCATTATTGGAAAGAAGGATGATCCCATCAGAACAAGATCCTTTCTAAGATCATCTGAAGCATCATTATTTGGACTGGTGTCAGAAATTGAACCATCTTCTATGGATGAAGCTCTGCAAGACAATGATTGGATTATTGCCATGCAAGAAGAGTTAAATCAATTCACCAGAAATGATATATGGGATTTAGTTCAAAGACCACAAGGATTCGATATAATTGGAACAAAATGGGTCTTCAGAAATAAGCTAAATGAGAAAGGAGAAGTTGAAAGAAATAAGGCAAGGCTTGTTGCTCAAGGGTACAGTCAACAAGAAGGTATTGATTACACTGAAACTTATGCTCCAGTGGCAAGGTTAGAATCTATACGCCTTCTTATTTCTTTTGCTGCACAAAATAACATCACTCTGTATCAGATGGATGTTAAAAGTGCCTTTCTAAATGGTATTATAGAAGAAGAAGTTTATGTCCACCAACCTCCTGGTTTTGAAAATGAAAAATTTCCAGATCATGTTTTCAAATTAATGAAATCTCTATATGGTTTAAAACAAGCTCCCAGAGCTTGGTATGAGAGATTGAGCAATTTCCTTCTAGAGAAAAATTTCATCAGAGGCAAAGTGGACACAACACTCTTTTGTAAATCAATTAAGAAAGATCTTCTAATTTGTCAAATTTATGTGGATGATATAATATTTGGATCTACCAATACTATGTTGGGAAAGGAGTTTGCTACATGTATGCAGGCAGAATTTGAAATGAGCATGATGGGAGAACTCAGATTCTTTCTAGGAATCCAAGTCAATCAAACTCCAGAGTGCACTTACATACATCAGACCAAATATGTTAAAGAACTTCTGAAGAAATTTAACATGACTGATAGTAAGCTGGCAAAGACTCCCATGCATCCAACTAGCTCACTTGGTAAGGAAGAGGTAAGTAAGAAAGTAGATCAGAAGCTCTACAGAGGTATGATAGGATCTCTTCTTTACTTAACTACTTCTAGACCTGACATATTGTTTAGTGTATGCTTGTGTGCTAGATTCCAATCAGATCCTAGAGAATCACACTTGACAACTGTCAAGAGGATTCTAAGGTATCTGAAAGGTACTTCTAATGTGGGTTTGTGTTACAGAAAATCTGATGATTACAAATTAGTTGGCTTCTGTGATGCTGACTACGCTGGAGACAGAGTGGAAAGGAAAAGTACTTCTGGAAGTTGTCAATTTCTAGGAAGAAATCTAATCTCTTGGTACAGCAAGAAGCAACCCACAATTGCACTTTCAACCACAGAGGCAGAATATACTGTTGCTGCTGGATGTAGCACGCAGATGCTCTGGATGAAAAGTCAGCTAGAAGATTATCAAATATTTGAAAGTAACATTTCTATCTTTTTTGATAATACTTCTGCTATATGTTTGTCTAAGAACCCCATTTTACACTCTAAGGCAAAACATATAGAAATTAAGCATCATTTCATCAGAGACTATGTTCAGAAGGGAATCATAAATTTAGCCTTTGTTGATACAGATCATCAATGGGCAGATATTTTTACAAAACCCCTTGTTGAAAATAGATTCAAATTTATTCTGAAAAATATTGGTATGGATTTTTGTCCAGAATGATATTTGTCAGAAGCAAATTTTTACAGATGCAAAAATGCCTAATGCTCTGAAGTATTTCTTCTGATTACTTATTTATTTTATTAAATTTGTTTTGTGAAACTCTGACCTAACAATCCTTAGAGGATCTGAACGTTGGTTAACGTTTCATTTCTCAAGAGAATTCAGAACACATGCAAGCAAACACGTGTCACTCCATATCTGCAAAGGTGGCGTGTACACTACTGAAGAGACGTTTGAGGTGAAGTTTGAATAGTGAAAATCTTGATTTCCCCCCCCCCCCAATTTGTCAGAAGCAATAAATGCTTGAAATGATTTTTATTCTTTTCATTTAATTCTTTGTTCAAACGTGCAAAATTCTGACTGTTTGTATGCCTACTTGTTTTAGTATAAATACATCTCTTCTCTTCACATTCACACTTTTCACATCTCATACATTTTATGCATTTCCATCTTCTCTTCTCTCTGCATAAAAACCCTAAGCGTGTGACAAAACCATCTTCAATGGCAACTTCATCATCAACTGCTGCACAATTTCAATCTACAATGGTTGTAGTTACATCTGCTAACATAGGCGTTACTCCTTATTCTCCACCAAAAAGAACTTTACTCACCCCTGTTGAAAAGCTGGAAGTTCTGTGTGAATCAATGGTGGAATTTGATTCACTTGCTGAGAATGGTTTTGAGTTTCGTTCCATTATAGGTGCTCAAGGATGGGTGAAGTATTTTGATAGACTTTTTGGACCAGTTTACCCCCTTCTTGTGAAAGAGTTCTGGATCCATGCTTCAGTTTACCCTAAGTTTATCTTATCTTCTGTTCTGGGCAAAGATATAATAATAACAGAAGATCTGATCAGAAAACTTATTGGCTATGAGGAAACAGATGGAGTTTCACACTTGCCAGCTGGGCGTGTGGATATGGATGAAGTGTATGAAGAAGTGATGACTGCTAGACAAGCTTCTAACAAGTTCAAGGATCTGAAGCCTGACTACAAGATCTGGGCTAAGATCTTCATGGGATGCATTCATCATAGTGTCGCTACTGCGAAAATCGGCGCCGGCTGACAGAAGAGTCGCCACCGTGCGTTATTTATCCCTCAGAGCGGGAAAGGAAACGCTCGAAGTAAACCTCGCAAAAAACGGGGAAAAGGTATGGTCATCGCAACCATAGCCTGGGTTCGGGAGTCGGTTACGCAAGGGGAAGGTATTAGCACCCCTCACGTCCGTCGTACTCGACGGGATCCACGCTTGCTTGGGTTGTCTACTGGATGCAAAACAATCTATCTACGGCTGCTAAGTCTAAACGGAAGGGAATTGACTCGATAGAGCGTCGCACTCTATGCCTACGTATTCTCGAGAGAGAAAGTCAGAGTCAACGTAGTTCGGGACTACAGGGAAAATTGGCTCGCCAAGACCTCGCGTCTTGTGCCTACGTACTTCCACTGGACGGAAGATCAGAGCTTTACGTAGTTCAGACTAACTACGGCTAAACAAACATTCTCACACAGCAGTGAGAAAAACAACTGGTTTCACAGGGTCGGGAACCTATGGTCAAAACTATGGCTCGATCTCAGATGCACTCGGGCAAGAGAGAAAAATGGGTTCAATTAATCGTCAGCGGGAAAGTCTCGATCGCACAGCCGCGAGAGAACAACAGGTTAGTCGTTAGTGTGCTCGCTAGGATATCGCATCCTATGCCTACATATCTTCGTCTGGTACGAAGAATCAGAGCAGCTGTAGTTCGGCTACTATCGGACCACAGCTCAAATCTCGTTTTATTAATCTCTGAAAGAATGATTACAATGGGTGCATACTGAAATAAATCTCCTAGGACGCTATCCTATTCTATCTTGAAAAAAATCGAATGAAAATAGCCCCCTAACAAATGGGCTTCTAAGCTATCCTAAAAGTCGAAAAATAAAGTCTATGAAAATATCCCTAAAAGAAAAATGAACTCTAAAAGTATTAAACCTACTTTTAATATTTTTTTCTCTTTTTCTCCTTTTCTCTTTAACATATTTTTTCATATTTCTCCAAATATTTTTCTCTATTTTTCACAATCTTTTTTTCATATTTCTTTTCCACCAATATTTTCTCAATATTTTTCATAATATTTTCTCTCTTATTTTCAACAATATTTCTTCCTTTTCTTCAAATTCTTTTTCAATTTTTTTTTATATTTCTTTTCTTTTCTTTTTCTATTTCTTTTTCTATATCTCAAATATATCTTTCTTTATTTTTTCTTTTTTGATGTTTTTTTCTCATGATATTTTCTTTTCATCTTTTTTTTTCTATCTATATTTTTTTTCAAGAAAGAAAATACAAGCAAGGGGCTGGGGGTATGCTGGATTACAAGGGGAGTTTAACAGAAAAATAAAATAAAAAAACTGAAGGGCCCAGCCCAATTCTCTTCAACAAAAACGCAGGGGGGTGTGCTTGTGTAAACTGGGATGTTGCTGGTAGCATTTGGCCTCATTGGGCCCAAGGCCCAGAATAGCCAAAAACGTGAAGGAGGTGTGGCTCCAAAAAAAAGTAGTTGGGCCCTGAGGCCCACTCTCTTCTTCCCTCTCTCTCCATCTGAAAAACCCTAATCTCCTTCCCCCATGCTCACCGTCGCCGCCGCTACCTCACCTTCCCTCACTCGTCTCATTCTCAACCTTTCTCTCAGAATCCTATCAGTCTTCTCCTTCATTCAAACATGACCTTGAAGATCTGGAGTGGATTGCATGTGGATGATCGCGTGAGGACTCTCGCTGGGTTGAAGATCTTGGTGAACTCCAATGGACCTCTGATGTTGGACGAAGATGTTATTAAAGTTCTGGGACGAACACATTGAATCCCTGATGAAGACGTTTGGAGGATCATTCTCCTTGATGAATTTCTGGAGATGCTCGCTTGATGAAGGTCTTGGAACTCACGAAGTATTCTTCGTTGATGAGCGTTCGTAGAAGTTGTTTGTTGAACTTCGTTTTGGAGATTTGGAAGAAGACGAGGATCTTGCATGTTCTTGATGGAGATCTTGGTGGTTGAAGAGAGCTTCTGGAAACGCGTTGAGTTCTGTTGATGGTGCTTGTTGTTGATGTGATCTGGATCTGAGTTCTTGAAACGGTGACGACCTTTTGGAGACATTGATGATTCTTGATGAAGAATCTGGATCGTGATGGAGATCGTTCTGAAAAGAAGGCGATGACTGTTGACGAAAGCTTGTTGAAGCTTTTCTGGAAACAAGTTCTTGGATGAAGATGATGATGATGTTCATCGTTCTGGAGTTTTCTGGAGAATCGGTGGCTGGGTGGCGATGAAGGATTCTGGTAGGATTAATGGTGGTTTCTGGGCGTTTTTTCTGGGTTTGATTGATGAAGGAGGAGGTTGACGATGAATTTCTGGGGAGTTCTTGAAGGTTGGATGAGCTTTCCGGTGGCATCTCCGGCGACGGTTGGAAACGGTTGAGGGAGATGAAGAAGGGAGGAAGATGAAGATTAGGGAGGTTTCTGGGGATTGTGGTGGGTTCCGGCGTTGGCGCGGTGGCCGCCGGCCATGCAGGCCGGCCGGTGTGGTTTACCGGTGAGATGTTGTGGAGCTTACACGTGGGTGGTGATGGTGGAGTGGTGGAGCGGTGGTGTACATGCAGACCTCCACGTGTGAGGCTGAGAGGAACGGAGGGGTGGCGTGGCAGATGCAGGATGATGAAGCGTGGGACCTCCTTTTTCACAACACGTGTCATCTTGGTATTTAAACTGAGCTGATTCGCTGGAAGCTTCTGGATATTTCTGGAGAAATCTGGCAACTGTTGGATTTTTGCAATGAATTGGACTCAATTGCTGGATATTTTTGGACTATACACTGATTGGGCCTGCGAAAATGGGGACAAAGCCCAACGAAAATAAAAAAAACCCACAAAAATCTGACTTGAATTAAAAGATTAATTAAATCTGATTAACCTAGACTAAACTCAATTAACCAAACTCTAATAAATCTCTAATTAAAAATATTCTAAAATCTATATTAAATTCTGAAAAAGACTATTATTCTATAAAAGAAAATTCTAATTCCTATTGACCTATTTAATGTCTAATATATGAAAAATCTATTTATGAAAAATCTATTCACTTATTATTTCTATAAAAGAAAATCAATAATATCTATTAAAGACTATTAAAAGGAAAATCTATCTATTATTCTATATCTAATATTAAAACAATTAATTTCTATTAACAAGAAATATTAAAATCTATTTAATCTCTAATAATATCCTATATTATTCTAAAATGAAAAATGCTATTTAAATTCTATTAAAAAAAGAATTAAACTATTAAAAAATCCTATTAAACCTAAAAAATGATTTAAAAGCTATTTAAACCCTAAAAAAAATCCTATAAAAATCCAGAAAAATCACCACAATTCCCAGAGGGACGAAATAAGCACCGGACGACACAAAAATAATCGGTAAAAAAAAAAAACGGGCACCGAAATATCCCAAAAATCGATTCTACTGATCAAAAACACCTGAAACACGAGACGAGAGCTGTGATCCCTGATAAAATCAATACAAATGAAAATATGCAATGTATGCAATATGCAGATGCGAATGCGGTTATGCGTCGAAACATCGAGCCAAATGCGAGACCCGGTTGGTCAAATTTTGGGGTGCAACAGCTGCCCCTATTCAAGCGGCTTCGACCTGAATGGGTGAAGAGCGCTCAGCCTTCAAACATTCAAGGTAGATGACGGTTGAATACAAATGGAACCCTGAAATTTGCCAACCGCAAGAATATACTGCAAAGCTGCTTGAGGAATAGCTTCCAATAAACTGAAGTTTGGTTATCACGGCAACATCTGGTCAATTTCCTGATAAATTTTCTTCTCCTTTTCAACACCTGTGTGACACCACAAGTATTGAAATAATGCTTCGTAAAGCAAACACCTTGATTCCCATCTCTCTCATGGGATCAAATCTGGTCAACTCACAGTTCACTACGAACTTGAGGACAATTCTCCTGGGGAATTCTGAATGGAACTGCCTGGCACCTGTTTTGACGAAGGGGGCAGCTTCAGAAGTCTGATATATGTCAATCTCCTTGTTGTTGTTGTTGTTTTTTTTTTCCCGATGCTGACGTAACACCCAAATATGAAGAATCACTCCGCTGGGGAAGAGAAGCTGAACCACACAACTCTGCAGGTGAACAAATTCGAAATCCAATAGGTAACCATCTTGGTCTATGTTTCGACATGCGTATGCTTGATAGTGATGCAAGGCCCTATATGACATGTAAATGCTATGCGTTTTGTTTGAAAATGCGAGGCCCAGACGGCATGGATATGCTTGTATAAATGCTATGACTATATATGCAAATGCTAATGCAGGCTCGAGCTGCCAGAGAACACCAGGTCTGAAAACCACTTGGCAAAATAAATGCCGAAGGAAACGTCAATTCTACTGGGGATGACCTGAAGTCACAGAACCATCTCAGCAAAATAAATGCTGGAAACGGGAAATCAAATCCGCTGGGGATAACTGCCCTGCTGGAGAAATGAAAAGGCAACCCTGCTTGACGACTTCACTGGGGAAAGAAAGACAACTCTGCTCGGGGATGCTTTCTTCAAACCATTGGCAACTGATTGCGCTCTGCGGGGATTGACCCAAACTGAGGTTGATTGCGCGCGGCACACTGCTGGAAATGCTCCTACTATCAAGGATGTCAATCTTAATCTGCTGAAGATACTCCTGATCCTACTCTGATACGGGGTAAAAGACAATCTCGATTCTTCCGGGGATAATAAGCAACTTTCATCTGCTGAAGAGTGGCAATTCTGATTTAACAACATCCACAAGGAATTCAAACATTACTCGAAGCGCTGGCATCCGTCGAGCTTCGTATCGGGGAACATGACGACATGCGGGTCATTGGGAAATACTGTGTCAGATACCTTTAGGTTTTTTTTGTTTTTGGTTTAGAATAAACATGGACTATGTACACAGTGGAAGATATAAGAAATACTAGACGAGAACTAGCATTCAAAGGTAGACTACCAGGCGAGAACTGATAGGAAAATAGGTTAGGAAAATTGATTTTTGTGTTTTTGACCATCAGACGGGCTGACTGGATAACAGACTAAGAACAAGACAACCAGGCGAGAACTGGCATAACACATAGGTTAAAACACACGAGAACTGATTATGCGACGACATGTACCAGGCGAGAACTGATACAACCCTTGAAGAAACGGTGACCAAACGAGAATTGGTTACCAATAAACTGCACCAGGACGGGAACTGCTGCTTACAATAAACTGCACCAGGACGGGAACTGCTGCTTACAATAAACTGCACCAGGACGGGAACTGCTGCTTACGGAAGGTTGGGCCAGACGAGAACTGGTTACCGATTTGCCAGGCGAGCACTGGACTTTGGAAACGACTGGTTACTGACACGCAACAGGTTTAAACTGCAGGATAATGATCCAACGACAACAAGACTTTCTTATCTGAAAGGTTCAGGTTTTTGGTAAGGGTATTGACATGATTCCCCGATACTCAACTCTGGCTGGGGATAAACAAACTTGTTTGAACAACTTGCTTCAGTGCACTCAGCTGGGGATAACAAGACTATCTTGCACAACTTGCCCCAGTACAATCAACTTGCCCCAATCTAACTCTTGGGAGTACTTGCTCTGAACAGCTTGCTACGAGAATACTTCGAGAATACTTGCCCCGACATCTGCACGACAAAAAAATTCAGTCTCCAATTAAACACCTAACAACCCAGTTGATTTCAACATTCTCTGCGATGACTTGCCCCTGAATGAGCGTTCTAGCGACTCAACCCGATCTGATTATCCATTGGAAGCATCTGCTTTCAAGTCTCCGCATTCTGAATAATTGCCCCTGATTAGGTTTCGAGAAGACTCACTTCTGATCAACTGCTTCTCAAACAAACTGCCCCTGCTCAACTGGAACTTCGGGACTTGTCCTCAGACTGACTGATACTGAACTTACTGGAAGATAATGCCCCTGATTCACAAGGCTTCACAACATACACCATTCTGGTTCAGACTGCTGGATTACTCAATCCTGCTTGATTATTCCTGCTGGAATTTCTTTCATGCCAACTACTAACCTGCAATTAGAATCGTCTGTTCACGAATGGTAATCTTAATGCAATGGTTATGCAGATTTTGAAAAAATTTTGAGCTGTCACTCATTTACATGCATATGATTGTGAGTGACGAGTGAACCAAAGTTCAAACGTAGTGCTTACATGGTCAGTGAAAATACAACCAAGATGTGACTAGCAAGTCAAGAAGGAGTCAGGTTACTCAACCTTATCGTAATGCGCTTCAGACTAACCCTACCTCAATTAGGTCTTTTAAGGGTTGTATCGTGGTCGGGTTCACGGTTCGTGAAACAAAGGATATTTGGCTCAAATTTTGATTTGTACCCACCCCTTCTACGTGATGATCTCCGATCCTAAGGTTCAGTTAACCTGGCACAAGCGCTCGCCTCTTCGAGAAGTATGTTGAATGGTAAGAACCTTCAGTTAAGGAATTCACAAGGATTTCTTCTAGAGTGATAGTTACTCCTTCTTCGCTTTCGGTGCCTGTGTACACGACTTTGTGATTTGCTGGGGAAAATTTTCTTTTTTTAATCCCTTCTTTTCCATTCTCTTGGTTCCCTAATTTTTGCCTGGACTGACTCATTTTGAGTTCTTTTCGATTTTTCTTTTTTGAAGTCCAGCGGGATGCCCTGATTTTGCCTAAGTATTAGCTTTCCCAGCTTTTCTTTCTTTTTACTTAGCGGGCTTTCTTTCTTTCTTGCTTTTGGAACAAAGTCGTGCGACACTGGTTGTCTTGATTGCTCCGAAAGGATTGTAACTGTCTCACTCCTGATTGGTGAGGTTTGACCTCTTGAAGGTATAAACTGATTGGTCCTTGAAAGTCAACACTCCTCTGCAAGACTTGAATGCTCGGTCAAGCTAACTGACAACTACCCTGCCCCGGGTTAAGATGTGAGGATTTATAAGTCCGAAAAAACTTCTACTTCCTGGCTCGAAGTGGTTGGCAAAGGACTAACTCCTTATATCTCCAGTGTTTGGGGAATTTGAAACAATGCCTTGTACGTCATCGGTACGGTCTTATCTGAAAGCATACAATCATTGGTTATGAGTTTCAGTTTCATCATCCTCCCTCCTAACTTTGCTAGTCACAGCGAAAAAATGGAGTGAATAAAATGCAAGCGTCAGTGCAATGCTATAAATGAGCGACAGCGACATGATTAATTCAGAAAAATGCATAATCACTTTATTATTATCACCATTCAAAACATACAATGTTTAAAGCAGGTAGTAACTAACAGAAAAGAAACTACAAATGCAAATGATATAAAAGCTTGAGAACTGCCACTGCTGAGGCGCCTGCCTGTCTGAACCACTGGCTTTTGCTGGGGAACACCTTCCGAGTCACGAGCTTAGACAGCTGAGCGGTTAGGGATGAACAAACAGAAATCCTTCTCGAAAGGAAATGCGATCCTGATCAATCAACTGCTGTACCTTCGCCTGAAATGCTTTACAATCTTCCGTCGAATGCCCCGGAGAGCCACCATGATAACCACACTGAACGTGGGGATTGTACCCAGGAGGGTAAGGTTCTGGAACTGGCTTAAGAGTTTTCGGCTCCACCAAAGACTTCTGGATCAAAGATGGTAGCAACTGGCTGTACGACATCGGCACTGGGTGAAAAGGAGCATTCCTTCGTTCCAAGTTGTTACGAGGTCGGTTCTGATTCTGACGCTGATTCCGATAACCTCGGTCACGAGTTCGCTGATTTGCAATGGAAGCGACATAAGATTCCTGATAGAGTGCCCCAGGCACGGCTGTCTGTTCAGTATAACAAGCCACGGGAGGTACTGATCTCTGATAAGATGATGAGCCAACAAAATTCACTGATTCGCTTCGAGGATATTCAATCTTTGGCATGACTGAGTTGATCACAACTTCTTCTTCACTCTGATAGTCACAAGGGTATTCAGTTTCATCAGCTTGATCATATGAAGTAATCTGAATTTTCCCCATTCTTATGGAGTACTCAAGGCGTTCTCCTAATGCTACCACGTCAGAGAAACTTGCCGGAACTCCGAGCAATCTTTTGAAGTACGGATATTGTAGGGAATCTACAAACATGCTTGCCAGCTCTTGGTCTAACAGCGGTGGACGCACTCTAGCAGCAAATTCTCTCCATCTCTGAGCATACCTCCTGATAGGTTCATTGATCTCTTGAGACAACTCTTGCAAATGCATGCGATAAGGAGCAATGTCTAAATTGTAATCATACTGCTTCAGAAAAGCTCTGGCTAAATCCATCCATGACTGAATCTGATTCCTCTCTAACTGCATATACCACTTCAAAGATGCCCCAGTCAGACTATCTTGAAAGCAATGGATCATCAATTTGTCATCTCGCGCAAACGCAGTCATTCTTCGACAGAACATCATCAAATGCAGCTTTGGACAGCTATCTCCCGTGTACTTCTCAAATTTCGGCACTTTGAACTTGTAAGGCAACACCAGGTCAGGAACCAAACACATGCCTACAGCATCCAGGTTGACAGCATCTTTGGTTTTCAAAGCTTTCATTTGCTCTTCCAACACTCGGACTCTTCTACCATCGTCAAGGGCTCTTGGATCTACCATCCCAGCTGCTGGAATATCTCTTCGGTAATTCATCACAGGGAAAGCGACACCTTGATTGTTGACAGGAGGAGGACGCTCATTCTGGGCAACAAACTGCTCATGTCGATCTCGGTTCTCAACAGAAGGCTGTACAACTTGGTCTGCAGCAACATTGTTCACTTGCGGGGAATCTTCCATGGAATCATACAGAGGGTTGGACGCCATAGTGAACCCTGTTAAGGTGTTAGGAGACTGGAAATTGCCTTCAGACATGGCTACCAATAATTTTCAGCTGACTTCGACACTTGATTCTGCTCAAATCTACTCAACCCCTAGGTAGGTCTCTGACAATCAACAGCTGCTCAATCCAAACTCCGGGTAATCACCTTCAGGGAACAAAGGCTGGATCAGAACTCTGGCTAGCTGGAGGATGATATGCAATGCAACACTGATATGCATATGATATGCAAAATGCAGCAAACAATGGGACCACAGCCCCCACACAAGATCTGAATACTGCTGCGCTGCTGACGGAGACGTTCTCTGAAGAGAAGACCAATATAACGGGTAGGTTGGAAGTCAAGCTCCCTGCACAAAAAACCCCCCCACTCACAGGTGTGGACCTATATCTGACAAGGTACGACATCCTATGCGGTCGTCAGCGTCACAGACTTTCATGAGGAATGATACGATTCCCAGAAGGAGTGGCATCGTCATCTCATGAAGAGGCCTCACTTAGCTGACTTCCAGTTGATCGGTTCCCAGAGTCGACAATCCTCACGTCTGGACTCCCCTCAGATCCTCAGGACCGGAAAGGAGCACCTCTGCGAGAACCTCGTCCGAGCGCGAATTTTCGTAGGGAACTGCGCCTGCTCAGCAGACAGGTTCGTCTACTACTTCTCCGCAACTATATCTAGGTGTATACTCATACTCGAGCCCAGGTCCGGCTTATCTCAATCATAGAACACCCGTAACAGCCCAACAGCAACAGATAATATCGATAAATAAACACCTAATAGACAAGCAAACAAACGCTAGGATTGACTCTCTCTTAGGGGACGTTGGATCCCACATGCATGGGGAACTATCGCAGTCCCCAGCAGAGTCGCCAGCTGCTGGGGATTGCCCCAAACAGCCAGGAAAAAAACCTCAGGCGAAGGGAACTATCGGAGTCCCCAGCAGAGTCGCCAGCTGTCGCTACTGCGAAAATCGGCGCCGGCTGACAGAAGAGTCGCCACCGTGCGTTATTTATCCCTCAGAGCGGGAAAGGAAACGCTCGAAGTAAACCTCGCAAAAAACGGGGAAAAGGTATGGTCATCGCAACCATAGCCTGGGTTCGGGAGTCGGTTACGCAAGGGGAAGGTATTAGCACCCCTCACGTCCGTCGTACTCGACGGGATCCACGCTTGCTTGGGTTGTCTACTGGATGCAAAACAATCTATCTACGGCTGCTAAGTCTAAACGGAAGGGAATTGACTCGATAGAGCGTCGCACTCTATGCCTACATATTCTCGAGAGAGAAAGTCAGAGTCAACGTAGTTCGGGACTACAGGGAAAATTGGCTCGCCAAGACCTCGCGTCTTGTGCCTACGTACTTCCACTGGACGGAAGATCAGAGCTTTACGTAGTTCAGACTAACTACGGCTAAACAAACATTCTCACACAGCAGTGAGAAAAACAACTGGTTTCACAGGGTCGGGAACCTATGGTCAAAACTATGGCTCGATCTCAGATGCACTCGGGCAAGAGAGAAAAATGGGTTCAATTAATCGTCAGCGGGAAAGTCTCGATCGCACAGCCGCGAGAGAACAACAGGTTAGTCGTTAGTGTGCTCGCTAGGATATCGCATCCTATGCCTACATATCTTCGTCTGGTACGAAGAATCAGAGCAGCTGTAGTTCGACTACTATCGGACCACAGCTCAAATCTCGTTTTATTAATCTCTGAAAGAATGATTACAATGGGTGCATACTGAAATAAATCTCCTAGGACGCTATCCTATTCTATCTTGAAAAAAATCGAATGAAAATAGCCCCCTAACAAATGGGCTTCTAAGCTATCCTAAAAGTCGAAAAATAAAGTCTATGAAAATATCCCTAAAAGAAAAATGAACTCTAAAAATATTAAACCTACTTTTAATATTTTTTTCTCTTTTTCTCCTTTTCTCTTTAACATATTTTTTCATATTTCTCCAAATATTTTTCTCTATTTTTCACAATCTTTTTTTCATATTTCTTTTCCACCAATATTTTCTCAATATTTTTCATAATATTTTCTCTCTTATTTTCAACAATATTTCTTCCTTTTCTTCAAATTCTTTTTCAATTTTTTTTTTATATTTCTTTTCTTTTCTTTTTCTATTTCTTTTTCTATATCTCAAATATATCTTTCTTTATTTTTTCTTTTTTGATGTTTTTTTCTCATGATATTTTCTTTTCATCTTTTTTTTTCTATCTATATTTTTTTTCAAGAAAGAAAATACAAGCAAGGGGCTGGGGGTATGCTGGATTACAAGGGGAGTTTAACAGAAAAATAAAATAAAAAAACTGAAGGGCCCAGCCCAATTCTCTTCAACAAAAACGCAGGGGGGTGTGCTTGTGTAAACTGGGATGTTGCTGGTAGCATTTGGCCTCATTGGGCCCAAGGCCCAGAATAGCCAAAAACGTGAAGGAGGTGTGGCTCCAAAAAAAAGTAGTTGGGCCCTGAGGCCCACTCTCTTCTTCCCTCTCTCTCCATCTGAAAAACCCTAATCTCCTTCCCCCATGATCACCGTCGCCGCCGCTACCTCACCTTCCCTCACTCGTCTCATTCTCAACCTTTCTCTCAGAATCCTATCAGTCTTCTCCTTCATTCAAACATGACCTTGAAGATCTGGAGTGGATTGCATGTGGATGATCGCGTGAGGACTCTCGCTGGGTTGAAGATCTTGGTGAACTCCAATGGACCTCTGATGTTGGACGAAGATGTTATTAAAGTTCTGGGACGAACACATTGAATCCCTGATGAAGACGTTTGGAGGATCATTCTCCTTGATGAATTTCTGGAGATGCTCGCTTGATGAAGGTCTTGGAACTCACGAAGTATTCTTTGTTGATGAGCGTTCGTAGAAGTTGTTTGTTGAACTTCGTTTTGGAGATTTGGAAGAAGACGAGGATCTTGCATGTTCTTGATGGAGATCTTGGTGGTTGAAGAGAGCTTCTGGAAACGCGTTGAGTTCTGTTGATGGTGCTTGTTGTTGATGTGATCTGGATCTGAGTTCTTGAAACGGTGACGACCTTTTGGAGACATTGATGATTCTTGATGAAGAATCTGGATCGTGATGGAGATCGTTCTGAAAAGAAGGCGATGACTGTTGACGAAAGCTTGTTGAAGCTTTTCTGGAAACAAGTTCTTGGATGAAGATGATGATGATGTTCATCGTTCTGGAGTTTTCTGGAGAATCGGTGGCTGGGTGGCGATGAAGGATTCTGGTAGGATTAATGGTGGTTTCTGGGCGTTTTTTCTGGGTTTGATTGATGAAGGAGGAGGTTGACGATGAATTTCTGGGGAGTTCTTGAAGGTTGGATGAGCTTTCCGGTGGCATCTCCGGCGACGGTTGGAAACGGTTGAGGGAGATGAAGAAGGGAGGAAGATGAAGATTAGGGAGGTTTCTGGGGATTGTGGTGGGTTCCGGCGTTGGCGCGGTGGCCGCCGGCCATGCAGGCCGGCCGGTGTGGTTTACCGGTGAGATGTTGTGGAGCTTACACGTGGGTGGTGATGGTGGAGTGGTGGAGCGGTGGTGTACATGCAGACCTCCACGTGTGAGGCTGAGAGGAACGGAGGGGTGGCGTGGCAGATGCAGGATGATGAAGCGTGGGACCTCCTTTTTCACAACACGTGTCATCTTGGTATTTAAACTGAGCTGATTCGCTGGAAGCTTCTGGATATTTCTGGAGAAATCTGGCAACTGTTGGATTTTTGCAATGAATTGGACTCAATTGCTGGATATTTTTGGACTATACACTGATTGGGCCTGCGAAAATGGGGACAAAGCCCAACGAAAATAAAAAAAACCCACAAAAATCTGACTTGAATTAAAAGATTAATTAAATCTGATTAACCTAGACTAAACTCAATTAACCAAACTCTAATAAATCTCTAATTAAAAATATTCTAAAATCTATATTAAATTCTGAAAAAGACTATTATTCTATAAAAGAAAATTCTAATTCCTATTGACCTATTTAATGTCTAATATATGAAAAATCTATTTATGAAAAATCTATTCACTTATTATTTCTATAAAAGAAAATCAATAATATCTATTAAAGACTATTAAAAGGAAAATCTATCTATTATTCTATATCTAATATTAAAACAATTAATTTCTATTAACAAGAAATATTAAAATCTATTTAATCTCTAATAATATCCTATATTATTCTAAAATGAAAAATGCTATTTAAATTCTATTAAAAAAAGAATTAAACTATTAAAAAATCCTATTAAACCTAAAAAATGATTTAAAAGCTATTTAAACCCTAAAAAAAAATCCTATAAAAATCCAGAAAAATCACCACAATTCCCAGAGGGACGAAATAAGCACCGGACGACACAAAAATAATCGGTAAAAAAAAAACGGGCACCGAAATATCCCAAAAATCGATTCTACTGATCAAAAACACCTGAAACACGAGACGAGAGCTGTGATCCCTGATAAAATCAATACAAATGAAAATATGCAATGTATGCAATATGCAGATGCGAATGCGGTTATGCGTCGAAACATCGAGCCAAATGCGAGACCCGGTTGGTCAAATTTTGGGGTGCAACACATAGGAAGTCAACAAACTCTCCAGACTATGTCAATAATGAACAACTTTACTTTATGTATTGCCTCAGTCAGAGCACCAAGGTAGATCTTCCATATATTCTCTTTATGCATCTTTGGAATCATATAAATGCTTCTAGAGAATATGTGAAAGAAAAAGGTCAGAAGATCAGAACCTGAATTCCTTTTGGAAGGTTAATCTCAGATCTTCTAACTGAGAATGGACTTGTAACTGCTCTGTACGCTGCTGGAGTTACAGAGGAATTGGAATTCATTTTGGGAAAGCCTCTGAATGCCAAAAGTCTTCAGAGACTTAAAATAGTGGATGAACTCACAACAACTCCCAAGAAGCTGAACATTTCTGAACTGAGTCAGAAGAGAACTCCTATAGATGATTACCCTCTGTTCTATGCTGAAGAACCAAGGGAAATTGTTGTCATGTATATTGATGAGTGCATGAAAGAAGGAAAGCCTATTCCTGCTGACATTATAAAGAGATCAAGACAACCATTGCCTGTTGCAGAAGAAGAAGAAGAACCACCAAGAAAGAGGACTCAACCAGAAACAAAAGTTGCACCTGTTCAGAAGAAGATCAAGATTGCTGAGAAGCCACAGAAGCTCCTAAAGAGGAAAGAATCTGGAGACACTCCTTCTGTACCAGCTAAAAGAATCAAGATCAAAGGTACTAAAACTTCTGTATCTTCTGCAAATCCTATTGTTTTAAATGATTATAATGTTAAGTCTATTCCAAAACCACCCTCTACACAAAATACATCTGTTACTGCTCCATCTCATGTTTCTACCCCATCACCACAAAAATCTTCTAATCCAATTTCCATTTCACCACAAAAACAATCATCTGTTCCAACACCAATAACAACAAAAACAATTCAAACTCCAAAAGTCTCTATACCACAAACAATTCAACCAAAAATTCAAATCAAACAATTTGTACCACAGGAACAACCATCAGAAAAACAACCCACAGAACAACAATAAACAACAAAACCATCTGCTCAACAAAAGCCATATGAACTACAAAAACAACCACAAAAATCATCTGAACCTCAGACACAACCACAATCTCAAAATCCACCATCCACCACATCTAAACCCACTGAATCTGTTCCAGTTTCATCTGAACCAATAACAATTTCATCTGATCCACCTACCTCAGAACACCCATCAAAACCCTCTGAAATTCCTTCAGAACCAACCAATCCTTCTGAACCCAACATTCCTGAGACAGAAGTTCTTGATGTCACACCACTAAAAACTGTGTTTCAAGTATCTTCTACCTCCTGCACACCAACCACCTCATCAAACTCCTCAGAATCTGACATTCACCCAGATTTTCTAATCTCTCCTTCTCACAGAGATTCTGAGGTAAACCAACCAGAACCTCCTGTATCATCAAAAGTTCCTATTTCAGATCCTATTCCCACACCTGCACCATCATCTGAAATCTTGATTCCCAATTCTAACCCAACATCTAACCTAAGAACATCTATTTCATGTGCACAAGTCTCATCACTGTTTCATAATCTTGTATATGGTTTCAAACTCAAAGACTTTTATGACAGAGTTGAACCATCTGACCCTATCACTCCTCTGAAACCCAAACTCAGAATCACCCTACCATCTGTATTTCTCACCTATATACAATCCATGACAGATGTAGGTTCATTAGAAACTATATCATATTCTGCTAAATCTGACAAAGCTGTTGCTTCAGCTATACCAATTTCATCTGATAAAACTGTTGCTTCTGATGAACCTCCAAAATCTGCATTTCAACCTTACTCAAATAAACCCTTTGATGTGGTTTCCTATCACACCAAAGCAAAACCAAATCTGTTAAATGCTTTAAACAGATCCAAACCTATTGAACCTGAAATTCCTTTCATTCCATACTACCCTCCTCCTCTGATCTCCATTCAGAAATCCATTTTTCCACCTACTCCCCAACCAAAACCAATAACACTGGAGACTTTGTTACATCCCAAGCCTAGACTTAATGTTAATCATTTATTTCAATCTTTTTTGCAAGAAATACAGTTGTATTTAGGTACTGTACAGAGGAACTGTTCAGTAACAATGGATGCACAAGAATATGATGTCATCTGGAATGGATTTATCAACAGATTCAACTCTGTGGCCTTAAATCTGAAGAACATATGTTCTGATGATGTGAAGCTCGGATTTGCTGAAACTGCAAGAAATCTGTTCTCGACTGTCAAGAGATCTGAACCTTTGCTCCTTACAGATGCTCCTCCACCATCAGAAGAAACTACTGAACCTGCATCTGAAGATAATCCTTTGGCCATGACTCTGGTAGAACTTCCTTCTGGCTCCAATGCTCCAGACTCTATAGACCCTATGGAAATTGACTTTGTTCAAGCTCCAGAAAATGTTCAACCTTCATCATCTGAGATTAAGAAAGAACATCCAGATTTTGAGGATAAAATTGCTGCTATGGAAGCTGGTCAATCAGAGATCAAGTCTTGGATGGCCAAACAGGATAAGAAATCTGAAGACATGACTGAGTGGATGTCAAAATAGGATCAGAAGAATGAAACAATGGCTAAGTGGATGTCTAAGCAAGAGCAGTCCTCCTCTGAGATCATAGATCTGTTGAAGATGCTTTTGTCAAAACACTCTTAGATTTTCATTTTTTTTCATTCTGATGTTTTTGCATCTGATGTTTGCTTATGTACTTTTTGATATATCTTCTGATGCATGTACTTTTGATCTGAACTCATTGATTGAATCAAAGTTTTCTCCACTAAATTATCTCATTTACTGTTTCCTTTTATTTGTCTTTTTAAAGTTTTTACTTTTTGCTTATGACAAAAAAGGGGGAGAAAATATAGATCTGAACTGTTTAATTTAACTTCACCAAAATGAAACTTTAGACATATCTATTCTATCTAACACTTTAATCTGAGTATTTCAGAATAGTTGATAAGTACACTCTATAAAAGAAACTCTGATCCTCTCAGATCATTTGACTATTATCAAACTCTGAATCTGAAATTTGCAAGACATTCTGACTTTCAAATGTTAAAAGAACAATCAAGATCTAACTCTGAAAATTACTCAAGACAAAAGGGAAGTTTCTATTCCTTATCTGTACTTAACTCAGGGGGAGATTCATCATCTCAGGGGGAGTTATAATTTTAATATTTTCAATTAAACAAAATCTCTGATGTTTTTGTCATCATCAAAAAGGGAGAGATTGTTAGAATACAGATTGGTTCTTAATAATATCTCTATGTTTTGATGATAACTAATATGAAATTTTGTATTTAAGAATTATATACTCTAAAATTTGCTTGAGAGTTTTTACTGGAGATAGTAAAGGAATTAACACTCCAGAAGCAAATCAGAATTGAACACAAGAAATTAGCTAGACTCTGAAGCGCCAGATGCATTCATTAGAAGATTCTGATTGCTGCCAACAGAAGATCCTTAGTGTAGCCTCCAGAAGATTCTGAAGCAGAAGCTCCAGAAGATTCTGAAGCAGAAGCTCCAGAAGGATCTGAAGCAGAAGCTCCAGAAGAATCTGAAGCAAGTCAGAAGCATCTGAAGCAAAGAAGAATTGTGTATGAAGAGTTTTTCAAAGCATAGTTTCTACAGAAGATTCTGAAAGTACTAAAGCTGCCAGTACTGAAGTTCTGTCTCAAATATGCTCTGATCTTAAACATGCTGAAAGCACACCTGCTGCAGAAGACTCTGATTCAGCAAGACTCTGATCATCATTAGAAGACTCTGACCCAATTAGACTCTGATGAATTTGCTGAAAACTGAAGAAGAAATATTCAAAGAATATATCCGTTGGAGTGAACCAAACGTCTATTTCCTTATTTATGCTAGACACAAGAACACAGACAAAAAGGATTTTTCTGTGCTTTCTTCTTCTAGGAAAGGTCACTTGATGTGAAGACAAAAAGGCTCAGACCTTTTGGACACTCTTCTCAACGTGAAGCTCACCTTGGATCAGCTGCCTATAAAAGCAAGACTCCACCAAATTCTTCAGTTGACGTTTTTTTGAAAAGAAATCAAATATTTAAGCTCTCATACTTTCATATTCATTCTAAGAATTTATTTCTTTGTTCTAAATAGTTAAGTGAAAAATCACAGTTGTGATAAAGCTTTATAGAAGCAATCTTAAACACTTGTATTGATTTTACATTTGATTGCAATCCTTAAGAAGATCCAGTGAGGATCAGTAGTTCTTGAGAAGACTTTGAACAGTTGTTCTAAGTGTTAACTATTGTAATCAGTTGATTTAATAGTGGATTAAGTCCTTGATTGAGAAAGGCAAATCACTCTAGGAAGGATGGACTGGAGTAGTTGAGTTCAACGAACCAGGATAAAAATACTTGAGTTTTTATTTCTAAGTTTTAATTTTTCATACTTATTCAACCCCCCTTCTAAGTATTATCTCACCTTCAAAGACCACTGATAACAACCAGGAAAAAACAAGACAAAAGGTAACATCCAAAGACAACAGAGGCAAGACAGATGCACATGATACACCATGATGCCAATGATTAATGATATGCAAGAGTCGACTCTGATGAGAGACTGAAGAATCTGGAGACTCAAGAGGAAAGATAGATAAGCAAATCTATCTCGCTAGGGACGCAATAAATCACACTGAATTCACAAAACAAAGGTGCCTGTAGATTCTTTGGGAAATAAACCCACTTCGCTTGGGAAATAAAGCTTAGGGAAGCTTGCCAGAATTTACAACGTAACTTTAAATAGAGGCTCCGAATGCTTCCACTGAGGATGAGTCTGCTATCAAGAACGTATCTCGTAAAGAAACCTAGGGAGATGGTCTTCAATCTTGGTAACTACACACGACCGAATGAGCAACCTAACAAATCAATTCAACTGACGTTTCAATGGGAGATGCATTGAGATTTCTCATCAAAGCTTCTGCCACCTTAAGACCTTTCGAGGGGTAAGATTTCCACCGAATCTTTCCGTGAGATAAAGTACTTTATGTTTTGGTAAGCTTTCAAAAGTTATTTTTAAATTTGAACCTGGTGCTTTCAAAATTATCATTGATTAATAAACGATGTTTTGCATAACAAAGGAAACAAAGAAAATGGTAAATTGCAAAAGAATGGTCCAAAAACTGATTTTATTTAAGAATGGAAGCTTGTCAATGACAAAACTCCATGGAACTTTTACAATTGAAAATGGCAACACGAAAAAGGTTACATTGAATCCACTGACAATCTACCCCTAATGACTAAAAACTTTCCAAAACCTCGCTTCTGACAAGAACGGTTGAAATGGACTTCCTATAAAATCTTCTGTAGAGGTGACAACCCATCTGATGCAGTGAAACGCCTTTGTCCCTAACTTTTGCCTGGATTGCCCTTTCAGGTTTTCAATCCACCGGGACGCTCTTTTTTGCCTAAGCCGCCCTTTCGGGTTTTCAACTTAGCGAGCTCATTTTCTTTTTTTTATGTCATCCCTAACTCTTTCCTGGACCTCGTTCATAGGTTATGATCCAGCGGGATACCCATTATTGCATAAGCCGCCCTTGCGGGTTTTCGACTTATCGGGTTCTTTAGGCATAATATTTTCGTACTGCATCAGAATTCACCGGATGTGCAAGTTGTTCCCCATCCATTGTTGTGAGAATTAACGAGCCCCCGGAGAAGACTGTTTTTACAACAAACGGGCCATCATAATTGGGCATCCATTTTCCCCGTGCATCTTTGTGAACTGGCAAAATATTTTTGAGTACAAGCTCCCCTTCTCGGAATTCTCGGATACGAACCTTCTTGTCAAAAGCTCTCTTGATTGTTTTCTGATATAACTGACTGTGACATACCGCAGCCATGCGCTTTTCGTCAATAAGGTTCAACTGATCAAATCTTTCCCTCACCCATTCTGCTTCTTCAAGCTCGGTTTCCATTATGACTCTTAAGGAAGGTATCTCGACCTCAATAGGAAGCACTGCATCCATCCCATACACCAAGGAAAAAGGGGTTACCCCTGTTGAAGTGCGAACGAATGTTCTATACCCATGCAAGGCAAATGGCAGCATCTCATGCCAATCCTTATATGCTTTCACCATCTTTTGCAAAATCTTCTTGATGTTCTTATTCGCAGCTTCGACCGCTCCATTCATCTTGGGACGATAGGGAGAAGAATTGTGATGTTCAATTTTGAAGTCACCACACAACTCTTTCATGGTTTTGTTATTCAGATTAGTACCGTTATTTGTTATGATTCGGCTTGGGATCCCGTATCGACAGATAATCTCCTTTTTGATAAAACGGGCCACCACCTGTCGAGTAACATTGGTGTAGGATGCGGCTTCAACCCACTTTGTGAAGTAATCAATAGCGACCAGAATGAATCAGTGTCCGTTAGAAGCCTTTGGCTCGATTGCTCCAATCATGTCAATGCCCCACATAGAGAACGGCCAAGGCGATGTCAACACATTTAACAAAGTTGGAGGCACATGCATCTTATCCGCATAAATTTGGCATTTGTGACATTTCCTGGCATATTGGATACAGTCAGTTTCCAAAGTCAACCAGTAATATCCAGCCCTCAAAATCTTTTTGGACATGGCATATCCATTGGCGTGAGTGCCAAATGTTCCTTCATGAATATCTTGCATTAACAAATTTGCTTCTCGTCTGTCGACACATCTAAGCAGGACCATGTCATGATTTCTTTTATAGAGCACATCATTACTGAGAAAGAACTTAGATGCCAATCTTCTCAAGGTTTTCTTGTTGAGTGACGTAGCATCAAATAGATATTCTTGTTTTGGCAGATAATTCTTTATGTGGTGGAACCATGGCTTATCATCAATTTCTTCTTCAGCCATCTGACAGTAGGCAGGCTCAGTCTTGCGTTCAATTCGAATGAGAGTAGCATCATTGAAATACCTGACTTTCCATATTGAGGCTAACATGGCTAGAGCATCGGCAATGTGATTCTCAGATCTCGGAACATGCTTGAAGGTGATCTCATCAAAGTATTCAATCATTTCAACGATGTAGGCTCTGTAAGGGATCAACTTCTCATGTCTGGTCTCCCATTCACCTGTAACTTGATAAATAACCAAAGTTGAATCTCCACTTACATCGAGAAGTTTGATTCTTAGGTCAATAGCTGCTTCAAGGCCAAGAATGCATGCTTCATATTCGGCAACATTGTTTGTACATTCAAAGTCTAACCTTGTTGTAAATGGGGTATAACCACCTTTTGGATTCATCAGAATGGCGCCTATGTCATGCCCACTGTAATTTGAGGAACCATCAAACATCATTTTCCACCAAAGACCTGGCTCGGGACCTTCATCAAGACCTGGCTCTTTATAATCTTTCACCAACATAATGTCTTCGTCCGGAAAATCAAACTTGAGAGACTCGTAATCTTCAACTGACTGATCTGCAAGATAATCTGATAAGACACTGCCCTTGATAGACTTTTGGGCCACATACTGGATGTCATATTCTGATAACAACATGTGCCAACGGGCGAGCCTTCCTGTCTGAGCGGGCTTCTTAAAAATATACTTTATCGGGTCCATTTTTGAAATCAATAAAGTAGTATGACAAATCATGTACTCCCTCAAACGTCTAGTGGCCCATGCTAAAGCACAACAGGTTTTCTCTAAAAGTGAATATCGGCTTTCACAGTCGGTGAACTTCTTGCTCAAATAATAGATGGCATGTTCCTTTCGTCCGGACTCATCCTATTGACCTAACATGCAACCCATTGAATTCTTGAGTACCGTTAAGTACATGAAAAGAGGTCTTCCCGGAACAGGAGGTATTAAGATCGGAGGCTCTTGAAGGTAGCCTTTAATCTTATCAAAAGCTTGGTGGCAATCCGAATTCCAAACAACTGTCTGATCTTTGCGTAACAATTTGAAAATGGGCTCGCAAGTAAGAGTCAAATTAGAAATAAATCTGGATATATAGTTCAATCTTCCAAGGAAACATCTGACTTTTTTCTCAGTTTGCGGAGCCGGCATATGTTGAATTGCTCGAACTTTATCTGGATCTACCTCAATCCCTCGGTGGCTAACAATGAAATTGAGTAATTTCCCAGATCTCACTCCAAAAGTACACTTGGGATGGTTTAGTCTCAACTGATACTTCCTGAGTCTCTTGACCAACTTCAAAAGATGATTCAAATGGTCTTCCTCACTCTGAGATTTAGTGATCATGTCATCGACATACACTTCTATCTCCTTATGCATCATGTCATGAAATAAAGTCACCATGGCTCTTTGATAAGTGGCACCAACATTCCTCAAACCGAAAGGCATGACTTTATAATAGTAAGTTCCCCAAGGAGTAATGAAAGTAGTCTTTTCCATGTCATCTGGATCCATCTTGATTTGGTTGTATCCGGAGAAACCGTCTATAAACGAGAAAACTGCAAAGCGAGCTGTATTATCCACCAATGTATCAATATGCGGCAAAGGGAAATCGTATTTTGGACTGGCCTTGTTCAGATCCCTATAATTCACACACATTCTGACTTTCCTATCTTTCTTCGGTACAGGTGCAATATTAGCCACCCATTCGGGGTACTTGGATACTGCCAAGAAACCTGCATCAATCTGCTTCTTCACTTCGTCTCGAATCTTGAGAGCCATATCAGGTCTAGTTCTTCGGAGCTTTTGTTTGACTGGTGTGCATTCTGGTCGGAGCGGTAACTTGTGGACCACTATGTCTGTGTCTAAACCTGGCATTTCCTGATATGACCAAGCAAATACATCCACATACTCTTTTAAAAGCTTCACCAATTGTTGTTTAACTTCTGCCTCAAGCGTTGCCCCAATCTTGATCTCTTTCTTATCTTCTTCGGTGTCAAGATTAATAACATCTACCTGCTCCTTGTGAGGTTAAAGCTCTGGGTACTCGTAACATGCCATTTTTACCAGTTCATCAGGGATCTCAAAATCTTCATCCTCATCTTCGGCTTGATATATTGGTGAGTCAAAGTCAGAAGGGAAAGCAAAGTCATTGGATTCAACAGGTTTTGGGGTATCACTGCATGTTGGAATATCTTAATTTATTAAAACACACACAAGGACAAATGTAGCAACAAGAAAAAATGTTTTGTTGATTTTTTTTAAAAATTGCCATTTTCTTTTAAAAGTGGAAGCAAAAACAAATAAGGAAACAACAACGAAGGATTTAACAAAACAGTTCATTAATCATAATATTCTTGAAAGCACGAGGCCTTTACAAAATATATCCTATAGCCTTGGGCATGGCTATGGAGGTTTGAAGATAAAAACAACAACAAGTAAAGAAAACAAACAAATTACTTCAACACAGGAAAGATCACGGGAATCTCAACAGCCTCCCAATTGCCTAAAGCAGTTTCACAATGATATACCAAATGTTCAATATCCTCGTCTTCAAAATCTTCTCCCACGGCATTGACTTGAAATCCTCCACTGATGAACACCTCTTGGATAGTCTTCGGACGTCCTTCGGCGTGTGTTGGTGCTTCGACATGAGTTGGTTTGTAACCTAACCCTTGGCAACCCAGTCTTGCTTTCACCTCAATAACCTCTCCGCAACCTGCAGGAGTACCCTTTTCTAATGTAGACTTAATACTCTGGGCGGACGCAAAAGATGGACCACTCTTTGCCATTGTGTCTTCTATCATTACCGCGTTAGCTATTTCAAGCACTTGGAAAGAAGTTTCCAACGCAACCTCATCTGCCTCAATATACCTGAATGACGATAAATTACTCACCATCAAGTCCTCTTCGCCATGTACAATTACCATTTTGTCATTTACAACAAATTTCATCCTTTGATGCAAAGTGGAAGTCACTGCCCCTGCTGCGTGATTCCAAGGTCGTCCCAACAAATAGTTGTAAGCTGGGTTAATGTCCATTACCTGAAATGTGACATCGAACACGTGAGGGCCTATCATAATTGGCAACTCCACTTCTCCAACAACCGTTCTTCTCGAACCATCAAAAGCCTTCACAATTAACGATGTCGACTTCATCTCTGCCCCTTCATATGCCAACTTAGCGAGCGACCTTTTAGGAAACACATTCAACGAAGATCCAGTATCAACCAAAACTCGCGCCAACGTGTCCTCTTGACATCTAATAGATACGTGCAAAACACGATTATGATTACGTCCTCCCCTTGGCAGCTCTTCATCGCTAAAACTCAGAGTATTGTAGGCTATAATATTGGCTATCACCGAATCAAATTAGCCAGGGGTTATATCCTTCGTCACATGTGATTGCATTAACACCTTTTGTAGAGCCTCTCAATGGGTCGGGGAATTCATTAGGAGAGACAAAATTGATATTTTTGAGGGGGTTTGATGAAGCTGATCAACAACCTTGTAATCGCTTTTTCGGATAATCCTTAAGAACTCCTCAGCATCTCCTTCAGTGATGGGCATTTCTTTGCCTTTGGCCGTCACAGCAGGGGTAACCTCCTTTTGGGAAACCACTGTTATCTTGGGTTGATATATTCGATCACTACGGGTCATCTTGCTCGTTCCTGCAATATTTGTCACATCAACCTGGTCATCCTTCACCCCCTCATTCTGAATAATCTTCCTAGATCTCTGGTCTAACACAACCATATCATACTCCCACGGGACTGCCTTTGTATTCTCAAAAAGAAACGATCTCGACTTCTGAATAACAACTGGTTGAGGCTGATCAACAGCAGATTTGTCAAAAACAGGCTTCACATTTTTGCTGATCATATTGAACACAGGGACTTTCTCGCTATTCCTTGGTAGATTGAAAACAGGCTTAACCACCGAAACTTCCTCCTTCTTTACCTTGATACCCACTTGCAATAATCCATCGTCGATCAGGCTTTGCACATCTTTTTGTACCACACCACACCCTTTAGGATTAACATAACACTCCTGGCAGTCACTATGGGTACCTTTAATCAGCCCTGCTTTCAACAGTTTCTCATGAAGTGGCCTCAACAGAGTCTTGATTTCTGACACATCACAAACCAACTTTTCATTTGAATCCTATTCTATAGCATTAACTCCTCCAGGATTTGGTAATGGGTTACTTTTAACATTAGGCGGTACATCATCAAAAGACAAGATCTTCTTCTCTATGAGCTTCCTGACAAGATGTTTCAAGGCAAGACACCCCTCTAAGTCATGGCCGGTAGCACCTTCATGAAAGGCACAATGAGCATTCGGATTGTAATGAGGTGATGAAGTTTATGAAGATGGATTCAATTGTCGCGTTGTTACCAACCCTTGTTGCACCAAAGCCGGGTACAACTCTGTATAAGTCATTGGTATCTGGGGAAATGGAGGCCTCATTGCTGGTCTTTGATTTTGGTAATTTTTCCTTGGTGCCTGAGCCCTAGGCTGCTGATATTGCTGATAGGGTGGAGCGTTGGGCGCTCGTTGATACCCTTGTTGTTGAATTGGTTGATACATGGGTGCTGGTTGCACTGTTTGATAATTCGGAACAGGGTGATTGAAAGCAGGCGTTATAGCTGCCACATATGGTTGTTGGGCATACTTTACTGGATACATCGGTTGGTGTGTCAAATTTTGCTGAGGTTGTTGAACATAGACTTGTGGAGGCTGCTGAACATAACCTTGTGGAGTCTGTTGATATCGTTGGTAGGGCTGCTTCCAAGTCTGATTCCTTTTCCCCACTGTTATGGCGTTTGTTTCTCCCTCCTTCTTTTTATGAAAATTACCAGTGAACTTCTTAACATTGTTGTTGTTGGAACCACTGGAACTACTAGTCATTTTTCCATTCTTCAATCCCAACTCCACTCTCACCCCCACAGCCACTATATCGGAGAAACTCAATGTTACACTGCTAATCATCTTCTCATAAAATTCTGGTCTTACCGTGTCCACAAACCAATCTGTCAACTCTTTTTCATTTAAAAGAGGTTCCACTTGAGAGGCAGTCTCCCTCCATCGTTGTGCATACTCTTTGAACGATTCAGAATTCTTTTGTGACATACTCAGCAGTTATCTTCTGTCAGGGGCCAAATCCATATTGTATTTGTAATGCTTTATGAAAGCATCGGCCAAGTCTTGGAAACTATGAATGCGAGATTGATCTAGGCTCAAATACCACTTAGCAGGGGCTCCTCTCAAGCTATCCTGGAAACAATGGATCATCAACTTATCATCTTCTACATGTGCAGCCATTCTTCGGTAATACATAATCAAATGCGTCAGAGGACAAGTAGCACCGGTGTACTGATCAAAGTTGGTGACTTTGAATTTTGGCGGGATTACTAATCCAGACACTAAACACATATCTCTGGCATCAGTACCAAAGATATCATTCTCCTCCATTGCTCTAACCTTCCTCCCTATAGTTTCTACACTCTCCTTCAATTTCTCATGTCGTCCACTTCCTTCTTCAGACCCATCAGGAACTTCAAACACTTGTAGATGGTTGTGAAAAACAGGACGCACTTGAGCTTGTACAGAGGCTAGAGTATAAGTCGAAACAGCTCGGGGAAACTCTGCCCCTAGAGGAACTGATTGTTGACTGACTGGTGGCGGAGGTACAAAACCTGGAATTAATCCATACGGCGGTATACTTGCAATAGTGACTGCCGTTGGGATCGGCTCCACATCTACGTTAGTGATCTTAGAAACTACAGTGGCCTGAGTGTCCATTTTTGCATTAATGACTTGTAAGACTTCCATAATTCGTCCTATGCTTCCTCGTAACTCTTCAAGTTTGTTGTCAACCCTATCCAGATTCAAATTGTGTTCTTCCATTCTTTGACGAGCTTGGGCTCGTGTGTTGTATTGATGTCGAGGATTCAGTATGATTCTCTGGAGATAAGACAGCGAGATGAGACACAGCACAGGAAATGCACATGAAATGCTATGGGTGCATATGCAAAATGCGAAATTAACCATTCAAGGAAATCCAAAGAAATATTTGCAAAAATTATAACGATGGGGAAATAAAGAAAATTCAAAGTCTTCATAGATTAAAAACTGAGAGTTTTACAATAACAATTCGAAACTGAAACAAAAATCTCTAATACAGATAAATAATAAAACACAGAAAACAAAAAGATCCTAGATCTTCTGGCTGGAGGGTCCTTCGTCTTCTGGTTGACTCTTCTTTCCACCTTGATGGACCAACTCTTGAAGCTCTTCCTTCTCTTGCATAACCTTGAAACACTTATCTCTCCAAGCTCTTCCTTATCTTTCAGCTTTTGTCAAATCATCTTTTAATTCTTCCACAAGAGTAAGTTTTGTTGGGTTAGGCTCAAAACGGGTATAAAACATCTTCAATGTTGCTTCTTTCACCCATGATAAGTAGGATTCTGAAACAACGGTGTCAGGGTAATCCAAAGCAGTCATTCCCCTTGTGTGGATGTAACGCCAAGCATACATAGTCCGAGCCTTGTAGGTTGGATCCTTCCCTTCTTCAATGGGATTATAGCTAATGCAACCATCAATGATGATAAGCGGTACGTTTGGGAAATCCCCGCAGCTCTGAATCATGGCAATCCCTCCATACATAGGGTCATACCACTTAATATCTGAATGTTTAAGTAACAACAACCTCTCTGTCCATGAGAGTCCATTCTGCATATCCCAGAGTGCTGGTAGCCTTGGCAAGCGCGAAATAAACCACTTGTATAGAAGAACGGTGCAACATACAATCTGTCCAACTCCATGACGGTTTCTGCGATGGATGGAAAAATACACGTCAGCCAACAAAGTGGGTATGGGATTTTTGATTAAGAAAAGGTTGATTGCACTCGCGTCCACAAAATTATCAGCAGTCGGAAACAGGAAAAGTCCGTAAATTAGCAAAGCCAGAATGGCCTCAAATGCTTCAAAATTCTTCAACTCGGCATAACATTGAGCTTTTTCATACAGGAACATAGCTGGAAATATGTATAGCCCTCCCTTAGCAGTCATATGAGATCGTACTTCATTCACCTCCAAATGTGCGGCCTCTACAATTACTCTTTTGCTAGGAGTCCCTTCTCTTCCAGAAAATGGTTTGGGAGTGACGCCTAACCCCATCAGGGCAGAATATTCTTCCAAGGTTGGCGACAATTGGTAATCTGGAAACGTGAAACAATGATAGGTCGAATCGTAAAACTGCACGAGCGCTGACAACATCTTTTCATCCACTTGGATTTTTAGTAAAGACAACATATTCCCATACTTCTCTCTAAACGCCTTAGGGTCTTCTACTAAACCTCCCTGTTTCCTCAGGTTCTCCAAATTTGGGCTTCGGAACACAATCTCTGCAGTTGCCTTCTTTCCAGAATCCATCCTATAATATCTGCTAAACAACCTTTAGTTCCTTGAATGATTAATAAATGTGAATGCAAATGCACAAAGTATCATGGAACTCAGATTCTGTAAACATCAAAACGTCATAGACTTAATTTCATTGAATTACAAAATTTTAGTACATCTCACAAAAGTCTTAAACAGAAAGCTAAATAAAAGCTAACAAAACTCCCCAGAAGGTTCTCCTAACAGCCTCAAGTTGAGCTTCTCAATCTCCTTTTCCATCTGGGACTTTTCAAGAATAAGCTTATCCACGATCAACTTCCATAGAGTCCACTGAGGACTAGAAGAAAATAAATCTTCTTGCGCCTTTCTCTTCTTGAAAGAGAGTACTTCTTCATTCTCCAACTCTAATTGCTTCTGGAGCTCTGCATTTTATTCAACAACCACTTGATACTTGTGCTTCCAAGCGTCTTCGGTTTGCCGTGCCTTGCTCAAGGCAATCCTTAGCTTCTCCTCCTCAGACATGAAGATCAAGGTGCGCTCCTCCTTTAAAGCCATGGGTTCTTGTCGAGAATAGGGCATCTTCAACTCGATGGCTCTCTTTCGAACCCATTGGAGATAAGGTTCCAAAGAGACACAATTGGGTTTTCCCAGGTCTTTCTTTCCCTTTTTGTGCAAATGACTCCAGGCTTTTAGAATCTTCTCTTTCCGCTCCTGACTATTACTCTCTTCCTTGAAGAAAATATTTTCCACATGAATACTGTTGGGCTTGTCCTTCAAAGGATATCCTAACTGTCGACGAGCAAGGACTGGGTTGTAAATGATTCCTCCATTAGTACCAAGAAGAGGTACATTACCAAAATCTCCACAGCTGTTAATGATCATTATTCCCTCATAGTCACGATTGTACCAATCAATATCAGAGTGGGTGAGAGCCATAATCTTCTGTGACCACCACCCTTTCTTCGGATCCCAAAAGGCATTAGCCTTAGGCAAGTGTGAAATAAACAATTTGTATAGTAAAGGAGCACAGCAAGTGATCATCCCTCCTTTGTGGAAATTTCTAAGATGAACAGAATGATACGCATCCGCTAGCAAAGTAGCCACATGTTTTTTCTTCAAGAAGATTTTAATGGCATTGAGGTCTACAAAGTTCTCGAAGCTAGGGAACAGAAAGATACCATAAATGAGCAAGGCACGGATAGCCTCGAACGCATCCATGCTCAAATGATCTGCATAGTATTGAGCTTTCTCAACCAAAAATTCTGCACTTAACCCAAAGACTCCTCCTTTTATAGTCATGTTCTTTTGAATATCAATCAAACCCAATTGTGTAGCTTTGGCAATATCTTGCTCCTTAGGGTCCTTCTCCATGATCATAAAAGGAGACTCTTCAAGAATGGGCAATCCAACCAGGTGAGAGTATTCTTCTAGCGTGGGCACTAGCTGATAATCGGGAAAGGTGAAACAATGGTAGAGTGGATCATAGAACTGGAGAAGCGTAAAAAGAAGTCCACTATCCATTTTTATCTTCAATAGTAACAACAGCTTCCCATACCTGCTTTGAAACCCCTCTGGATCTGTCACCAAGGTGCCCAACCTCCTTAGGTCATCCAGGTTAAAATATTTGTAAGTGTACTTCAAAGTTTTCTTTCTTTCTCCCTTCATAACGACCTTGATGTTTACAAACAAAAAAATTGAGTTCCATGAAACTTTATGATATGATGTTTATGAATGCAAGAATGCAAAAACACAGGCAAATGCAAAGATCACACATATGCACACAAACACAAGCCTAGGTTTAGAAGGCATGAGCGGGGAGCCAAGGTCTACCCATCCCAAAAGGTGTGTAATATGGATTTTCAAACCTGTAGAGCAGGGTTCTAAACGGTTCTCAGAGTCAACAACCCATCTTTAGGATATTATCAACTTCCCAAATCACTTGGTAATCGATAATATTCTCAAGAGAGTCTCATTCAAGTGTAGTATCGCGTATCAACTATTTCGGAAATACTTCCTTATAGCCATTGCACTACGTCCTAGTAAGGCCAAAGTGGGGTAGAATGAAATCTAAAAGTCCACAGTGTCATAGGCTCCTTCGTCGAAAGTAGTATTATTTTCACGAATACTCGTTCAACAAAACTAAACTCTCAAGAGGGCCTACACTGAGCGGTGGTTTCTCAAGTTAGCTTGGTCGGGAATCAACTCCCTATAAGCCTCCTTGAATACACCACCATTCTATCATAATTGCACTCGAGTCCGGGTATAGGACCGTCTCACCACTCAAAGGACCCAATATTCCACATACAAACAAATATATTGACAAATATACATGCTAAGCAAATATTCACAAATATAGCATACAATCAAACAAAATAGGCTTAACCCTCAAGTCTAAGTTTCCCCAGTGAAGTCGCCATTTCTGTTGCGGTGAGAATCGTGATACCAAGCTATTGATTAACTTGAATCTTTAATTCTTAAATTCACAACCGGACTTTAATTTATCCAAAGGAATGGTCTAAAGAAAGAAAGATCATTTTGCGCAATGTAACAACAACGCTAAGAGATTCGGGGATCGAGGATTGGTTATGCCTAGGGTAGGTATTTCACTTCCTAAATATCTGTAGTACTCTACAGGAACCTTTTATTTGTTTGTATGCTAAGTTTGCTAAATGTTTGCTATGGATTGGGATTAGGTAAAAAAGGTGTAGGTAAAGACTTAAGGATAGTTTCTAAGTTGCTCGCAAAGACATCGCGTCCTCTGCCTAAGTATCCTAACTAGGATAGAATTAGAGCAATCGTAGTTCACCTCACCTAGGTTGAAGAACACTTGATTATGATCAAGGTTCAAAGGGGAACAAACATTACAATGCTTGCGTAGAGTTTAAGGAAACTCTCTAGATCTAAGTTGAACACTCAAGAAAAGGAAGTAAGTAATCATCTCCATGATTCTTACATAGAGTTAACAAACTATATCCTAAGTTCTAATTGAAAGAGCACTCCTAACAAGGGGTAGGCTTCTTAGACTTAAGCAAAGTCTAAAGGGAAGGTTCTAACTTAACCTAGTGTATGGATGACTTAACAAAGTCAAGAGAAGGTAATGAGCTATCTATGACCCAAAGGTCAATAGAGAGACTTTCCTTTGGAAGGATTGAAGGGGAGGCAACTTGGATGAGAACTAAAGAGTTCCATCACTTGGGGAAAACTAAACTTAACAAAGCATAAACATCAAACAAACATGATGAGTACAAGAAACAAGGTTACAACCAAGCATATACAAGCATATTACAATAAGCAAGTACGTCAAATAGGATGAATGGTTACAACCAAAGCATGCAAGCGTATTACAATAGGCAAGAAAAGATGAGTTCTTACAAGACTCAATGAAAGATAAAGACTTAAGCATATCTTGACAAAGATGAAGGTAACGACCAATACAAATAAGCTACTTCATGGGGATGGAGATCAAATGAATCAAACATAATGCTTACAAGCAAAAAGTAATTGCAATTACATACAAAGGGTTTGACAAAAAAGCTCATATTAAGTACAACAATAAACTTAAGAAAAATGAATCAAGAGTTTGAATGATTAGGAGGGTAAAAACCCTAAAAGAAACATGAACGTTTTCAATGCAAAGTTGTTTTAAAAAAAGAGATTTTTAGAATATTAATGTACCACATGAAAATATGCACCAATACAAAGCCAATGCAAAAAGAACCAATCCAAAATGACAAAAATTGAAGAAGTTATGATTTTTAGAAATTTTATAACAATTAAATAAAACAAAGGATTTAGTGGTAAAAAAAAGAGAGGCGCCTGGTGGGTGTTGAACCCACCACCCATAGAATACCAACTTAAAACCTTACCAAATGAGCCAAGGCGCGCGCATGTAAGTGAGAGGAAAAAATGAGTAAAACATTAAAACATGGCAAAGTGGGAAAATAAATAAAAGGGTTGATCTCCACTATGGATCGAACCCAGGTTCAGGCAGTGCAAGGCAATGTGAAAGTGAAGGCTTAACCACTGAGGTGGCGATACATCCAAGTATTATGCCACCCCAAAATAAACAAGTACTTAAACAAGCAAGTGAAATATGGGCAAGGCAAGATGGACCAAAAATAAGCCAAAACATGAAAACGACAACACCATAAATCACTCAAAACTCAACCAAATTTAACAAAATTTTGGTCTATCTCACATGAAATTTAACAAGGAAATCAATGGAAATCTCAGTTTTTCCAAATAAGGCACACAACTCAAAACTCGAATGCAAATGCAATGTTAAGCTTATGAAATGCAAAATGGTATCCACAGCTCATGACATCAAGGATTATGATCAAATGAAAGCATGCACACCTCTCAAATACATCATTCAAGGAATTTAGATGCAAAAATCATGTAAAGACAACTCCAAATTAAAACTGGTGTGTGGACTGTAGTGGTTTGAAAAGACATGCTTGATGTGCTTGTTTTGGCAAAAGAGTAAAAGTTCACTGATGCAGCCTACATAAACATAATACACAAGGTGATTCATGCATAATCAAGGATTCAAACATGATGCAAGAACTTAACATAATGATGGCACATTGAGTTGGAGTACGAAGCAGAAATTGACAGCAAGTATATATGGCAAGCAAAAGCAGAATCTCAAACAAACCACACATATGCAAATCTGCAATGCCTTTACAAAAGCAAGCATCTTAAGAAACTTGTATCAGTTCAAACAAAAATGGTCCACCTTGACAGTTAGCAATATGTGCTCATGACTAGCAATTAACAAATTGGATCCAACATGCAAAGACTTCATATACACAACAGCAACAAATGATCCTCAAAGTAAAATCATGCCAGCATACCAAATTCACATCAAGCCTTGAGAAATGATGGTTACAACATAGGAACAAGAACCTAGACATACTTCTAACAAGAACCTCTAGCTAGTAGCAAGTAGTGTAAACCTGACAAAGTTTGAAAAGATCCAAGCATCATGGTAGCATAAACTTGACAGCAATATATGACAAAACCAAAGATCAATGAACAACCCTAGTTCTATATGCACAAAACAACTTGCAAGCACATGTCAATATGTTAGCCTATAACAGAAATGGTGCTATGACAGTCTCAAATGAACCTATGCAATTGGCAACAAGCATGAATTTCATAAAATGGCAAGGTTAGCACAAATCAACAAATCAGTCCTAATACCTCTAATGCATACAACAGTTGCAAACTTAATAAAGCATCATGACAGTTTGGTTTTTTAACAGAACACAAAGCACAAAGATGCAAGTAATCAAAATTAAACAATGAGGCTGATTAGCAGTTCAGGGGAGATTCATACCAAAGGGTTACAAGACAAAAACAGGCTCAACACAATTGACAAAGTAAACAAATATGTGAGCAAAACATGGTACGACCACAACCCTATCCTAGTGCCTAAGTGACCGTGGTGATGTAAGGGTATCATATTCTCATGTTAACAAGCATGTCCAAGGATGGACAATGGCAGGAAACAACTTTAATAAAACATGATCATGTCACAACAGCTTCACCATAATGCCTCAAAATGATAGTCCTAACATATATATCTAATGAAAACACCAACTGATGCAATTATGACAGTGCCAAACATCCAACACATGGTTTCAAGGCTACAAGACTCATAAGTTAACAAACACAAGTCAAACATAAAAGCAACAGTTCAAAGCAACATGAAGGCACACTTAACATAACAAAAGGCAAGTATCAAGCTTAAAGCACATGTCATGACAGCTGCAGACAGCAAAAAAAAGTATTGGTCCTCATTATCTCATGAGTCATTCTAATGACCTTTGACAAGTTCAAAGAGGCAGCACAAACTTACAAGCAAGTTCAAAATGCATTAAAGACCAAGTTAAAACACACAAATGATCTCAAAAGATGATAGAACCAAAACTGACTTGTTGGTTGAAAAAAGTGCACAGGGGCTGAAAAATGCAAGAGCAAAACTGCTGCAGAACCAAAACCAAAATAGTTTTCAACAAACAAACATCACATAAACACCTATATGAGGGTTTTCACATCAAAATGATAACAAACAGGTTCATGACATGAAAATGGTAATGCAACAGAAGCTAGTTAATATTCTCACAAACTGAACCAAAACAAGACAGCATCAACTTCAAAACATTTGCAACAGTTTTCTCATATGTTCAAACATGACATAGAATGGCACTTAGGATAGTCTCAATGCTCAACACATAGCAGCACAACATATTGATAATGATCATAAGAGCAAAACATACTAATGAGTAAGACAAGCAAACTTGGCAGATTCAAACATGAGTTGCACTTATATTGAAACACATTGTAACAACTAATGCATTTTAAACATGTTCATGACAGTTGGAAAAAGAGATAGTAACTACCAACCTCTTGTAGACTTCCAAGCAAGCAAATACATAAGGAAAACCTTGGAGCCTTCAAATGAAATCCAAATCCAATGCCTTAGTGAGAATGATGGTCTTTCTTACACTTTAAGTAAACAAGTGGATTTGGACTAGAACTTAAAATAAGTGATGATGATGAAATTTTAGGTTATGAACAGTTGGTATACCATAAACCTAAGGTGTTTGGAGGTTTTTAAAGATCAAAGCAAGTCTGGTATGTGTTTTGGCAGATTTTGAGTATGAAGTCAAACTTTCCTTGGTTGAAAGTTGACTTTTGGGAAAATGAGGGTTTTTTTTCTGGTTTAAAGGCTTGAACACCTCCCACACATCATTTGTGGATTGTGTTGATGGTTTGTGGTGATTTTGGTTGAGTGAAAATGGTTTTGGTGGTTGTTTTGCTCAAGACAGATTTTTGAGGCTTTGAGGTGGTTTTCTTCACTTGTAAGAAAATGCAAGGAAGTATGAGAGAAAAGAGTTTCTCTTGGGTTGTAGAGTGCTATGGTGTGCCTCTCAACATAGAGGAAACCTCTATTTATAAGCAAGGCAAGGCTTGGGGCAGATTGGTAACTTGGCACTTTTGGTGGGAGTTTTGAAAAAGTAATCTTGCTTGATTTGTTGCAGCTGTAAAATCAAATTCTTTGGCTCAAGATGATGCATTACTCAAGTTGAAAGAATGACATAACAGTGTTTGAAGTGTGGCTGGGCAGTAGGATGGCTGTTTGCTGCAAGATCTCCATAAAGTTTCTCTTTCTTCCTTTTCTTTGATTAAAATAATCCCACTTGCCTCCAACTTGGAAGACTCACCGAACCTCTTCATTTTCTGCATTTCTTCTCCTCATATCCTCTAAATATCAGATAGAAACATGATCCAAGGGCTGAGAATAGCTCAAGTGACCAAAAGGTGAGTTTGTGAAAAAGTGAAAATGTTGGACTCAAGTGTTGAAACCTCATCTTGTTGAATTCATAACTCTCAACTCATAAGGGTTATGGAGGAGTTCTAGTACATTTTGGAAAGACCTCATGTAGCTCTACAACTTTCATGTTTTCATGAGCTTCAGATTTCCAATTGAACTAGGTCAAAAAACCTCTCAAAGTTGCTGAAAAACATGCCTAAAAAGTGAAATAACTTAGAATTTTTCTAAGTTATTTTTCCATTTGCAATGAATTTGGTCATAACTCCAAATCTATTAATTTTCTGTTCATGGACCATTGTAGGACTTTTGTAGGAATTGTCAAGAGCTTTCTGATGAGCTTTGAACCAACTCAATTGGATGTGTGGTTAGGGAGTTATGGTCTTGCCCCTTTCAAAACCCTAATTTCCCGATTTTTCGATTACTCCTCAATCCTTGATCCAATGGTCATGAAACTTCATGGATAGGTGTAATATGTTACTAGAAACATTTTTTAATCATACTTTGAGGTCAAATTCCTTATGAGTGAAGAGTTGACTGTTCGGTCAACCGAACGATCGATCGGTGACTACCGAGTCGACTGTTGATGCTCCGAGTCTTTTGAGGCCTTCAAACTTCTTGAGTAGACTTTAATAAGCCATATGATCTCTATGGACCATGATACCACCAATGTAACACCTTTTAAATCAAAATTCAAACCACAATTGACTTTTCCTAATCAAAAACCCTAATCGAGTATCCTAACTGCACTGTTCTTGATTCTTGGGTGACAACCTCAAATTGGATTCATACTTGATCCAATGGAGTATGTTTGATGATGTGGAGACTTATTTCATGGGCAATCAATCCAATACATTGACTTATTAAACTCTCGAAATCTCGATTCTCGGCTGTACAGAACCCTGGTTCACCTGTAACTTAGCAAAGACAAACTTCAAATGGGTTAAGGTTAGATAATCAAATGAATATGATCCTAAGATGATTATGAAGATCTAAGGGGTCAAAATTTGGGGTATGACAACTTGCTTTCTTCTTTGGATTTCCTATCCTCTTCTCTTGTTCTCACTTCTGTCCTAGGACCTTAGGTACTCATCCAAGTTGATTTGGTGCCTCTTGGTTGCACTTTGAGTTTGACTTGGATAAGAGGCCATTTTGAGAACTTCTTTTGTTCTTTTCTTGCATGACCATGGTGATGCCTTTGGTTGAGTTTGATTTTGTGTTACTTGCTGCCCAAGCCTTATCTACCATCCTCACATTGATCATGCCTTCTTTTTCTTCTTCTTATTTGCTTTGCCTTGGTTAGTGATTGATGTACAAGTGGTTGTAGGAATTCTATTTCTCCCACTTCATCTCACTTTTGGCTTGAACTTGTTTAAGTTCTTTGGTTGGCTCTTCTTCTTTGTTTTTCATCTCTTGTTTGCATTTAAGAGGTTGTGATGGGCTTGTGGTGGCTACTGCCCCACACTTTGTTCCTCCCTCTTTCTTCATCCTTGTTTTGCATTGCATGTTTGCATCTTCTTTCTTCTTTCACTTATGCTTTCTTCTTCTTTCTTCTTTGCCATGTTCGCTTAGGACCTCTAATCTTTCTTGTTCAAGATTGATTATAATAGACATTAGGTTTGAACCTATTCATGATAACATTAGGGTAGCTTTCCCTTTTCATCCAAATCATAGGTGCACTTTGCATGAGAACATTAGGTTGAGTTTAGTCTCCCTTTTAGTGTGTCTTTCTCTTCTCATCTTCAAACTTCTTCAAGACACTTAACAATGGATAATGAATTTTGTACGCTACAAGCCTTAAGCATTTGAGAAATGATGATTGGGGGGCCTCCTCTCAATTTTCTAGAGTGTTTAGCGTATGTCCTTTGGACGATATGTGACGCATTCGCTCCTAAGTCATAGTCTTTAGTGCAACATGAATTACAAACACATCACTTCTTCTTCATAAAAGACTCAAAAACAAACACCAAACCTTTTTATCCTTCAGGATTAATGCAAACCATTTTCATAAAGAGAGTTTTGTTAACTCTTGGTTCTACCGCAAACAGGTAACGCCTAAGTCTCCAATGGTCGAGATGCATACACCTAACTGCTAAAACTAAGTTTTAACCCTACTCGGGTAAAACACTTGAACCAACCTGTGGTCTTGTTATCCCGAACTATGTTTGCTCTGATTTCTCGTACCAGACGAGGATACGTAGGCACAAGACGGCGATGTCTTGGAAAGCACCCTTCCCCACCTTCACCCGTAGTTTTCCGAACTACGTTGACTCTTACTTTCCCATTGCACGTGGGAGTATGTAGGCATAGAGCGGTGATGGTCTATCGAGTCCCTTTTCTTTTTTCTTTGTCCCTGTGGCCTGTAGCTTAGATAGATGAACACCTTTTAGATAGATAACAAGCATGGATCCCATTGAGTATAACGGATGTGAGGGGTGCTAATACCTTCCCCTTGCATAACCGACTCCCGAACCCAAGATTTGGTTGCGATGACCTGTCTTCTCCCTTTTCCGTAGGTTTTCTCTGACTGTTTCCTTTCCCTCTTTTGGGATAAATAACGAACAGTGGCGACTCTTCTGTCCTTGCCGGCCCCTCTTCGTAGTGATGCGACCGGTGGCGACTCTGCTGGGGACTTCTTCTCGATCCCCTATGCGAGTTAATCTTAGCGCTTGTGTGTTTATCTTTGGGTATGTATATACATGTTGTAATTTATTTGCATTTGCATTTTACTTTCCAGCATTGTATATTATCATTGCTGCTGTGCTGTTGGGTGGGTATTCCACTAAGAGATAAGCCAAAACCCAGACTTGAGTATAACCATAGCATTAGAAGCGGAAAGTAGTGGTGAACCTGTATGTTTGGCATGCGCTAGTTCCCACGAAATTCGCGCTCAGACGAGATTCTCTTTGATGACTAGCTTTCCAGTCCATTTTGCACAATTGAGAGGTTGTTGGATCTGAGGGTTGTCGACTCTGGGGACTGGTCATTTGGGAGTCAGCTAAGTGAGGCCACTTTGTTAGACTATGATGTCAAACTGGAAACGGTGAACGTATCATTGTTTCTCGAAAGTTTGTGACGCTGATGACCGCATAGGATGCTGAACCTTATTAGTGATTAGGTCCATACCTGTGAGAGGGATAGGGTTATGCAGGAAACTTTGGCCTTCAACCCACCCGGTTTTCTCGTCGGTGTGAACCTGTGTTCTTGATACAGAGGGTCCTAATGACAGTGTTATGTTCTTACCAAATTGAAGCATTGGTTCTTCTCAATCAACAACATAGAAACCTTGATGCCCTGTTGCATTTGCATTTTTCATTTGCATATTAACATTGACATGTATTTATGTTGCAGGTGTATATTTTCCCTTCGATTCTAGTGATCATATTTCTCTGCAGACATGGAGCCTAGCTTGAAGAAAACTATGGTGTATAAGTTCCCTACTCCGGACATTGGATCTCTACTCAGTTTGATCTCTGTGGCTGACAGAAAGGTTATGGAGGATTTCAAATAATCATATGGGAAGCTTTTGAGTTGTGTCTACAAGCCCTCGGTTTATGAGTTGGGTGGTCTCCATACTCTGCTGCAGTTTTATGATTCCCAGTTACGGTGTTTTACTTTTCCAGGTTTTGTATTACTGCCTACTTTAGAGGAGTTCTCTGTGCTACTTGGAGTTCCTATTTTGGACCAGATGCCTTTCTACCATACTGATGTTGAGCCTGATCTGACAAAGCTTGCTGGTTCCCTTCATTTGGATGCTTCTGAGCTAAAAGGGAAGTTGGTCAAGAGAAATGGAATGCCTGGATTTCCATTATCTTTTCTGGTTGCTAGAGCTCGACACTTTGCGAAGGAGGGTTGTTGGTTGTGTTCAATGCCATTCTAGCACTGTGTATTTATGGTATCATGTTGTTTCCTAATATTCCAGATTTTGTGGATCTGGATGCCTTCCATATTTTTGCTTCAGGGAATCTTGTACCTACGCTTCTGGGCAACGTCTATCATTTTGTGCATTACAAGAATGAGAATCGGAGAGGGAAGAATGTATCTTGTTGCGTACCTTTGTTGTACAGGTGGTTTGTGAGTCACCTTCCCAAGTCCGGTCCTTTTTTTGATACTGCAGGTACCTCAGAGTGGTCAGTGAGATTGATGGGCTTGACTTCTGAGAATATCATTTGGTTTGATAGAGATCAGTTGGGTACGGAGATTATCTACAGTTGTGGTGGCTTTCTTAACGTCCCGTTGGTCGGAAGGAAAGGATGCATTAACTATAACCCATCCCTTGCAGTGAGGCATTTTGGGTACGCTTTGAAGGAACCTCCGAGAGAAGAGGAAATACAAGAATCTATGTATTTCACCGGCTTGCTGGAGAATGAGACCTTGGCTAGAGTTGATAAGGCTTGGAACAAGATCCACCATAAAGGGAAAGCTTCTTTGGGGAAAAGCAACAGTCGAGCTTACGACCCTTATATGATTTGGATTCAGGAGAGAGCAGAAAGGATGCTGATGCCTTTTCCACCTTGTGAGCCTTTATATCCTCTGATGATTGAGGAGCCTACCACTGTTGATATCTAGAGGTATAAACAGTTGTGGTCCGAGAAAGAGGAGTTGCGCAAGGCAAATGAAGAGTTGGAGAAAGAGATTGTTCAGCTCCGAAGTGAAAAGATTGAAGCTACCCATTCCTGCAAGAGGCAAACTGAGTTGGTAAACTAGCTAGGTACAGATCTTACCAAAGAGATTCGCGCCCTTGAGCGTCTGGGTTTAGATTTGAAGGTTGTCAGTGATGTCCTTACTTCTAAGAAGAAGGAGTTGGATAGAGCTTACCTAGAGATTTCTAGGTTTAAGGACCAGTGGAATGCTACCATCACTAATAACAAAGAGCGGGAAGATGGGCTCAAACAACAGATTGTTAAGCTAAAAGCTCAACTCCAAGTGAAGGATGAGAAGATTGCAGCTGAAGCCTCACTCCGACGTGACAGTGATTGTAGACTGAACGAAGCGCTTGCAACGTTGGATGATTATAAGTCTAGAGCTGATGTGAAGAGGTGTAAGCTTGAGGAGGCTTTTGGTGAGGGCGTCTGGGAGGATTATGCCCATGGTTTGCAGACCACTATTAGCCAGCGTGAGTCGCTCATCCAGGGGTTGCTTGTTAGGCCTGACCATCTAGAGACGAAGGAGATGTTAGAGGATTTCCAGTCTAGTTGTCGTACTTGATTGTATTTCTTTTCAGTCTATTGTTATGATATATCGACCATCACCAGACCTGTTTGCCGAGGTCATTCTAATTCCATTGTATTGATGTATCTGACTCTTGGCTCTCATTTTATTTATGAGGAGTTTGCTTGTTACTTATTTGTTAGCTCTCCATTGTCTTGCTGTTCTCGTGGAACTAGAATCGAGGAGGAAATTTCCCTAATGCATATATACATGTCTGCATACTGCATCATTTTGAATTTTCGCATCGCATGTGCCCAGGACTGTTAACCCGATCTCTGTGGTTTGTTAGTTTGTTTCAGGATTGACAACCAAACTACTCACCGTTACGCGACTCAGGGAAATCAACATAAGATCATGGAGCAGATGCAAGCTGAGATGCAAGAACTTCGGGACAGGATGGCCCAATTTATGGATTTGATGCAGGGTGTGGCAAATGGCCAAGAGCAACTAAGGACACTGGTGCAACCACTAATTGCAAGAGTTGATGGTAATGGTGTGCTCCATGGGGTAACTCCTGCTAATCCTCCTCGTAATGATAGTGGTACACCACATGCTAATGTTATTCCTCCAATTGTTATCCCTCCGGGCGGAGGTAATGTAGATGGAATCCCTATGCCTGAAATGGTGTATACTGCACATGGCAATAATGTTCCTCAGTGCATTGAAGATCAGCAAGAAGATGCGTTCTCTATGCGGGATATTGGTGCAGAGTTGCCGTCTGAGGCAGATAAGAGGTTTAAGCTGATTGAAGAGACGATGCGGAGCTATGAAAATCAAAACTCTATGGGACTGGACATGGCTAATCTGGGGTTGATCCCAGACTTGAAAGTACCTTTGAAGTTCAAAGTTCCTGATTTCGATAAATATAAAGGAACCACTTGTCCTAGGGTTCATCTGCGTTCCTATTATCATAAGATGTCCTCCTATTCAGATGATGAAAAGTTGTTGGTGCACTTTTTCCAGGACAGCCTTTCGGGTCCTTCTCTTGAATGGTACATGAGCTTGGAACCAGTCAATATTCGATGCTGGAGGGATTTGGCTGAGGCCTTCGTTAAGCATTACCAGTATAATAGCGACCTTGCGCCTAACAGGGTCCAATTGCAGAATCTGTCTCAGAAGAATGGTGAATGCTTCAAAGAGTACGCCCAGAGGTGGCGTGAACTGGCAGCTAGGCTGCAGCCTCCCATGGTTGAAAGGGAGTTGATTGATATGTTTGTTGTCACGCTACTAGGTGTATCCTATGAGAAGTTGATCGGTAACATGTCAGGTAGCTTTTCTGATCTGATCATTACTGGGGGAGGGTCGAGAACGGAATTAAGTTGGGAAAGATTCAAGCTGGCGAAGGATCCTCAGCAGGAGGAGGAAATACAAAGGTTTTTGGAAACAAAAAGCGAGAAGGAGAAACCAACGCAGTATCCAGTTCCAGGGGAAGAAACAAAAATCAGCGCCAACAATATCATCAACAGTAGGTTGCAAGTATCACAATACCTGCGGCACCACAACAACAACAACAGCCATAACAGAATCAGCAGAATTATGCTCCTCGTCGTTTCCAGGATCGGGGCAAGGCGGTAAATAGACAATTTGACGCGCCTCCGATGCCATATTCTCAATTACTCCAACACTTGTTACAGTTACAGTTAATAAAGAAGAGAACTCTATCTCCCTTGACAAGTGCACCACCTCCTGGTTACGACACTAATGCTCGGTGTGAGTTTCATTTTGGTGCTCTGGGTCACAATATTGACAACTGTAAGACGTTTAAGCATAAAGTTCAGGATCTCATAGACAGTAAGGCTATAAACTTTTCTCACGACTCGCCCAATGTCGTGTAGAACCCCATGCCTAATCATGGGGCAACTGGGGTCAGTGCTATTCTTGAAGGTGAGAGTTCGAATTTGGTGTTGGATGTCGATGAGTTGAAGATGCCACTGAGTTTTGTAAAGAACAAGCTATTGAGGGGAGGAGTATTCCCAGGTTGTGACGAAGCTTGTGCTAAATGTTTGAGCCATCCCACAATATGTTAGAAGCTGAAAAACCATATTAAAAAGCTAATGAATGATGGTGTCTTGCAATTTGATAGAGTTGCTAAGAAGAAGACTGAGGAATTAATAGTTGAAGAGAGGGATGAGGTTGTGACAATCTCAATTCCGTACAAGACTATACTATTTTTGCACCGCCGAGGCCGCCAACCATCATCATTACCAAAGCTGGTCCTGTACCATATGAAAGTACTAAGGCGATTTTGTGGAACTACGGAGCCGAAGTATATTGTAACGGATAGAAACAGGAGTTGAAAAGTTTACTGGTGGATTATGTGGACAACTTAGTTGGAGCAGGTGGAATTACTTGGAGTGGAAGAGTATTTTCATCACCTGAAGTGGCTGCTGAAAAATCTGACAAGGGGAAAGGTAAAGTTGTGGTTGAAGAGACTTCTCAAGCTGGTGAAAAGGATTCCTTGTTGAAGGAGGCGGGGGAGCTCATGCGCTTGATAAGAATGAGTGATTACAAGATTGTGGATCACTTACAGCAGACTCCATCCAAGATATCCATTTTGTCCTTGCTATTGTATTCGAAAGCGCATAGGAACGCTTTGTTAAGAATCCTGAATACAGCTTATGTGCCACAGGAAATTTCTGTGAATCAACTCGAGGGAGTTGTGGCACATGTAAATGCAGGTAATGGGTTGGGATTTACAGATTTGGATTTGACGCCCAAGGGGAGGAATCGTAGCTGTGCGTTGCACATATCTATTGAATGCCGAGGGGCCGTCCTGTCACATGTACTTGTTGATACCAGGTCATCCTTGAATGTGCTACCGAAGAAAGCGTTGATGAAGTTAGATACCCGTGGTATATTGTGTACGCCAAGTGACTTGGTAGTACGAGCTTTTGATGGGACTCGGAGATCCGTGTTCGGGGAGTTGACTTTGCCAATCCAGGATGGTCCTGAAGTGTTTGATGCAGTGTTCTACATCATGGATATTCAGCTAGCTTATAGTTGTCTGCTAGGATGTCCCGGGATACATTCGGCAGGCTCCGTAACCTCTACGCTGCACCAAAAGTTGAAGTACATGGTGGGTGGCAGTGTCGTCACTGTTTGCAGGGAGGAGGATATAATGATTAGTCATTTGTCTTCATTCAAGTATGTTGAGGTTGATGGCGAAATCCATGAGACTTTATGTCAGACCTTCGAAACTATGAAAATCAAGGATAAAGCCCCGGTCGTGAGCAAAGCGCCTGAAGTCGCTATGTCGTCCTTTAAGGAAGCCCAGGCAGTGGTGAAGGTTGGGGTGTCACAAGGTTGGGTTCAAGTGTTGAACATCCCCAACAAGCAAGATAAATTCGGATTGGGATACAGCCCATCTTCCTCCTCCTAGAGCGCGCCGCGCTATAAGGGGCTTGTCCGGTTTACCAGCGGTGGGGTAATCTTTGAGCAGATTAGTGTCATATCAGATGAAGACGGTGACAGTGACTGTGATATGGATACGTGGATTCGGCCATGCACTCCAGGATAAAGCCTAAACAACTGGTCTGTCAAAGAAATCATCCAAGTGACGACAGAAGAGTAATGATTTGTTTTTCTGATTATTGTATAGCCCTATGTTCTACCCGGAGCATAGTGGTCTTTGTCTTCAGGGCCTAATTATTTATGTTTGAACAATCTTTTATCAATCAATCAAAGGGCATTTTTCTGCATTCAAATATTGTGATCCTTGTCTTTCCTGTTTATTTTTAACAATAAAATGGCAATGTGGTTTGTGCTTGTTTGCATATCATTTTAAGCATTAAATCATCATCATTGCAGGTTTCACATTGCAGATGACACCGCTCTAAAGCCGTCTATGACTTGCTTCGACTTTGATAATTCGATATTTCAAGCCGAAGAAGAGATTGATGAAGATGAAGAAATGCCGGAAGAGTTAGCCAAGCTTTTGAAACAGGAAGAGAAAATCATTCTGCCTCATCAGGAGGAAATCGAGGTCGTCAACCTGGGTATTGAGGAAGTCATAAGAGATGTCAGGATAGGGGCTGCGTTGCAGAGTGATATCAAGCAAAGATTGGTTGAAATGCTCCGAGAGTATAGTGATATCTTTGCTTGGTCATATGAAGACATACCCAGTCTTGATATTGATATCGTGGTTCATCGCTTGTTTTTGCATGAAGAGTGTCCGCCAATCAAGCAGAAGCTCGAAAGGACCATGTCAGATATGGCTGTGAAAATCAAAGAGGAAGTCCAGAAGCAGTTGGATGCAGGATTTCTCGCTGTAACAACTTACCCTTCATGGGTCGCTAACACCGTACATGTACCAAAGAAGGACGGTAAGGTATGAATGTGTGTTGATTATAGAGATCTGAATTAAGCGAGCCCAAAGGATGATTTCCTGCTCCCCCATATTGACGTATTAGTTGATAATACTGCGCAGTATTCCGTGTTTTCCTTCATGGACGGTTTTTCCGGATATAATCAGATTAAGATGGTACCGAAGGATATGGAGAAAACAACATTTATTACACCGTGGGGGACTTTCTGTTTTAAGGTAATGCCTTTTGGGTTGAAAAACGCAGGGGCAACCTATCAGCGGGCAATGGTCACTTTGTTTCATGATATGATTCATCACGAGATCGAGGTCTATGTTGATGATATGATAGCAAAGTCGCAAACGGAGGAGGAACATCTGGTAAACCTTCTAAAGCTGTTTGAAAGGCTAAGGAAATTTAGACTAAGGTTGAATCCGAACAAGTGCACTTTTTAGGTACGGTCGGGAAAGTTGTTGGGGTTCATTGTTAGTGAAAAAGGAATCGAGGTCGATCCTGCAAAGATAAAAGTTATTCAAGATATATCAGTGCCGAAAACGGAGAAAGAGGTTCCTGGTTTCTTGGGAAGATTGAACTACATTTCTAGGTTCATATCTCATCTCACAGCCACGTGTGAACCCATGTTTAAATTGTTAAAGAAAGATCAGGCGGTTGTCTGGAACGAAAATTGCCAGAGGGCATTTGATAAAATAAAAGAATATTTGCAGGAGCCTCCGATACTGATACCTCAAGTACCTGGAAGACCATTGATCATGTATTTAACGGTTCTTGAGAACAGCATGGGTTGTGTTCTCAGTCAACACGACGAGACTGGAAGAAAAGAGCATGCAATATACTACTTGAGTAAAAAGTTCACAAATTGTGAATCCAGGTACTCAATGTTGGAGAAAACGTGTTGCGCACTCGCTTGGGCTGCCAAACGCCTGAGACAGTATATGCTGAATCATACAACCATGCTGATTTTGAAGATGGATCCGATTAAATAAGTCTTTGAAAAACAAGCACTTTCCGGGCGAATTACCAGGTGGCAGATGGTTTTGACAGAGTATGATATTCAATATGTTTCCCAGAAAGCTATCAAGGGGAGTATTCTGTCAGAGTATCTTGCTGAACATCTGATTGATGACTATCATCCAATGAAGTTTGAATTTTCCGATGAAGACATCATGTTCTTAAAAATGAAGGATTGTGATGAGCCATTACCCGACGAAGGTCTAGAGAAAGGTTCCCAATGGCAGATGATATTTGACAGTGCTGTTAACTCTTACGGTAGTGAAATTGAGGCAATTATCACGACTCCTCATGGTTCTCATATCCCCTTCACTTCCAGGTTAACATTTTCCTGCACCAATAATGAAGCCGAATACGAAGCATGAATTATGGGGTTGGAAGAAGCCATTGATCTGAGGATCAAGAATCTAGATGTATACGGCGATCAGCGCTAGTTGTCAATCAGATCAAGGGAGAATGGGAGACCCGACAACCTAATCTGATACCTTACATGAACTATGCAAGGAGGCTATTACCCTTCTTTAACCGGATAGAGTTTCACCATGTTCCTAGAGCAGAGAATGAGATGGTGGATACCTTAGCCACTTTATCCTTGATGTATAAGGTGAATTTTTGGAATGATGCTCCAAGAATAGTCATCTCTCGCCTTGATAGGCCAACATTCGTATTCGCTATTGAGGAAGTTTCTGACGGTAAGCCGTGGTATCATGACATCCAGATATTCCTTAAGAACCAAGAATATCCGCCAAGGGCGTCAACCCGGGATAAGAAGACTCTAAGGAGGTTAGCCGGGAACTTTTATCTGAACCAGGATGGTGTACTCTACAGGAGGAATTATGACTTGGTACTTTTAAGATGCGTGGACAAAAAATAAGCAAGTCTGCTTATGGAAGAGGTCCACGAAGGTCCCTTTGGTACACATACCGACGGGCATGCCATGTCTCGAAAGCTGCTGCGAGCAGGGTATTATTGGTTAACTATGGAGTCCGATTGCTTCAAGTATGCAAAGAAATGCCATAAATGCCAGATTTATACTGATAAGATTCATGTGTCGCCGAGTCCGTTGAACGTCATGGCATCTCCTTGGCCCTTTTCCATGTGGGGCATTAACATTATAGGCAAGATTGAACCCACCGCATCTAATGGACATTATTTCATCCTGGTATCCATTGATTACTTCACCAAGTTGGTGGAAGCAACTTCCTATGTTAATGTCCCTAAGCAAATGGTAGCCCGGTTTATCAAGAAGGACATCATCTGTCGTTACGGAGTGCCTGAGAGAATAATTACTGATAATGGTTCGAACTTGAATAACAAGACGATGAAGGAATTGTGCCAGAATTTCAAAATCGAGCATCACAACTCATCTCCCTATCGTCCGAAGATGAATGGCGTTGTTAAAGCGGCCAACAAGAATATCAAGAAGATAGTGCAGAAGATGGTTGTAACCTATAAGGATTGGCATGAGATGTTGCCCTTCGCTCTGCATGGATGTCATACTTCGGTACGAACTTCAACGGGGGCAACTCCTTTCTCACTGGTATATGCTATGGAAGTTGTCCTGCCATTAAAAGTCGAGATTCCTTCTTTGAGAGTCCTAGTCGACGTCAAGCTTGATGAGGCAGAATGGATAAGAAATAGATTGAATCAGCTCAGCCTGATGGATGAGAAAAGGCTGGCATCCATTGCATATGATCTATTGTATCAGATCTAGATGAAGAAAGCTTTTGACAAGAAGGTGCGCCCTCGAAGCTTTCAGACAGGCGAATTAGTATTGAAGAGGATTCTCTCTCCACAAACAGATCACAGGGGCAAATGGACTCCCAACTATGAAGGTCCATATGTCATACGAAAGGTTTTCTTCCGAGGAGCCTTGCTATTATCAACCATGGATGGTGAAGTTTTCACATCCCTTGTGAACGCAGGCGCGGTTAAAAAATATTTTGCTTAAAGAGACCCGCTGGAAAGAAAAAAGAATATCCAGGAAAAAATGGGGCATCCTGGCGAACCATAAAAAGATGGGTTCGGGAAAAAATTAGGGATATAAAAGAAAAAGATGTAAACCCGCAAAGTTGAAAACCTGAAAAGACGACTTTGGAAAAAATGGGTATCCCGGTGAACTGAAAACCCGAAAGGGAGATTCAGGCAAAAGTTAGGGATTTGAAAAGCAAATGATTGCGGTCTGCGTATTGATCTTTAGAGTGTAGTGGATTGAGGGAGGACCTGAGGGCCGTTTATCCGAATCAATCTCTTCAGAAGACAAAGCGACGGAAAATCATCAAAGTCAGGCGAGTCATAGATGGATCAGCTCATGGTGTTTGTCTGTGCCACATTGCCGACATTTCTGTATATTTCTGTGCATTTCTGTAATTTTTGCGCAGCTTCCTCTTTTCAGGGGTTGCATCTGTTGTAAAATCTGCCTATTTACAGGCCATTTGTCAATAAAACATATATTATTCAGTAATTTGTTTGTCTTTCTTTAATCTTTACCGTTTTGTTTGCGAAAAACGCCCGATGTTTTAATAAAACTGCGCATACATAAACTTGCAGACTTTGGCCGATAATCATTAAAACTTTGATTTATTTGAACAATGTCACGGATGATGACTGAGATAGTTCCCTCTGTGCAGGATATCTTGTTTGTTTGTTCATTTGTAGGGTCGTTACCCTTAGGGAAGATTTCCAGAGGTGTATCCCCGGTAGGATCACCGTTCCCCAAGAAAGAGGCGCATAGTTGAGACTCATTTTTCTCTCTAGTAGAGGCTTGTTTCTACAGGAAAGGATGTGTAGGTAGAGGGTGTACACTTCTCCTCCAGCAGATTGTTTGTATACACCCATTCCTCAATAGTTCAAGACTGAATTCTCCAGCAGGGTAGAATTATCCCCAGAGAGTCAAGTTTGATATCCTCGTGTAGGTCAAGTATGTGTCCGTATCCTCAGCAGGTTGTAGGTACGCACTTACTCCTCAGCAATTCGAGATTGGATTTTTCTCCACCGGGCAGGTATGGAACTGTTTTCTAGAAGCGGAGCAAGTTCGGGATTTTGATTCCCCCACAGACTCTAGGCATATGACCTGGTGGTGATTCGTTCCCCAAGCAGAGGTCGAAGAGGTTTCCCCTTATTGTCCAATCCCCATCAGAGTCAGCAGAGCGGTTATTCTTCCCTTTAGAGTGAAGTTATACCCTGAGAATTGTTATTCTTCATCCTCAGCAGAGAGAGTGTGGGATTGTTTCCCAGCCAATCTTATTCGGTTGTTCCCCAGCTAAGTAATCCTTGGTAGGTCGGATTTTTGATCTTCGGCAGAGCAAGGTTGTTCCCAGCAGTGTGTTTTGTACCCTAGAAGGACTTAGGTGTTCCAGGAGGCCGTTCAGGGTTGTTCTCCCTGGTGAAGCAAAGTTAATCTCAGTGGTTGATTATTATCCCCTGCAGAGTCGTTGATTTCCCCAGTAGGTTAGACTTATCTCCAGCGTTTGGTTGTCTTTCCCCAGTCAGGTCGTATATTCCCCCAAGAGAGTTGTATCTTGGAAGACCGTTCAGGGCATTTTCTCTCAGCAGGATTTGATTTGATCTCCGGCAGAGTAGAGTTTTTGTATAGCATGTTGTTCTATTTCCCCAGTAGAGTAGTTTTGTTCTCCCAAGCCATTCAGGGCATTTTCCCCAGTAGAGTTTGTGCTGATCCCCAGCAGGGTGAATTTTTGTTCTCGTCAGAGCAATATTATCTAAGAAGTTCTTTTTCAGAAGGTCATCCAGGGCTTGTTTTCCCCAGCATAAGTCAAATCGTAATTGGCATGTTCCATCCATCCCCAGCAGGGTGGCCTTTGTCCCTTCAACATTCATTTTGCTGATTCGGTTCCCATGCATTTTGCATTTTGCATATCATTCTCAGAAACGTGTAGCATTTCCATTTCACATGGAGCATTACGCTATTTTCAAACATATGTATGTGAAACATAAATCAGGTGGTTACCTCTTGTTTTTCAGGTGTATTTCCAACAGACGGATGATTTCCTTTGCCCGTGTGGTATCCAGACCATGGGAGATTATGAAGTGATTCTTTTGCCCGTGTGGTATTCAGACCATGGCAATTTGTGATACTAATTCTTTAGCCCGTGCAGATGTCCAGACCTTGGCAAAAGATTCCTGCTGGATGTGTTTCATCTTATCAGGTGTTTCCCAACAGAGTTGCTTGTTTAAGTTTCTCTTTTCCCCAGCGGAATTCTCTTGGGAATTATCGTCAGAAGTTTATCAACTGCGTATTGATCTGGCCTTTGGGTTTGATGCTCGCTTTTATTTAGCAAATGCCTGTTGGTTAGCAGAAGTTTATCAACTGCGTGTTGATCCGGCCTTCAGGTTCGATGCCTGTTTTTATTTAACATATGCCTGACGATGATGTTAGACGATGATCTTAACTTCATGTTGATCCGGCCTTCGGGTTCGATGCCTGTTTTTATTTAACAGATGCCTGACGCTGATGTCATATGATGATCTCAACTTCGTGTTGATCCGGCCTTCGGGTTCGATGCCTGTTTTTATTTCACATATGTCTAACGGTGATGTCAAATGATGATCTCAACTTCGTGTTGAGCCGGCCTTCGGGTTCGATGCCTATTTTTATTTAACAGATGCTTGGCAGTGATGTCAAATGATTTCTTCTCAGCTTTATGTTGAGCCGGCCTTCGATTTCGATGCTTGTTTTATTTAACAAATGCCTGGCAGCGATGTCAGATGATTTCTTCTCAACTTCGGGTTGAGACGACCTTCGGGTTTGATGCCTATTGTTTCAATAGATGCCTGATGATGATATCAGATGATCTTTCCGACATAGTGTCGTTACCTGTGTGTTAGCAAATGTTTCTTCCGACTGCGTGTGATGCTTTCTGATGGGTAATCAGTTAGTTTGTTTTCGTTGCAACTATCAATTCAGTTATTTCCGAAGATTTCTTGTTCCAGTAACAGTTTGCAGTTCTATTTCTGCGGTTGGCAAATTTCTGGATCCTTTGGTATTCAACCATATTTTTCCTTGATTGCTTGAAAGTTGTTCGCTTTTCATTCATTCAGGTCCAAGTCGCTTGAATAGGGGCAGCTGTTGTACCTCAAAATTTTCCCAACCTTTTTCTTTACTTGGCTTGTGTTTCATTTCATTTCTTTAGCATTTGCATCTGCATAGCATTGTCTTTTGAAGGGGATCAAGGGAAGTGTGTCGTCCAAGAGAAAGTTATCAAGGGTTTCAAGCTCAAGCAAGAGTGCTTACTCAAGTCATCCAATGCTTATACTCATCAAGAAGAGGTCAAATTTCTCTGAAGGAGAAGATTGACAAGTGTTGTTTAACCCCTATCTTGGAGGGAAAATGAAGATCATCAGGGGTCCACAAGGCCATGGTTATGGACAAGAGAGGTTGGAGAAGCTCATTGAATGCTTTTGAATTCATTAGGGAGCTTATCTAAGTGGTTATATCACTTTCAAGAGGTTGCAGGCAAAGGTTGTGCACCTAGGGTTTCATCTGCTTAGTGCAAGGTCAACTGTGGGCTTGGAGGAGTGGGAGACTTGGTTCCAAGTCATTGGAGTCATGAAAAGTCATGTTGAGACATCTATTATGTCATATCAAGTTCAAATCAAGGAGGATCAAGAGTCTAAAAAGTTACTAAATTAGGGTTTCAGAGGATTTCAGTGTAAAATACCCTTCTGTAGTGCCTGACTTCAAGAACCATTTACCTTAAGATACAAGTTGAATCTCATTTTATTATAAATATGAGACTTGTAGGGTATATTCTTAGATTTCTTTTGAGTACTATAACTCATCCATTGGGTTTGTGGAACTCAAGTTATGATGCCATCAAGTTATGGGTCTCAGATGAACATATTTTTTAGTCAACTCACTTCCAAGGCACTTTTGACCTAGAATCATGCTTCTTCTCAACTTTTTATGAACATGAAAGTTATTCCTCGTGATCTTAGCTTTCCAAAAAGTCCTAGAAGTCCTTCATATCATTTGTGGAACTCAAGTTATGAAGCTTGCAAGGCAAAGGTATTTTGGGAAACTTGGATTATAGGTCATTTTGATTATGGGTCATTCTCATGCACTTAAGTACCTCAAATGGAACTTCAACCAACATAAAAGTTGTAACAAATGACTTCAATTTCATCATGGAACTCAAGATTGGTGTGAATTATGCATGGTTATGGACATTGGTGAAGAAATTCAAGTGAAAATTGAACTTTTAAAGGTGAATTCAATTGAACAAGTTATAGGACTTTTTCATGCCATGTTTTGATTCAAAATGGTTCACGATTCTCCAACAAGAAAAATGTACAAAATAACTTTGGTTTATGAGGTGAAAAACACGTGAAATTTGAAGTTAATTCACAAAGAAGTTTGTCATCCAAACTCCATAATTGGACTACATCAAAGCCCAATTCCATTCCATGTTACAATTCAAGTCACAAGTTGAAAAGCCAAATGAAATTCATGAGTGTAGCAAGCTAAATTCAAGTGTGCATGAATCACTTACCATTTTTGGGCATTTTTCAAAATCAGCCAAATGAGGCTTCATGGGCCTCCAATTTCCTCACATACCCATAATATAAAAGCTCCAAGTTCATTTTGAGAGCTCAGAATTGCATTTTCGTAGAAGGAGCTCAGAATTCAGTTTTGAAATTTAAGAGAGAAATTCAAAATCGTGAACTCAGATCCCGAGAAATTCAAAGAAAATTGAAGGGATATTCTTCTTCCTCAAGCTATTTGGAGTTGATATGCACGTTTGTAAGCAAGCTTGACATCAATTGAAGCTCCAACAGAGCATCTCCGTTAGGTAATCTTCTTCTTCAAATTTCTCTCATGTTAGGCACTGGAATAGGATCATGTTGGCTGCATCTGAAGCCCTACACCATGTAGGCAATGTTTGATAGCTTAATTGTGATGTTTGATGAACTTTTCATTTGTGCACTCCAAACTTTCACTGTTCGATTCTCTTCATATATGCATGTTTAAAACAAATGAGTACTAGATTTGGATTGTGTGTGAGTAGAGCTTCAATTTGATATAAAATTTTGCAAGTTTTGGTGAAGTTTGCAGACCTGAACTCTGGCCACCTCGCCGGGGAAGACGACCGGAGCTAGGGCTCCGGCGTCTGGTCCAAACTCAAGCAAGCTGATGTGTCATATGTTTGACCTGTTGACTTGGTTTGATGAATGGTTGTGATTGTTTTGACTGTGCATGCGTGGATCTTTTGACCTCCACGTCCATTAATAATACGGTGTGTTTTGATGCTAGTTTGAGTTGTGTTAATTTGGGCCTTGAATGTCATTTGCACGACCTGATTGTTTGAGCCCATGGTTTCCAACGTGATTTGTTGCTATCTACACCGTTTCCTTTTATTTGATTTATTTTATTTTAATTTGTTTCCTATTTTGATTTTAATTGTTTAAAAATACTTCCAATCATGATAAAATTCCACCAAAAATATTTTCAGACACTTTAATGTGTTATTTAATTTTTGATAATTTTTAATTTCATGTTTCTTTTATTTTCCAATTAAATTGGAATTAAATGATTGGAAGGGTTTTTAAATGGTTTTTATTTTTTCTTCTTTGATCTTGTTTGATTTTGTTGACCAATTGAAACCTCCAATGAATGAGACTTATTCCTCATCTTAATGATGAGTTGAGGTGTCTTAGAGGATGGTTATGGTCCTAGTTTAACTTGTTTTTGGTTGACTTTCAAGTCCATTTGTTTGACCCTCGACAATCCTCCTTGAAGGTGGAGCACCCTTAGTGAATCAATTTTTTTGGTGATGCTTTGATTGGACATTGGTTATGTTGTTTTAGCCTCTGGTTTCCAACATCTTTAAGAGCTTTGTGAATTTTTGTTTGGATTTATTTGAATCATTTTCCTATTTTTGGTGTACCTTGCAAGTCAAGCTACCCCTAAGGATGGTTCACACATACTAGTTGACCTAGTTTGGGTGGGAAATGACCCTTGTGGATCCCATATGCTTCCAACTCCTCTTGATTCACATTCTTAACATGTTGAAGTTGCTGGTTTCAAATTTTTAGGTCATAAAGTTGTTTGGTTCTTGTTGTAATTTGTATTTGTTTAAGGCTTTCCATTTGGTGTTGAATGTTGAAAGTGTATAGAACCTAGGTTCTTTACCATGCCTTAACTTGCAATTTGCTTTGGCTTGATTTCTTATTTGGATTTCCTATCCTCTTCTATTGTTCTCACTTCTGTCCTGGGACCTTGGGGACTCATCCAAGTTGAGTTGGTGCCTCATGGTTGCACTTTGAGTTTGACTTGGATGAGAGGACATTTTGAGAACTTCTTTTGTTCTTTTCTTGCATGATCATGGTGATGCCTTTGGTTGAGTTTAATTTGTTGTTGCTTGATTCCTAAGCCTTACCTCCCATCCTAATTTTGATCATGCCTTCTTCTTCTTCTTGTTTTCTTTGCCTTGGTTAGTGATTGATGTACAAGTGGTTGTAGGAATTCTATTTCTCCCACTTCATCTCACTTTTGGCTTGAACTTGTTTAAGTTCTTTGGTTGGCTCTTGTTCTTTATTTTTCATCTCTTTTTTTCATTTAAGAGGTTGAGATGGGCTTGTGGTGGCTACTGCCCCACACTTTGTTCCTCCCTCTTTCTTCATCTTTGTTTTGCATTGCATGTTTCCATCTTCTTTCTTCTTTCACTTATGCTTTCTTCTTCTTTCTTCTTTGCCATGTTCCCTTAGGACCTCTAATATGTCTTATTCAATATTGATTATGATAGACGTTAGGTTTGAACCCATGCATGATAACATTAGGGCAGCTTTCCCTTTTCATCCCAATCATAGGTGCACTTTGCATGAGAATATTAGATTGAGTTTAGTCTCCCTTTTAGTGTGTCTTTCTCTTCTCATCTTCAAACTTCTTCAAGACACTTAATGTTGGATAATGAATGTTATACGCTACGAGCCTTAAGAATTTGGGAAATGATGATTGAGGGGCCTCCTCTCAATTGTCTAGAGTGTTTAGCGTATGTCCTTTGGACGATATGCGACGCATTCGCTCCTAAGTCATAGTCTTTAGTGCAACATGAATTACAAACACAATTCAATTCACTTCTTCTTCATAAAAGACTCAAAAACAAACACCAAACCTTTTTATCCTTCGGGATTAATGGAAACCGTTTTCATAAAGAGAGTTTTGTTAACTCTTGGTTCTACCGCAAACAGGTAACGCCTAAGTCTCCAATGGTCGAGCTGTATACACCTAACTGCTAGAACTAAGTTTTAACCCTACTCGGGTAAAACACTTGAACCAACCTGTGGTCTTGTTATCTCGAACTACGTTTGCTTTGATTTCTCGTATCAGACGAGGATACGTGGGCACAAGACGGCGATGTCTTGGCGAGCAACCTTCCCCACCTTCACCCGTAGTTTTCCAAACTACGTTGACTCTGACTTTCCCACCTATCGAGTCTCTTTTCTTTTTTCTTTGTCCATGTGGCCTTTAGCTTAGATAGATGAACGCCCTTTAGATAGATAACAAGTGTGGATCCTTTTGAGTACAACGGACGTGAGGGGTGCTAATACCTTCCCCTTGTGTAACCGACTTCCGAACCCAAGATTTGTTTGTGATGACCTGTCTTCTCCCTTTTCCGTAGGTTTTCTTTGATCGTTTCATTTCCCTCTTTTGGGATAAATAATGAACGGTGGCGACTCTTCTGTCCTTCCTGGCCCCTCTTCGCAGTGGTGCGACACTCCTGTAGCAGGAAGACCTCTGATAATGTATCTTGAGTATTCAATGGGATGTGTGCTCGGTCAACAGGACGAGTCGGGTAGAAAAGAGCATGCCATCTACTACCTGAGTAAGAATATCACTGATTGTGTGTCGAGATACTAAATGCTAGAGAAAACATGTTGTGCACTCACTTGGGCTGCCAAACGTTTGAGGCATTACATGTTAAACCAGACAACCCTGTTAATTTTGAAGATGGATCCGATCATGTATGTCTTTGAAAAACAAGCACTCTCTGAAAGGATTTCCTAATGGCAAACGGTTTTAACAGAGAATGATATTCAGTATGTTTCCCAAAAAGCCATTAAGGGAAGCGTTTTGTCAGAATATCTTATTGAACAACTAATTAAGGATTATCAGGCGATGAAGTTTGAATTTCCAGATGAAGACGTCATGTTCTTGAAGATGAAAGAATGTGATGAGCTTTTACCTGACGAGGGTCCTGAGATTGGATCTCATTGGAAATTAGTTTTCAATGGCGCTGTTAATTCATATGGTAATGAAATCGGGGCAATCATTATTACTCATCATGATTCTCACATACCGTTCACTGCCCGATTGACATTCGCCTGCACTAATAAAGAAGCAGAATATAAAGCATGCATTATGGGTTTAAAAGAGGCCATTGATCTGAGGATCAAGAATCTATATGTATATGGCGATTCAGCGCTGGTTGTTAATAAGTTTAGAGGAGAATGGGAGACTCGTCAGGCTACCTTGGTTCCATACAAGAATTATGGAAGGAGACTGCTTCCATTCTTTGATAGAGTTGAGTTCTATCATGTGCCTAGGGCCAAGAATCAGATGGCAGATGCATTGGCTATGTTATCATCGATGTACAAAGTGAATTTCTAGAATGAAGCTCCAGCTATTACTATCATACGTCTCGACAAACCCGCCTTTGTGTTTGCAATTGAGATAGCATCAAATGGAAAGCCTTAGTATTTTGATATCAAGCATTTTCTCAAGACTCAGGAGTACCCACCTAGGGCATTTAGGAAAGGTAAGAAGACAATGAGGAGGTTAGCCGATAACTTCTATTTAAACAAGGATGATGTGTTATACATGAGAAAATTTAACATGGTCTTGCTACATTGTGTTGATGAACATGAAGCAAGCCTGTTGATGGAGGAAGTCCACGAGGGTTCTTTTGGTACTCATGTCGGTGGACATACCATGGCCAGAAAATTGTTGAGAGCTGGATATTATTGGATGACTATGGAATTTGATTTCTTCAAAAACGCCAGAAAATGCCATAAATTCCAGATTTATACTGATAAGGTGCATATCCCACCAACCCCTCTGAATATGTTAACATCTCCTTGGACCTTTTCTATGTGGGGCATCGATATGATTGGAAATATTGAGTCGACTGCTTCTAATGAGCATAGCTTTATTCTGGTTGCCATTGGTTACTTTACAAAGTGGCAAGAAGCAGCTTCCTTTGCCAATGTCATAAAACAGATGGTATCCCGATTCATAAAAAGATCATCATTTGTCATTATGGGATCCCATAAAGAATCATTATCGATAATGGTTCAAATTTGAACAACAAGATGATGAAGGAACTGTTCCAGAGTTTCAAGATTGAGCATCACAATTCCTCTCCATATAGTCCGAAGATGAATGGCGTTTTTGAGGCAGCAAACAATAATATTAAGAAGATTATGCAGAAGATGGTTGTAACCTATAAGGATTGGCACGAGATGTTGCACTTTGCTCTACACGGTTATCGTACTTCAGTGTGTACATCAACCGGGGCAACTCCTTTCTCACTGGTGTATGGTACGGAAGCAGTCCTACCATTAGAAGTTGAGATTCCTTCTTCAAGAGTATTGACTGATGTGAAGCTTGACGAAGCTGAATGGGTGCAAGCCAGGTTGATTCAGTTGAGCCTAATTTACGAGAAGAGATTGACAGCCATTGCTCACAGCCGGTTGTACGAAAGTAGGATGAAGAAAGACTTTGATCAGAAAGTGCATCCTCGGTGCTTCTAGACAGGTGATTTAGTGTTGAAAAGGACCCTTCCTCCTCAGACATATCACAAGGGCAAATGGACTCCCAACTATGAAGGTCCATATGTGGTAAGAAAGGTTTTCTCTAGTAGAGCCTTATTACTATCTACCATGGATGGTGAAGATTTTATGTCCCGTGTGAATGCAGATGTAGTCAAAAAATACTTTGCTTAAAAAAAGACCCGCTCGACACAAAAAGAAAAGTCTAGGCAGAAATGGAGCATCCCAGCGAACCATAAAAAGAAAAGGTTCGAGCAAAAATTAGGGATAAAAGAAAAAAGAATAAACCCGCAAAGTTGAAAACCTGAAAAGGTGACTTTGGCAAAAATGGGTATCTCGGTGGATTGAAAATCCAAAAGGGAAATCTAGGAAAAAGTTAGGGATTTTGAAAGCAAATGAATGTGGTTTGCATTCGATCTATGAACTTATCTAATACACATTTATCCCGAAGGAAGGGAATTAGTTCAATCAGTCTTTTCAGGAAGGCGAAGCATTGTAAACATTGAAGATATACAGGTCATAGCTGAATCGACACATGGTGGATATTTGATCCCACATTATCGACATTTGTGTATATTCTTTTTTACGCAATTATCTTTTTTCAGGAATTGCATCCGAATTGGAAATTTCCTATTTACAGGCCTTTCATCAATAAAATATTCACTTTAGTCAAAGAGTTTTTCATTTCTTGCTTTTACTTTTATTGTTTTGTTTGTAAAAACGTCCGATATTTTTTATGAACATTACAGGTGAAAGCATAAGGCTTTGTAGAGCATAATAAACCAATGAATTGAATGATATGTTTCATGAATGGTAACCGAGGTGGCCATTCCATATATTGAGCATCCTATTGCTTTTTGTTTGTTTGCAGGATGATAGAATCCTCTCCCCAGTAGAGCTTTTCTCCCCAACAATGAAGTTATACAGCAGTGTATGGTGAATTATTCCTCGCCTAGGAGGAGTTCAAAGTTGTATTCCCTAGCCGAGTTTGATTCATACTCCCCAGCAAGTGTTCGAAGGGTGTTTACTTCAGGTAGATTGGTGTTGATGTGCGGTTAGGTATTTGTCTAGCAGGAACTTTCTCTTTGTTTTCCCGCAGTAGAGATTTTGTCCTCCCTGCAGAATCTTGTTATCGGATGAGAAGTGTCGTCACCAGCAGATGTGTATAGCGTATCCCCAACAGAGAAAGAGGATATCTCTCTCAATAGCAGAGGTGCACGCTAATCCCCAGTAGGGTGGATTTCAACTCAGTATTACTCTCCAGCAGAGTCGACGTCCTTGAAGTCTCTCCCCAGCAAGATTAGTATTCATGAACTTCTTCCCCAAGCATTTAGGGATTGAAATTCTGGTATGCAGATCTCTGATGTCCCAAGAACATTGATCTCTGCTCAAACAAGGACGAGGACAGATCATGACCAATTTAAATTTCTTTAAATTGTACCAATGTCATGATGTATGTTGTAACATCAGCAGGTTGACAGGCTATTTATCTAACCATTTAAATTGTGCAGAATTGTAAAGGCTGAAAGATAAATAACACAAGTAATTGTTCACCCAGTTCAGTGTTAACCACACCTACATCTGGGGGCTACCAAGCCAGGGAGGAAATTCACTATTAGTAGAATTAATTCAGAGTCAAACAACCCGTTTGCACTCTTCACTTAACACCTACCCAATGACACTTCTGCCTAGAATCCACTAGACAAGAGACCTCGCTCACCCCCCCTCAATCACCGCAGTGATAAACAATTCACAATTACAATATGAAGACACTCTTCAAACACACCTTGATCTTGCTTCACAGCTTTGATCAAGAGACACAACACGCTTGCTTAAGAGCTTTGAGTGGCACAATGAACACAACAGTTCATATACACTAACCAAAGCAATTATACAGCATACAATTGCTTGGCACACAAGGAATCCTAAGACTCCTAGAAACACGTGAAGAGAAAACCTCTTCACTCACAAACATGTCTACCACAATGTATCCAAAGATACAAAGGGTGACTTACAAGGTCACACACAATGGACTCTCAAAATCCTAAACCTTAATTCTACACTCAAGTTTTTCTTGTTGTGAGTGATTAATTTCCCTTGCTTCTGCTCCTCCTTAAATAGCAATGCAGACTGGGCTTGGGCTGGTCAAGAGTAACAAACATTAGGTTTAACCAAGTTAAACCACTTTCCATAATTCAAGGTGCTGTCAAATTAGGTCACAACTGCTTCATGTTATGCCCAGCCCTGACTAGAATCTCACCAGAGATAACTAAGGAGCCATAACAGGTTTCCTAAATTATAGCCTGAGATATCTCAGGTAAAATACCAGAAAACTAAAACACTGGTGCATATGTCATACGTTTGACGTCATAACATCCAGTATGACATCCAACATACTTGACTCTTAGCTGACCAAACTCACCCTGCTGAACACTCCTGTAGAATCTTCTTCATAACAGTAGAAACAAGCATATTATAGTTTCCTAAAAAGTCTCAAAGATCCTTTTTATGAACACCAATTAAATTTTCACTTTGTTCCTAATAATTCTATTTGTCCTGCACATATTGATGAGGTATATCCAAAGCACTTCTGTCAAGTGATATAAAACAGCAGCTCTTACTGCATTAGACAGCGATGTCATGAAATTGGTAATGACATCCTGTTTATAACACATGACAACAGTACTGTCATCAGCTCCTGCTGCACCAGACAGCGATGTCATGACATTGGTAATGACATCCTGTTTAAAACACATGACAATAGTTCTGTCACCACAGCAGATGGAGATGTTATAACATCCTGCTTAACATCAGTGCAGAATTATGTTTTACCAAAATTTATCGAATCATAGAACCATAGAAAATCATAGAATCATGGAACTAACAATCTCCCCCTTTTGGCAAATTTTGGCTAAAACAACCAAACAACTTATCAGGGCAGCAGTAGTACTCCCCCTTGGTTTAGTCAAAAATTGAAAAAAAATTGGAGTAAATGTACACACTGAACGTGGTGTTAAAAAATACAGTCATCTCATAATCTCCCATGAGATACACAAGCAGCATAAAGATTGCACCCCTTCATAGGGTCAATTCCACATGACTTTAACCCATGAACATTGTCATTGAATCTTGAGTTCAGGCCTTGTCTAAAGTTGCACCTTCAGGAGTGACACTTTTGATATCACCAATTAAAGGATAATCAATTAAATACTTGCCAAGTAACAATTGATTTTAAATCCCCTCTTTGAGACACACAAATATTCTGCAGAGAAAAATAAATTCTCCCAGACAATAAGCAATGTTGTACATAGCTCCAAATCAGCATAATGTCAACACAAGCAAAGCAGCTACACATCAGACAGGTACACAGCTCCCCCTATCATGCATAATCAGCACTCTCCTTAAAAGGAATACCCCAAACACATGAATAATCACTTCATCATCTTCATATTCACACACTGCAACTTTACACCCCTTTATTCACAAATATCAGAGGTAGTTGCAGGATAGACATAACTATCTGTGAGATTACTCAAATTCAGTAAATGCCATGTTTCCTTGACTTCCATATGCATAAAATCAGAGTTGGTAATGTCTTGATCTTCATCTTCACTTAGTCATACAACTACAAGACAAAACACTCGGAGAGAGAGAGAGGCCCACAAACTTGATTTGATCCATTGACATCCAATGACAGAACCAAAAACAGAAATATTGTCAAGTTCATCATGAACTAGAACAGTAACACAATGTCACAACATCTGGTATAACATTCCACCCTCCTAGAGTCATACACTCACAAACTACTTGAACCCACAAACAATCTTGAGACACAATTGTACCATTGCAACAACATATCCTAGATAGAAGTATACCTCCCCATACCAAGGATAACTAGTGCTCGTTTAGAAGCACGTGAATGGAAAACATAAGACTCATGTTCATGTCTTCAAGAGCTCACTCTTTGTTCAACACACCTGCTAAATGCATTCACTTACTGCTTGCACCACAAGCCCATAGTACACCCATCAAACATAAGCTCTCCCCCTATCTTTGATAAAAGATGCTCCAAGATCACCACATTCTATCTCATGCTCATACAGTAAGAAGGCACACAACATATTCACTTCTTTCTAGAGTTACTTGTGTCGCATCACTGTGAAGAGGTGCCGCCAGAAGATAGAAGAGTCGCCACCATTCTTTATTTATCCCAACAAGGGAAAGGAAACGAGCAGAGAAAACCTGACGAAAAGGGATAAGATTGGTCATTGCAACCAAATCTCAGGTTCGGGAGTCGGTTACGCAAGGGGAAGGTATTAGCACCCCTCACGTCCATCGTACTCGACGGGATCCATGCTTGTTGTGTAGTCTATGGGTGAAAAACAAACTATCTACGGCTACTAATGCTAACGGAAAGAACTGACTCGATAGAGCATCGCCGCTCTATGCCTACGTATTCCCTCGTGCAATGGGAAGTCAGAGTCAACGTAGTTCAGGAAACTACACGGGGGATTTATCGCCACGATATCGTGTCTTGTGCCTACGTATTCTCGTCTGGTACGAGAAATTAGAGCAAAACATAGTTCAGGCTAACTACGGGTAAAGAGGGTGTTCTCGATCGCACGCGGCGAGAGAAAAGGTAGACGATACTAGCGTACGCATTCTAGCAGTTAGGTGTATGTTGCTCGACCATTGGAGACTTAGGTGTTACCTGTTTGCGATAGAACAGACGTAGTATGTCATTGGTTTAAAGGTACGGGTTACCTAAAGGGAAGAAGGAAAAGTGATCGCTAGGATTATCGTAATCTTATGCCTACATACTCTCAACAGATATGAGAGATCAGAGCAGCCGTAGTTCGGATAACTATGGAGAAAATAGAAAAGGTGCTCGCCAAGACATCGCCATCTTGTGCCTGCATATTTTCATCTGGCATGAGAAATCAGAGCAGTTGTAGTTCAGCTAACTACGGAGAAAAGGGAAAGGGTGATTGCCAAGACATCATCATCTTGTGCCTACATATTCTCATCTGGCATGAGAAATCATAGCAGATGTAGTTCAGCTAACTACGGAAAAACTGTCTCAATTGCACGGGGGCAAGAGAAGGGATCTCAATCGCCAAGATTCGAGAGAAAAGGGGAGGTCTCAATCGCCAGGATGCGAGAGAAAAGAGTTTCGATCGCACGGAGGCGAGAGAAAAAGAGGAAGCAGGCCTAACACGCCTAAACGGGAAGGAACTCGGGACACACACGCTAGAACCTAAGACATAGGAGCGAATGTGTTGCATATTGCCCAAAGGGTATACACTAAACACTCTAGACAAATGAGAGGAGGTCCCCCACTCATCGTTTCCCACGTATCTATTGCTTAGAACTTACAACGCTCGACGGTTGATTAAAAGACTTGAATTAGAAAGATGTTTCCGAACAGAGTGGTTCCGTTGACCCTTAACATTGTGTGCAAGCTCCATTCCAATCTTCTCCTCTTTTGGTCCTTGATGATGCTTCGAATCGGGACCAATGTGACGCTAGACCGTCGTAACTCGACTTATGAATGGAAGTCAAGCTATAGGAGGTTGCGTATTGATTTTTATGCTACGGACAAGATAGAGAAACGATATTGAGGATCGTTCTCCAATTGAATCGTGTCGCACGGACCAAAAACAGTGGGATCTCGTCTTACGAATACAAGACTTCATCGATCACCAAAAGTCAAAATAAAATCGAGAGATGAAGAGAAATGAGGAGAGAAAGAAGTGGTCTCGGATCCAACATTATTCATCAATAATTTGACTGGTAATGAATTACGAAAATATTGTCATCGACCAAAACGGACAAATGAAATAAAGTCGAAAAGTGAGAAAGAAGAAAACGTCGGTCTCGGATCCTTCATTTCTCATCAATAATTTGACGGAGAATCGAAAGAAACTTCTTCATCGACCCAAACAAGGAAAAATGGGACAAAACTCCCAATAACAAATGAGAAATAATGTCTAATCTCTAAAAGAAAACTAAAGTTCCAAAAGAAAATTTTATAAACTTCTAAAAGAAAAATATTAGAAAAAGTACTAAAAGAAATATTAAAAGAAAATAGTATATAATATATTTACATATTCTAAAAGAAAATAAATATAAAACTTCTAAAAGAAAGTAAATAAAATTAATATAGTATATATTTACAAAATAGTAACAGTTTAAAACATAAATAGAAACTTAAACTAATATATATATATATATATATATATATATATATATATATATATATATATATATATATATATATATATATATATATATATATATATATATATATATATATATATATATATATATAACTAAAATATTTTGCAAAACATAATTTACATAATAAAAACAAATTAAAAAGAAACCAAACGAAAACTAGCGTATCACTTCTCTCTCACAAATTTCACCATCAGCCTCACATGTATCACTTCTCTCTCTCACTGGTTTCGTATTCCTCCTCTTGTTCAAACTTCTGCTTCAATCTCTGTTCAAATTTGTTTCTCTCTCAACTCTAAAACTATCCCTGTTTGATTCCTGATTTGGGGATTTATCTATAGGTGAGGTTTCTGTTTGTCGAAGATTGAGGTTGAAGATAGATGTTGGGTTGTGGTTTTGCCGGCAAGGTCTGTATGGTTGAGTTTTGATTGGCTTCGAAGCTTGTTGGCTGAGAGGTTTGAGGGTATCGGTTATGTTCTGGGTTTCTAGGTTTTTGGGTTTCATCGGTGGTTTACGAATGAAAGTTGTGAGGTCATTTTGGGATTTCGAAGAAAAGCGGCGAAGACGGTGGTGGGTCAGAAGAAACTGGTCTGAGTTTGGTGTTTTAAGGGTTGCTGGGTTTCAGATCAAGATTGTTGTGAAGGTGTTTTTGTAATGATTTGAAGGCAGAATGATAGGTGGTTGCTAGAGGTTGGGTTTCGTCAAGAACTTTGAGAGTTTGAGATTCATTGGTTTTGGAGATTGAGTTGAATATCTGGAAAACGAGTTCATGGCTGAAGTTTGGGGTTGAGTTTTCTCTGGAAAACTAAAGGTTTGAGATGGAGGGTTTCACGATGGCTTGAAGATGAGAAGGTGAAGAGTGTGAGTGTTGCTGTTTGAAGAGGGTTCGAGTAAATCTAGGTACCGAAGGTCCGTGTTGAGCTTCAACGGTTGATGTTAAGGGTTTCGGTTGGGATATTGGTTGTTGGTTATTGAAGGTTTTTTTTGCAGAAAAATGGAAGTTGGATCGTGAAGAAGAAGATTGTTGGCTGTTCCGATTTTTAGCAACTGGGTTTGAAGTTTGGAAGTTGGAAAACGGGTAGTGGCTTGGCAGATTTGTGGCGCCGGAAGTAATGAAGGTGAGCTAGGCCTGTTTCTGTTGAGTTATTGGAAGATTTTCGAGTGAGTGTGTTGAGTGAAAAAGATGACACTATAGTGGCAGATGAACAGTGCCTTTTAGGGTTCTCAGGTTAGAGATGGTGAATAGTGCTTATATAGCAGGATGAGTGACACGTGGCACTGCTAATAACATATTTGAATGATTAATGGGCTAATCGCTGATTAATGATTAATATTTGATTAATAAAATGTTGATGCTGATGATTGACTTAATGAAAATGATGGTGTTAACTTAAATAATAAATGGGATAAATTCTAAACTTACAACTAATAAATAAAAGCTGGCTTAACTAAGAACAAATTAATTCTAAGAAATAAAATAAATCTTAATTAAAGTTAAAAATCCTAACTAATCTTAATTAAAATTAAACTAAAATTATTAAAACAATAAAATTCTAGCAAATAAATCTAAAAACAAAAAATTCTAATATCTAATATCTATTTAAAACAAAAATCTGATAAAAACTCGATTTTCTATAAAAAGATTATATTCTAATTTTTATGAATAATCTAAAAACAAATAAAATTCTAGCATTATATTATTATAACATTAAATTTAAAAACTACTTTCTAAAATAATTCTAAAAAAAAAATCTAAAACTATTATATTCTAAAAAAAACCAATTAAATCTAATTCTAAAATTATACTATTTCCTAAAAAAAATTCTAAAACTATTAAATCATAATAAAGTCTAAAATCTTAACTTAACAAGCCTATAAAAGAAAATAAAGCACAACTAGGAATAAAAATGCAAAATGCCATGGAAAAACGGGCGAGCACCGAAATGCTCCAATATTATCAACACGGATAGAATCATCAGGAGGAGAGCGACTTTCGCTCGATTTTGACACTAAACTTCTCATTTGAATGATTTGAATCGTCTGAAATGCGAGCTAAGCGGCTAAAATTTTGATAATATCAATTCGGCTGATAACACGAGCAAAAAGCAACCTAAATGATATGCAGATGAAAAACGAAGAAAAAGTCAGTCAAAGTCGGAAAACCGGTGGGCAAATTTTAGGGTGCAACATCTTGCAGCAAAAGAACCCTTTTTCCACAAGTATTTTGACCTAAGCCTAAGTCAGAGAACAAGATAGACACCTCATAATCTAAGACATTCTTTCCTTATCATTCTCCTGTATGATAAGTTTAGAACACTTCTGATCCAACTAGTGACTATCATCTTCCATAATTTGAACTTCAAGTTCAGCAATCAAAATGATGTTCTAACATTAGTTAGGACATCCTAATCACAGACACCATTCATAGTGGTTCTTGATACACTAACCACTTAGACTTACTATCTGAATAGCAATCCAATCATCAAAGAGCACAGTTCCACCAATGAGAAATTCAAAGAACATAGAGACAGTAAACTTTGCATACTTCTCCATAAATAAGGCATTCATCCTTCATAGGCTCCAAGATATGCACAAAAGCAGAACCTCCTTTGGTCTTCAAACACCCACCCTTCTCCACAAGAGTAATATAACCAAATGCCACTGTTTGGTTACTCAACTGCTTCCAGAGCTCTAGAAGGTCCACCAAGAAAACTTGATCTTCAAGTTACATATCCTACTTGCTCCATAGCAAGGCACTTGGATACACCAAGACATGGACCTGAAGTTTCTGCTTGATGTCACGACATCTGATCAGACATCCTGTGGTGAAATCGGTTCTTTATTCTGGAAATGCATTTGCTTCAGAAACTCCTCTTTAGAGAAACCAAACGTGCCAAGGCTTGATTCTTTAGGGAGGAAGGATCACAAAAGATCTTTACAGAAGGAATCCCGCTTTCCTTAAGTAAAAACTTCTTCAGAAGGTCAGAGATAACTGCCATTTATCATTGACCTCCAAGATGAGCAAGGTCACATGCTCCTATGTACTTAGATCAGAAATAAACTGACCCAAGTAGTGCCATCACCAGCACCATATTCTAGAAAAGTTTCTTTCCAGGAAACTTTCTAGATAAATATCAGATGCTTCTAGTAGTGGCTAGAACACACCTTCTGCACTCCAATAAACTGATCCAAGGAAAATGTCTTCATCTGCACTTCCACCAGTACTACATTCTAGTCTTAGTTTCTTTCCAGGAAACTTACTAGAATAAAGTTAGATCCTACCACACAAGAGTATGGTAACAAGATTATCTACTATATCTTCTTCAACAGACTTATGTACAATCTCTGATGATGGAATGTCTTAACATCTGGTTGAACATCAGATCCTTGAAGTAGACAAAGCAGATCCAGGGCCTGATGCTTGAGCAACAACTGATGAGACAACTTGATCATCAACTAAGGATAATCTATTACATATTTGAGAATATCTCAAATAGAAATGAATCTTAAATCCTTGTAATAGATTCTTCTCTGAACTTCATGGATAATTAATTAAATATGTGTGTAGTCCATAAATAGCAATTGATCTTAAATCCACACAACTTCAGGAATACCAAGGCTGAAACATTAAGGCTGACACCCTTGACTCAACCTGCCTATGACTTCCTCTGTTAAAAGAGCCTTTGCAAGTCATGAGTGGTGAAAATAAATCACCTCCCACTATCCTTTCTAAAACAGCTTTCAGCAACTTGTAATACACAGCAGAACAGCCCAAGCACATAGCTACAAACATCATCTGCCAACCATCTAAACAATTGCCACAGCCATGCATCAAACTGTCTATAGGCCAATCTTCTCCAAAGGCTACCAGAGTTCTTTCATTAGAAACATATGCAGCGGAACCACCAAAAGAATATCTTCAACATGCCCTAAATAAGACATCAGAACATCTTATAGGTCATCATACAGAAGTAGCCACTCCTTCTTTGGCAAACCATTTAGCAGATCATAGAAGCTCCTATATCAGAGGGCACAGTAGCAGATACACAGAATCCTTTGCAACCTCACTACAAGAAAAACGATGGATTGCGACGGTTATTTCGGCAGGTTACGATGGTTAAAAACATCACCAATTATATTCTACGACGGTTGTAGTACCGTCGCAGAAACGTGTGTCCCCAGGCTGTTTAGCGACGGTTGAGAAAACCGTCACACACAACCGTCGTTATATTTTACGACGGGTTTGAACTGACCTAAACTGAAGATAGCGACGGTGAAAGACCGTCGTTACTAGCCTTTTGATTTTTATTTTCATTGATTGTGACGGTTTAAAACTGTCGTGAACTCTATTTCGGGAGGCCGTATTACGACGGTTGTGAAAACTGTCATACAAACCGTCGTTATTTTCACGACGGGTAGCCAACTATCATAATCTCCATATTGTGACGGTTTTCAACCTTCTTAACTTGCTTAACGCTTTTTGTTTTATTGGGAAAGTATATTGTGGCGGTTTGAACCGCCGCAATTTGCAAATATTGTTTTTATAAAAACTATGGTATATTGTGGCGGTTTGAACCGCCGCAAGTTGCAAATATTTTTTTAAAAAAATCTATGGTATATTGTGGCGGTTTGAACCGTCGCAAGTTGCAAATATTTTAAAAAAAACTGCAAATTCTCGACCCCCAATATTTCCAACCTACAAATTACCACCAGTAAGGTCTTTAATTATCTCAGTCGACTTGTCGTCATTTTCAACAACCACATGAAATAAGCTGTTAAAACAAAGTTAATATCATCATATCAGATCATCTCCAAACTGGACAGATAATAATAGTGTACATTTTTATCAAATGCTAAGTAGTCAACATTGCTCAACATTTAGATAAACAAAACACTGAAATCCATAATAGGTTTGACTCTTCTCTTGACCCCTCCATGGCATGGTGGGATATTTGTAGCAACGGGTTACCCATTTTAGCATATTTAAAAAATAAAAAGTACTGCAAACACAGAATAGAATCACTTTACTTCATTTAGCACTTAAATGTCATATCATTTTTGGAGGGAAAGAGTATCTGCAGTTTCTTTTGGACTAGAAGTTATTACATCTCTGAGATTATCTAGCTCCACCAAATTCATTACTTCATCCACAAATTTCTGCAAAGATAAAACAAAAACATCTAAGATCACAAATGATTGGGAGAAGAAAAGAGAAAATATGCTGGGTACTTACCATTTTTTCGTCATTGTTTGCTTCTCTAGGTAGTCGAAGGAAAGCCGAGTAAATAACGGATTCTCTGACAGTAACTTGAGGCGAATGGATATCAGTTTGTTCACAGTAACCAGAAATTCTCGCAAAGGTTTGTTGATTCTTGGGGAAGCTAGAGATTCTAACATCTCCTTGAATGTAACCGCATGTCTTTCTTCCAGCTAAAACATCCATCAATGTTGTCTTTCCAGCTCCACTAACTCCCATTAAAGCAGTTAAAACTCCAGGCCTAAATGCACCAGTTACTTCTCTAAGCAATTGTAGCCTATTATCTGTTATCCTTGCTCTTTCATTTCCTGTTCAAAGTTACATTTGAAGATAAATATTGTAAAGGCGTGTGAGTAAAGTCTATAAGGATTGAGGATGATGATGATCTTACTGCTGGCATGTCGACAAAGTAATTAACACTATCAAAAGACATGGCAAGTGGTTGAAAAGGAAGAACCATTCCTCTCTTTGGTGCAACTCCAATGGCTGACTCGAGTTTTGAACTCGCATTACCTCTACTGCCCATTCTCTGCATTGCCACTTCTCCTGAAAATGTAAATACAATCTTCATTAGCCTAATGTGCCTATGTCTTCGACTGCAATGCGGCTGCAATACCTTTCTATTATTAAAGCTTAAGGTTTAAATACTCGCTCCGCTCTAGCAACCTACCTACTTATTAGTAAACTACGAGCTATACCCGAGAAACAAAAGTACAATTCTAGCTAAGCATTTACGGTAAGAACTATAGTTGAAGATGTTTACTTGTGTCATTCCCTTTGTTGGACTCCTGTCTTCCAAGTCTCGGTTCCTCCTTCGAATCTCCTCCGATTTCCATTTTACTTGCTTCTTCTTCTGATATAATTGCTTGTTTCTTTCCAATAGCTAGTGAATAAAACAAAAAACAAAGCGAATCAAAAGCTTTTCTTGACACTTAAGTAATATAAACATTTTGTAGAGAATGCGAGCTCTTACGGTTAAGGTACATAAGTGAAAGGGTGAACAGAACATTATATAAAATAGTGAAACCAATAAGAACTCCAACACCTATCCAGTACCAATTTTCATTACTATAAACATCAAAGATATTCAATGTGGCTACACCCAATGATGTTGATCCATTTGAAGACTGCAAAACATGAAAACTTCGAGTCAGAACTATAATTTTGGATTAAATATGTTTATAGTTCTTTAAAATACGAAAGTACTCACCGGTTTGCTCCACCTTGGAGCAAACATTTCGTTAACCGATAAAGCATTGAGAGCATATGACAATGGAGAAAGCCAATAGCCCCAGACCCACCAATTTGGAATGTCACCTGTTAACATTAAGGCTTAACCATATTAATGACCATAACAAATTACATAAGATTAGTGCCTTAATTAGAGTTTGATTAATGATTAGTGACTCACGTTTAGGAAGAATGAGACCTCCAAGTAGGAAAACAAGAAGAAGCATGAGAGATCCACCAGTGTTGGCTATGATCATTGTCCTACAAACTCCTGATATTACCCTAAACAACCTAGCTGCCATTTGTTGAATAAGAAACACCAGCAACAAATGCTTGAAGAACCTACAATGTTTTATTAGTATTACTGATACATCACTTAATACTAATATCATCTATCTAATATTTGCTATACAAAACGCTTATAATGTTTACTGAGATTCAAACCTTAAAGTGACTGCAGCAGCAGCGAGTTTGTGAGTAAAGTGGCGATGGCGGTAGCGAGATTAAGCGAAGTCGTGATGGTGACAACAAGACTGAACCATTTATTTGTCATAACAAAAATCAATTCAATAACTCAATAAACACATAAGCATCAAATTGATTTAGAGAATCAAATTGATGATGAAATCACATTTAAATGATGACAGTAGTAACAAGGTTCAGTGAACAATTGTTTTTAACACTGAGATTTTCTTAATTTTAACACTGAGATGACAGTAATAACTTGTAGTAACATTTTCTCTAATACAACCAAGTTAATGACATACATGTGGCTTGAGACTATAAGGTACAATTTGAACACAACTGAGTCGAAACAACAACGAATAAATAAAACTACAAAATAAGTACCTAAACCATGCATTTAAATTGATATTCACATCACCAATTGTAGCTGCATAGTTGTTGATGGGTAGTATCCAAAAAGATGCCAGAATCTTGATTGCGGTGTGCTTTGAAATCCTATGGCAAGAGCAACTCACCATCTCTCCATCTCCTTGCTCCTGCACACAAATGAATACAGTGATAACATCCCACAAACAAAACCCTAAAATAGATCCTAGTTGAACAAAAGCCACCACCATTTCACTAGTTGAACAAATAAAATCAAAATATGGATGAGCTTATCCTGAAGCTTAGAATCACCATTTGCAAACTTAATCTTAGATTCACTGGGTCCGGAAACACGGTTCACATCATCCTTTGTAAAAATAGATGGTGGCATCTTACAATCAATCATGGCATTCAGAAAAAGCCTGGAACGAAGAGGAACAAAAGCCATGGATTTTAAATGCATATTAGAGCTATTCAACTCTAACAGGGCTGCAAATTCAGTATCACTTTCATCTGCAGCCATAAGATCATAAAGCCCTTGACAGTCTCGAAAACATACATCACGAATTTTGACTTACCTGAATTTGAAGTGCAGTACCAAAATCACCATTGTTTAACGCTTAACAAAGCTGAAGGAGCTTATCCGAAGCATTTTTGGAGATGTCCCCACTGCTCAACTTAGAAAACAACCCACCAAGTCTCTTTGAGTTGTCTTCTATTTCTCGCCTCTTTGCTGGGTTTGCACGTGAACCTCCGAGTGCTTCTGATGTCTTATTGAAAAGTCTTGTCAATGTTGTTACAATAGGCATTTGGTGTGCTGAAATAGTAAAAGCAAGAGTTAAAACCAAAATAGAATAAGACAAGGAACACGTGATAAGTGAAATACATATCATTGTTCAAGACAAATGCTTTCCGACTCATAAAATAAACATCAGTACATTTAGCTAGTATTTTCATTCAAAGAAAAATCCAAAGTCGCTGAAAAATTAAAGAAATATTACCAGGTACTTTTGAAGTATCAGCAGTCTACACAGTAGGTGGTGGAGCTGCCGGTGCAGCAGCAGGTTGCATAGATTGCGGTTGCGAGGGACTGGGAGGCTGAATTGATCCCACACCAGGTCTTTGAATGCCAGCAGGACTGAGGATTGGCATGAACCCCATTGGATTCGAGGTAGGTGCCAAAACTTGTGGTGGTCATCATCAATTGGCCGCACGTTTGAACATTCTGCTTCTTCAATTTTTCCTGTAAAACATGACCCACTCCTGGAAGTGCATTAATTGGCAGTTGACGTAAATGATCTTCAACCTGGAAAAGTTAACTATATAAGAGGGCAAGGCAAAAATATTGACATATTCCACACCAACTATTATATCAAATTCTATCAGACAGAAAACATGTAATATATATTCGTTTTCGGCTAGTTCCTTCTACATGTAATATATATTCGTTTTCGGCTAGTTCCACACCAGTTGGAATTGCCTGTTTCTGCAAATGTCTTATGCACCTATGGAATCATGAATTTGAAAATAAAGGATAGTAAGCTTGTTGGCCTCAACCTGAAGTTATGTTAATGTATTAATTTTTTGAATTCAAGATAATTATATGCTATCAGATCAAAGCATTACTTGCTCATCTCTTTCAAGAACATGTCATATGCTGGAAAATGCAGTCAAAATTGTATGCCTCATACCTGATCTCTTATGTCCATCTTGTCAAACTCATCAATGCAGCAAATACCATTGTCGGCAAGCATCAAAGCACCAACCTGAAAAATAGGTCTTACATTAGAAAACAAGACATGTTTCTTAATACCCACTCCTTTGGAAATTGTTTATAACTCAGAAAACTCCTCAAGTCATGTTTCATAAATAGTTTTAATGCTACGCTTATAGGGGTTTCTAGATGAAAAATTCTAATTACAACATGCAAATATTTCATAATATTCATTTATCAAGTAACTAATTTCCAGCAAGTACTTTCAACCTAAACCAGCTATAATCATATTATTGTACTTTGTCAAGTAATTGGGACAAACAGTAGCATTAGTTTAATCTAATTTAAACTAGGATATGGTATGTGCCAATTTAAATTTGCCAAACCGAAGACACAACTCCAGTAACAGATGTTTGTGAATGGTATAAATTTTCAATCTTTTTCCTAGGATATTCTATCCAGCTGCTAATATTAAGAGTGAAGATATTTCAAAACTTCCAGTAAGTACAAGACAGATTATTGACCTTAATACAAAACTCTCCAGTTTCTGGTTCCTTGGCAACAGTTGCAGTCAAACCAGCAGCTGGCAATGAACAGGAAAACAAAATGTGACCAGAATTTATTACATACTATCGATAAATATAACAGAAAGGTGGCTTGATTAAAGCAATCACAAACATATTCATAACCATAATATAGGTAAAAGCAGTCAGTCACAACAGCCAACAATATGAAATCAAAATCAGATGGTGACATAATAATGCAGAGGTAATATTCAACTTACAAAAAATTGCAGATCATCTTCCTCTGAATCCTTCTTCCTATTCCTGATGTCTATTTCTCTTCTACCATCACAAATCTGGGACAAACCATTCAGAAAACACATCAATCACAGCTAAGATTACATCATAAAAATTTAACAAACTAATAATAAAACACAAATAGCCAACCTGAACAGAGTTGGCAATAAAAGCCAGACGATAGGAGAGGTCTCTGACTCCCAAAGCCCTAAGGGCCCTCACACCTTCATTTCCAGATGAAGAACCCCTGCGTTGAGAAGCTTCCCTGCGGCATTCTGATCTCTCACCAGGGGATGCCAATGCCAATATATCCGGTATGACAATTACAGTGCCAGTAAAAATCACTCTGCGAGGAGACAGTTTATGGTTGGACTATTGAGTTGATAAAGTAAGAAAAGTTAAAATTTCAGTAAAATTTGAACATTTCAAGCAAATAAGTGGCTAGAAAAGGCTTACGTGTCACCGGCCCTTGCATGTTCCACAATCTCATGACGGAGAATAACATCCAATGACCTAGGCAAAGAGCCCGCGGGTATCTCTTTGGAAGTCTCCTGCATTCTGACTCTTTGCCAATCTATGGTTCATTCTAAATCTCCTCAACATTCATTCTTAGCATGGATGAAACTGATATAAGCAGTAACAAAATCTCCTCAATGACCTAGGCGATCATCTATGGTTCATTCTAAATCTCCTCAACATTCATTCTTAGCATGGATGAAACTGATATAAGCAGTAACAAAATCATAGACAAAATAGGAGATAAGCAATGCCATGGTGAAGAACATATTGAAAATATGCCTTATGGTATATTGAACCTTTTATATACAAACTATTACATTCAGATAAGTATATTGAATTAAAAGGTTTTCTGGTGGAAGTTTACATGGGAAATGCAAAGGACCGCGTGCTGGCTACTGTCGGATCGAATAGAGATGCTTCCAAAATAAGGTATAGACCCTGAGTAACTTATACGACCTGATACTGCGCCTGCGGAAGAAAAACTTGACTCGCCTAAGTCACTTCGAATCTGACTTGTTTCAGCAGGTTGAATTTCAGAAAAATCACCAGACGAACCTTCAATGGTAGTAAGAGGAAGTTGAGTTTCATCACAGTTACAGCCACCAAATTGGTGAAGTTCCTTTTTGACACAGACCGCAGGAGCTGAAGGCGCAAACTGATAATCACTTTCTGATTCATCAACGGTTAATCCTAAAGCGGGACTTGCCAATACTTCTTCCTCAATCATATTGCTTGAGTCTTTCAACTGGGAGTGCGAATTATGTTCACCGGAAAGCTGCAAAACAATGCATAAACATCACTGCTATTTCCTAATTCCCATCACATTTATGCATGCACTACAGCGCACACAAACAGATGACAAATTTCCAAATGAAGACATGACAATTTAGGGAAACAATATTTTCTCCTTAGTTGAAAGTTTTAAAATATTCGTTATATACAAATAGATATTTTTCTTAAGCATTGAAATCTTCAGCAATTGATTGATTATTTCAAAAAAGCATTGGAGTATGTTTCCAAAGAAAGTACCTAATCATCCTTGCCACCAGTAGGTATAGAATCTTGTGTGTCTTCACGTGAATCCATCGCTTTGGTGAAGTTATCAACAAGTTCTTCAATCTCACTGTCATCTTTATGAATCACATCATTGTGCTGATCATGATTAGAAGATGCCTCGTCAGAATCATCAGTTTCTGGTTGATTTAACACCTTCATACTAGTGTTATCTTTTGGATTTCGGTTATACTCAATTCTCCAATGGGAAGAAATTATAAGCGGCTCCATCAACACTTTCGTCAAACATGAATTTATGCTTAGCATAAGCCCCTTTATCAACGCATATATCCTTCACAACATGGTAACTATTCTCTTTGTAACAAACTTCCATTTCTGGTTCACATTCGGCAACAGTTCGGTCCACAAAGACATCTACTGGATTCTGAAATTTATCGACTTGCTGAGGATTAGAGATTGGCGCATCGACGGACTTTTTAACTGATTCGTTATCATTTGCAAACATCATAAATGATCCAATATCCTTTGAAGAATGAGATACAGGCTCATGTGAGTCGATTACCTGTGTTTCGTAACCCTTTTTCAAATCAACAATGTTGTCGTATGAATCGAAATCCTGTTTGTTCTTCTTCACATTCTTTGAGTCTCTGTTGTCATATTCCTTTGCCTTCTGATTCTGTGATTTGAAGCTAGGTGAGTTTTGATCACTATCATTACCTCTTACACCGACAGCACCTCTCTGTCCTAACAGATGAGTCGTCTTCTCATCAGACTCAACTTTCGCCTTCATAGCAGAACATGTAATCCGCTTGAAACTCCTTTCCCGCACCTTACTGGACTCAACTTCCGCTTTCATAGCCGATCTAGTAATCCGTTTAAACAAAGGCCGTTTCTGCAACCTCTCGAAACTCACTCTTCAAACCATCACCAGACTCGCCATCGTCCCTACTTACCATTATACGAATTAAAACTGTTGTGGGTACATTCATGAAGGGATTTTGTGACAAAATTTGAGACAAAGAGAAAATCGAGAAATTGAAAGATGGATTTAGAGGTTAAATTGGAAAAGAATCACTAAAAAAAATTGAAGGTCAAATTGAAGACGGTTGAATTTAGGGTTTTAAGATTTTTAGGGGATCGTTTGCGAGAAGAAGAAGAAGAAGGTGGGGTTACACAACTTTTTTTCAATATTTTTTCAAAGTTTAAACATGTTTTTAATCTTTAATTTATAATTTGTAATGTATTTATAATCTCCATAAAAGATTTATATATATATATATATATATATATATATATATATATATATATATATATATATATATATATATATATATATATATATATATATATATATATATATATATATATATATATATATATATATATATATATATATATATATATATATATATATATATATATATATATATATATATATATATATATATATATATATATTGATATTGTTACCAAAATTAATTTTAATAAAAATTAATTATTTATATAACAAAACATAAAATATTTTATTATTATTTTAGATAAAAATATTAAACTACATTGTTAATTATAATAATTATTTATTAAATTAATTAATAAAATTAAAAAGGTTAGAAAATAAAAATGAAAGAAAAAAGTGGAAAGTTAAAGGAATAAAAAAATAGTGATTATGATTTGCTAAAGTAATTGCGACAGTTCGCCTTAACTGTCGCAAGTATGGAAAGAGGGCGGTTCTTTGGTAACTGTCGCATTATTATATACAACATGTCTAAAAAATTTGCGACGGTTGGCTCAAACCGTCGTGAGAACTGTCGTGGTCCAGGAATAAGGACGGTTTTTTTTATAACTGTCGCAAAAAATCTACGACAGTTGACCCTAACTGTCGTGACAACCGTCACAATCTAGGAATAAGGATGGTTTTGTGATAACTGTCACAACTCAAGTGTCGTAAATCTCCTTTTTTCTTGTAGTCCTAACCTCCATAAGCAGCAGCTCAAATGTTTAGAAAGATCAGCAACCCAGCTACCACTTCTCCTTGTTTAAACCACCAGAAAGTATCTCCCAAGATCTCATCTAGAACAGATAGGATGCCTGCTCTGATACCAATTGAAATTCTGGTATGCAGATCTCAGATGTCCTAAGAACATTGATCTCTACTCAAACAAGGATGATGGCAGATCATGACCAATTTAAACTTCTTTAAATTGTACCAATGTCATGATGTCTGTTGTAACATCAGTAGGCTGACACTCTTTTTATCTAACCATTTAAATTGCGCAGAATTGTAAATGCTGAAAGATATATAACACAAATAATTGTTCACCCAGTTCAGTGTCAACACACCTACAACTGGGGGATACCAAGCTAGGGAGGAAATTCACTATTAGTAGAATTAATTCAGAGTAAAACAACCTGCTTTCACTCTTCACTTAAGACCTACCCAATGACACTTCTGCCTAGAATCCACTAGACAAGAGACCCCGCTCACTCCCCCTTAATCACCGCAGTGATAAACAATTCACAATTACAACATGAAGACACTCTTCAAACACACTTGATCTTGCTTCACAGCTTTGATCAAGAGACACAACACACTTTCTTAAAAGCTTTGAGTGGCACAATTAACACAATAGTTCATACACAGTAACCAAAGCAATTATACAGCATACAATTGCTTGGCACACAAGGAATCCTAAGACTCCTAGACACACGTGAAGAGCAAACCTCTTCACTCACAAACATGTCTACCACAATGTATCCAAAGATACAAAGGGTGACTTACAAGGTCACACACAATGGACTCTCAAAATCCTAAACCTTAATTCTACACTCAAGTTTTTCTTGTTGTGAGTGCTTAATTTCCCTTGCTTCTGCTCCTCCTTAAATAACAATGCAGACTGGGCTTGGGCTGGTCAAGAGTAACAAACATTATGTTTAACCAAGTTAAACCATTTTCCATAATTCAAGGTGCTGTCAAATTAGGTCACAGCTGCTTCATGTTATGCTCAGCCCTGACTAGAATCTCGCCTGAGATAACTAAGGAGCCATAACATGTTTCCTGAATTCTAGCCTGAGATATCTCAGGTAAAATACCAGAAAACTAAAACACGCGCGCAGATGTCATATGCTTGACGTCATAAGATCCAGCATGACATCCAACATACTTGACTCTTAGCTGAACAAACTCACCCTGCTGAACACTCCTGTAGAATCTTCTTCGTAACAGTAGAAACAAGCATATTATAGTTTCCTAAAAAGTCTCAAAGATCCTTTTTATGAACACCAATTAAATCTGCACTTTATTCCTAATAATTCTCTTTGGCCTGCACATACTGATGAGGTATATCCAAAGCACTTCTGTCAAGTGATATAAAACAACAGCTCCTGCTGCACCAGACAGCGATGTCATGACATTGGTAATGACATCCTGTTTAAAACACATGACAGCAGTACTGTCATTAGCTCCTTCTGCACCAGACAGCGATGTCATGACATTGGTAATGACATCCTATTTAAAACACATGACAACAGTTCTGTCACCACAACAGATGGAGATGTTATAACATCCTGCTTAACATTAGTGCAGAATCATGTTTTACCAAAATTTTGCCAATCATAGAATCATGGAACTAACAGAGATGATTCCCTCGACAGGTACATCAAAGGCAGGTTGGTATCTCCAGCAAAGTCCAATGATCATTGGCATCTTTCATGATCAGTTTTTAGGACGAGCTCCCCAACAGATGGTATTCTCATTTTCCGACAGGGGAGATATTTTAAGCGGATCTTGTTTATTTCCGATAGAGTGGAATTCTCTATAGATGTTTATTACATTCCCCAGTGGAAGAGAACCCCCAGCGGTTGCTTTCATTCCCCCTAAAGATGGAATTTTCGGAGTGGAGTCTGTTATCCCCAGCAGGGTGGATTTCTCAAGCAGATATTACTCTTATATCTCTAACAGGGTGGATTTTTCAAAGGATAAGATTCCTGTATTCCAAGAAGAGTGGGACCTTCAGCTGAAGTTTGTTATCTCCAGCGAGGTGGATTTCTAAGATGTGTTATTCATGATTTCCCACTGAGTGGAGTTTTGGTTTTTTTCCCAACAGGGTAGAATTTTCCATAAGAGTTTATTCAGGAAGGCCATCCATGGCGTATTCCTCAATAGAGTTGGTTTGTTGGTCTTCTCAATATTCCTTCGGGTGATGTTCCTTTGCATTTACATGTTGCATAAGCATCCTCCTAAATGCGTAGCATTTCCATTTCGTATGGAGCATTACGCCATTTTCAAACACATGCATCTGAAGCATAGGTCAGGTTTGCTTTCTTTGGTGTCATTCGTTTCTCCAGCGGATGATGGCCTTATTTAGAAGATTTTCGTGTTATCCCCAGCAGGGTGGATTTAACAGTTATGTTCATCTTTTGGTTTCTCCCCGGCAGAGTCGTTTTTTTAAACCTATCTTTCCTCGTCGGGATTTTCATTTCAGGTTGTGAGTCGGTTGATTATACTTCCTGCCTATCCTGGGTTTTTCATTCTAACTTTTGGTTGGTAATCTGTAGCTCAGTCCGATTTCCTTTGGTCATTTCTTGGATGTTATCCCAACTTTTGGTTGGTAGTCCTTGGTTTCCCCTATGGAGTCGTTATCCCAACTATTGGTTGGTAGTCTCCGTTGTGGTCAGTTCGCCTTCGTTCGGCGTTCTGGAGATTCCAACTTTTGGTTGGTATCCTTTGCTTGATTCCAACTTTTGGTTGGTAAATCTTTGTTGACGATTCCAGCTTTTGGTTGGTAGTCTTCATTTCTTGGATGTTATCCTAACTTTTGGTTGGTAGTCCTTGGTTTCCCCTGCAGGGTCGTTATCCCAACTTTTGGTTGGTAGTCTTCATTAAGGTCAGTTCATCTTCGTTCAGCGTTCCGGTGATTCCAACTTTTGGTTTGTAGCCTTTGCTTGATTCTAACTTTTGGTTGGTAAAACTTTGTTAACAAGCCCAACTTTTGGTTGGTAGTCTTCATTTTTGTGAAGATGATTCCAACTTTTGGTTGGTAGCCTTTGTTTTGGGTTGATGATTCCAACTTTTGGTTGGTAGTCTTCCTTTGTTAGTTCAACTATTGGAGTTGGTATCTTTCCCCCGCAGAGTTTGCCTTCGGTCAGCATTTTGGTGATCCTAACTTTTGGTTAGTAGCCTTGTTCTTCAACTTTTTGTTGGATGTTATCCCTTGTAGTTTCATCAAGTGATTCCAACTTTTGGTTGGTAGCTTGTGTTCGGGTTCTGCTTGATCGTCAAGTGATTCTAACTTTTGGTTGGTAGCTTGTGTTCAGTTTTGTTTGGTGTTCAAGTGATTCCAACTTTTGGTTGGTAGCTTATATTCAGGTTTCGTTTGGTGTTCAAGTGATTCCAACTTTTGGTTAGTAGCTTGTGTTTATACCTTTCGTTGTATTCTGACTTTTGGTTGGTATACTCCCCGGTGAGGTCGCCATTTTCGGGAAGTTATACCTCATTAGATCGCTTTCGGTCAGTGTACCGATGATTCCAACTTTTGGTTGGTAGCCGTTGTTGTTTCAACTTTTGGTTGACATGTTTGGTTGATTTATATCCCCAATGGGTAACCTTTGTCTCAACTTTTGGTTGGTATCCTCTGGTTGTTATCCTCTGGTGGATATCTTTCCCCGTAGAGTTATCTGGTTTAGGCTTCTCTTTTTCCCCAGTGGAGTTATCTTTTCCCTCAGGTTGTAGGTCCATTTATTGTACATTTTGTGGGTTCTTGATTTGATTTTTTTCCCCAGAGGGTCACCTTTGGTCGATATTCCCGTAATTCCAACTTTTGGTTGGTATCCGACGGTTTTGTTCAACTTTTGCTTGATGTTTTGTTCATCTTAGATTGTTATCCTCAGCGTGTCGCATCTCAACTTTTGGTTGGTATTCGCTGTTTTGCATCCCCACGGGTTGCAAATTTTCGGGTTCTTTTGGTATTCAATCTCCGTGCATCTTGAATGATTGAAATTCGTTGCTATCATCCTTTCAGGTTAAAGTCGATTGAATAGAGGCAGTTGTAGTACCCCAAAATTTGCCTCATTATTTCTTGATTTACTGGCTTATGTTTCTCTGCATTTTGCATTTTCGCATATCATAACATTGGTTCTCGAGACATGGGATCAAGGTGTTTTTATGGCTCAAGGCGCTCTTTTATTGCAAGAGTTTAAACAACGAGCGTCAGAGGCGTCGGCATTTATTTTGCCCAGCGATTGAGTGGCCGATTTTATTCAGCAGGTTATTTTCAGCACAGGAGATAGGTCACAAATTATCTCAGGAATTTTCATAGTCACAATATCCGACGACAAGTTTCAAAGGCTTAATGAGGGTCATAATAGATGGCAATGGGTGATTATGCAAGTTTCCCTCCGCATGGCGCCAAAATTAGCATTTTTTGAATGTGGTAATCGGTTATCACATATGGGTAATCGATTACATCAGGTGCAATTTGCAAAAATATTTGAATTTTTAGCACTGCAGAATTTCCAATCATTTTCAACCCTTGATTTCACATGTGCATCATTGGAAGGATCTAGAATTGATTCATTTTCACCATTTCCCTCCAAATTTCAAATTCTCCATTCCTAATCCCACTCATAATTTCCATTCCAAACACTAACCCGCACTCTAAACCATATTTTGATTCCTAACCTAAGGGTTATTTAATCAAATTTACTCCAAACCACACTCATTCACTCTCATTTTTCATCTCAGTTTCAGAATTTGCTCTCAAAGTTCTCTCAACTTCTCTCTCATTCTTCAACCTTCCACCAAAGTTCCATAACCAAAAAGCTTCACAAATTGGGCATTGCAATTTTTGAATCTTTGAGCTAAACCTTCATTTCATCTTCATCGTTGATCCAATTTTGGTTCTACAGTTCTTTGGATCTTGAATTAGTTGTTGGAATCACTTTTGGAAGAGTTTTTGCTTTTTTGTGAATTCTTGCTTGGATCTTCAAGTTTTCTTTCTCAAGCTTCATAGATCCTTGGATTTCTTGCTTGGATTTGTTAATTGCAGCTTAACAACACTTACCAAAGCAATTCTCAGCTTGGTTGGTTAGTAACTTCTAGATCTAGCTTTGATATTGCTTAATCTTGCATGTCACAATGTAGATCTTTGGTTGTTGCTGCATTTTGATCCATTTTCTTTGATTTGATCTTTGATCTTGTTGTTTGTTTGATGTAACTGGTGTTTGATTACTGTAATATGACCAAATTTTCGTGCATAATTGATTACTTGTTCATATGGATGATCGGATAAGTCGTTTGCTGCTGAAAAGTGCTTTTCTGGAAGCTGATATTTTGCCTTTGTCTCAATGGTAATCGATTACCACTATCAGGTAATTGACTACCCTGCCTATTTTTCATGTTTCTGGTCATTTTTCAAAGGGGTAATCGATTACCTGATCATGGTAATCGATTACCACTAGGACAAATTGCCTTTTTCTTGCATTTTCTTGCTTGTTTGGGTTCCTTTTCACCTCTAACCTTCATGGATTGATATGATGCATTTATGTGGATTATTTTGACCTGTTTCATCATGCTTGATAGTTTCATTGCGACTCTTCGACGTGTGACTTTTGGTTTCCATTTGAATGTTTGACATGTTCAAGTTGCTTGATTGATGTGATGATCATATGCTTTGCTTGCTTGTATCATGTTAATTGATTATTATTGATGATTATCTTGCTGGATTTTTGATGCATGTTCGTATTTGCTTCTGATTCCATTTGTTACATGTTCGTTTGATCGGTTAATTGTCGATTTGAGTTGAAAAGCATGGTTGATTTTGTTGATTCTTGTTTATGCAATGTTGTTGATCACTTGTGTTTGATTGTTGATGCATGTCCATCTTTGCGTGATACTTGTTCATGATTGATGTTTGCTAATGTCGATTGTGCTGAAACATGTTTGTTGCCCTGTTATCTATAATTGTTGTTATTATGAATTTACATGTTGTCTTTCTATGTTTGCTGGCTACTTGCCTTTTACACCTACTTTTGTGCTGAATTAGTAGCTGTTAAATGTTGTTGTGCTGCCTTGCTGGATCTTATTGCTATTTTATGCAGGAAGCGCTGTTGTAGCTGCTGTTTTGGCTTTGTTTTCCTGCTTTTTGCCTTGCCTTTGCATGTTCCCTTATAATTCTTAATCCAATTTAATTTTCGATTAAACTTGAAGTAGGATAGACATTAGAAGTGCAATTCATGCATGATAACAAGTAGGCTAGTCCCTTTTTACCTTAATCTTAGGTCCATCTTTTGCATGTTAACATTAGGACAGAATCTCCTTTCGTATCCCGACCTTAGGACCACTTTGCATGACAACGTTAGGACCGAGTTTCCCTTAGACCTTTCATGTGTCTCTTTTCTCATCTCAAAACACTTAATAAAGACGATGAACATTGTGAGCCACGAGCCTTAAGCATATGGGAAATGATGAGTGGGGGGTTTCTCCTCACTTGTCTAGAGTGTTTAATGTATGCCTCTTGGGTGATATACGACGCATTCGCTCTTATATCATAGTCTTTAGTGTAACATGAATCTCAAGAAAATTCAATTCATTTCACTAAAACTCTCAAATAAAATTCAAACCTTTTTATCCTCCAGGATTTATTCCAAAATCATTTTTAGAAAAGAGTACGTTACTTTTCCGTTCTACCGCAAATAGGCATCGTCCCTAACTGCTAGAATGGGAACTTAATGTCACTCATAAAAAACACCTAACCAAACTGTGGTTTCCTCTTTTCCCGAACTATGTTTGCTCTAATTTCTCATACTAGATGAGGATACGTAGGCACAAGATGGCGATGTCTTGGCTAGCAACCTTCCCCCCATCTCCCGTGGTTTTCCGAACTACGTTGGCTCTGACTTTCCCATTGCACGAGGGAATACGTAGGCATGGGGCGATAATGTCTTATCGAGTCTCTTTCTTTTTTCTTTTGTTCTCGTTTCTGTTTAGCAGTAGCATTTAGATAACACAGCCTTTAATTAGATAACAAACATGGACCCTGTTGAGTACAATAAATGTCAGGGGTGCTCATACCTTCCCCTTGCGTAACCGACTCCCTAACCCAAGATTCGGTTACGATGACCTTATCTTTTCCTGTACTTCAGGTTTTCTTCTATCGTTTCCTTTCCCCCTCTTTGGGATAAATAACGTTCGGTGGTGACTCTTTTGTTTTTCTTCTGGGTGTTTTCGCAATTGCGACACAGAGCATGCAGACACGAAGAAGCTGCTCAAGGAAGCCTAGACTTGGTGCAACGAGAATAGTGGTTGGGGAGGGTTATCTGCAGTTGATGATATGTCGCAATAGTTTCTCCTTTCTTGTATCTTATCATCACCAGACTTGTCGGTTGAGATCGCTGGCTTTTGTATTCAGTTATCTCTCTGTGGATTATATGAATTGACTTATTATCCTCATTTTATTTATGAGCAGAGTTTTTGATATTCTGTCTATCTCTACTGTTCGTTTTATTGTGAAATTGGAATCAAGGGGGAGATCTCCCTGAAATATATAAACATATTTGCATTTTTCATTAGCATACTCATTTGCATGGTAGGTGTTCTAGTTTTATTCTTATCTCTGCTTGGCTTTCTCTTATCAGTAGGATTGCGGAATTCAGTTTTCATAGGTATTCAACTCAAGGAAAGGAACAACTGAGAACTTTGGTCAAACCTCTAATTGCACAATTTATGAAGTTGGTGTTCTATATGGTGGAATTGGTATGGTCCCTCCTCCTGGGAGTAATGTTGGTCCCCAAGGTGGTAATGGGCGTACTATTGTTGTACCTCCGGGTGGATGCATGGTTAATGGTCCTGGTAATGGTAATGGTGGCGTAAGTGTATGTGCGGTGCACGCGGCTGCTGGCCCATATTGGGACGAAGATCGTCAAAAGGGCGTCTTCTCTATGCATGATATGGATGTTGTTCTTCCATCCGAAGCCGACAAGAGATTTAAGTTGATTGAAGAGAAGATGAGGGATTACGAGAATCAAAACTCTATGGGCCTTGACATGGCAGACCTTGGTTTGGTCCCGGGGGTCAGAATCCCTCCAAAGTTTAAAGTGCCTGACTTCGACAAATATAACGGGACTAACTTTCCTAAAACTCATATCCGGGTGTACTACATGAAAATGTCAATGTATTCTGATGATGAGAAACTCCTAATGCACTTCTTTCAGGATAGTTTGGCATGACCGTCGTTGGAGTGGTACATGGGGCTAGAGATAACTCATGTTAAAAGCTGGAGTGATCTTGTGGAATCCTTTGTCTGTCATTACCAATACAATAGTGACATGGTGCCAAACAGGGCGCAGTTGTAGAATTTATCTCAAAGAAGTAATGAAAGCTTCAAAGACTACACCCAGAGATGGCGTGAGTTGGATGCGATGGTTCGATCTCCAATGGTGGAGAGAGAAAATATAGATATGTTTAAGGCTACATTGTTTGGGATGTACTATGAGAAGTTGGTCGGATGCATGTCAGCAGGTTTTTCAGATTTCATGATGGCCGGAGAAAGGGTTGAGAGCGATATTAAGACTGACAAGATTCAGAGAGGAAGTGGGTCCTCAGTTGGAGGAGTTAAAAAGCCATATGCATGAAACCCGAAGAAGCGGGAGGGGGATTCTAATTCCATATCTTCCTATAGAGGTAAAGCCAGAGCCCAATCACACTACAATCAGCAAGTAGCTACTGTAGCCATCCCAACTGCACCTCAGCAACAGGCTAATGCTCCTTGTCGTTACCCTGATAAGACGAGGGTGGCAAATAGGTAGTTTGAAACCCCGCCTATACCATACTCCCAGTTATTGCAACATTTGCTTCAGCTACAATTGATTCAGAAGAGGCCAATGACGCCTCTTACTGGAGCTCCTCCACCAGAATACGATGCGAATGCTAGATACGAATTTCATTTTGGTTCTCTCGGTCATAACATTGATAATTGTAAAGCTTTTAAGCATAAAGTCCAATACTTGCTTGATTCTAAAGCTATCAACTTCACCAATGAGGGTCCCAATGTTAATCTGAATCCCATGTCGAACCATGGAGTTGCTAGAACAAATGCTATTATTGATGGGGGAGAGGTTGAAACTAGTGACTGATGTAGATGAATTGAAGACTCATTTGAGTTTTCTTAAAGACAGATTGTTGAAAGGGGGTGTGTTCCCAGGTTGTTCTTTTGATTGTCAAGAATGTGAATTGAGACCTAAGGGTTGTGATCTTTTAAAAAGCGGTGTTCAAAAAATGATCGATGACGAATATTTGCAATTTGATAGAGTTGGTGTGGAAAATATGGAAGATGTTGATGGTAAGGCTAGTGATGATGGAAATGATATCTCCATGATTTCGATCCTTTACAGAACCATTAATATTTCAGCGCCAGCAAGGCCAGCACCTGTAATCATCATTACGCCAGGACAAGTTCCGTATGAAAGTACCTAGGTCGTCTCATGGAATTATGGGGTCGAGGTCTTCTGTAATGGACAAAAACAAGAATTAATTGGTTCTTCATATGTCGGTTCTACTGTTGATAATATAGTTGGTGCTGGAGTGATAACTCGTAGTGGAAGAGTCTTTTCTCCACCTGAGGTTAATGTTGACAAGTCAGATAAAGGTAAGGGGAAGGCAGTTGTTGAAGATGTTGTACAACAGCAGGCTAGTGATAGTTCCTTTTCTAAAGATGCAAAAGAGTTCATGAGATTAATCCGCAAGAGTGACTATAAAATTGTGGACCATCTGAATTAGACTCCTCCAAAAATCTCCATTTTATCTTTGTTGTTGTGTTATGAAGAACATCGCAATACTCTGTTGAGAATTCATCCTATGTACCCCAAGAGATCTCTGATCTAGACTTGACTTCGGCCAAGAGGAATCACAACCATGCCTTGCATATTTCTACGGAGTGTAGAGGATCTTTATTGTCACATGTCCTGGTTGATACAGGATCTTCATTCAACGTGTTACCAAAGAAAGCATTAATGAAGTTGGATATTCAAGGTTTAATCTATACACCAAGTGATCTTGTGGTGTGAGCGTCTGATGGTTCCCAAAGATCAGTGTTTGGGGAGATAGTAATGCCAATTCAGGTAGGGCCTAAAACTTTTGATGCGACATTTTATATAATGGACATTCAAACGAGTTATAGTTGTCTGTCAGGATGAACTTGGATACATGTTACAGGGGCAGTAACGTCTACTTTACATTAAAAGATGAAGTATATGATGGAAGGGAAAGTAGTCAATGTTTGTGCAGAGGAGGATATAATGGTCAGTCATTTATCAACATTAAAGTATGTGGAAGTGGATGGGGAAATCCACGAAACTCTATGTCAAGCCTTTGAAGCTGTGAAAATTCAAGAGAAGCCTTCTGTCGAGGTTAAAGGTTTAGAAGTTTCAATGTCTTCCTTCAAAGAAGCACATGCAATTGTTGAATCTGGTAACTCTCAGAGGTGGGGCCAGGCTTTAGAGGTTCTTGTCAAGAAATACAACTTTGTTCTAGGGTACAATCCCTCCAGCTCATCCCAAGACCCTCCAAGTATATGGGACCTATCAGATTTACCAGCGATTGAGTTATTTTTGATAGAATTTATGTTATTGAGGATGATGAAGGGGACAGTGATTGCGACATGGATGCTTGGATCCGTCCTTGCGTTCCCGGCCAAGGGTTATACAATTGGACTGCTAAAGATATTGTTCAGATCACCCATGAAGAGTAATTCTCATTGTTTTTGTTTTTGTCCAGTCATGCATTCTGCTCAAGACGTAGTGACCCATCTGTTGGGCCTCTTTGTGTTTATTTGCACTATCTTCATAAACAAATGATGTTTTTGCATTCAAATATTTTTATCCCTGTTTTTCCTTTTGTTTTACATTTATTAACAGAAAAATAGCAATGTGTTTGTGTTGTTTGTTTCATTTCATAATAAACATAAAACATCCCTCATGTAGGTCTTTTATCTCGGATTCCACCGATCATTATTCAGCTATGGCTCGGGATGACTTTGATAATCCCATCTATCAAGCCGAAGATGAGACTGACGAAGACTGTGAACTGCCTGAGGAATTAGCCAGACTTCTGAAATAGGAGGAACGAATCATTTTTCCTCATTAGAAGGACATTGAAGTCATCAATCTGGGTACCGAGGACTATAAGAAAGAGGTCTGAATTGGGGTTGCTTTGGAAAATGGTGTCAAGAGAAGATTGGTTGAAATTCTCTGAGAGTTAAGGATATCTTTTCTTGGTCTTATCAAGACATGCCTGGCCTAGATACAGATATTGTGGTACACCGGTTGCCTCGCAGAGAAGAATGTTCGCCAGTAAAGCAGAAATTGAGAAGAATGAGGCCTGACATGGCAGTCAAGATTAAAAAAGAGGTTCATAAGCAGTTGGGCGATGGTTTTCTTGTTGTTACAAACTATCCTCGTGGGTTTCTAACATTGTTCTTGTACCTAAAAAAGATGGCAAGGTCAGGATGTATGTTGATTACAGGGATCTAAGCAGACCAAGCCTGAAAGACGATTTCCCGCTCTCTCACATTGACGTGTTGGTTGATAACACTGCTCAATACTTTGTGTTTTCCTTCATGGATGGCTTCTCTAGGTATAACCAAATCAAAATGGCCACAGAGGACAAGCAGAAAACTACTTTAATAACATCGTGGGGAACTTTTTGCTATAAGGTGATACCCTTTGGATTGAAAAATGTTGGGGCAACCTATCAGCGGGTGATGGTGACTTTCTTCATGATATGATTCATCAAGAGATCGAGGTCTATGTTGATGACATGATTTAAAAGTGACAAACAGAGGAGGGACATTTGGTTAATCTTCTAAAGTTTTTTTAAAGGTTGAGGAAATTCAAGATGAGGTTGAATCCTAATAAGTGCACCTTCGAGGTGAGATCTAGAAAGCTATTGGGTTTCATTGTCAGTGAAAGAGGTATTGAGGTAGATCCTAGAAAAATGGAAGTTATACAAGAAATGCCTGAGCCGAGGATGGAAAAAGAGGTTTGTGGTTTCTTAGGGAGATTGAACTACATTGCAAGGTTCATCTCTCACCTTACAGCCACTTGCGAACCTATATGCAAACTATTAAGAAAAGATCAAGCAGTCAGGTGGAACAAAAATTGTTAAAAGGCGTTTGAGAAAATAAAAGAATATTTGTAGAAACCTCTGATACTCATGCCTCTAGTAGCAAGGAGACCTTTGATCATGTATCTTACGGTTCTTTAAAATTTAATGGGGTGTGTGCTCGTTTAACACGACGAGACGGGTATAAAAGAGCACGCTATCTATTACCTGAGTAAGAAGTTCACTGATTGCGAGTCGAGGTACTCGATGTTAGAGAAAATGTGTTGCGCACTCGCTTGGGCAGCTAAGCATTTGAGACAGTACATTTTAAACCACACAACCCTATTGATATTTAAGATGGATCAATTTAAGTATGTGTTTAAGAAGCAAGCACTCTCCGGAAGGATTGCCCGTTGGCAAATTGTATTGAGAGAATATGATATCCAGTATGTTTCCCAAAAAGCTATTAAAGGGAGTGTGTTGTCAGAATATCTTGCTGAACAACCAATTGAAATTTGAATTTCCAAATGAAGACATCATGTTTCTCTAGATGAAAGACTGTGATGAGCCTTTTCCTGACGAGGGTCCTGATATTAGATCTCAGTGGAGTTTGGTTTTCGACGGTGTTGTCAACTCATATGGAAATGGAATTGGTGCAATCATTACTACTCTTCACGGTTCCCACATACTGTTACTTCCCGATTGATGTTCTCTTACACTAATAATGAAGCAGAATATGAAGCATGCATTATGGGTTTGGAAGTGGCCATTGATCTGAGGATCAAGAATCTTGATTTATATGGTGATTCAGCACTGGTTGTTAATCAAATTAAAGGAGAATGAGAAACTCGTCAGGCCAACTTGGTGTCGTACAAGAATTATTCCAGAAGATTGCTACCTTTCTTTGATAGGGTTGAGTTCCATCATGTGCCTAGGACTGAGAATCAGATGGCAGACGCATTGGCCACATTAGCGTCAATGTACAAAGTGAATATCTAGAATGAAGCTACAGAAATTACCATTATGCGTCTGGACAGACATGCATTTGTGTTTGCAGTTGAAGAGGCATCGGATGGCATGCCATGGTATCATGATATCAAGCACTTTCTCAAGAATCAGGAGTACCAATCTAGGGCATCAAGCAAGGATAAGAAGACTTTGAGGAGGCTTGCGGGCAATTTCTATCTGAACAAGAATGATGTATTTTACAGGAGAAACATCAACATGATCTTGTTGCATTATGCTGATGAACACGAAGCAAGCCTGTTGATGGAAGAAGTTCATGAGGGTTCATTTGGTACTCATGTCGGTGGAAATGCAATAGCCAGAAAATTGTTGAGGGTTGGGTATTATTAGATGACCATCAAATCTAATTATTTCAAATACACTAGAGAATGCCATAAATGCCAGATTTATAATGATAAAGTGCATGTGCCACCGACCCCTCTGAATGTATTGACATCTCCTTAGCCCTTTATTATATGGGGCATTGATATGATCGGAAAGATTGAGTCGACTGCTTCCAATGAGCATCGCTTCATTCTTGTTGCCATTGATTATTTCACGAAGTGGGTGGAAGTAGCCTCGTTTGCTAATGTCACAAAGCAGGTACTCACCTGACTAATAAAGAAGGACATAATCTATCGTTATGGAATCCCAAAGCAAATCATTATTGATAATGGTTCAAATTTGAATAATACGATGATGAAGGAAATGTGCTAGAGTTTCAAGATTGAACATCACAATTCTTCTCCATATCGTCTGAAGATGAATGGCGTTGTTGAGGCAGCTAACAAGAATATCAAGAAGATTATGCAGAAGGTGGTAGTAGCCTACAGGGATTGGCATGAGATATTGTACTTTTCTTTACACAGTTATCGTACTTCGATGTGTACATCAACAGGGGCAACTCCTTTCTCGCTAGTGTATGGCATGGAGGCAGTCCTACCATTAGAAGTTGAGATTCCTTATTTGGGAGTATTGGCTGACGTGAAGCTTGACGAAGCTGAATGAGTGCAAGGCAGGTTGAATTAGTTGAATCTTATTGATAAAAAGAGGTTGGTGTAAGAACAAGAATTGTCTCTGCAAGTTATCTCTAAGTTTTGATGATAACAACGAAGTATTTGAAAGAACTATTTTATATTCTAATGTTTGTTTTGTGTACATCACGATTATTAAAGATTCAGATCAAACAAACACTATCAAGATGTGCATTTAATATTGTATGTGACTTACTATGTGTGACTAGTCACAAAGCATATTGAGGAAGAAAGTATGCCTCTGTATCTGATTACAATAAAAAAAAGATCTAAGGATGCTCGATATTGCGGTTGCAATGCTCCTGTGGATTCTGCTCTGAGAAGTGTATCTGATCTTGAAGTGCAGAAAGACTCTGAAGACTTAAGGGTTTTGAAGATCAAGACTCTGAAGACTCTAAAGATATGATCTTTGAAGAATTAGTCACGAAGATTCCCAAGACTGTTTCAGGGAAACTTAGTTCTTGGAATGCTGAAGACTTGATTATGAAGTTGAAGATTATGTATAAGAAATAGCTTCACCCAGACAAAGACTTGTTACTCAGATAAGATGCTGCTATCCACTCTGATAAACAAGGTGCTTAAGTCTAACAACTCTGATGTTATTATGCTATCATACCAAAGTAGTTTCTGAACTAATCATCAGATACATCATCAGAAGAACCAAGACAAGAAGTTAATCTCTCCAAGCTGATAAACGAAGATCACATCATTTATGGATAAGATCAACAAACTTGCTCAAGAAGACTACAGTACAACGTACACAAGTATTCCACTAAAAACAATAGCGATTGTACTATTCATAAGAGTTGTCTCCCACAATGATATATTAACGTTACAAGCAAAGGACAAAGGAAAGTGACATCACTGTACTATCCAACACCTATGCTTATTCTATCCGTTGGGAAATGACCGTTGGAATTTGAAAGGACATCTCTACCCTCACAACGACTCTCTTAAATGCAATATAAAAGAAGATCATTTGATTCATTCAAATGTTAGCTAGTTGAGCCAGTATGCATAGCTAAGCATACTGTAGAGTATATTATTATGTTGCTGATGCAATATGCTAAGTCAAAGGGAACCATACATGTTTGAATGTGATACGCAAATGTTGAATCTGAAGCTGTAGCAAAGCTAAGTCAGATGAATCAAACATCATGGATTAGAGAAGAAAATCTTTATGCTAAGAAGCCGCAGTGCTCACATAAGAAAGCTTTCATGCAATATGAGGAAACTAGTGTTTTAATAATCTCATAGAGATTTATCTTTAAAATAGTTTCTATATTAGGAAGCAAGGAGTTGTTGCTCAATACTTATCATGTACTTAAATTAGGAGTAATTTGCTTGATAAGAAGCATTCATATAATCTCCGAAAAAACAATTCTATTTAGAATTAGTGATTCCTCAAGTGATCAAGTGAAGATCAGAAGACGAGTGACTGCGGTCATCATGAATGAAATCTGTTTGGGTTAATGAACGTTATATCCGAAGGGATCACTGAACGTGTCATTGTCTGATTGTTAGTCACCAGCGGTTTGCTTGTGCATCTGTAATCTGTTTCGGTTATAGTGGATTAAGACCTCGATTGAGAGAGGTAAAATGACCTTGGAAGGGTGGACTGGATTAGCTTGAGACCCTCTCAAGTGAACCAGGATATATCGTGTGTTCTTTACTTGTGTTATGCTTTATTATTTATGCTTCCGCAATGCATCTTATAGAATCTCGTAAAGCAACAAGTGAAGAGGCGAAAAAGTTTAATGATTTGAAAACCCAATTCAACCCCCCCCCCTTCTTGTGTTTTTCTCACACCTTCAATTGGTATCAGAGCTCAGGTTCTGTTATTGATGGATATCAAACACCTAACAGTGTCAGATAAAGATCCATAAGCCGTGTGAAGAAATACTGTTGGTGATATTCCACTTCACTTACAATTTCAGTCTCATATCAGATATTGATGAAGATGAGTACTAAAATTGTAATCAAATGGATTACCTTGAGCAAGTCGCTGATTGTTTGAAGTTTGAAGTCATCATCAACAAAATCTTCTCCATTAAATCTTGGAAGAAGATTGAAGAATCAGTTGACAAGATAGACTCATCAGATAAGAAATTATATTTGTTGAATGCTTATCTTAAAATACGATTGAATAAACAACGTATTTGCTCAAAGATCAAATCATCAGAAAGCAAGAAATTTTGTTTGCTGAAGATTAATTCTATGTGAGTATGAGATGTTTTCAAGAAACGGATTAGTCCACTCTTGACTTTCTCATGAAAATCTCATTGGGAATTATCTTAAGTAAGAAAAGAAATATTGTTGGCTAATGAATTTGATTCATAAGAACTTCAGAATGAAGTCTGCAGAAAAGGGCAAGCACAGAGAAAGTTCAAATCTTGAAGAAATGATCCTTTTGATTCAAGGCATCTGAAAGCTACTTTCCTTGAAAAGCTTCAAAGAAAACTGTAGAGGTTTCAAGAAAGGTAGTTCATTAACTCATTAGGGATATGATGAAAGATGAACTCTGAGATCTTAATAGAAATAGCATGGACAATTAAGTTATGTTAACTTGAGATTTTATCTCAGTTGAACAAACAGTAATTGGTCAAATGTTATCAAACATTACTCTCAGAAATTCATAATGAATGAATCCTGAAATCAAGTTGTTCGGAAAGATACAATGACAGAAGTCATTCAGTCTGATTTAAAAGGGATTTAAGTCACTGGTGTTGTTCAAAATGAATAAGTCAGTAAACATCCTTTTCAGAAGCAGATGTACTGTCAACTCTTGATGAACTAACTCTATACAAGTTAGCTCAGCATTGAAAGAATAAAATTGTCATTTAGACTGTGTCATATGATGCATCTAATTTTGATGATAATTGTATCTAGACTGGATTTGCATTTGATTTAAGCAAACAAAATCAGAAGATGAAGCTTGATGGAAGTTAGATGCTCTAATCATGAAGACTAGAATATCTGTGCTCTGAAGATGTCTCTCAGAAATCAGATGGATGGTCTGTTGATAAAGATACTGCAGAACGCAACCAAAGGATATGAGATCAGCTCTGAAGAGATATTCAGAAGATCCTACTTCAGATGTTGTTACTGGTTCCTGTGATCATTCTCAACAAAAGAAAAGCAGAGTTGCAACTTCACAGTCTAAAGAATCTATTCTGGAAATCTATGAAATCTAGTATCGGAACCATATCAGTCTCCAACCCTCTAAAGAAACACTTATGGGTTTGATGTCATTGATTGAGCTAACATCTCTTGATGAAGCTCTTCTGGGCAAAGACTGAATGTTGATGACAAGAAGAACTAACTAACATAACACTAATTGTTATGGTTAGAAATTCTGATGTAGAGAATCTCTCCAAAAGATAAAGCATAAGCTTTGAAGGTTTCTGAAGAAAAATCAGATAGGAAAATTCTCAGTGAAGTTGTTGATACATGAATGTATCCGTCGATGTTCACCATCTTCTGAACTCCTGAGATTGAGTGGAAGTATGAACTTGAAAAATTGCCTGGTGGAAAGAAGTATCTAACGCTCTAGTTCTTCACAATCAAGTACGGTCATTGAAGAAAGAACAAACTTTAAAAGAAATGTATGTAATCATGAATGATGAAAGCATTCTATACAGTAGCCAGAATGATTACTCAGAACCGAATGTAATTCATATTTGTCATGATGCATATTGAATCTGGATGTCCAAAAGCTACCAAGTACTCAAAATTGAAGCATTGTCGCTAGAATTCAAGTCATGATTGATTTGATAACAAGCTTGGAATCAGAAACTAAAGGCGGATTAACAGAAGAAGTCACCATCAGATGAACTGATACTGGTTGATAAGAACAAGATTGTCATTTAAATCGATTCTAGAAATATATCTTGGTTTGATGATAGTTTGTGATGAACAATTGTGTCTATTCAAAGAATAAATTCTTATGATGCAAGAAGTCATCAAGTTTCCTCAGCACATAATCATTTTGAAGCTTATGATTATACTGAGAAACTAGCGACCATCTGGAAACAAGTCGTCTGGAAAATAAGGAGGCGTGATCATTTGTAAAGACAGAAGATGGATGATCAAAAGTGAAGACCAAAGAAAGACTCTAGAATTCATAACCTTTGATCAAGATTAAACAAACACCAGAGGAGATGTGTTTTTATCCATAAGAAAGGAAGCTGAAGAAGTCATTATGATTCTTATGAAGACTGCAGCATAAAGAAGAAAGATAAAGATCAGAATGGAAAGCACTCAAATAAAGAATCATTGTGAAGATCTCTGAATCTCAAAGATATATGAGCTTTCTGAAAAGTGAAAGTCTTGATTCGGAAAGTTCCTCTCCTAAAGAAAAATACAATTTTGAACTCAGAACACACAATTAGGTCTTCTAGCTCCTCTCCGTCTGCATCTGTTCTGTTATATAGGAATATGGCTTCATAAATTCCTACACCTCCTCCAATATACTCAACCACCTTCAAAACTTCAGTTGTCACAACCATAACCAACCCTATTTCAACCATAATCTTTACAGGCCGTTTAAATCTATCTGACTTTTCATCATCCAAGGGAAACCTTGATCCAGAACCTGAACAAATTGTTGTTGTTCAAGAAAACCTTGCCGAAGAAACCCACTCTGCTGAACCTGACCTTTCGTTGGTCATTTGTGAAAAACCTGTTCCTAAAATCCTTGACGAATTTATTAATTTGTTTCATAACAATTGGCTAGAATAAGCACCTCAACTCTAGAGCTTGAGACTTCTTGGGACGTTTTTCAGAAGTGGTTAGACTTTGAATTTGGACAAATTTCAAGTTTTTCTAAAGCCACTAAGGATGCCGAAGTTCAGCTGGTAAAGGAAAGGGAAGACAAGCTAGAAAGGATAAGTAACTTTAAGCTTCTTGTTGCGAAGCAAAAAGAAGCTAAAGAAAGAGCTGCTGAAGAAGCGAGAATTCTAGCAGAGGAAGATTCCAGAAAAGAAATTTCCAGATTGGCTCGAGAAGATGAAGATGCTGAGAAGGCTAAGCAAGTTGATATAGTTGGTACTTCTTCTGAAACTGCTTTTGTATGTTTAAAAGGTACCATTAGTGAGATTCGAGGAGATCAACAAGCTATGAAGGAAGAACAACAAGTTTTCAGAGAAAGCTTTGCTGGAAAAAAATTGTCAGCAACTCTCTTCAATGCATGCTTCAACAAATTCTGGAAAAGATGTCAACCTCTAAGAATTAGGTACTTAGGTTTTATTTTATGACTATAATAGTTTAAATCTTATTTTTTTTAATGAAAATTCATATTTTTGATGATGTCAAAAAGGGGGAGAAATAGAATATGATTTTGATATAACCTAAAGAGAATGCAAAACATCAACTCTAATATAAATTGCGTTTACTACTAACCATGTGTTTGATGTTTTACCGAGGAACTCTGAACAAGTTCACTAGGCATTCTAAAAACAGGTCAAATGAAAGAACTCTGAGTTCGAATGAACTGGTTGTTCATATAATCGAAATTATACACTTCGTGAACATATGTTCAGAATCAGATAAACCCAATACTGTTCAGAGGTTGAAATATCTCTAAAAGTTAAAGTCATCTTGAATTTGGTATCATAATGTTCAGAAGATGTAAACTGTCTGTGAAATGATAATCAGAGCATAAGAATCAGAAATCTTCATAAAAGAAAGAATTAGTATCAGATTCAGAATTAAGCTTACTGATATCAGACTCAGAATCAATTACTTTCAATAGATCAAGAATCAAATTTGATCAATGCATCGAGCTTTGATAGAACCAAGGATCTGAGATGAAGACCTGTGTTCTAGTCAAACTCTAAAAAAGCTAGTCTATAATGACAAGTCTGAAGACTGAATCAAGTTCTAAAGATCTTAATATCTGACCTATTGTAACCAGGGGGAGTTCACCAAGAAAGGTTCACAAGTCAGAATATTTGATTTTCACCCAGTCTGAAACTCGGGGGGAGTTTCTCATTTGAAAAACTAGTTCTGCTTCTGATAAATAGCGTGGCTAAGTTATTAAAAAAGAATTGTTTCGTCTCTATGCTACAGTTGTTCTGATTAACAGTAGCAAATGCTTTAGAAGGCTTTGAAGTTATATGGCTCTGATACGATGTCTAAAGAATACAAGTTCTAAAGCTCTGAAGATGGAAGTTCTGCTGAACAAGTCCAGATGCTAAAGACTTGTGCTCTTTTAGACAATAGGGAAGTATTCCTTCTCTTCTATATGTTTTGTTCTATCAAAATTTCTATTTTGTGAGTCTTGGGATCAGATAGAGTCTCTGAACAAGCATAAATGAACTTTTAAGGTTAACACATTCAGGGGGAGATGTTGCTTGAAACTCTGAATATGTTATGCTTGGTGATTATCCTGTATAAAATGTTCTATCAAAATGCTTGGTTTTGTCATCATCAAAAAGGGGGAGATTGTAAGAACAAGAATTGTCTCTGCAAGTTATCTCTATGTTTTGATGATAACAACGAAGTATTTGAAAGAACTATTTTATGTTCTAATGTTTGTTTTGTGCAGGTCACAATTATTAAAGATTCAGATCAAACAAACACTATCAAGATGTGCATTTAATATTGTATGTGAGTTACTATATGTGACTAGTCATAAAGCATATTGAGGAAGCAAGTATGCCTCTGTATCTGATCACGATCAAAAAAGATCCAAGGATGCTTGATATTGCGGTTGCAATGCTCCTATGGATTCTACTCTGAGAAGTGTATCTGATCTTGAAGTGCATAAAGACTCTGAAGACTTAAGGGTTCTGAAGATCAAGACTCTGAAGATATGATCTCTGAAGAATTAGTTACAAAGATTCTCAAGACTGTTTCAGGGAAACTTAGTTCTTGGAATGCTGAAGACTGGATTCTGAAGATGAAGATTGTGTATAAGAAATAGCTTCACCCAGACAAAGACTTATTACTCAGATAAGCTATTGTTATCCACTCTAATAAACAAGGGGCTTAAGTCTAACAACTCTGATGTTATTATGCTATCATACCAAAGTAGTTTCTGAACTACTCATCAGATACATCATCAGAAGAACCAAGACAAGAAGTTGATCTCTCCAAGCTGATAAACGAACATCACATCATTTATGGATAAGATCAACAAACTTGCTCAAGAAGACTACAGTATAATGTACACAAGTATTCCACTATAACAATGACGTATGTATTATTCATAAGAGTTGTCTCCCACAATGATATATTAATGTTACAAGCAAAGGATAAAGGAAAATGACATCACTGTACTATCCAACACCTATGCTTATTCTATCCATTGGGAAATGACTGTTGGAATTTGAAAGGACATCTCTACCCTCACAACAACTCACTTAAATGCACTATAAAAGAAGATCATTTGATTAATTCAAATGTTAGCTAGCTGAGCCAGTACGCATAGCTAAGCATATTGTAGAGTATGTTATTATATTGCTGATGCAATATGCTAAGTCAAAGGGAACCATACATGTTTGAATGTTATACGCAAATGTTGAATCTGAAGCTGTAGCAAAGCTAAGTCAGATAAACCAAACATCATGGATTAGAGAAGAAAAGCTTTATGCTAAGAAGCCGCAATGCTCACATAAGAAAGCTTTCGTGTAATATGGAAACTAGTGTTTTAATAATCTCATAGAGATTTATCTTTAAAATAGTTTATGTATTAGGAAGCAAGGAGTTATTGCTCAATACTTGTCATGTACTTAAATTAGGAGTAATCTACTTGGTAAGAAGCATTCGTATAATCTCCAGAAAAACAATTCTATTTAGAATTGGTGATTCCTCAAGTGATCAAGTGAAGATCAGAAGACTTGAGAAGACGAGTGGTTGCGGTCATCGTGAATGAAATCCTGTCTGGGTCAATGAACGTTATATCGGAAGGGATCACTGAACGTGTCATTGTCTGATTGTTAGTCACCAGCAGTTTGCTTGTGCATCTATAATCTGTTTTGGTTATAATGGATTAAGACCTCGATTGAGAGAGGCGAAATCACCTTGGAAGGGTGGACTGGATTAGCTTGAGACTCTCTCAAGTGAACCAGGATATATCGTGTGTTCTTTACTTGTGTTATGCTTTATTATTTATGCTTCTGTAATGCATCTTATAGAATCTCGTAAAGCAACAAGTGAAGAGGCGAAAAAGTTTAATGAGTTGAAAACCCATTCCAACCCCCCCCCCCCCTTTCTAGTGTTTTTCTCACACCTTCAGTTGGCAGTTATTGCACATGGCCAAGTGTACCAAAGTAATATGAAGAAAGCCTTTGATCAGAAAGTGTGTCCTTGGTGCTTCCAGACAGGTGACTTGGTTTTGAAAAGGATCTTTCCTCCTCAGACAAATCACATGGGCAAATGGACTCCAAACTATGAAGTTCCATATGGGGTAAGGAAGGTTTTCTCTGGTGGAGCCTTATTACTATCTACTATGAATGGCGAAGACTTTACGTCCCCTGTGAATGCAGACGTAGTCAAAAAATACTTTGCTTAAAAGAGACCCGCTGGACAACAAAAAGAAAAGTCCATGAAAAAAAGGGGCATCCCGGTGAACCACAAAAACAAAAGGTTCGGGCAAAAATTAGGGATAAAAAGAGAAAAAAGAATAAACCCGCAAAGTTGAAAACCCGAAAAGGAAACTTTGGCAAAAATGCATATCTCGGTGGATTGAAAACCCGAGAGGGAGATCTAGGCAAAAGTTAGATATTTGAAAGCATACAAGTGTGACTTGCGTTCGATCTGTGAATTCATATTGATACATGGTTATCCTGAAAGAAAGGAATCAGTTCAGTCAGTCTTTTCAAAAGGCGAAGCATTTGTGAACATTGAAGACGTACAGGTCATAGCTGAATCGAAACATGGTGGATATATGTTCCCACTTTGACAACATTTATATATTCTTTTTACTTTTTGCGCAATTACCACTTTCCAAGAATTGCATCCAAATTGTAACTGCCTATTTACAGGCCATTCAATCAATAAAATATTCATTTCACTCAAAGAGCTTTCATTTCTATTTTTACTTTTACTATTTTGTTTGCAAAAACGTCCAATATTTTTGATAAGTATTACACGTAAAACATTAGGCTTTACAGAGTATATTGAAAACAATGAATTTACTTGAACGATGGGTGTCATGAATGGTAACTGAGGTAGCCATTTCGCATGTACAATATTCTATTGCTCACTGTTTGTTTGCAGGATGACATGATCCTCTCCCCAATAGAGCTTTTCTCCCTAACAGTGAAGTTCTAGCATTATCAACAGAACATGGTGAAGCTTTTAATCATTCCTCTCCTAGAAGGAGTTCAGAACGTTGTGTTTCACATCCAGTTTGATATGTACTCCCTAGCGAGTGTTCAAAAGTTGACTATTCCAGACAAAATGGTGTTGGTAGCTATTCAGCAGGAGATTTGTTATTTTTCCCATAGCAAATATTTTGTTTTCCCCACAGAGTTACAGTTCAGAGATTATTTTCACCAGCAACGGTGTACACTTATCCCCAGCAGGGTAAGGTTGAAGGATATTTCCCTAATAATAGGATAAGCTCAGTGTTATTCCCCGACAAGATTTGTATCATTGACTGTTCTCCCCTAGTAGAGTTTAGTGTTGATTCCCTCAATAGATAGATCAACGGTGGTCAATATCCCCGACAGGTTCAAAGTCCAATGATCATTGGCATTCTTCTATATCATATTTTTGGGACGATCTCCCAGCAGATGTTACTCTCAATTCCTAGCAGAGTGGAGTTTTCAGTAGAGATTATATTCAGGAAGACCATTCAGTGTGTTTTACTCAACAGAGTTTGTTTGATGATCTTCTCGGCACTTCTCCCGGTGGTATTTTCTTTTACATAAGCATTTTTACATTACATCTTCCAAATGTGTAGCATTTCCATGTCGCATGGAGCATTACGACATATTTAAACATATGCATTCGAAGCATAATTTGGGTTTGATATCATTGTTGCCAGACGTTTCTCCAGCAGATAATGGCATAACTCAGGATATTTTGTGTTACTTTATCCCCAGCAAAAACCATTGATAGATGTGTTCATCTTACTTGTACTCCCCGACAGAGTTGTTTGTTTAAACTTCATTTTCCCCTAGCGTAGTTTTCTTTTTAGGTCATAATTCGGTTGATTCTACTTCCTGTATATCTTGTTTATGCCAAATTTTGGTTGGTATCTTTTGTGGGCCGTATCCCAACTTTTGGTTGGTTCCCTTGTGTTTATTCTAACTTTTGGTTAGTACCCCTTCTGTTGATTATCCCAACTTTTGGTTGGTATTCTCCCCTGTGAAATCGTCATCCCAACTTTTGGTTGGTAATTCTTCATTTATGAGTTTGCCTTCGATCGGCATTCCGATGATTCTAACTTTTGGTTAGTAGCCTTTTATTCCAACTTTTGGTTGGTAGTTCTTGTTGATCATCCCAACTTTTGGTTGGTAATTCTTAATTTGTGAGTTCTCCTTCGGTCGGTGTTATGGTGATTCTAACTTTTTGTTAGTAGCCTATTATCCCAATTTTTGGTTGGTAGTTCTTGTTGATCATCCCAATTTTTGGTTGGTAATTCTTCTTTTTTGACTTCGCCTTAGATCGGCGTTTTGGTGATTCTAACTTTTGGTTAGTAGCCTATTATTCCAACTTTTGGTTGGTAGTTCTTGTTGATCATCCCAACTTTTGGTTGGTAATTCTTCACTTGTGATTTCGCCTTCGGTCGGTGTTCCGGTGATTCTAACTTTTGGTTAGTAGCCTTTTATCCCAACTTTTGGTTGGTATCATTTGATTTTATCCCAACTTTTGGTTGGTATCCTTTGATTTTATCCGAACTTTTGGTTGGTATCATTTAATTTTATCCCAACCTTTGATTGGTATCCTTTGATTTTATACCAACTTTTGGTTGGTATCCTTTGATTTTATCCCAACTTTTGGTTGGTATCCTTTGATTTTATCCCAACTCTTGGTTTGTATCCTTTGATTTTATCCCAACTCTTAGTTTGTATCCTTTGATCTTATCCCAACTTTTGGTTGGTATCCTCTGCTTTATCTCGACTTTTGGTTGGTGTCTCCTGTTTTCATCCCAGCTTTTGGTTGGTATTTATTGTCTTTAAGTCCACCTTCGACTGGGAATCACTTTATTCTTTATATCCCCACAGATCGCAAATTTTCGGTTTCTATGGGTATTCAATCTCTATGTACCTTGAATGTATGAAAGTCGTTGCTATCATCCTTTCAGGTTCAAGTTGATTGAATAGAGTTAGCTATAGCACCGCAAAATTTTCCCTTTCGTTTTAACTGTAACTGGCTTATGTTTCGTTCATTTATCATTTTTGCATATCATGGCATTCGGTCTCGAGACATGGAATCAATGTGTTTATGTGGCTCAAGACTTCCTTTTATTGTAAGTTTTTAGAACAGCGTGCATCAAAGGCGTCAGCATTTATTTTGCTCAGTAATCAAGCACCCGATTATATTCTTCAGCAGGTAAGTTTAAATGCATGAGGCAGTTCATAGTTTATTTTGGGCGTTTCACATATGCAATATCAAATGACAAGTTTTAGAGGCTTAACGGGGATCATAACAAATGGCAACGGGTGATTACGCAAGTTTGCCTCTACATGGCGCCAAATTGGCAATTTTTTAAGGTGGTAATCAGTTACCACAATGGGGTAATCGATTACCTCAAGCGCATTTTGCAAAAATATTTGAATTTTCAGCACTGCAGAATTTCCAATCATTTTCAACCCTTGATTTCACATGTGCATTATTGGAAGGATCTAGAGTTGATTCATTTTCACCATTTCCCTCCAAATTTCAAACACTCCATTCCTAATCCCACTCCTAATTTCCATTCTGTCGCACCCTAATTTTTGACCTTAAGATTCTACCTCCTTATGCATTTTCTTGCGTTTTATCGTTTTATCATGTATGTGTGTTTATCAGGACTAACGAGTGTGTGCAGGATCATTTTCGCCTTAAAGACATCCCTGGTAGAGTCTTATGACTTTATCCCCTTAAATCAAAATCTGGATCTTCCTCGAGATTCATCTCCGTAAAGCAAGGAAGGCTGGTCAAAATAAAGGTTCACAGGCTTGCGGTAATTAAAACCTTTTCAAGTGCAATATAATTCGAATTCAAGATATGAGGACCATACAGGCATGTTTAATTTCGACATGTTGCAATTTATACCGAGGGTGCCATCATCCAATCCAAGTTAGAATCAAGAGTGCGGCCTCACACATTAACCTCTTTCATTCATCCCAAGGAATTTAGCATGATTACAAGCTCGTTGGCGAAGAAGAACAGTGGGAGATAATCTGAAGCATTAATGAAATAAAAAAGGGATAAGTGTTGCTACTGTTTAGATAGAGCTTGCTATTGGACTGTTGGGCCTCACATAAAGTCCAAAGAATAATATCAAGACATACACTTTTACAACTGGGATTATTATTCTACAACAAGGATACAAGAGGGCTCAAGTAAAGAAGGAGGCCCATTTTCATACGGTTGATGAAAGGATGTTACTTATTCACTCATCAGATTACGATTAGGAAGGATTATATAGCAAATACTCATACATAATGTCATGCGCTGCTCTTTATCATTAAATGGGGAAAGAACATTGATACATCACTTTTGGAACTATAACTGTATCCTAGAATTAATTGTTACATAGCTACTAGTTTAACATTACAACAAAAGGGATCCATACTACTCCATACAAATGAGATCCGTTCAACTTATGCATTTGCTCTTCTCCAAGACATACCCATGCTCCCAACAACAATAGAAGGGGAGTCCTTCCTGCATGTGCATTTGTCTCATTCTCGTGTGAAAAATATCAGAACACGGCACCGCCGGACCACACTTAAGATCAGTAGGGCTCGAAGCCTCCCCGCTTCATCTAACTCGTTTCTTCTCCTGGAAAGCTTGCTTAATTGGCTGATGGTGGACTATCCCGCGCTCCAATGCATCTGTGTCATAAAATGTTAGCAACGGTCACGGGGCAATACAGTTTACCATGACCAAGGAAAGTTGGAAGATGGCCTACATCACCTTGACTCAAAGTGAACCCCTTTAGATCTTCCTCAACATCGATATTGGCAGTCATTGTTTGTTTCATTACCCTGCAAGAGGAAACCTCCAAGTTACCGCCTGAATTAACAACTCGCAGTTTGAAATCAACGAATAGCAGGAAAATCATAAGTTACCAACAACACAAACCGAAAGCAACAACCATGCGCCAGCTGTAGGAACCATAATCATGTACGCCATTTCAATCTGTTACATAGGACTTCTCCGCACCAACACCTGCAGAACACATCAGAATGCCGTAAGAAATTAACTCACAGTTTCAAGAAATTAAGAAGAATAGTAACGTTAACACAGTTCAGAACATAATTTGAAGTTCATCAAAAAGGGTGCCAGAACAATTAACAACAATATCCTCCAAACGCATTGGGATAAACACGAAGCATTTCATACTGAATTGACATGAATACTTCTTACCTGAATTGGCAAAAACAAATCAGGAGGAGGGCAGGGCTTGCTAAGAGGCAGCGGGTTCATGCCTTTCCGGAGAATGCCGCCAGGGAAATCCACTAGCAGCTTCAGCACTTGATTTACCGGCATAACACCCAACAAATCATACAAAACCAACAGGTTCGACCTTAAAGTCATCTTTGAGAGCCAGTTCCCCCACCGTCAACAACCAACAGCACACCATGTTACATATAAGCTTCAATATAATACAATTTCACCTAAATAGCAATTATAGGAACAACTACTGCACAGCGAGTATCAGCAGCTGCAGTAAACCATGAATGCATTCCTGAAACCAAGAAATTATGCAATTGATGAGTCACATACATACATAGAGCAGAGGTGAAAAAGATGGTTTTCGACAGCAATACAGCAAGACTCCCGAATTAAAAGGGCAAACATAAAGTAACAGTGAAATACATCAACATCAAGAAGGAGGAAAGTAACTGAGGAATTTGAAGGTGTTTCGAACCACTTCCCATCTTCATTTCTGAAACCAGCACGCTTGATAGCCGCCAACAAGCTTCAGACTTCCGCCGGCACGACTCAAATATGCTTTCGTAACCTGTTTTCACAACACAAAAGGGTCAACTTCATAACATAGAATGAATTAACAACACACCAGAGTTCACATTATAATTCACGGGATCACAACAATGTTACCGTTCAAGGCACTCGAACTGTGAGCCACCAGACAGAGATAATGGAAGACCTGTGAGAGCCCACGCGATGCTACCATTGTATACAAGAAGGAACATAACCAATAAGAGCACATCCTGCAAGGGATAGACAGCATTTAGATAAGGGATGGAAGGAGTAGAAAGAGTAGTCATTACAAAACCAGTTGCTTCAAGACCAATGGAACTATTTTAAAACCTTTCTCAGAGTTTCTAATAGAGGCGTTGCTCCAGTGTTACTAAGTTAAGCAGTTATCCTTCACCACTGGCCTTGACCTCAACCATCACCATAAGCACATGAAATGAACAAGAGAAATGGTTACAAAACCGTTACAGACTTGAAGTGACCAAACAAATACATAAGCCCAGGAAACTCATAGCAGGGTAGCTCAATGGCAGCATACAAGACAAACAAGAATGACATCAGAACAAGTTTGGCCACACGCATTTGCCTATAGAAGGATTGGTTTTCAGAACAAGAAATCAAAGCTTACCATCAAACTATCATCAAATTTGCAGCTTTGAGTTCACCAGCAATTACTTTAGGCTGTTAACTTCTCTGGGCCCAAAATCATCTGCTATCCACACCTGCCAAATCACAAAATCCAGATTCAGTAAACCCTTGAGGAATATGCTTTTTTTGAAAAAGGATCCAATTCAAGACAGCTAGCAGATTCTTCGTATCTCAAGACTGCATATCCAAATCAATTAAGAGATTTTTCAAATCGCAATTATCACAGAATCACACAGGCAGGGATTCTCATCAACAACATTAACTCAATCAAACGAAAAAGAAGGTTTTCAAATGATTTCCTAAAACATAAGTAGAAGGTCTTAATACAGCAATCAAGGCATTCAATTAGAGTTTTAAAGATGGAGAAGCCCAAGCTCGCCTATAAAAAGAGGCATTCGAGACTGAGAAGAACACTTTTCGTTTTTTGGACGAAATCCACAAACTCAGTAAAGATCATAAACCCTAAGTGACTCAAAATCAAAAGGATAGAGGGAGAACTCATCTTTTTCCGCTGAGCCTTCGAAGATTGTCGCCCCCGAAGCCAATCACAAGATCGCCGGAAGAAACCGCTTGCATTCCACATTCCGCCGCCGCCTCCCACCTTCGGTAAAACTCTCTATACATTTTAACATTGTTGAATGCTTGATGCCTTGATCTATGTTTCAGGTACAATCATGGAGGAAGCGAACAAGGATCGAGAGGGAGGAATCGAGAGAGAGGTCAGGCGAGTGATTGATTAGGGTTTCCGCCGTTTTGTTTCTTTTTGTTTGTTCGTAATTGTTTCAATTGTTTTGTAAGTGTTATAAACTGAATGTATGCACGACCACGGTAGTATCGTGGTCCTTCACCAGAAATCACCCACAGATCCAGATCTAACGGATCACTTTGCGCGCCCACAGTAAAACTGATGCACCTCTGCACACTAGATCCAATGTTTATTAATCTAATTAATTTTAAAAAAAAAACTAATAATCTGTTTTGATATAATTTTAAACCTTTAATCCTAATTAACCTTTAGTTTTTATCAAAATAATATCCTTTAGTTAACCCTTTTTTATTTCATTTCAACCTAATTTAATTAATCTTTAAGTTTTAATTGATTAATATTTTAATTCAACTAAAACCAATTTATGATTTATTCTCTCAACTTCATTATATTATTAATCTACCATAACAATATAATCTTTTTTATTTTATTAAATAAATAATCTATCTCATTACTTTTAAGAAAAACCTTTTTTCTAAATAGCTTAATTTGTAAAACTGTTAATAATAAAACCTTTTATTAAAATTAATATAATTAATATAACTTTTATAAAAAAAATAAATTTCATTAAAAGAATACTATTTTCTTATAAATCGACTCAAATAAATTAAGATAACTTTTATTAAGAAATAATGATAAACATAACTTTTTTACAAATCGCAATACAACTTTTTTTAAAATTAAGTCAGCATTCCCTTTAAAATCAAATACATCTCTAACTTGTTAAATCAATAATGTATTTTCTCATAAGTATAATTCGGCTAAAACTGATAATCCCGTCTAAAATCAACCAACATCGTAACTAATCAATCGTGCACGCTTCCACATTCACAATTCACACACCTTAGCGCTTTCATGCATTTGTGTATGTTTATTTATCGTCTTTATCTTCCGTAATTTATTTACCGTATTTATCTTTATTGCATCGCATTATTGCATTATGTTTAAAGGAAGAATCTGCGTACGACTTAAACAATTGTGCCTATGCATTACATTTGCATCATATTCCCACTTGATCCTTGATCCCATTCAAGTCGATCTTCTAAGTTAGATCCTACCCCATAGGAAGGACCTTTATCTTTACAACTTAGAATAAACAATTCAACTCAATTACAACTTTTCAAACACATTAGAGAATAAGATGTTAATCATCTTAAGTGAGATAAAACTTCTACCCCATAACAACATAATCAATTTTCCTACAAAGTTGTGGCGGTTTAAATCAAGTAATCTCCCTTAAAATGACAACTCATCTTTTCTCCTAAAATCAATCAATTAACCACCCTGAACCCGTACGAACTTTGACCACAGTCAAAGAACTCCTCAAACCCTTTAGGGGAACTACAGATACTCTGATTCCACTCCCGTAAGAATATGTAGGCATAAGATGCGACATCTTATCGAGTATACTTAGAAATAAGCCCCTAGGTCTTTCAACCTTTAAGCAGATAAACCTTAGTAAATAAGCAAACATAAAACAAAAGGTTCTTGTAGAGTACTATAGAAACTTAGGATGCTAGCACCTTCCCTAAGTTTAACCAACCCCCGAACCTATAAACTCTCTAGCTTGCATTTGCATTGTATTGTGGTAATTTCGATCTTTATCCCTTCCTTTGGATGAATCAAAGTTCGGTTGCAAATGAATAAGATTCAAGCTCATCAATAGCTTGGTATCCAAATTTCTCAGTGGGTTTCCCTATCTTGTTTTTGTTTTATATATTTGCTTATATTTTCTTAATTGTTTACTTGTATACTTGTTTATTTATCGCCTTTGGGTTGTTACTCTTGAGTGGTGACACAAAGTCCTACACCCGGACTTGAGTGAACTTAAGATAGGATAGTGATATGTTCAACGAGACTTATAGGGAGTTGAATCCCGACCAAGTTGACTTGAAAATCACGCTCAGTTGAGACCCTTTCAAAATGGTTCGGTTGAACGAGTAATCGTGAAGAGTTTTACTATTTTCGATTGGAGTCCATGATACTGAGGACTGTAGTTACCTTTAACCCCACTTTGGCCTTTATTAGGATGTAGTGCGGGACTATGAGAGAGTACTCCCGAAATAGTGTTACGCGATGCTACACTCAAAAGAAGTTCTCTTGAGAATATTATTAATCACCGAGTAATTGGGAAGTTGATAATATCTGAAAGATGGACTAATGACTTTGGGCACCTCGTTAGAACCTTGTTCTGCAGGTACAATCAACCTTTAGTCCACATCCTTTAGGAATGGGTATACCCTTTGGCTCCATGCTCGTTGCAAACCTAGGGTCTCCCTTTGTTTGTTTATCCTTATGTCTCTATGTGCTTACTTGTGTTTGTTGCATTCATAAAGCATCATACTGCATTGGATTTCATGGGATTCACTTTTGTTTATGAACATTGTAGGTCACTATGGTTTCCAACGAAAGACACACTTTGAAATATACTTTTAAGAGTCCTAAATTGGGTGACCTAAGTAAGCTGGTAACCTTGATTGAAGGCCAAGACAAGTTCAAGAGAAAATATGGGAAGCTAATATCTTTATTGAGTAGCCAAGTGGACGAAGGACTTCTTTCCACTTTATTGCAGTTTTATGATCCGCTATATCACTGTTTTACATTCTCAGACTTCCAACTATTACCTACATTAGAAGAGTATTCCTTTTTGGTTGGTCTACCTATCTTAGAAGAATCTCCCTTCCCTTTATTTGAGAGGAACCCTGAGGAAAGAGATATTGCTAAGGCTCTTTATCTAAAAGTATTCGACGTCAGGGGAAACTTAATTAGTAAAGGTGGTATTTTAGGCTTAACTACGGATTTCTTAATCAGTAAAGCTATGTTTTATGCCGATTATACGAACAAGACTCCATTCGAGGCAATCTTCGCTTTACTTATTTATGGAGTGTTCCTATTCCCAAGTTTTGAAGGGTTTGTCGACCTTAATGTGATCAAGATATTTCTGAAGAATAACCTAGTGCCAACTCTATTGGGTAATACTTATCATTCCGTGCATCTCCGAAACTTCTATGGTGGAGGGATGATCACCTGTTGTGTGCCCTTACTTTACAAGTGGTTTATTTCGCACTTGCCTAAGTCTAGTTCTTTTTTGAATCTCGATAAAGGGCTTCGGTCTCCGAGAGTTATGGCGTTGACCCACTCTGACATTGATTGGTACAACCGAGCGTATGATGGGACTTTAGTTATTGATGGTTGCGTGGATTTTGCTAATGTGTCGTTACTTAGTTTTAATGGAGGGATCAGTTACAATCCGGTTTTAGCTCATCGACAGTTGGGATATCCGTTGAAGGAGCCACCTAAGAGTGTTCAAGTGGAGAGCATTTTCTTCAAGGATGACAAGGAACTTCAAGACAAGATTCTGGCTGCATGGGATCATTTGCATAAGAAAGGGAAGAAGAGCCTTGGGAAACTTAATTGTGTGTCCTTGGAACCATACCTTCAGTGGGTCAGAGAGAGAGCAATCAAGTTGAAGATGCCCTATTCTCGTCAGGATCCCATACCTCCAAGAAGAGAACCCACCTATGTCTTTATGTCCGAAGCTGAGAAGTTAGAGGTCGCTTTGAGGAAGTCGCAACATGAGTTAGAGTCATGGAAGAACAAATATCAAGTGGTAGTTGCAGAGAATGCCAAACTCTAGAAATAGAAGGACAAACTTCAGAAGCAGTTACAGTTGAAGGATGATGAGCTTCTCCCTTGCAAGAAGAGGAAAGTTTTAGAGGATTTATTTTCCTCCGACCCACAATGTATTATTTGGAAACTGATTATGGGCAACCTTATCCGTGAGAAGACCCAGTTGGAAGAGCAACTCAAGCAGCGGAATTCGAAACTTCCTTAGGCCTTTCATTAGCTTTTATTTAGCTATTTATTTGGGACTCTTAAAAGCATAATTATTTGTAATCCGTTTCAAAATTGATAAAATGTTTTTTTCTTTACCGCAATGTTTATAAATAGTTGGGATCCCATGAAGTCCTACTCATCTTGCATTGCATTCTTTTTCTTTGTTCACTTCAAGAAACTCAATTTCATTTCACCGGTATTGTAACCATGGACTTCAAAAGAGAAGCATTGAAGTACACTTTTCAGAGTCCTAACGTTGAAAGCTTGAGAGAGCTAGTAGATCTCATCGAGAACCGTCACGCTTTCGCAACAGAATATGGAGAAGTCTTCCGTTTTATCGAGCTCAAGATGAAAAAGGGGCTGTTGGAGACCCTTGTTTAGTTCTATGATCCGATGTACCATTGTTTCACCTTTCCAGATTACCAGCTAATGCCGACTCTGGAAGAGTATTCTGATTTCTTGAAGATACCTGTGACTGCCCGACCTATATTCACTGGACGGGAAGATATACCCAGCCACCAAGAAATTACAAATACTACTCATCTCAGCCTAGCAGACGTTCAAGCACACTTAACCACCAAGGAAGGAGTCCTTGGATTCTCAGCTGATTTCTTGATCAAAAAAGTCTGTTACCATGCTGAAAGAAAGGAGGTCCTTATCTTGGAAGCTACCTTTGCTTTGTTGGTTTATGGGATCTTCTGGTTCCCAAAGATTGATCATTTTGTCGATATGGATGCGATTAAACTGTTCATACTCAAGAATCCAGTTCCCACCTTGCTATCTGACATGTACCATTCAATCCACTTAAAGAATGTCGAAGGGGGAGGACACATTATCTGTTGTACTGCCTTGATGTACTCATGGTTCACCGCTCGCCTAACTTGGCATCCGTCTATTTGGGATGAGGTGGAAACACCCCGTTGGTCCGAGATAGTTATAGCCCTTACTCACTCAGATATCGTGTGGTACGACCCTGCTTATGGAGGTGTATGTATGATTCCCAGCATCGGAGGATTCACCAACATACCGCTCATTGGGAGAGAAGGATGCATAAGTTACAATCCCGCTTTGGCCCACAGACAATTTGGGCATCCCATGACCGAAATACCTGATCAAGCTCTGTTGGAAGGAATCTTTCTCAAGGAAGGAGAAGATCCAGACCTGAAGACTGTCATAATTTACGCACGGAGATACGTCAATAAGGAAGGGATGACTGCCTTAGGATACCCCAACTGTGCTATCTCTGAAGATTATCTACATTGGGTGCGAGAAAGGGCTCTCGACCTCAAGATGCCTTTCCCTTTTCATGAACCTATGATGTTGACCTTTCATGATCCTGATTGGTTTAATGTGAGTGAAGTAGATCAGCTCAAGACCGCCTTGGACGAGGCTCGAAAACTGAAAACCGCTTGGAAGAATAAGTTTTTCACCCTCAAGATAGAGAAAGAGAAGTCTCAAAAGCTTCCCGAGATAGAATTTGCAAAGAAGAGGAAGGCGCGAGAGGATTTATTTTCCTCTCACGCCTCTTCAAGAACTGACACCAGAGATGATCTTCCCCCAGCTATTGTGGCTTGGAAAGAATGTGTTGATCGACTCATCGGTGAGAAGGCCAAATTGCAAGAACACGTCAACCAGCTAGAAGAAGAACTTCGTGCACAGAAGGAGCATAGGGAGTAGACCTCTGAGTTCTCTTTTTCTTTTGGTTCAATGTAATAAACTCTTAAAAGAGTACTTTGTTCTGTAATGCTTCTCGAATATCAAAAATATATAAGTTTTTTCCAACGTTATAATACCGAAAAATAATTTGAGTTTCTAGAAGTTTCATACTCATTTGCATTTTTTGCATAAGCATTATTTGCATCCCAGGGTCTCACTCTTGCTTCATCTCCACAGACAAGTTGAATCACCGGTACAATACTCGCGCCAATCAACGCCAAAAGATGGACCAGCTTGAACAAGAGAACAAGGTGCTATGTGATGAAGTTGCAATTCTGAAGGAAAGTTTGGAGAGGTTGAACAGTCTAGTGGAAACTCTGTCTAATCAAGCCACACTCAGCAACCAGGAAGTTCAAAGGACTGTTATATCCGAAGTTGTGTCAGCATCGATCCCAGTGGTGCCTACTGTTGCCGAAGTGACCTACAGCATGCCGGCAGGTTTTCCATGGGGAATGCCTCCCTATTTCACTCCTGCTGGATATCACCCACCTGTTCCTGAGGTCCTTGTCGTGACCACTGTGCAAGCTATACCTACCACTGATGTTGTAATGACCACCGCACCGCCGCATGTGAATGTTACTCCATGTATTCTGGAAGAACCGATCTACCATGGATCTCCGACTGAAACTGTGGGCTTTGAAGAGAGGATGGATGGTTTCCAAGAACAATTTTCCGAGATGCAGAAAGATTTAAGAGCCCTTCGTGGGAAGGATTTGTTTGGAAAGAGTGCTTCTGACTTGTGCTTGGTTCCGAATGTCAAGGTTCCGCCGAAATTTAAGGTCCCCGATTTTGAGAAGTATAAAGGGAATACATGCCCTCAAAGTCATCTCATCATGTATGCTAGAAAGATGTCTGCACAAACTGATAATGATCAATTACTCATCCACTACTTCAAGACAGTCTGACAAGTGTTGCGCTCAAATGGTATATGGGATTGGATAGTGCGAAGATTCGGTATTTCAACAATCTAGGTGGGGCCTTCATCAAGCAATACAAATATAATGTAGACATGGCTCCTGACAGAGATCAGTTGAGGGCCATGATGCAGAAAGACAAAGAGAATTTCAAGGAATATGCTCAACATTGGCGTGAGTTGGCCGCGCAGGTCACGCCATTATTGGAGGAAAGGGAAATGACCAAGATTTTTCTAAAGACCCTTGGTCCTTTCTTTTACGAGAAAATGGTCGCAATTGCACCCAGCGACTTCACCGAGATGGTGAATATGGGAATGCGTTTGGAAGAGGGAGTCCGAGAAGGATGATTGGTCAGATAAGAGAATGCTCTTAGCAGTACTAAGAAGTATGGAAGTGGTTTTGTGAAGAAAAAGGAAAAGGAAGTGAATGTTGTACAAGAAGGAAGACTCAGGAAAAGGTATTCACCAGCATATCATGTTGCAGCAGTATCGCCAGTTTTCAACGCTCCAACTTATCAACCACAACCACAGCAAAGTCCATAATCGCCTCAACAGAATCAGCCATTCAACAATCAGGTTCGTGTGTACAGAAAGATAAACTTTGATCCCATCCCTAATGAAGTACGCTAACTTGTTCCCAGCCTTGATCCAAAAAGGTCACATCCAAACAAAAGTTCCACCCGAGGTTCCCAAGAATCCTCCTCCTTACTATAATGCTGACAGATTTTGTCTTTACCATCAGGGAGCTCCAGGTAATGACATTGAGAGCTGTTTTGGTATGAAAGCAGGCGTCCAGAGGCTCATCAAGTGCGGAATCTTATCCTTTAAGGATTCCAATCCTAATGTGCAGGACAATCCATTACCACCACATGGTGCGCCTTTCGTAAACATGATTCAGAGTTACTCAGAAGAAAGCGATCAGGAAGTCGAAGAAGTATGTGTGATAGTGCCTCACTTCAAGGAGTTGGAGCATATTGAGATCACGTACGATAGTAGAAAGTCAGTCGTTACTCCCTTGGTAATCAATGTGCCAGGACCGGTCCCTTACACTTCTAGTAAGGCTATCCTGTACCGTTATAACGCTACAATGTTGGAAGATGGAAAGGAGGTACCGTTACCTACTTTGCCCTTGGTTGTTAATATTGCAGATGTCAGCAGGGTAACCAGAAGCGGCCGAGTTTACCCTTTGGTGCCTTCGAAAGAAAAAGGGGTTTCGGTAGAGCAACCAAGTTCAAAGGACCCAATTGTGGATCAATCTGGTAGATCCAATCTGTCCAAGGCGAACGAAGTGCTGAAAGTAATCAAGAGAAGTGAATATAGAGTTTCATATCAGCTTCTGCAAACCCCGTCTAAGATTTCTGTTCTGCAGTTGCTAATGAGTTCTGAGGCACATAGGGAAGCACTCCAAAAGATATTGGAGCAAGCATATGTAGAGCAAGATGTCACAATGGTACAATTTGATAATATCATCGGTAATATCACTGCATGCGACAATCTGGGTTTCAAGGAGGAAGATCTCCCAGAGGAAGGAAGGAAGCATAATATGGCTTTGCACATTTCTGTGAATTGTGGGAATGATTCTTTGTCCAGTGTGTTGGTTGATACCGGATCCTCTCTGAATGTGATGCCTAGAACCACTTTATCTAAGTTGTCTTATCAGGGACCGCTGATGAAGCCCAGTCATGTCATCGTCAAAGATTTTGATGGATCTAGAAAAGCAATAATTGGTGAAGTTGATTTGCCGATGACTATCGGTTTGCAGACTTTCATGATCACGCTCCAAGTCATAGACATTTGTGTCGCCTATAGCTGTTTGTTAGGGAGGTCATGGATATATGAAGCTGGGGCAGTTACCTCCACTCTGCATCAGAAATTGAAGTATGCTTTTGAGGGCAAAACAGTTACAGTTTGTGGGGAAAGAGCTTTGGTGGTGAGCCACTTGTCATCATTCTCTTATGTTGAAGCTGAAGAGGAAGTCGGTACGCAGTTCCAGGCTTTATCTATCGCAGGAGACAATGTTCAAAAACCCAAAGTACCTATGTCATCATTCAAGGATGGGCAACGGGTTGTGAGCAGCGGTCCTCAGACAGGTTGGGGCAAAATGTTGTTTTTGCCAGAGAATAAGAACAAGAAAGGTCTTGGTTTTTCCAGTGGATCTACTCAGCAGGTCATCAGAAATCAAGAGTTCCCACCAATCAACGAGGTGTTCCGCAGTGGAGGGGTCATCCATCCTCCTCACATCAACGTCGTGTCCGAAGACGAGTCTAAAGGTTACATATCAGATGGTTCAGCAAGTCTCTCCATTCCATATGAAGATTATGAGCCCTATATGGAATATCCAAGTTATGTCTCAGATGACTTTGATTACAGTTTTGGGGTCTATGCTGTTACTGAAGAGGATTCTGATGAAGATGTGCTAGAGTTCGTGACTCCGGGAGTACTGGTCAAGATTTGGAGTGTGGTTGAAGCCCCTGCTGTGATTCATATATCAAAGTAAACATCTGTTTTTAAATTTTTCGCTCTGCCCAAGGCGAAAATATTCTTGTGGGGGCTTGCTTTTAATAATCCCCTTTGCTCTGCCCAAGGCAAAGGTGACCCTGTTGGGCATTTCTTTATTCAGGATTTTTGCTATCATCAATAAATGTTTGCTTCCATTTGTGTGTTATTCTTTTGTTTCATTTTTATTATTGCTATGTTGGAAAATAATAATGAGTAGCATCTCGCGTACACACACTTTTCACTTTATAAAACTAAATAAAATAATATCACATGCGCAGATTGCTACACCCACTACATCTCGGGAATAATGACCCTCTTCCTTCGCCGAACTTCGAATTCCCTGTGTTTGAGGCTGAAGACGAAGAAGATGATATTCTAGAGGAGATCTCCAGACTGCTTGAGAAAGAGGAAAAGGTTATTCAACCTCATCAAGAGCCCGTGGAAGTGATTAATTTGGGAACAGAAGAAATTCGTAGGGAAGTGAAAATTGGAGCTCTGCTCAAGCCCGATGTGAAGGAGCAGTTGATTGAGTTGCTCATAGAGTTTGTTGATGTGTTCACGTGGTCCTATTAAGACATGCCTGGATTGGATACTGCCATAGTCGAACATCGCCTGCCGCTGAAGCCAGATTGCCCACCGGTTAGACAGAAACTCAGAAGAACTCGACCTGACATGGCTTTGAAAATTAAAGAAGAAGTACAAAAACAGATCGATCTAGGTTTTCTTGTCACTGTCGAGTATCTGCTATGGTTAGTTAACATTGTACCTGTTCCGAAGAAAGATGGGAAAGTCCGTATGTGTGTGGATTACAGGGTTTTGAATAAAGCCAGTCCGAAAGATGATTTCCCATTGCCTCACATCGACATTTTGGTAGACAGCATTGCAAGATATGAAATCTTCTCTTTTATGGATGGATTTTCAGGATATAATCAGATCAGAATGGCTCCCGAAGACAGAGATAAGACGTCGTTCATTACTCCCTGAGGCACCTTTTGCTATAGAGTTATGCCGTTTGGATTGAAGAACGACGGGGCAACATATCAAAGGGCTATGACTACTTTGTTCCATGATATGATGCACAAAGAGATTGAAGTATATGTGGATGATATGATAGCTAAGTCGAAGACTGAAGGTGATCATGTCAGGCATTTGTTGAAGCTATTCGGTCGATTGAGAGAATACAAGCTTCGTTTGAATCCTAACAAGTGCATGTTCGGGGTACGGTCAGGGAAATTATTGGGTTTCATTGTCAGCCAGAGAGGTATTGAAGTAGATCCTGATAAAGTGAAGGCTATTCAGGAAATGCCAGCTCCATCTACAGAGAAACAAGTCAGAGGATTTTTGGGGCATTTGAACTACATCTCCCGGTTTATATCTAATATGACTGCTAAGTGTAAACCTATTTTCAAGCTGCTGAGGAAAGAGCAAGGATATGTTTGAACCAAAGATTGTCAAAAGGCTTTTGATAGTATCAAAGAGTATTTGCTTAAACCACCTATTCTAATACTGCCGGTGGAGGGGAGACCTTTCATCATGTATTTGACTGTGTTGGAAGATTCAATGGGTTGTGTACTCGGCCAACAAGATGAGACAGGAAAACAGGATCACGTCACTTATTACTTGAGCAAGAAATTTACCGACTGCGAGTCCAGATACACTTTGCTTGAGAAAACCTATTGTGCTTTGGCGTGGGCCGCTAAGTGTCTACGACAGTACATGTTGAGTCATACTACTTGGTTAGTTTCAAAAATGGATCCTATCAAGTATATCTTTGAGAAACCCGCATTAACTGGAAGGATTGCTAGATGGCAGATGCTGTTATCAGAATATGACATTGAATATCGTACTCAGAAGGCTATTAGAGGAAGTATTTTGGCTGACCACTTGGCACATCAGCCTATCTTATATCACCAACCTTTGAACGATGATTTCTCAGACGAAGAGGTTATGTATTTGAAAATGAAGGATTGCGAAGAACCTCTACCAGGTGAAGGACCCGAGCCCGGTTCTCAATGGAGTCTGATTTTCAATGGAGCCGTCAACGCTCATGGGAGAGGAATAGGCGCAATTATTGTGACCCCTCATGGGTCTCATATTCCATTTACCTCCAGGCTAACATTCAAGTGTACCAACAACGAAGCTGAATATGAAGCATGTATTATGGGCCTCGAGGAGGCAGTGGATTTGAGAATTAAGAATTTGGATGTGTTCGGTGATTCTACTGTAGTCATTTATCAAATCACAGGAGAGTGGGTAACTCGACAGGATAATTTGGTCCCGTATAGAGATTATGCAAGAATACTGTTACCTTTCTTTGACAGTGTCGATTTTCATCATATTCCTCGTGATGAGAATAAGATGGCAGATGCATTGGCAACTTTGGCCTCCATGATTGTGGTGAGTTCTTGGAATGCGTGCCCTCGAATTGAAGTAAGATGTCTTGACAGGCACGCCTTCGTCTTCGCCATTGAAGATGTTGGAGATGACAAACCCTGGTATTATGATATTGAAATGTTTCTCAAAACGCGAGAGTATCCTTTGGGAGCCTCCAACAAAGATAGAAAGACACTGAGAAGGTTGGCCGGTAACTTTCTCCTGAGTAATAATGTGTTATACAAACGGAATTTTGACATGGTCTTGCTAAGATGTATGGACAAGCGGGAAGCAGACATGTTAATGACGGAAATTCACGAAGGGTCCTTTGGTACTCACGCAAATGGACATACTATGGCTAAGAAACTCTTAAGAGCTGGTTACTATTGGATTACAATGGAATCTGACTGTTACAAGTTTACTAGGAAATGTCACAAACGTCAGATCTACGCTGACAAGATTCATGTGCCTCCGACTTTGTTGAATGTTATCTCGTCTCCTTCGCCATTCTCCATGTGGGGAATTGACATGATTGGAATGATAGAACCCAAGGCATCTAATGGACATCATTTTATCCTAGTGGCAATTGACTACTTCACTAAGTGGGTCAAAGTTGCGTCCTATGCCAACGTAACTCGACATGTGGTTGTCAAATTTATCAAGAATCAGCTCATCTGCAGATATGGTGTGCCAAGCAGGATTATTACAGATAATGGGTCCAACTTAAATAATAGTATGATGAAAGAACTGTGCAAAGAATTCAAGATCGAGCATCATAACTCTTCTCCCTACAGGTCGAAAATGAATGGGGATGTTGAAGCCGCCAACAAGAATATTAAGAAGATAACTCAGAAGATGGTAGTCACATACAAATATTGGCATGAAATGCTCCTGTTCTCTCTACACGGATATCGTACTTCGGTACGCACATCGACTGGGGCAACTCCTATTTCACTTGTCTACGGTATGGAAGTTGTACTCCCGATAGAAGTCGAGATTCCCTCCATGAGGATATTGATGGAAACAAAGCTGCCAGAAGCCGAATGGTGCATGAGCAAATATGATCAGTTGAATTTAATTGAAGAGAAGAGGATGACGGCCTTATGTCATGGGCAGTTGTACCAGCAGAGGATGAAGAAGGCTTTCGACAAGAAAGTTCGACCCCGAGAATTCAAGGAAGGCGACCTTGTACTCAAGAAGATCCAGTCTTTCCTCGCCGATGCCAGAGGAAAATGGGCTCCGAACTATGATGGGCCGTATGTGGTAAAGAAGGTCTTCTCAGGAGGTGCCCTGATGTTAGCCACAATGGACGGACAAGAAATCACCCGCCCCGTGAACATAGATACTGTCAAGAAGTACTTTGCTTAGAACCTGAGAAGTTCCGGTTAACTTAGGAACAAAGTCATTATCCCATTGATGTAATCACTATTATTATTTTCCGACATTGTAATATTGGAGTCGCGCTGTTCTACCGACTACCATTTTAATAAACAAAATTTTTCAATTGTGGCACGTTAAACATTTTCGTCATGATAGCAAAATCCTGAATTATATCTTTTTAAAAAGAATACCTTGTGTTTATTTGATATATGAATGGCAAAAGGATGTCCATGGATGTTTATTTCATCAACAGAGACAGAGTTTTGTTGTACCCCGTACAGGACAGGTGAAGATTTCCCTCAGGAGGTGACCGGCCTGTGGAGATTCGGTTTGAGTGGGGACTTTGTTTCCCGACTCGTTGGTTTTGTTGGCATACGCACAACATATAGGTAGATAGCATAGCATTTTCATTTCTGCATCTTTGTGTTTGTTTGTTCCGTTACTTTGGCTGTGGCTATCGCCAAGTGACTGGATGAGTCTTATCCCTCCAAAATAGAGTTGTCAGCCTTAAGCAGAAAGAGCTCAACGTTTCTGTTTCCCCGCGGAATTTGATCTTCGTGGAAGACGGTTGTTTTTAGTACACTCCCATCTGAGTTCATACCTCAATGGTCGGGTCTTGCTTGACAATTTCACCTCGGTTATTCCTGAAGTGAACTTCGGTCCTTAGCAACCATAGTGTTGGATATCTCCAACTTCCGAACATGGACTAAGTGTGCATTTATCTTGCACTTTACTACCTAAGAGGTTCTTTCTAAGGAGAATTATTGAAGACAGATATTTCTCCAACAGTGTTATCAGAGCATCCTCAACAATTTACATCTGACTGCAAGCACTCTCTTTATTTGAGCAACTCGTTTTGATCAGGATCTCCTTCAGAACGAAGAATAGCATTCTCCTCAAGGCAATCTTTCAATCCCCAGTGGATTTATCAAGATTATCAATTCATTAAAAAAGGCATTCCTCCAGAAATGTACCAGAGAAATGCGTCGAAGACATTACAAATATTCCCCTTTAGTTGGGAATTTACAATACAATGTTATATACTTCTACAGCTATAACAAGGGTACTCCCCAGGAATGTGTTCCCCGATGAGCCCATCGCACAAGATTAATTTCATCAGGTGACATCTTCCCAGAGAAGTCAAGGAAATTCATTACAGTCAGTCTCCCTTTATTTGAGAAGACATATTTTACAAATCAACCGGCTTACATCTCTTCTGAAGATCCCCACTGAAGTTTTACAATCTCCAATACATTATGGCTCACAGCCAAGAAATTTTACAATCTACAAAATTCTACAATGACATCTACGATCTACAAAATTTTAAATCCCTTGTGAAGATGCTCTCCCGAGTTCTCATCATTTTGGGTAAGAACTGAGACCCGTTCATGGCAAACACACCATGAGTCGTTGGGGAGGTTTATTTCAGAACTGAGACTCGTTCATGGCAAACACACCATGAGTCGTTGGGGAGGTTTATTTCAGAACTGAGACCTGTTCATGGAGAACACACCATGAGTCGTTGGGGAAGTTTATTTCAGAACTGAGACTCGTTCATGGCAAACACACAATGAGTCGTTGGGGAGGTTTATTTCAGAACTGAGACCCATTCATGGAAAATACACCATGAGTCGTTGGGGAGGTTTATTTCAGAACTGAGACCCGTTCATGGCAAACACACCATGAGTCGTTGGGGAGGTTTATTTCAGAACTGAGACCCGTTCATGGCAAACACACCATGAAGCGTGGGGAAGTTGTGCTTACACTATTATCAACACCACACCCAATTAAGGAACGGAATTCTGTTTCGCTCAAGAAGGTTCATTTGGCTATTACCATTGTTTGGACTACCACCTGTTGGTAGTAGGTTATTCTTCAATTTCAAGATTCTCGCTCATTATCTAGGTCATCGTTTTGCTCGATATTGTGTATTATATCTTTATTGTAAAGATTCCCCAATGTTGGTTGTCACTTTTCCCCCGTGGGGTCCCGCTTCGTTGGGTCTGCCGCTCTGTTGTTTCTCTCGCGTGTTGTGCCTAGTTTCTACCCCTGTGACATTATTTCCTCACAGGACTGTCTGTCTTGCATTCTCCATACCATTGCATATCATTTGCATTTTGGTGGATTCTTAGGGCAAAAAATTTGTGCAATGATTGTATTTTAAGTCCCTCCTATCTCGTCGAGACGAAGATTTCAATCTCCATATCTCCGGATAGAAGAAACTTAAATAGGGGCATCTGTCGCACCCAAATTTTTGACCTTAAGATTCCACCTCCTTATACGTTTTCTTGCGTTTTATCATTTTATCTTGTATGCGTGTTTATCAGGACTAACGAGTGTGTGCAGGATCATTTTGGCCTTAAAGACATCCCTGGTAGAGTCTTATGACTTTATCCCCTTAAATTAAAATCTGGATCTTCCTCGAGATTCATCTCCGTAAAACAAGGAAGGCTGGTCAAAATAAAGGTTCACAGGCTTGCGGTAATTAAAACCTTTTCAAGTGCAATATAATTCGAATTCAAGATATGAGGACCATCCAGGCAGGTTTAATTTCGACATGTTGCAATTTATACCGAGGGTGCCGTCATCTAATCCAAGTTAGCATCAAGAGTGCGGCCTCACAATTAACCTCTTTCATTCATCCCAAGGACTTTAGCATGATTACAAGCTCGTTGGCGAAGAAGAATAGTGGGAGATAATCTGAAGCATTAATAAAATAAAAAAGGGATAAGTATTGTTGCTGTTTAGATAGAGCCTGCTATTGGACTGTTGGGCCTCACATAAAGTCCAAAGAATAATATCAAGACATACACTTTTACAACTGGGAGTATTATTCTACAACAAGGAGACAAGAGGGCTCAAGTAAATAAAGAGGCCCATTTTCATATGGTTGATGAAAGGATGTTACTTATTCACTCGTCGGATTACGATTAGGAAGGATTATATAGGAAATACTCATACATAATGTCATGTGCTGCTCTTTATCATTAAATGGGGAAAGAACATTGATACATCACTTTTGGAACTATAACCGTATCCTAGAATTAATTGTTACATAGCTACTAGTTAACATTACAACAAAGGGATCCATACTACTCCATACAAATGAGATCAGTTCAACTCATGTTACTGCTCTTCTCCAAGACATACCCATGCTCCCAACAACAATAGAAGGGGAGTCCTTCCTGCATGTGCATTTGTCTCATTCTCGTGTGAAAAATATCAGAACACGGCACCGCCAGACCACACTTAAGATCAGTAGGGCTCGAAGCCTCTCCGCTTCAACTAACTTGTTTCTTCTCCTGGAAAGCTTGCTTAACCGGCTGGTGGTGGGCTAGCCCGCGCTCCAATGCATCTGTGTCATAAAATGTTAGCAACGGTCACGGGGCAATACAGTTTACCATGAACAAGGAAAGTTGGAAGATGGCCTACATCACCTTGACTCAAAGTGAACCCCTTTAGATCTTCCTCAACATCGATACTGGAAGTCATTGTTTGTTTCATTACCCTGTAAGAGGAAACCTCCAAGTTACCGCCTGAATTAACAACTCACAGTTTGAAATCAACGAATAGCAGGAAAATCATAAGTTACCAACAACACAAACCGAAAGCAACAGCCATGCGCCAGCTGTAGGAGCCATAATCTTGTACGCCATTTCAATCCGTTACATAGGACTTCTTCGCACCAGCACCTACAGAACACATCAAAATGCCGTAAGAAATTAATTCACAGTTTCGGGAAATTAAGAAGAAGAGTAACTTTAACACAGTTCAGAACATAATTTGAAGTTCATCAAAAGGGGTGCCAGAACAATTAACAACAATATCCTCCAAACGCATTGGGATAAACGCGAAGCATTTCATACTAAATTGACATGAATACTTCCTACCTAAATTGGCAGAAACAGATCAGGAGGAGGGCAGGGCTTGCTAAGAGGCAGCAGGTTCATGCCTTTCCAGAGAATGCCGCCAGGGAAATCCACTAGCAGCTTCAGCCCTTGATTTACCGGCATAACACCCAACAAATCATACAAAACCAACAGGTTCGGCCTCAAAGTCATCTTCGAGATCCAGTTCCCCTACCGTCAAAAACCAGCAGCACACCATGTTACATATAAGCTTCAATATAATACAATGTCACCTGAACAGCAATTATAGGAACAACTACTACACAGCGAGTATCACCAGCTGTAGTAAACCATGAATGCATTCCTGAAACCAAGAAACTATGCAACTGATGAGTCACATACATACATAGAGCAGAGGTGAAAAAGATGGTTTTCGACAGCAATACATCAAGACACCCGAATTAAAAGGGCAAGCATAAAGTAACAGTGAAATACATCAACATCAAGAAGGAGGAAAGTAACTGAGGAATTTGAAGGTGTTTCGAACCACTTCCCATCTTCATTTCTGAAATCAGCACGCTTGATAGCCGCCAACAAGCTTCAGACTTCCGCCGGCACGACTCAAATATGCTTTTGCAACCTGTTTTCACAACACAAAAGGGTCAACTTCATAACATAGAATGAATTAACAACACGCCAGAGTTCACATTATAATTCAAGGGATCACAACAAAGTTACCGTTCAAGGCACTTAAACTGTGAGCCACCAGACAGAGATAATGGAAGACCTGTGAGAGCCCACGTGATGCTACCGTTGTATACAAGAAGGAACATAACCAATAAGAGCACGTCCTGGAAGGGATAGACAGCATTTAGATAAGGGATGGAAGGAGTAGAAAGAGTATCCATTACAAAACCAGTTGCTTTAAGACCAATGGAACTATTTTCAAACCTTTCTCAGAGTTTCTAATAGAGGCGTTGCTCTAGTGTTACTAAGTTAAGCAGTTATCCTTCACCACTGGCCTTGACCTCAACCATCACCATAAGCACATGTAATGAACAAGAGAAATGGTTACCAAACCGTTACAGACTTGAAGTGAGCAAACAAATACATAGGCCCAGGAAACTCATAGCAGGGTAGCTCCATGATAGCATAGAAGACAAACAAGAATGACATCATAACAAGTTTAGCCACAAGCATTTGCCTATCGAAGGATTGGTTTTCAGAACAAGAAATCAAAGCTTACCATCAAACTATCATCAAATTCACAGCTTTGAGTTCACCAGCAATTACTCTGGGCTGTTAACTTCTCTGGGCCCAAAAGCATCTGCTATCCACACCTGTCAAATCACAAAATCCAGATTCAGTAAACCCTTGAGGAATATGCTTTTTTGGAAAAAGGACCCAATTCAAGACAGCTAGCAGATTCTTTGTATCTCAAGACAGCATATCCAAATCAATTAAGAGATTTTTCAAATCGTAATTATCACAGAATCACACAGGCAGGGATTCTCATCAACAACATTAACTCAATCAAACGAAAAAGGAAGGTTTTCAAATGATTGCCTAAAAAAAAAGTATAAGGTCTTAATACAGCAATCAAGGCATTCAATCAGAGTTTTAAAGATGGAGAAGCCCAAGCTCGCCTATAAAAAGAGGCATTTGAGACTGAGAAGAGCACTTTTCATTTTTCGGACGAAATCCACAAACTCAGTAAAGATCATAAACCCTAAGTGACTCAAAATCGAAAGGATAGAGGGAGAAGTCATCTTTTTCCGCTGAGCCTTCGAAGATTGTCGCCTCCGAAGACAATCACAAGATCACTGGAAGAAACCGCTTGCGTTCCACATTCCGCCGCCGCCTCCCACCTTCTGTAAAACTCTCTATACATTTTAATATTGTTGAATTCTTGATGCCTTGATATATGTTTCAGGTACAATCATGGAGGAAGCGAACAAGGATCGAGAGGGAGGAATCGAGAGAGAGGTCGGGCGAGTGATTGATTAGGGTTTCCGCCGTTTTGTTTCTTTTTGTTTGTTCGTAATTGTTTCAATTGTTTTGTAAGTGTTATAAACTGAATGTATGCACGACCACGGTAGTACCGTGGTCCCTCACCAAAAATCACCCACAGATCCAGATCTAACGGATCACTTTGCGCGCCCACAGTAAAACCGATGCACCTCTGCACACTAGATCCAACGTTTATTAATCTAATTAACTTTTTTAAAAAAAAACTAATAATCTGTTTTGATATAATTTTAAACCTTTAATCCTAATTAACCTTTAGTTTTTATTAAAATAATATCCTTTAATTAACCCTTTTTTATTTCATTTCAACCTAATTTAATTAATCTTTAAGTTTTAATTGATTAATATTTTAATTCAACTAAAACCAATTTATGATTTATTCTCTCAACTTCATAATATTATTAATCTAACATAATAATAAAATCTTTTTTATTTTATTAAATAAATAATCTATCTCATTACTTTAAAAAAAACCTTTTTTCTAAATAGCTTAATTTGTAAAACTGTTAATAATAAAACCTTTTATTAAAATTAATATAATTAATATAACTTTTGTAAAAAATCAATTTCATTAAAAGAATACTATTTTCTTATAAATTGACTCAAATAAATTAAGATAACATTTATTAAGAAATAATGATAAACATAACTTTTTTACAAATCGCAATACAACTTTTTTTAAAATTAAGTCAGCATTCCCTTTAAAATCAAATACATCTCTAACTTGTTAAATCAATAACGTATTTTCTCATAAGTATAATTCGGCTAAAACTGATAATCCCGTCTAAAATCAACCAACATCGTAACTAATCAATCGTGCACGCTTCCACATTCACAATTCACACACCTTAGCGCTTTCATGCGTTTGTGTATGTTTATTTATCGTCTTTATCTTCCCGCAATTTATTTACCGTATTTATCTTTATTGCATCGCATCATTGCATTATGTCCAAAGGAAGAATCTGTGTACGACTTAAAAATTTGTGTGTATGCATTACATTTGCGTCATATTCCCACTTGATCCTTGATCCCATTCAAGTCGATCTTCTAAGTTAGATCCTACCCCATAGGAAGGACCTTTATCTTTACAACTTAGAATAAACAATTCAACTCAATTACAACTTTTCAAACACATTAGAGAATAAGATGTTAATCATCTTAAGTGAGATAAAACTTCTACCCCATAACAACATAATCAATTTTCCTACAAAGTTGTGGCGGTTTAAATCAAGTAATCTCCCTTAAAATGACAATTCATCTTTTCTCCTAAAATCAATCAATCAACTACCCTAAACCCGTAGGAACTTTGACCACAGTCAAAGAACTCCTCAAACCCTTTAGGAGAACTACAGATACTCTGATTCCACTCCCGTAAGGATATGTAGGCATAAGATGCGACATCTTATCGAGTATACTTAGAAATAAGCCCCTAGGTCTTTCATCCTTTAAGCAGATAAACCTTAGCAAATAAACAAACATAAAACAAAAGGTTCCTGTAGAGTACTACAGAAACTTAGGATGCTAGCACCTTCCCTAAGTTTAACCAACCCCCGAACCTATAAACTCTCTAGCTTGCATTTGCATTGCATTGTGGGAATTTCGATCTTTATCCCTTCCTTTGTATGAATCAAAGTTCGGTTGCAAATGAATAAGATTCAAGCTCATCAATAGCTTGGTATCCAAATTTCACCGTGACACATTCCAAACACTAACCCACACTCTATTCCTAATTTCACTCCTAATTATCATTCCTCATACTAATCCACATTCCAAACCATATTTCAATTCCTAACCTAGGGGTTATTTAATCAAATTTACTCCAAACCACACGCATTTACTCTCAATTTCATCTCAATTTCAGAATTTGCTCTTAATTCTCTTTCACTTTTTCATTCTTAACCTTCATCTTCAACCTCCCACCAAATATCCATAACCAAAAAGCTTCACAAATTGCACATTGCAATTTGTGAATCCTTGAGCTAAGCCTTCATTACATCTTCATCCTTGCTTCAATTCTGATTCTACAATTCATTTGGATCTTGTATTAAGTTGTTGGAACCACTTTTGGAAAAGTGTTTGCTTATTTGTGGATTCTTGCATGGATATTCAAGCTTCTTTCTAAAGCTTCATAGATCATTGGATTTCTTGCTTGGATGTGTTGATTGCAGCTTAACAAAACTTACCAAGGAAATTTTCAGCTTTGTTAGTAATTTCTATATCTAGCTTTGATATTGCTTAATCTTGCATGTTACAATATAGATCTTTAGTTTGTTGTTGATATATGGTTCATTTCTTGTTTTGATCATTGATTTTGCCATTTGTTTGATGTAATTGGTGTTTGATTACTATGATTTGACATGATTTTCATGCACAAATAATTGCTTATTCATTTGGATGATTAGATAAGTTGTTTGCTGCCGAGAGTGCTTTTTGGAAGTTGATTTTCTGCCACTGTCTCAGTGGTAATCGATTACCATATATGGGTAATCGATTACCCTGCCATTTTTCATGTTATTATGAAGTTTTCAAGTGGGTAATCGATTACCCACATATGGTAATCAATTACCACTGGAACAGATTTCCTTTTCTTGCATTTTCAAGCTTCTTTGAGTTCCTTTTCATCCTTAAACATCATGGATTGATGTGATGCAAATTTGTGAATTATTTTTTTACCTTTTTCATCATTCTTGATAGCATGCTTGTGTTTCTTCAACATGCAACTTTTGGTTTTCCATTGACGAGCATTTATGATCATTGTGTTGTATTCTTGGTGTGTTTGTTCATGTTGCATAATCATTTGTACATTGTGGATTGTTGATTATTGATGTTTATCTTGCTAGATTTTTATCACATGCTTATGTTTGCTTCTGATTCCGTAATCACTTAATCGCTTTGATTCATTAATCGATGTTAAGTGTGTAACATTCTTATTGCATGTCCAATTGTGTGATCTTGTGGAGTTTTCTTTTGCTTAATTGTTAGTGCATGTCCATCAATTGACTTTGCTTGATACATGTGCATATTTGATCCACACATTGTCAAATACATTTCTTGAATTGTGATTGCATGATCATACTTTATTCTTGAATTACTTGATCAAATGCCAATTGTTTTTTAGTCTTGGATGTTTGCCCTCTTGATGCTTGTTTTGGTTTGTTATAAATGCTCATTGAAGATCTTTGCTTGCTTGAGGTGTTTTTTTAAGTGTTCGTGTATACTTGCTGCATGCACTTTTCAACCGGCTATTCTGGATTTTGACATGCTGTTAATTATGCATTTGTGCTGCCTGCTGCTTTTTACACCTGCTTCTGCCTGAAAATACGTCCTGCTAAAAACTGTCTTGTTTGTGTGCTGGATTTTACTACTATTTTATGTAGGAAGCGTTGTTGTAGCTGCTGCTTTTGCCTTTGTTTCCTTGTTTTTGTCTTGTCTTTGCATGCTCCTTTAAGGCCTCCTAGTCCAACTTAATTTTTTATTAAGCTTGGAGTAGGATAGATATTAGGAGTTTAATCCATGCATGATAACATTAGGTTAGTCCCTTTTAACCTCAACCTTAGGTCCATCTTTTGCATGCTAACATTAGGATAGAATTTCCTTCCGGATCCCGGCCTTAGGGCCATTTTGCATGACAACATTAGGACCAAGTCTCCCTTTAGACCTTATGTGCGTCTTTCTCTTCTTCTCATCTCAAAACAAATTCAAAACACTTAATAAATGCGATGAACATTGTGCGCCACGAGCCTTAAGTATGTGGGAAATGATGAGTAAGGGGTATCTTCTTGCTTGTCTAGAGTGTCTAGTGTACATCCCGTCTGGGGGTGATATGCGACGCATTTGTTTTTGTATCATAGCCTTTAGTGCAATGTGAATCTCAAATCCAATCAATCCACTTCTCTAAAACTCACAAACAAATTCAAATCATTTTCATCCTTCGGGATTTTTCTTCAAACTCATTTTCAGAAAAGAGCACGTTATTTCCTTTCTACCGCAAACATGCATCGACCCTAACTTCTGGAATGGGAACTTAAAGTCGCTCATAAAACACAATTAACCAACATGTGGTTTAGTTAGAAAAACTACGGTTGCTCTGATTTCTCATACCAGACGAGGATACGTAGGCACAAGACGATGATGTCTTGGTGAGCAACCTTCCCCCCTTCACTTGTAGTTTTCCGAACTACATTGACTCTGACTTTCCCATTGCACGGGAGAATACATAAGCATAGGGCGGTGGTGTCCTATCTAGTCTCCTTTTTTCTTTTTCCTTCCATTTTCTGTTTAGCAGTAGCTTTTAGATAACTCACCCTTTGATTAGACAACAAGCGTGGATCCCGTTGAGTACAACGGACGTTAGGGGTGCACATACCTTCCCCTTACATAACTGACTCCTGAACCCAAGATTTGGTTGCGATGGCCTTGTCTTCTCCCTTTTTTTATGTTTTCTTCGATCGTTTCCTTTCCTTCCTTTGGGATAAATAATGTTCGGTGGTGACTCTATTGTTTGCTTCTGCCAGTTGTTTTTCGCAGTTGTGACATTATGCAAGTGTTCAAACCTTCCCTTATTCATACCATAACCATTAGGAATGTTTTTGAGCTTCTTCATAGTACTTTCACTTGTTTTTAAAGCTTTTTTCAAAATCTGGGCTGAAGTAATCGATTACCTCCAGAGTGGTAATCGATTACCTCCAGAGTGGTAACCGATTACCATGTTGAAATTTTGAATATTTTCTGCACGTTGAAGGCGTGTAATCGATTACCTTCAGAGTGGTAACCGATTACCACTGTTGCAGTAGCCCAAAAAATTGCATCTCTTCACATAATCGTTTTTAAATTCCTTCATTTCAACCATGGCATTTCTTAGTTGATTACACTCATTTGAAGAGGTGTTTAGAGCCTATACAAACCTTATAATCTCAGATTTTGAAATTCACCTCCTAACAAATTTTCGATCAATTTTCATATTCTTCCAAACTTTCAAAATTTTGTCTAAGTGTTCAAAACAGAATTTTTCAAGAGTGAAACTTTGTGCATAAACCTTCATATCAAACCTTTCTAGTTTCATCTCATACAAAGAACACTTGTATAATTATTGTAAGAATTGTGTGATACAAGGAGAAGATCAATCTTTAGATTGATAAGCATTAAATATCCATCTTTTTCATGCTTACAAAATTCAGATTATACTTCATTTGTCACATCTTATTTTTCACGATTGTTGAAATTAAGATTGTGAAGTTGTAATGCTTGTTGTCCAGGATTGTTGAAAACAAGAGGTCCATTATGAAAGGATTGTTCTCAATTGGACTTATTGAAAAATCCAAGAGTTTATTTTTGGTATTGATTCGTTAGTGTTTGTATAGAAAGACTAGGAAGAGTCTTGTCTAAGTCCTAACATTATTAAAAATCTCTTTCATATTGAAAGGGGAGCGGAGTACTCTTAGACTGTGAGGGGAACCCGGATATATTCTCGTCTTCTTTACTTTCTGCATTTACAGTTTTCATCATATAGCAATCACTTAGGAAAGTAAAATATAAAACCGTCAAAAATCCAGAAAAATATTAAGTACCTAATTCACCCCCCCCCCCCTCTCTTAGGTGCAAACTTTACTTACAGGTTACAATACAAAAATTTAGCTTCCTAGTTAATTTTTTGTTTTTGGAAATGCCTGAAGATGAATAGAAACCTTTCATTCTTGGTCGACCATTATTGCTTACAAGTCGATGCAATATAAATATGGAAAACGGTATACTCACTTTATAGTCTTATGATGATGAAACAACTTTGAAAGTGCTTGAAAATAGAAAGCAAGAACGAGAAAAAGGAAATCACTATCAAGTAGGCATGATCAAAGCATGTGTGAAAAGTCCAAGTCAAAGACCACTACCAGTAAAAGTCTCAAGGAGGACATCTCAAATGGTATCACCTCCATTAGCAACCCTGAGTGGAAAAAAACTCATAGATCCATTCCATAAGCCAACAGAAAGAAAGAAAGTGACATCGAGGTTAGTCTATCGAAGTAGGAAGTGACTTGTGGCACAAAGTGGATGTTATCTCGGAAAAAGATGGCTTCTTTGTTTTGAAAAAGAAAAGAAACAAGGTGTGGAAGCTGAAGTATCCCCCATAACAGGAAGAGGCGTCAATCTAATGACGGTAAATGAGCACTGCTTGGGAGGCAACTCAAAGGAGGTATCCATAATTTTTTATTTTATAGTCTTTAATTTAAAATTAATTTTTTAGCCTTGTTTTGCTTTTTGTTGGTTTATTTTCTGATTGTTTACTTTCATCTAGTAATATGACAATTATAACTTTAGTGTTGTGTGAAAAAGTACCCTGACTGAATGTGTGTGTGTCCTCTGTGCATGCTAACCCGCCAAACTATTTCTCATATACTTATAAATGATCTGATTGGTTTGATTGAGTTATACTAAAGGTTGAGCAAGTTTATCGTAACTGGTTGAGAAGCCCCATTCAATAAGAGGTATTGTGTAGGCTTTCATCTCTAACCAACATGGTTAAGACAGAAAAAGTCAATTAGTTCATCATGAGAGAGCATTTCAGAATGTATCTATTATTCAGAACTTGTGTATGTTATTTTGTGATGACATTTACACGATGACACACACTGAGGCACGTTGTTTGTTTTAACCATGAGCCTTTCAGCCATCCTTTCTTACTTGTTTTTATCCCTTCTATAACCCCTTTGAGCCAATTTCCCTTTTGTTTGTTTTTAACCCAAAGTGTAACCCTTATCCTAATCATTTTCCTACCCTACTTGGAGCAGAATCATTACGTCTCAAAGATGTGTCAAATTTAGGTTTGAGGTTATTGTTGGAATATCAACCAATAAGTTTGGGGTATCAATTAGCAATTGATGGAATCAAATGAATATGAGTACGATTTTGAAAAGAAAAAGAAGTGATTTTGAAAAGATATCAAAGTACTCAAAGAAAAGTAAAAATCAAAAGCCAAAGAGAACTCAGCTTAAATAAATATTCACCATTATTTTTAATTAGACATTTTCAATGAGAATAATACTCTTTACTCCAACTCTCGACCTACTCTCCAAATATATCCTACCCGAGCCCCAGCCCCATTACAACCTACAAGACCTCAAAAAGTGTGTGTATTGTGCATCTTCTTGTCGCATCGCTGCGAAGAGGGGCCGGAAATGACAGAAGAGTCGCCATCGTTTGTTATTTATCCCAAAAGAGGGAAACAAAACAATCAGAGAAAACCTAACAAAAATGGGAAAAGACAGGTCATCGCAACCAAGTCTCGGGTTCGGGAGTCGGTTACGCGAGGGAAAGATATTAGTACCCCTCACGTCCGTTGTACTCGACGGGATCCACGCTTTGTTGTCTATCTAAAAGGGTGTTTACTATCTAAGCTACGGCTCAGGGACAAAAGAAAAGAAAAGAGACTCGATAGAGCATCGCCGCTCCATGCCTACGTATTCCCTCGTGCAATGGGAAAATCAGAGTCAACGTAGTTCGGCTAACTACGGGTGAAAGGTGGAGAAGGTTGCTCGTCAAGACATCGTCATCTTGTGCCTACGTATCCTCATATGGTATGAGGAATTAGAGCAAACGTAGTTCGGGCTAACAAGAACACCGGTTGGTTCAAAATGTTTTAGGCCCGAGTAGGGTTAAAACTTAGTTCTAGCAGTTAGGTGTATGCAGCTCGACCATTGGAGACTTAGGCGTTACTTGTTTGCGGTAGAACCAAGAGTTAATAAAACTCTCCTTATGAAAAAGGTTTCCAAATTAAGATCCTGAAGGATAAAAAAATTTGAAGTTCGTTTTTGTGTTTTTTAGAGAAGAAGTGCATTGATTATTATTTGTAATTCATGTTGCACTAAAGACTATGACCTAGGAGAGAATGCATCGCATATCGTCCAAAGGACATACGCTAAACAATCTAGATAATTGAGAGGGGGCCCCCCAATCACCATTTCCCAAGTACTTAAGGCTCGTAATATACAACAATCCTTAGCATTTATTATGTGTTTTGAAAGTGTTTTGAGATGAGAAGAGAAAGACACTCTAAAGGGAGACTAAGACTCAACCTAATGTTCTCATACAAAGTGCACCTATGATTGGGATAAAAGGGAATGCTACCTAATGTTATCATGCATGGGTTCAAGCCTAAGGTCTATCATAATCAACCTTGAACAAGGAAGATTAGAGATCCTAAGGGAACATGGCAAAGAAGAAAGAAGAAGAAGGAAGCATGAAATAAAAAAGATGCAAGTATGCAAACATGTAATGCACAACTAGAATGAAAGTGAGGGAGGAAAATAGTGTGGGCAGTAACCTCCGAGGGCACATCTCAACCTCAAGCATGCATATGAGAGATGTAAAGAAGAAGAAAGAAAGAATACACACACAAGAGATCAAACAAGTGCACAAAAATGGGATGAAATGGGAGAAAATGAATCCTACAACCATTTGTCATCAACCACAAGCCCTAAGGCAAATCAAAAATAAAGGGAAGAAACCATGATCAAATGAGAGAATGGAAGGTAATGTGAGGACAGTAAGGAACTCATATGGGCAAATCACCATTCATGATATGTTTCAAGTACCTCCAAAGGAGGGACTAAGCCATCTCAAATGGGACTATAAGGTCATGGGACAGAAGCAAAGATGAGAGTAGAAGGTGCACAAACCAAAGAAGGGAAAGCACAAAAGAGAATGCAAGCATAGGCATGGAGAAAGACCTAAGTCTTAAACACATTCAACACTTGAACTTCAAGTGGAAAGCCTAAAAAAAGTGCAAATCTCAATAAGAAATGAACAAATTTATGACCTAAAAATTAACATTCAAATACCTCAACATGTTAGAAGTATTAATCAACAAGAGTTGAGAGCTTAATGGATCCACAAAGGTCATTTCCAAAGCAAACTAGGTCAAGCACTTGTATGAACCTCCCTTAGAAGTAACTTGACCTGCAAGTCACCTCAAAAATAGGAAAAAGGTTCAAAATAAGCCAAACAAAATCTCAAATGAACACCAAAGAGTTGGAAACCAGAGGCCAAAAGATCACAATCAAAGTCACTTCAAAGCATCTTCAAAGAATTTGATTCACAAGGATGCTCCACTTTGAAGGAGGATTGTCAAGGGTTAACAAAAATGCCATCAAAGTCAAACCAAAATGACTTAAACCAGGGGCAAAATGGTCCTTAAAAATCATTCAACTCATTATTAAAATGAGGAATGATCTTCATTCATTGGATCAAAGGATTGAATAAAAAACAAAGCATGAACAAAAAAGAACAACTAAAAGTTCAATTAAAACACTTCCAAAGAATAAATCCCATTTTAATTGAAAAATAATCCAAATAATAAAATAGAAATTTCCTAAAATTAAAGGACATCCTAAAATGTCCTAAAAATATTTTTGTAGGATTTTATCACTTTTGGAAGTATTTTTATTGAATTAAAATCAAAACAAAATATAAAATAATAATAATAATAATAATAAAAGAAATAAGGCCACTGTATGAATATCAATATTATCAGTTCGTTGCACTGGGCTTCTATGAGAGGGGGGTGCAAAGAGCATCCCAGGCCCAAACCAAAACAAAAGCTGAGCCAACAATGAAACGATGTGTTTCACTAAATTGCGTGGCAGTCAGCATCACACATTAGCCGGTCAAAACACATTTCTTCCGTTGATCAAGCAAAGTCAAAGAGTCCAAGGCACACATGGCACGATGACTCATTAAAATGGAGAATAAAACCAGACGACGGAGCATTGTGCTCCGGTCATCTTCTCCGGCGCACCTGGCAGGAGCCAAGATCCAAAACATCATCAAATCTTACGAAATCATACATCAAATTGATTGCCACGCAATGTAGATCACGATTCCAGGCTTAGATTTCATTTATTATGCAAGAATTAAGAGAATCGAGCAATCAAAGAATCAAGCATCAAACTAAAAATGCAGCAAACACGTCCCTAAACTATCCAGAATTTGCCTACACACGTAGGACTTCAGCATGCAACAAAAATGGAGTGAAATGGATGCGTATTGAGTGAGAAATCTTGAATTGAGGATTACCTAAGGGGGCTCTCCGTTGGGGCTTCAATTATTTTCAACCTTGATCCAAATGATGCAGAAACACTCAGTGAACTTCAAGGAAGGTGTTGATCACTTTGATTTGCTCTGAATTTGCCTCAATCTGGATTTCCACTTTTCTCTTGAATTCTCCAACTGCAACTATGTGTTTTCTCCACCAAAATGCACGAATGAAGCTTCATTCTTCATCAGAAGCTTTTATATTATGGATCAGAAAGGATTTGGAGGCCCAATTTGGCCTGGTTATGGAGTAATCTTGAAATGCCCAATTTGGAAATTGAATCTCATGTCCATGTGAAAATGGCTCCAATTGTGTCTGGCTTTGATTTGAATTAACAGATGAGACTTCAAATTGATCATGTGGATCAGAATTAAGCCTTGAATTGATCCAAGGGTGGAGATTGAATGTGAAACTTACACTTGAAGTAACCTTGAAAATCATGAGTTTTGCACATCATGCCTCAAATTAAATTTGTGCATTCTACTTAGTATGATATTGTGACTCAAAATATGCACAAACATGGCATGGAAACATTCCAAAACCAAATCAATTTAAATCATGACATCAAAGTCCTTTTTCCATTGAATGTCTTCACCAATCTTCATATCCATGCCAAATCCATGACAACTTGATGTTCCATGATGAAGTTGAGCTCCTTTGAAGCAAGTTTCATAATGGGAAAAGTTTCATTTGAAGTGCACAAGATCATGAAATGGACTTATAATGAAAATGACCTATAATCTCACTTTCCCAAAATACCCATGCCTTGCAAGCTTCATAACTTGAGTTCTACACATGATATGGAGGACTTCTAGGACTTTTTGGAAAGATAAGATCATGAGGAACAACTTCCATGTTCATCAAAAGTTGAGGATAAACATGATTCTAAGTCAAAAGTGCCTTGGAAGTTGGTTAACTTTTGTTGACTGAAAATACATTCATCTGAGGACCCATAACTTGTCAGCATCATAAATTGAGTTCTAGAAACCCAATGGATGTGTTCTAGTACTCAAAAGAAAGCTAAGAACATGTTATACATGTCTCGTGTTTGCATCAAAGTGAGATGAAACTTGTATCTTGAGATATGTGGTCTTAAAGTTGGACACTAAATAAGGGATTTTACACTGACAAACCTCTGGAACCCTAATTTAGTAACTTCTCAAAATCTTGATTCTTCTTGAATTGATCTTGAAATAACATGTTAGATGTCTCAACATAACTATCCATGATCACAATGACTTAAAACCAAGTCTTAATCTCCTTCAAATCTCCAATGGATCTTGCCCTAGGCAGATGAAACCCTAGGTGTACAATCCTCTGACTGCAACCTCTTGCGCATGATGTACCCACTTGGATAAGCTCCACAATGGCTCTCAAATCATTTAATGATCTTCCCCAACATCTCACATCCATGACAATGAACTTATGATCCTCTGATGATATTCACTCTGCCTCCAAGCTAGGAGCTAAACCACACACATCCATCTCCTTTCTCAAAGAGCTCTGACCAGCTTCTGATGACTTGATGAACACTCAAACTTGTTTGGAACCCTTGACAAACCTTCTCTTGCTATACACACCTCTTGATCCCCTGCAAATGAACAATGATATGCAATGCAAATGTAAGAACAATGCAGTGAAAACATAAGCCAAGTAAAGAAAAGGTTAGGCAAATTTTGGGGTACAACACTTGCCATCTAGTTTGAATTTATTCAAGCATATGGATGATGTCGCATATTATGAATTTTAAGTGAAAACACATACACATCTGAGATATTTGGTGAGAGTGTGTAATGAGGTGACAAGTAAAGCAGTATCGTCAAGTAAAAATGTGGAAGATCAGTTGATCACGGTAAGCAGACAAATCTTAATGTCATGGTAAAATAAGACCACAAATGATCAAAATTTTAACTTTATCTGAGTTGGGATGAGTAGATAGTCTTAAAGATGCTTGAGGACAAGCAAAAAGTTAAGTTTGGGGTTGTGATCAGTCATCGTTTCTGCTATAGTTATCATCATATTAACAGGTGAAAGTATGCGAGTTATTTGCATTTTTAATAGAGTTTGAGGGGTTTATATGTCAGTTTTGTTAATTTTGTATTTGTCTATGTTTTAATTATTCCTGGTATTTTTGAAATTTTAGGGAAGGTTAATGTGTTTTGTAGGTTGGAGGAAGTCAAAGAAATGATCAGAAAAGGAACGCAACAAATTTTCAGAAGGATTCACAAAGTTTATTTTTCAGCATGTTGCACACCATGATAGACATGTGGTATTTTGATCATATCTAGAATTTCGTAACTCAGAATGGTGTGGGATCGGCGGAAAATAAAAGATAACATCAAGGACTACAACTTTCATAAAGACACCAAAGGCTAATTTGGATTTTTCCGCCCAATAAGCGTATCAATTGTCTCATACGCGTATCTGATCTTAAAAGTGTGTATTTATGCCTATACACGTATAGCCTGCCCTCATAGGCATATGGAAACCTCCATATGCGTAAGGGCGCCCAAAGTTGCAAAAAAAAACTTTGCTTTGAGTATTTAAATTCATGAAGTGATTTTTTGAGGTGGAGACTGATTTTGGGCGGCAAAAAGAACGAATTAGGAGCTGGAAAACATCGTAGATCAAGGTTGAGCATCATCTTCAAAGGATTTTCACCATTGAAGGATTTTCATCTTCCTCTTTCTGTAATGTTTGAAAATATTTCAGATGTTTATTTTATTATTATGAGCAGCTAAACCCCCCAATGCTTGGGGAGTGTCCCTGTTCTTGAATTTGTTAATTATTCTGAATGATCCTTGTAATGACCGATATTTTCTATTTATCTGATTTACTTTTATATGATTTTAATGTGTTCTCTTTCAATAGTAACCTTTGATTCAAGTATTTTATAGTAGATATCACATAAGACTAAGGATATCCTATAGAAACCAATTCATTCTTGGTAAATAACTGCTTGATTTCATATGTAGTTCACTATGGACATAAGGATTAATTTGAACGATTAAAGATTTACTCACTAAGGCCTTAGGAGTAAACACCCTTGAGAACAGGTAATCAGTAGGGATAAATAAGTTGTTAAAAGGTTAATTTAGGATTGCTAATAATTTAGGTTCAAACACTTATTCCTAGCATGCTCTACTCATATTGTTTTCTAATCTATTTAACTTGTTGTTAGTTACTCTTTTGAATTAAAAACCTAAACAAAACTCCCAATTTCTTTTGTATAACTGAATTGAAACTCAAGCTTTATATCATCACGCACTCTTTGAGATCGATACTTTGGAATTTCCCATTATTACTATTTTGGCAGATTAATACACTTGTTAATTTACTGATAAATCACACTACTATCAACAATCATAGCCACATTTTCATGGTCCTCTAATTTCCTTTTGTTAGAAAAAATTTATTTTAGGAATTTATCATAAGAGGCCATTTGAGTTAATGTCTCGGTAAAAGGATGTGGATCTTTTTAAGGAGTTCCATAAACGTTTTAAACCGGGCCTCCACTTTAGCCTTTACAAGCCTTTGTGGGAACGGGATGAGTGGTTGGTAGAAAGAGGGAGCAAGATATAGTGCCTCCTTCTCAACCTCTTCAACAACCTCCTTTTCAAGTGGTGTTGGTTCGCTCTCCTCAATCTCTTTATCTCTCTCATCATAACTAACTACTTGCTTACCACTTTGGGTTGTCACAACATTTAGGCGCCCTTTAGGATTTTGCTCGAGTTACCCCAAAATTGATCCTGGAGGGACGAAAGTAGAAGCTTGTTGTTGCGTAACTTGGGAGATTTCAGTCTCTAACATTTTGCTATGGGTAACAACATTGTCAATTTTGGTAGTTAACTACCTAAGTGCCTCATTAGTGGGGAGGTTCTGATTTCTAAATTCATTGTTCTTAGGAGTTTGCATCATCACATAGTTTTCCATCAAAAGTTATAAGTTAGACTTCTTAAGGTCAACTGGCATAACTTTTTAGAAACACGGTGGCCCCATAACTTGCTGAGGGTGGTTGTTCCTATAGGAGAAATTTTGGTGGTCTCGCCACCCTAAGTTGTAGGTGTTAGAATACATATTATTCTGCTGGTTGTTGTTCACAAAATTAAAATTATCCTGATTGAATCCTTTAGAGAGGATCATTTAATAATCCTTATCAGTGTTCTCATTTATTCTGTATATCTCACAATAGAGAGTGGCAGGGGCAATAGAAGCAACAGGGGTAGGCGGAACAGGTGCAGGAGGTGTGATGCTCAAACTATCAATGTTATGATAGAGAGCATCCACCTTAGCATTCATATGGTCAAACACACTTACTTCATAAAGCCCGCCAGTCTTAGTAGCAGATTTAGTTGCGACATGTCGCACACTTCCCCATGAGCGGTGATTCTTAGACATTTCTTCTATTAAACTATATGCCACATATTGGGGAATATTCATGATGGCTCTACCAAAGGTTGCATCTAAGGTAATCCTTGTGTAGTAAAAGAGACCATTATAAAAAGTATGAATAATCATCCATTTCCAAGCTCGTGAAATGGGCACAATCTCAACAAGTCCTTATACCGCTCTCTTGCGTCAAACAAAGATTCCCCATCTTCCTCCCTAAAATTATTAATCTTATTTCTTACTTGGGTTGTTTTACTTGGCCCAAGATACCATTCAAGGAATGCCGCTTTAACTGAGTCCATGAAGTTATGAAATTAGCGAGCAAGGATTGAAGACAAACGCGTACACGACCTCTCAAAGAGAAAGGGAATAACCTGAAGCGGGTGGAATTTTAGTTAACGTCACTAGCCTTTACAATAGCACAATTATAAACAAAGATAGATAAGTGAAGGTTCAGGTTCTCAGAGGGAAACCCAAAAAATTAGTTTTGTTGCACCATACCTATCAAAGATGGTTTGAGTTCAAAATTATTTGCCGCATCAGACGGTGCCTAATATTTCACTATAGTTCATCTTCAGTAGGAATCTCATATTGCTTAAGAGGATTAATGTCAACTACTGGATCAATCATCTCTTGTTGTCTTAGATTTCGACATCTATCATGTAAGAAACACTTGATTTGGTTCACATGTGCAACTAAATTCTCAGCAGAGCGAGTTCTTGGCATAAAAGGGCGGCAAGAGAACATCAGTAAAATAAAAAATAAAAATAAAACTCCAGTTTATACGGTGACTAAACATAAATTCAATATCAAGAACAGTTGGTCCTCGACAACGGCGCCAAAAACTTGACGCGCCCCAAGTGTACGCCTGTGTGAAGTAGTAAAAAGAATTATCGAACCATATAGACCAAAGGTTGATTACCCAATTCTTTTCTATTAGTGTATATCTAGAGTGATCTAAAATTTTTGTTTTTTGAAATAGCTTAAATGAAAAAGCAATTTTGGAAAAATAGCTTAAAAAATCACTTAAAATACTTTGAGACAAACATGACTTAGGGTTCAAGATCCTTACTCCGACACATCTGTATGATCGCTTCACTTCTATTACAAGAATATGCTTCACTTCTATTACAAGAATATCAACACAGTTATAAAAAAATAGATAAATATGGACAACACATGCTTTCGCCAGCGTGTTGTTCTATCTATGGTGAGTAATTCGTCGGCTTTTGCATGACTGGATTATTTGTCAAATATTCTTTTCTTTTGTGCATCTATAAAGATAGAACATTTCTCGGTCGAATATGAGCACTTTCATTGTATCCGACTTAATTGTTTAAAACCTGCTCTCGGGTACTGATACATATCCTTTCAGACTACAAGCGGTACCTAAAAACTCTTTACTTTCGTACAAGTGTTGGAATAAAAAACTCATACTTTAAAATAACTCATAAATAATATTCTCGTAATAGATTAACAATGGATCATACGAATATTCATGAGTTAGGTCTCATGACCCTTAGTTCCTAGAGGACTACTCACTCATGATGAAGAACAGTATAATTAGAGCAATTATCGTAATCGAAAACATGATTAACGGTAAATTGGTAAATTGATAATTGCAAAAAAGAGTAAATATAACCTGATTGACAAGAAATTCACTTGAATTTAGATAGATCCAGTGCTCCAATGGAGACTTGAGTACAGAGCAATACAATGAAATAAAATACGTAAAAACTAGAATAAAAGTTGGATTCTCCCTGAACGCAAGACAAACTATAGGTTTTAAGGAAAATTCTAAAGGTGGAAAGAATCCAATGATTAAATGCTCATTACAATAAGAAAATGGACAAAATCAGAAGTTGCAAAGATTCTAAAACAGCCTAGCAAAGTCGGAAAAGGAAACAAATAGGGAAACCCCCCCCCCCCCCCCCCCCCCCCCCCCCCCCGCCTGCCTACTACGACTTGTAGAAGCTGCTATGGGTACCGGTAGCATGCCCCTGAAATTTGTATGGGAGCTACTAAAAAGAGGGGGAGCTAGGGTTTTGTTGCTACAGCATGTAGCAAGTGCTACAACCACCTATAGCATCCCTCTGGTATTGGTACTAAGAATTCTCTATCATTCGTCATTTTTCGTGCTTTACTTCAATTTTGTTATGCTTTTACCTGTGATACTTCATCAAGCCTTAAATTACCAAAAACATAATATCAAAGCATAAAATGTGGAAAAAAAAGAAAATAAATGAAACAAAAACGGAAAAACAATAAAGTAAAACAACTAACAAAAGCAATGTAAAAATCACTTATCAGTTGCCCTCTTGCTTCTCATTAGAAGACAAAGACTAAATTAAAGTCACCATATACTATCCAATCATCCATAGCATACATATCATAGAGGTCAAAAATTAAGGAACATGTTAAGTACTTATTAGGAAGGAAAAGGAGAGTCATACACTCCAATAAAATGACAACAATTAATCATATTAGGAAGGAAAAGGAGAGTCATACACTCCAATAAAATGACAACAATTAATCATATTAGAATACTCAAAATAGCCATCAATATAGTTTTTATTGGCACTTTGAATGATCAAATTTTCATCAGAATTCCAAAGGAGGATAAGCCATTTTGCCCCCTCCCTTCGATGTAATGCCATCCACAACATAGAAACTGTTCACACAAGAATTAAAATTGAAAGAAATTTTATTAAAAGGGATACTTCCCAATTTAGTTTCTGAGAGGAAAATGATATCGGGGTGATTGATGACTTTCTATTAGCTTTTTGAGATATTTAATTGTTTGAGGGTTTCTCAACCCTCGATAGTTCAATGAGAGGATCTTTGTGCTTCTTGGTTGGCTCTTAGAGAGGAGCAAATCTTTCTTTAGTGATTGATTTGCTATTTTCTTCTAGTCGTTTCCTTAAATCGTAATGCATAATTTGGACTTCCTTATAGAAGTCTCGATCGGTCTGAATTTTGGTGTTGGTTGGTTGTTTATCCTTAGTATCCTTTATACAGCAGTTCTCAAGTCGCTTTAGTATGCTTTTTAGGACATGGTTGAACTCACTATAGCTAGGTGAGTTCATCAGATTACTGTTGTGCCTTTTTTCTGTCTACTCCATGATTTTTAGACCATATTTCGTAGATCTAATCCACAGGCCATAAGGGCTCTTAGCAATAGTTTGTATGTATTTTTCTTGTAATCCAGCACACAATACTATTCAGTGTGCCCAATAGTACCACAGTTAAAGCAAAATATGGGTTGTTTTTCGCACCTAAAATCTGTCCAGACTATTCTTTCCTTAACATTGTCAATATGCATACCAGGCTTTAAGGATTTCGTAGCATCTAAAAGCACCTTCACTTTTATGATAGTGATCTTCCTAGGGTACATGAACGATTTTCATTCCAATACTTCTCCCAATTTAGCGCCTATTTTCACCATCATTTGCTTGGATTTGATTTTTAGGGGGAGACCCCAGATTTGCACCCAAGTAGGAACCAAATTAAAAGGAATTTGGGTAGAGTTAATGTCTGAAATCCATGGTTGAATCGCAAGCCAAGAATTGCGAAAGAGCTAAGGAATTCCTTTTAAGATGCACTTAACATCTAGAGTGTTGTCCATATTGATTCTAAAAATTCATTTATCAATTTCATCAATTTTGAGTCCCGCAGAATCACACCAGATCCTCTCCATACCACCAATTAAAGAGTTCTTGTTTGTTAGATAGAAATTTACCTAAAATGGCTTTCTGATATCTTTGAACTCTTGACTAGTATCATTATCATCCAATACAAAGTAGTTAGCATTATCTTCACTAGCGTTCAGACGGGCACTCGCGCCCGTCTGTCCGCTTTTTTATTGCACACATATAAATATAAATGATATATTTTTATTTAATATTAATTTTACATAGAAGTTATGTGGTAAGTTATTAGTAGGGAATTATACGAAAGATGATAGTAGTAGTTTAATAGAAATTATTGTGTAAGTTATATATTTTAAAATAAGGATAAACTTGGTATAAAAAAAAGCTACACCAAAAACCAAGTATTGTCTTTATATATGTTATAGATTATAGATTATAGATATAGATTATAGATTATTTTCACCATTATCTTGATTTTTAGTATTCTGATTTTGACTGCAATTTGACACATTTTCCAAGTATGAATGGCATAATTGTTGCTCACATCTAACATGATGTTTTGAGGGATTTTGATATTCACATGCTTCTCTTGGAATACCATATCCATGGTAGGCCTGGCTCTTTTTTCATTGTCTGGTTTTTGAGAAGGTTAGATTTCCATGGCAGCCCAAGGTAAGGAGAAAAAGGAGATGACAAATAGGACCACCATAACCTGGAGAACACCGCGAACACAAGGAAAGGTAAAACACGAAACACGTCACCTCAACAAGATCATATGAAGAAGATGCAATAGTGGAATCAAGATGCCAAAGATGCATCCCGGTAGAACTACCTAGGATGGAGAGAGTCACACTACAGAGAGAGGAAGACGGTGGAGAGCAGCACCACATAGGGGGAAGAGACACAATACACAGAGAAGGAATCAATAAGGAGAAAACAGAATAATCTTGCAAGAGTATAATATTACTAATAGAGAAATCACAATTAAAAATCTAAAAAATAAATTTAATATTGAATATAAGTAATGAGGAATAGTAATGTAGTCAAGATTTAAAAAAATGTATTAAAATATATTCTATTGTGATTAGAACAGCAACAACTAAGTTTTATTTCGTTAAGTGAAATTGACTATACGGATCAACTTTTTTCATAATATTCATATATTCTATTCTGATTAAATATTTAAAATAAAATAAAAAGTCATTATAAAAAAAATTATAAGAGTGATTCTTTAAAAAAATTGTAAGAGTGATCCTTTCAAAAAAAAATGTAAGAGTGATTATATCTCATATTTCTTTGCAAATTTATATCCTTTTTACATATCATTTATTTTCTTTTTAATTCTGCTTTTAAGCTAAAAAATTGTTACTTATAAACTATAGAAATTATGTTCCAAATTTTTAGGAGATTGTTTATTGCATCTTTAGTAGTACTCACACTATTGTGAAAAACTAGAAATACCCCTGTAATATAGAGATGTATTTTTAGATGCACCATATCCACATCTCGTCCCTTTGTAAGTGAGTCACACCCTCGTTTTGCCAAAAATTAGTACAAAGATACCTCTTCGTAACAAATACGAAAATATATCTTTGGGCGTGTTTTTAGTCTAATACATGTCAAACCTTCACCCTTTCTCATTTCTAGCAAAACTTCCCAAATCACTACTCTAATACCCCCGAAATCTACCATTTTTAACCTTGCTCAAATTTTTCTACTCATTCATTCCAAGTGCGTTATCAATCACTTTTCAAGCCCATTCAATCCAAGTGCTTCTACTACACATTTGGTAAGTTTTTTTATTTCCCATTTTTCTCTTCATGCATTACTAAATGGGTATATTAGATTATTTAAGGTACATCACTAAATAGGTAGTTACACTCATAGTTAGATAGTTTACTGATGCATGTGTTTTTTGCCATTTTTGTGTTCCTTGTATTTTCTGCTAGTTTTGCGTTTTTTGAGTTTCAGGAAAATACAGAAACTTTCATATTTTGTCTGAATTTGATTTTCCATAAATAAGAAAATGCACTTTCGAATTTAGTTTGTATTGTATGATTTTGAATGTCTTTCATATGGGTTTGACTTTTTCTGCTTTGTCTAGTCTAATTATATGTAAAATGCATGACAACCAAGAACGTTTGAGGCATGGTAGAGTGTCCCAACATGCATTTGTTTGCAGGGAGAGTCTGACCCTCGTGACCACCAGTTGGTTCCAGTTCATTTTATGTGGAAACGTCCACTTCTATAGTTCAGGTGTCTCTAACTTTGTTTGCAGGGAGAGAGTCTGACCCTCGTGTCCCACCAGTCAATGTTGATGCATTTATCGCCAATGTTGTCATTCCTGATTTTTTCATAGGGATTTTTGGAGGAGACCTATATGACACGTCACTATTGCCTATGCATGCAAACCATGCAGCAAGGCACATGTGGGGGGGAGAGGTAAAATTTATATGTATTTATTCCTTGAAACACATGTGTTATAATATATGAACTTTCAGACAAAGATCTATTTTTTTGCAGTACCATGATGCTTTAAATTGCATCAACCATGGTAGGAAGATTGCTAAGCTGCAGCAGCCTGAGGAGTAGAGGTTTCATGATGTCATTCAACTATCTGGGCTGCAAGTTTATGCATGACTGGTTATACTGTTATTAACCATGATATGCTATCATCTTTCGTTGAGAGATGGCATAGAGACATCATTTTTTATTCTTCCGCATGGTGAGATGACCATCACATTAGATGATGTGTCATCCCTACTACATCTTTTAATCAGGGGGAGATTATTATAACAGTCCAGATTGACCAAACCCGATGCACTAGATATGACAGTGACCTATTTGGGAGCTGATCAAAGTGATGTGCCAAAGGATATGGATGACACTATATGACCACGTGGTTGAGACGGTGGAGGGTGTTTATGATTATGCATGGGTTTTGCATCATATACCATGTGCATTGAAGTAATACCTCACGTATTTAGTTGACATGTCCATATTTGTGGACAAAAATGCTTATTACATCGACGTGGTCTACCTTATATACTTCATTGACCAAGCAAAATCATGAATAAAACTGGGGGACACTTGTTTTGTTTACTCATACTCGAATTTAGTTGAAGGATGTCTTTAGAAGACCAAACATATGACAACAAATTGCACGCTATTTACGATAATATATTTGCACCTTTACCGTTACTAACATTTCATAACACTTGTGCTACACCATTACAAATATTTCATCTGTACCATTTTCAAGCATGGATCCTCCAACACTTTCCACGCATCTCTGCTTGATCATATGTTGATGACTACTCTGAGGATAAACCACATGCTTGCGCATTCGTCCAGCTCAAAAGGATTTAGGAGACTGAGCCCTTCAGAGTGTTTCTTGACCACACTGTAGTAGATGATATACTTTACACAATATATGATGATCATTGTCAAACGCAACCCTTGCGTGACATATCCTTCTACTCCAAATGTTGGGCTTATGGATCAAGTCTAATGTATCCACATCTACCTGAGCGAGTCATGTGCCAATTCATGTTTCTATTAGTTGTTCCAAGAGACCCTTCTGTGTCTGCTCCTTCTTTTATGGTCCACAGAGATGCTGATGTGATGTTTGATGATTTCTATCATCCGGTACTAGAGGAAGCACGAAGTGTGCTAGCTCTTCAGTTAAGGAGCAGTGCATTTGACTCATTCAATAATATTTCAGAGTGTCACATCCTTACATGACACTATATACTCACGAAGATCCACTTAGGTCAGCTCATCAGGAGATATTATAGGAGGAGCATGTTAGGGAAGATTATGTTGTTGATATTTTACCTGCATGTCGTCGTATTATGGATATTATGTAGCGAGTATAGATAGAGGAGACTTTTCAAAAGGCACTCTTGAGAATGCCACTGTAGATGTCATATACCCTAGGCAGAGAAGATATATTACAATACAAGAATCAGAGAAGGAAAAATAGGGTCATATATACCCAATAATATTTGTATTATGGATTCTAAATGATATTATAATTTATAATTTGTCATTTTTATAGCATTATGGATTATGGATTAATTCTAATGAATGTCATTTTAATCTTATTATATTAGTATATGGTTTAATTGATAACAAATTTATTATCATATTATATTTATTATAAATGACACATTACATCATTATACTTATTGCATCGCTGTATTTTGTATAAAAAAAATACCAAATCTTATTGTCTAAGGGATATTATGAAAGTATACTTCCGTAAATTTTACGGAGATACATCTTCGTACTAATTTATGACAAAATGAGGGTATAATATATTTACAAAGAGATGTGATGTATATGAGATTCGTAAGGAAATATACTTTCGAATTTGTGAAGGACAATTTAAAATTTCAATAGAGTGGTTCTTTACCACTAAATACGACAAGAACAACCCCCAATTTTTAATATTTGAAACATTCCCGTGGTGGAACGGATCAAAGATTCATGGTTGTTTTAAACAAGGGGGCTAAATACAATGACAATGATTACAATTGACAAGAATTATGAAAATAATACATTAACTTATATACACTAAGTCAAATGCATGTTTAGAAACTTATACCAGATTGATAAGTACTTATACCATATAGACAAGCCAAGTAAATAAGCTGAGATAGTTTATTAATTCATCAAGAATATTGGCGTAGAAACTATAACAAATAAAGACAATTTCTTTTTTATAATTCAGAAATATGGCTATTTGGAAGAAAGAACCAAAGGTAATTAATTGATCACGATATAAGCCATTAGGGCAATTTGGAATTAATTTGACTTTATAATCTGTCTCCACATTAAGATTTCAATCGTGCTTGCCATTTCCTCTCTCTATAATCAGAATTACGCCGCTCTGACGCGTTTTCACAAATATTTGTTGTTTATATCTAATAAAAAAGAACTCATTCAACGTTACATTCCCATCATCACCTACTCTCTTCATTGACTATGTTCATGTCCTACATTAACTCATATAGTTAAAAGCCACAATACATTAAATTTTAAAATACAAAATAATAGTATGAACAAAAGGTATAGGATGTACACCATCCTTGAAAGTTGAAACAATAATATAATCTAAAAAAATAAGCCAGCCTATTATCATGCATTTGAAATATTCAGAAATCTTATAATTTATGCTTGGGCAAACACTATATAAACAGTTCTAGTACAAACTTAAGCAATCACAGTAACTAGCAAACATTCTTTCAAGGAACTCAGTACAGGAATACACAAAGTTAGAGAATATGGGAACCTCAGTCGGGTTGAGGCATTGGCCTCAACTCATCTATGCAATTGCCTTTTGCTTAATTGCTAACAGTGTTGCTGCTGATGATTATAAGCCTTACTATGAAACCCAACCAAAGAATTATTATCCAACACCACCAAGTCATGGACAACAGCCACCATATAACTACAAATCTCCACCTCCACCATCTCCTTATGTCGACAGATTCCCTCCATATTACTACAAATCTCCACCTCCACCATCTCCATCACCACCACCACCTTATGTCTACAAATCTCCTCCACCTCCATCACCCTCTCCTCCCCCACCATACGTTTACAACTCACCACCACCTCCATCACCCTCTCCTCCCCCACCATACATTTACAACTCACCACCACCTCCATCCCCTTCACCTCCACCTCCATATATCTACAAGTCACCGCCTCCTCCATCTCCTTCACCTCCCCCACCATATGCCTATAAGAGCCCACCACCACCCTCTCCATCACCACCCCCTAAATATGTTTACAAGTCTCCTCCTCCACCGTCTCCCTCACCACCTCCACCATATGTTTACAAGTCGCCACCACCTCCATCCCCTTCACCTCCTCCTCCATATGCTTACAAGTCACCACCTCCTCCATCTCCTTCACCTCCCCCACCATATGTTTACAAGAGTCCACCGCCACCCTCTCCATCACCACCACCTCCATATATCTACAAGTCACCTCCTCCACCATATGTTTATAAGTCACCACCACCTCCTTCCCCTTCACCTCCTCCTCCATATGTCTACAAGTCACCACCCCCACCATCCCCCTCCCCACCACCTCCATATATTTATAAGTCTCCACCCCCACCATCGCCTTCACCCCCTCCACCATATGTCTACAAGTCTCCTCCTCCACCATCCCCTTCTCCTCCCCCACCATATGTTTATAACTCACCACCACCTCCATCCCCTTCACCTCCTCCTCCATATGTCTACAAGTCACCACCTCCACCTTCCCCATCACCACCTCCTCCATATGTTTATAAGTCTCCTCCTCCACCATCTCCTTCACCACCACCACCATATGTGTACAAGTCTCCACCGCCTCCGTCTCCCTCTCCTCCACCACCATATGTCTACAAGTCACCACCTCCACCATCTCCATCCCCACCACCTCCATATGTTTATAAGTCTCCTCCCCCTCCTTCACCTTCACCTCCTCCTCCATACGTCTATAAGTCTCCACCCCCGCCATCACCTTCACCACCACCTCCATACGTATATAAGTCTCCTCCTCCGCCATCTCCATCACCACCACCTCCATATATCTACAAGTCACCACCCCCTCCATCCCCTTCACCACCTCCTCCATATGTTTACAAGTCCCCACCTCCACCTTCCCCTTCTCCTCCTCCACCATACTATTATAAGTCCCCACCTCCTCCTTCTCCTTCACCGCCTCCTCCATATGTGTACAAATCTCCACCTCCACCATCCCCTTCACCCCCTCCTCCATATGTTTACAAATCTCCACCCCCACCATCTCCATCACCTCCTCCACCCTATGTCTATAAGTCACCACCACCTCCTTCACCTTCACCACCTCCTCCATACTACTATAAATCTCCACCTCCACCTTCTCCATCACCTCCTCCACCATATGTCTACAAGTCACCACCACCACCTTCACCTTCACCACCTCCTCCATACTATTACAAATCTCCACCTCCACCATCTCCATCACCTCCTCCACCATATGTCTACAAGTCACCACCACCACCTTCACCTTCACCACCTCCTCCATACTATTACAAATCTCCACCTCCACCATCTCCATCACCTCTTCCATATCATCCCTACTTCTATAACTCACCCCCACCTCCCATCTATTAAGCTTCTGGCTAAAGGCGTGTGAAACTTTTCAGTGAATTATGTTAAACAATGTTGTTGTTAATTTGTATTTAAGCTTTTATTTGTTAATAAAACAATCTACATTGGATTAAGAGCCTAATTTTGGTTCTAATGTAATTGTAAATGTATGGTAATGGTGCTAATTCATAAGTTTATATTACCTATTTCCTTTAGTTGTTTTGGTGATTTTACACATTTTTATTTACTTGTAACTTCATATCACCAACATCAACACACAAAATCACCTTTAAAATCTTTTTTGTCACCAAATGTTTGATTATTCAATCTAGTGAATAGTTGTTACCATTCATATGCATAAGATGAATATATACTGACTTGAAATAAATAAAAGTATACCAAAACAAATGAATACACCTATAGTAGATTAACACTAACTATATCGGTTGTACCAAATAATAAAACGATGAGTTTAGTATTGTCTCCATTGAGATTATGTTCTTAAGAATTACACAATTTTAACCGATGATGGCTGAAAAAGTAGGTAACATATGAGTTTGCATTGATTAGAAGAAGTGATAAATATAATATGTAACTGATTAAATGAATGAACACAGAGTGAACATAATTGAAACCACAAGAATCAAACACAAACAATGTGGGTAAAAGTGGATACATACATATCTAAATGTTGAATCATTTACTGATGCAGTTTGAATCATCCATTTGATCAATTTAACTCAATTTATCTCTAGATAGGTTAGGACAGGCTTTCATTGAAACGTTAAGCCTAAACAAGATTATCTTCATTTTACCACTTATGTCAACAAAATAACATTTTAGCATTGCCATCATTCAATCAAGAGAGGCATGTACTCTGAACTCTACTCCTAAAAAACATAAATCAAGGAAAATAAATGCTAAGTTTAAGAGATATCATAAAGACTAACACAATCATAATGAACAAGTAACCATGAATTTTAATTTAAAAAGTTAGGGTTAAGAAGTGAATTGAACACAAGTAATCATGATTTACCTGCAATTAAGTGAATGGAACGCAGATTCTGTTTCGTAGCTACAACTTTCGGCATTGGAGAAACCTGAATTTGTATTGATCGGGCAAAATTAGAAAACTAATCAGTAAAATAATTGTGAAGAAGCTCAAAGTAACAAAACAAAATCATTTACATTGAAAATCATAAGTACGAAATCACTCCGTTGAGCAAGATCCATCTCCGCCGCGGCCTAGCAGATTTTGGCAGTAACATCTCTAAAACCAAACTTCCATCGAGCTTCAGCAGCGAGATTGAGCTGCCGTGTTGCGCCCACTGTGCATTTTGGGAAGATAGGTGCGCTATTAGGGTGAAATGTTCGCAATTAGAAATGGAAAGAGAGCTACGGTTAGAAGAATTTTTTCTTCTTTGTCCACATTATAGAATTTTCGGCTATGTTTATGATTGGATACGAATTGTATTGTTTAAATGGATAAAAAAATTAATTTTTTAATGCATTTTATATATTATTAAAACACTACGTAAAAACATTAAAATGTTCTCAAATTTTAAAGATGTGTTTCTGAACGTATTTTGAGTACATAAAATTTTGACTTAACATTAAAATACTCTGAAGATGCATCTTTAAACTTGTTTCGAAAATATATCTTCAGATGATATTTGAGCTTAAATTGCGACAGAACCCTTCTCCTTCCTCATTTATAAAAAACTCAAAACTTTCTCAAACTCTCTCAAAAAAATTTCTATCAACCAAGTTCAAAATCAAACAACAATGCTCAAAGGTTTTTCAATCAACATCAAGTACATCAAAGACATCATCCAACATTGAATTAAAGTCTAAATTTGTAAGTTTTTGATGTTTTGATAAGTTTTTTTTTAGTTTTTGTGTAAATGAGTAGAAAGTGATGATTTAGGTAAGAAATAAGTAGAAATTATTTGAATGGTAGTTTATACATACTGTAAAACATGTTTGTTGGTTGAAAATAAGGATCAAACCAATATTTTTGGGGTTTGTATGTCTGCATTGTCTCCATTGAAGGACCTGAATTTTTTAAGGTTTAGTTTTCCAATAACCGCAAGTTTCTTGTTTGTAGTGTTGCTTGTACTAATTGTCTAGTTTACTTACAAGCATTATGGTTGATAGAGACGATAGGCTGAGGCACGGAAGAATTGCACAACATGCATCAGTGCTAATGGAGAAGAGTCAGGTTATTGAGGCTTCTGTTCACTCTAGCCATGCAGAGGCCTCTACTTCTGAGGCCCATGCTCCTACATCTTCTTCTTCCCGTAGGAGACGAGTTTCACCTACCGACGCATCACTCATTTCATCCTTCCGCAAGCGATAAGTTTCACCTATTCAGGCGTCAATGTACCAGAGTCACCGATGGTACTTGAGGCACTAGTGCCACCTCCGACTAATGATGCTTATGAGCCAATGCCACCTCCGACTGCTAGCTATTGCCACCTTTGGATAGTGAGGTTGTTGAGGATGATGAGCCAGAGTCAGCTCATAAATTTGGAGGAGACCTTGTAGAGTTGTCACTACTGTCTCTATATACATACCATATTGTCAGACATATCTAGGATAGAGAGATAACATAGTTGGATTCATTTCTCTACAGGACTGTGATCCGCTAAAGTTTATTAACCACTGGAGGAAGATTAATAGCTTGCCTCATCCGAATGATAAGTGGTTTCAAGCAGCTTTGTCCCTATCTAGGATGAAGGACTTGTGTATGACTAGTTATATTACGGTCAATCACGGGATGCTTAATGAATTCGTGTAGAGATGGCACAATGAGACCTCGTCATTTCATCTCCCGCTTGGTGAGATGTCCATCACGTTCGATGATGTATCGTGTTTGCTGCATCTTCCAGTCAGGGGAAAACTTCTAGATCATGGGAGGATTAGTAGAGACGAGGCACTCGAGATGACGGTAGACTATCTGGGATTTGAACCAGAGGATGCTATACGGTAGTTTGAAAAAATTAAAGGGTCCCGTGCTAGATTTGAATTCTTGAAAATGGTATATACAGATGAGATCCTTAGAGCTAATAAGGCTAGAGGTGATGATGGGCAAATAGGGCTCCATAGAGATTATGTTATGAGAGCATACTTGCTATATTTGGTTGGCATTGTGATTATTGTGGACAAAAGTGACACTTATACAAATGTCATCTACCTATGGTACTTCGAGGACTTTAGGCGGATCCATGCACTACTACAAATAACATATGTCATGTCGGACACAAAATGGATTTCACATCGGTTACAATGTCGAGATAACGAAGGGTGACATGAAAAGTGGAAACCTTACACCTCAGTTTATAAATAATAAAGGGATTAGTTTAAAGGGTCATGGGTTCAAATCTCATCACATAATCGGGTTCTTACATTTATAAGTCATCACTTTCATTTGGGTAAATCATAAAACAAACATAACCTACACTATTCTGATAAGATACAAAGATACATCACAGTAAACCCTAAACGAAAATGCATCTCCAGAACAATAAATGTGTAAAACACCTTTCAGAGTGGATGCATGGTGTATGTTTTAAAATATTATGTAGATACATCTCCAGACCAGTTAACGTTTTGATTTAAGATAAGGTGCGTCCGAAGATGCATCTCCAAAATCTGAGGGACATTTTGGGTTTTCCATAGGTTGTTTTTCCACCCCATAGGGTGGGATAAGAAATCCCCTTAAAAATGATGGAGTAGAATTGAATAGAGATGGATAACTTGTACCGACCCGACCGAAACTCAATCATTCCAAACAAAAAAAGGGCCACTAGGTGAAAGTGGGTCGGGTTGCGGGTAACACGGGTTAGAGAAATGGGTTTGTTTGGGTTCATGTGGATGAAATCGGATTTGAGATCCTAGCCCATGGAAGTCCATATCCGACCAAGCCCAACATCAACTTTTTTAGTATATAGATTGGGAATTTCTTAATGCACCCTATATATTAGTAGTGCACCACGTGAAAAATACTAAAATGCCTACATATTCCGGAGATACATCTTCGGACGCACCCAATATACACATATTCTAGACCATTCTGAGTGACATCTTATTAGTTGGGTTTTTTAATCAAAGATATATCTCTAGAATCTGTCTGTATTTGCATCTCCGGAACATATGTGCAACAGAGGCAGAAGCTGAAACTGGTAATTTGTATTTTGACAAAATAAAATTACCAGTCATAACACAAAATAAGCATTGCATAGGTGATTTCAACCTAAAATGAAACATTACATTTCAATATCTAAGTGAACTATTTAACATCTTCACAATATATTCGATCGATCTTGAAATGGTAGCTTCCAACTTGAGCAGAACTTTTGTTTAGAAACAGAAAAATGTATTTCACATAGCCCTTACATGTACATCCGTCTTGAGCTCAAAGTTGTTGAACTCAATCTTCCCTTCGTTGTCAACGACGGTGAATGGTACTCGAGCTTGAAATTTTTTGATTCTCTCTGTAAGGTAGGATACTATGGACTTTGTGAAGGGAAATCGCGATCCAAAACACAACGGAAATTAAAATTTTCCCTTTAGTGATCCTTATGAATATGCATGATCAGTGATAAAAATGATTATCTCTTGTGCCGATAAAACCTTTGATGCTGAATCAAAGGAGTGACCATGAGCGTTGAATGATGAACAATGCCTCTACTCAGTCCATACAAACAAATTTCTTTAGTCTTAGTGCTAGATGCTACGATTGAAGGCTTTGAGTGATAGAGAGGAGGAAAATATGGTTAGGGTTTCACAGACCGAACTTTCATCAAATGTGAATGCTTCTGCACAAGGATGGGAAAACTTTCATCATTATTGGACCCTTAGACATTTATCCTGTTATGCAGGATGGGAAAACTCCATCTAGGTCACTCGTGTCCCTCAACATGCTTTGTGGAGTACCCATCATTGGTCCTAATGGTCATCCAATTATGGACAATGTTTGTTCAGTAATAAAGTACTCGACTCTACATCAAGGGTCTATAATGGTTTCAAGTCGAAGGGTGATATATATCACTATTACCATGAGAGTAACTTATGACACTTTTCATAACATTATATGCAGTACTCTTATAGTGGGTCAATCTAGTATAAATATTACTCCTAATATTCATACTTATATTAAGACTTGATAACTCCTTATCCATGATCTATAAGATGTGATCATCAGTCTATTTACATAATAGTCTTAATGCTTTAAGGTTATCCCACTTCACAGTAAAGATCAACTATAGATACTTTAAGAATAATGTCCTTATGTTTAATGGGATCTCATGTTTAAGTCACACTTAATATTTCATTAAACGAACTAGATATTCTAGGAACCTTATTATTTTGGAAAAACAAACACAATAATGAAATGTCTTTTATTAATAAATAATTTGATACAAGTACCAAAAATATTGTCCTCTAGGGCTTACACCAACAATCTCCCATGAGCACTAGAGCCAATAAGGCATACCCCTAATACCCATAGATCTAGTATGGCTACCATGCTTCTGCTGCGCAAAGGCTTTGTTAGGGGGTCAACAATATTGTCTAGTGTAGGTACTCTTCCAATCTTCATATCTTCTTGGTATATTATCTCTTGAATGAGGTGATAATGCCTAAGTATGTGTTTGGGTCGTTGGTGAGATCTAGGTTTCTTAGCTTGTGTGATAGCACCATTGTTATTAAAATAGAGATCAATGGGATCCACAATGCTAGGGACTATGATAAGTTCACTAATGAACTTCTTGATTCAAATAGATTCCTTTGCTGCATTTGAGGAAGAAATATACTCAACCTCATAGTAGAATCAACAACAGTTTCTTGCTTTGAACTTTTCCAGCTCACAACACCACCATTTAAGCAAAACGCATAACCAGATTGCAATCTGAAGTCATCCTTATCTGTCTGGAAGCTAGCATCAGTGTATCAAGTTACAGCAAGCTCTTCCTTACCTATATATACCGAGAATAAGTTCTTAGTCCTTCTCAAGTACTTAAGGATATTCTTGACAGCTACCTAATAAGCATCATCGGGATCAGATTGATACTTACTTGTTGCACGTAAAGCATATGAGACATCTGGTCGAGTGCATGACATGGCATACGTGATAGATCCTATTGCAAATGCATATGGAATCTTATCCATGCAATCCCTTTCTTCCTTAGTTGAAAGGGATTATGTTTTTGATAGACACATGTCATGTTGCATAGGTATGAATCCTTTCTTGGAATCATGCATATTAAAGCGTCTCAACACTTTGTCTATGTATGTACTCTAACTTAGGCCAAGCAGTTTTTGTGATCTATCTCTATAGATCTTAATTCCTAATATATAGACTGCTTCACCAAGGTCCTTCATAGAAAAGCATTTCCCTAACCAAGTTTTCACTTGTTACAAGGTAGGGACATTGTTTCCAATGAGTAATATGTCATCTACATATAATAACAGGAAGACAATTATGCTTCCACTAGCCTTCTTGTAGACACAAGGCTCATCTTTATTCTTTATGAATCCATATTGTTTTAGATTTACATCAAAATGAAGATTCCAGCTTTTGGAAGCTTACTTCAATCTATAGATTGATCGTTGTAACTTGCATATCTTTTGGGCTTTTTCTGGTATGTCAAGTCCTTCAGGTTGTGTCATGTACACATCCTCAAGAAGATTCCCATTAAGAAAAGCGGTCTTAACATCCATCTTCCATATTTCATAATCATGATATGAAGGGATAACAAGTAAAATACAAACAGATTTAAGCATTGCAACTGGTGAAAAGCTTTCATCATAGTCTACCCCCATGAATTTGTTTATAGCTTTTAGCAACCAATCTTTCCTTATAGGTATGTACCTTACTATCCATACCAGTCTTCTTTTTTAAGACCCACTTGCATCCTATAGGAGTAACTCCTACAAGAGGCTCTACCAAGGTCCAACCCTAGTTTATGTATATGAAATCCATTTCTAATTTCATGGATTCTAGCCACTTCTCAGACTCAGGACCAATTATGGTCTCTTGGTAGGTTACAGGCTCATCTTGATCCATGAGTAACACGTCACCTTGATCAGTTACGAGACACCCATATCTCTCTGGTTGGTGACATATCCTGCTCGACCTACGATGATCTTGTTCTTCCATATCTCTCTTGAGCAAGTTGCTCTTCCATAACTTTTTGTGATTCTTGCTCTAATTCCTCCATAGGTGTATCAATGCTTTGTGATTCTTGAATTTCTTCTAGCTCTACTTTCCTCCCAGTGACTCCTTTGGAAATAAAGTATCTTTGCAAGAAAACTCCAATTCTAGCGGCAAACACTTTTCCCTCAGAAGGATTGTAGACGTAATACCCTCTTGTTTCTTTAGGATACCCCACAAATAAGCATTTGTCTAATTTGGGCTCAAGCTTAGTTGAAATTTTTTGTTTCACATAAACTTCACAACCCTAAATCTTCATGTAAGACATATGTGGTTTCTTACCATTCCATATCTCATATGGTGTCTTCTCAACCTTTTTAGATGGAACACAGTTAAGTGTGTAAGCTACTGTCAATAATGCATGTCTCCAAAAAGAGTTTGGAAGATCGACGTGACTCTTCATAGATTGGACCATGTCTAACAAGGTTTGATTTCTTCACTCAGATACAACATTCCATTGTGGTGTTCCAGGAGGAGTGAGTTGGGATAGAATCCCACAGTCTTTTAGATGATCATCAAACTCTAGGCTTAAATATTCACTGCCTCGATTTGATCAACGAATTTTAGTATTCTTACCTAGTGAGTTTTGTACTTCATTCTTGAATTCCTATAACTTTTCAAAGGACTCAGATTTGTGTTTCATTAGATACACATAATCATATCTACTGAAATCATTAGTACATGTGATGAAGTATTGAAAACCTCCTCTGACTGGTATGTTCAGTGGTCCACATACATCATTATGTATGAGGGCCAAAAGATCATTAGCCCTTTCACCTTTTCCTATGAATGAGGACTTTGTCATCTTTGCAATTAAACAAGACCTGCATGTCTCATATGATTCATAATCAAAAAAGTCTAATAGTCCATCTTTATGGAGTTTGGAAATGCGTTTCTCATTTATGTGGCCTAATCGACAATGCCAAAGGTAAGTTAGATTTAACTCATTAGGTTTTACCCTTTTAGTATTAATGTTATAAATAAGCATTTCAAGATCAAGTATATATAGTCCATTGGTCACTTGTGCAGTAACATAGAATATATCATTCAAACAAATGGAGAAACAAGTGTTCTTTATCATGAATGAAAAACCAAACTTGTCCAAACAAGAAATGAAAATAATATTCCTGCTAATTGCAGGTACTTAATACTCTAACTGAATTATTAAACAACTAGGTAAAGTCAATATATAAGTTCCTATAGCTAAAACACCAACCTTTAGTCCATTGGCAACTCGTAGGCAACTTCACCTTTGGCCAAATCTTTATTCCTTTTTAGCCCCTGCACAGTAGTACAAATGTGAGAACCACACCTAGTGTCTAATACCCATGATGCAGAAGTAGATAAATTTATTTCTATAACAAAAATACTTGAAGCCCAAGTCTCCACTCCATCCTTCTTGTCTTCCAGGTACTTTGGACTGTTTCTCTTCCAGTGTCTAGTCTTACCATAATAAAAGCAAGTGCCCTCCGTTGTTATGCCTATACTAGGCTTAAAAGTAGGAGCAGTATGTTTGGGTTTGGAAACTTCCTTGTCTTTCCATTTACCTCCCTGATTGGTGGGCCTTTTGTACTGTTTCTTTCCATTACTGACCATTAGAATGGATTTCCCTTTTAACTTCAGATTTTTCTTAGCAGTTCTTAACATGCCTAGCAATTCAAGAAGAGTTTTGTCCATATCAGTCATGTTGAAATTAAGGAAAAATTAACTAAAGCTCTCAGGAAACAATTTCAAGATCAAATCAGTCGCAAGTTCCTTTTCAAAGGGAACCCTCAACCTTTCAAGGTTCTCCACATACCTAATCATCTTGAGTACATGGGGACCTACAGGTCTCCCTTAGCTAACTTGCTTTGAAAAAGGGAGTTTGAAACTTCAAACCTTTCATGCCTTTCTTGCTCTTGATAGAGTTCATGTGTTCGAGCATATCAAATGCTACCATGTTCTCATGTTGCTTCTACAACTCTGAGTTCATGGTAGCCAGCATGAGGCAGACAACTTCATTGGCATCATCAACGTGATTTTTATAAGCATATTTTTTTGTCTTAGGTGCAGAACTAGGAGCCTCCTCTTCAGGAACATGTGTCTCTAAGACATACAACTTTTTATCATGTTTGAGGACAATCCTTAGGTTTCGGTGTCAATCCAAAAAAATTGTCCTAGACAATTTTTCCTTTTCGAGGATTGATCGCAAAATGTTGTTAGAGGTGTTGGTTGTTATGGTTATCTACATGGAAAAATATGAAATTATAAGTTTAAATTAAAAACAACATATTCAAATAGGTCTTTAATTAAATATAATCTAACTATTTTACTCAAACCAAATGACCCTCGCCATTTGATTTAGAAAATCTCGTTGGAAGATTTTTCGGTGGATAGAGATCCATACTTAACTTTATTTTAAGTCAACGTTAGGTTGATTACATAAAACTCGATTATTTAGGTAGGAACTCCTTCCAATTGTATCTAATACAATTGTCAAATATTTCAATTGGGTGTATAACTCCTTATTCGAATCCATCATATGGATCATTCCCAACTCTTGCCTTTAAACGTATATAATCTTATTATAATTTGTTTATGTAAGTACGACCCATTACTTTAGAGATTGGATATTACATTCATCCCATGACACCTTACTAATCTAGAACATGCACCTCGTGTTAGGCGAAACCTACATTATTCGATACTAGTCTTGATGAGTGCTAAAATTTGGAAAGCATAAACTTAATATTCAATTTTGAGGGAATTTTTAATTAGTTTGATCTCATTAGCTTATTTATCATATAAATCTCACATGCATCAACATACATTCACATGCATCAAAATACATACAAAATGAAATAGTTATAGCCCCTAGCGCAATTTTTATCCCAAGCCAATGAGAGAACCTAAATTAAACCTAATAACAATCTACGCTTCTCCAAGAAAGATCTCCAAGGTTGACTTCCTTTGATCTTGTATTATTCTCTTTCTTCATAACATTACATTACATAAAAAAATACTCGATTTACATAAGAGGGAGTGAGATGAGAAAAGAAGTTACATCTAGAGATTAAAAGAGAGGCATGACATGCATGTCGTATTTTAAAATCCCAAAACAAATAAAGAAAAACTAAGACCATAACTGATCACCACAAGAGAATAATAATAAACACATTTTTATTATTATTAATTTAAATCTTGTTAATTAAATAAATCAAATTAAATTTTGTCAAATGATCACACTACGCAAAGTAGTTGGGGGTTCCACTGCCCGATCAAGGGGGCAACGCCCCATGCAAGCTTAGTAGGGGCAGCACTCGGCCACAAAATTTTAACGAACAATTTGTTTGAAATCGGCGTTATTTTTCGTATTAACACTCTATACTTTCCATAAACATTGAAGCACAACTTTTGTGTCGTCACAACCCTAATCGCATACCTCTTTGACAACACAACCCTTGTGCCATCGTGAACTCTAATGCAACAACTTCATATCGTCAAAACACCAAGATCAATAATTCAATATGATTGATTGACATGCCATTACTTCACCATACTAACATCGAATTCCGAAGCAAATTAACATGGATTACTCAAAAGAATAACAATCATTATGTGATTGAGTGGGTGAAATAGAAACAATATATCCAATATTCCATCTTTGCATCAAAGTTACTTATATCACATATAAAATTTGATCGATCATATTTGTGTAACATAAGGACGATTGATATATCGATGCTTCACCATACTGATGTTGGATTCTGAAGCATGGTCAATGTCGATAATTCAAATCATACACAACCTGATGCCAAAATTCAATTACTCGATTATAATTTGATTTATTATGTGTTTTAATCGAACTAAAACAAAAGTACAAAAAATAAACAGCTATTATATGCATGGTTTTGTAAGTGGCTCTGATACCACTGAAGGAAAATCATGATCCAAAACACAACAGAAATTAAAATTTTCCTTTAGCGATCCTTACGAATGGGCATGATCAGTGATAGAAACGATTACCTCTTGTGGAGATGAAACCTTTGATGCTGAATCAAAGGAGTGATCAGAAGTGTTGAATAATGAAAAATGCCTCTACTCATCCCACACGAACAAATTCCTTCAGTCTGAGTGCTAGCTGCTACGATTGAAACCTTTGATGTTTATTTATGAAATTTGAGACATTTTTTGCTTGTGTAAAATAAAAACAAGAGCACCTTAATTTATAGAAGTTGTAGACAAATGTGGATCCAAAAAATTCTATTATGTGTATCATGGCTCACTTCAGAGATATATCTCCAATTCCACACCCTATTATCTTGTTCTGGAGATACATCGTTGGAACCTATCCCGAACCAAGCATAATTGACCAGGCAGAAAATAGAACCTAATTGATGACTTTGTTTGGTAAATGAACAAATGTTTTAGCAAAGATCAGAAATGTATTAAAATATTAAGAAATTATATATATTACATTTCATGAATAGTGAGACACAATTACATACACTGATTTTTCCAGCTAAAGACAAAATTAAAACAAATCGAAAGATTTTTCGCGTGGCTAAATCTATGGGTGGCACCCCTTTTGACTTTTGTGCATTTGATTCTTGATATGCTATCGTGCAAGGATCAAAAACGAGTAATTTTAAGAAAATAGTTAACGGTAACGACAACTCGAGTATCATTCCCACAAGGATTCTTGTATTATTTCAACCAACTAAAGAAAAGGTTTATGGGGGTTTTAATTTTTTATTTATAAAATAAGAGAAAAAAAGTGATTATCAGATAATCTAAAATGGCCAATCCTACTGATTCGGGTTCCGACTTATCATCGACTATTATAACACCAATCCCTAAGCGGATCCAATCCTATTCAATTATGATATTAATCAGACAAGCGCTTATCAAAATCATATGAATTATGTTTCTGTTACCGAATTAAGCAAACGGTTAAGAATATGACGAGTTAACGAATTAAGCAAACGATAACACGCAATTAAATTTAGGAACATGCATACAATCGAATTTAATCAATTCTATCCTATGAACACAATTGAATTAAGCAAACGATTGCAATCAAATTAAGCAAATGATTTCATAGAAAAGAATTGAACAGAAATCGAATAAAATTGGTATTATAATAACCTTAAAGTGATGGAACCTGTAAGCAGCAGGAATTACCTTGGGAATTAGTTTTCCATGAAGATCGTACAAAACATAATGAAATTCGTAAAGAAAAAGGTAAAGTGACAGTAGTACGGTTGCTAGGTATAAAAAAGCATCAACACTTCTGGTTTTAACCCAACTGGGTCGAAAAACATAAAAAACCCGGCCCAAAACTAAATATTTCAAATGGCAGATTTCGGGTCTTGACTTCAACGAATTATTTGGACCTGCTACACTCCGAATCATCTTCTGCCTCAAATATGAAAGTTGTAGTTCTCTGCCTTAGCTTTCCAACGCCTATTAGAACACGCAAATCCAATTATTGCAGCTCCAGTTATGATTCAAACAGTGGAAAGATGTCAAATAACCGTTAAAGCTGAAAATAAGCTGCGAAAATAAAATAAAGGTAAAACAAACTTAAATATGAAAACACATTAAAATAGTAAAAATACTCAAATAAACTATAGGAATGCCTAAGTATAACAATGGAAGAATGTGTATAAAGATGTATTGATCAAATTCCCCCACACTTAAACTTTTGCGCTCCGAGCAAAATATTATCAAGACTCACGAAAAACAATAGCATTTAGATACTCATTCTAGGCTGTAAACTCTTCTTCGGTCAAGATTGCATCGATAGGTACTAATTTTATATACTAAGGATATCGTAAGAACACAAATCTGCAATTGTGCGATCATAAAGCTCCCTCGTATACAAACTAATCCAAATTATGTTATTATGCTTAAGTCTAACTTACTCATCCTCCTTTTTGCTCTCTTTCATTCTAATGCAATCACATTAAGCTCTTTATCTATTCACACACATGGTAAATAAGATTGTTAGTGATTGTGATCCATATATTTTCAACAATTCAAAATTAAACACTTTTTTTGCTTCTTTTTTTGTTGTTGAAGGTTTCACAACCGTTAGCCTAAGTGACCGGGTGAGGGTCACCTAACTTAAAAGGAGGATTCCCATTTAGATTTTTGATTAAGCACGGGATCATTCACTTATTTGCATCAGCTTAATTACTTAGTGTGTGATTTCTAGATGGTGTTGACTGCTAGATAAACTACTTAAGAGCTATTAAAGGATGATAACTCATGGCTATGTCATAACAAGTATTTAAATCGATTTCCATATCCGGGAGACTTAAGATGTTAAAACGGTACTGATTTTATGAATTTTTCCCAAGTCTTCACAACCTAACCTCAAATTAATCTATAGCCTAAAAATTTCAAAAGATGCATTGTGTTTCTAAGTAAAACAACTTTTTCTTAATTTAAGAACAAAACCAAAACAAAAGAAATTTTAAAACAAAATAAAGCAATGGTTACCTCCCCCACACTTAAAATATGCTTTGTCTTCAATGAAAGGACATAATTATTAAATAAGAGTGAGATAAAGGAAAGAACATGTAACAGCCCGATTTTTCATTAATTAATTAATTGCATTAATTAAGTGGGTTAATGAGAATTATTTAATTGATGGGTAATTAATTAAATGAATTATTAGATGTTGGAGAGAATTAGAAGAGAAAGACATATTAAAGAGGAGAGTAGAAAGAAAAGGAAAAGATAGAAACAAAAAGGAAAGAATAGAGAAAGAAGGAGAAAGAGGAGAAAAGAGAAGAAGAAGAGGGAAGAACTTGGAATCATCAAGAACAACTCTCAAGCTTTGGATTAATCAAGGTAAGGGTGTGAAATATCATTATCTTAACAATGTGTATGGATATGTATGCTTGGGTTAGAGTATTGGATGTTTTTCTACAACTTCCATTTTAGGGTATAAATGGATTAATCGGTAGAATATGAGTTTTTACGGTGGAAAATGAGAATAAGTGGTAGTATTTAGTCGGGAGGATGTTAGAATAAGGTTACGGAACTTGTTCGGTGAGAATCGGTTGGTTTTGGAGAGTTTGGTGGGAGTTGGACAGTAAGAAATTTGGAGTTCGCAGACATTCGCTAGCGTGTTCGCTGAGCGAGCTGGTAGCGAACGTTCGCTATGCGAGCCAGTAGCGAACGGTCCCAGACTTGGACAGAATGCATGTTGTGGTGTTCGCTGGTAGCGAAAGAGGTAGCGAAGGTTCGCTAGGCCTTCGCTGAGCGAGCAAGGTAGCGAACGAAGTCAGTAGCTTCTGTTTGCCTTCGCGAGCTTGTTCGCTGGGCGAACAAGTAGCGAATACTCGCTAGGAGCTCGCTAAGCGAGCAAAGTAGAGAACGTGACAGGATGTGTTTTTCTTTAAATGTTTCCATCCGAGGTCGGATTTCCGACTTAACTTTGATTATTTCCATGCTCGAGGCGTCGATTACACCAGGATATATTATACTATGGGTAGCCTTACGGCGTGAATCCTAGATTGTGAATTGATTGAAATTGTGATTCGTGGAGAAATGTAATACATTGTTATAATTGATTTAAAAATGTATGAAGAATGCATGAGAACATATTGTGTATATGTGTGCATTGTTTGTTAATTTATTGATGATATGTATGAATATGTTGTGTGTGCAATCGTTGTGATAATTCTTGAAGAGATGAATTATTTAAATGCATGAGATTAAGAGGTCGGTCTTAAGTGCATTGAATTGTTGATTGCATATGCATCATTTAGTCAAGAGGCAATGCTTGCTAGTTTCGTGGAGACTAGTGACTTGTCCCAAGCCTAGAAGAGTGGGTTCGAAAGCTTAGAGGACGGGCTTTTGGTGGTTATCGTTCTAGAAGAGTGGACCCGGTTTAATGTAAACCGAAAAAAGATAACAAGTGTTGGTACCACATGGCATAAGTTTGCATTGAATCGTATTGAGTCACATAGCATGAATGTCATCACTATATGAAATATGATTGCATGTGGACTATGTGTATGAGTGGAAATGGATTATGGTGAGAAATGTAATGTATGTATGTTTTATGTTATGTATGTATATATAATCATATGCATTGATTATTATGATAATATTTCTCACCCTTCTGCTGTTTTATAATGCTCTATGAGGCATTGCAGATTAGGATTGATGGAGGTTTTCTTTTGGTGAAGTATAGCTTCATTCTTTTGAGTCGGTTGCTCTGATATGTAACATCGGGTAGCTAGGCTTGTAGAGTATTCTTTTGCGATACATTGTATATGTATCAGCTGATGATGTTTGTAAAATATGAATGATACTATGAACAACTTGATGATGCATACTTCTATTATATCATGTCTTAAGTAATTCAATGTTCTAGTCTTCTGCTTTAATCAAAACATTGATATGTGGACTCTAAGAGTTATTCTTTACTTTTAGTTGAGATTTACCCCTTTTGTTTTATCTCTTTATGAACATTATTATTTATGTTGTCGTTTTGTGAATAATGTGATGCGCCTCTTTTATACCATGTTATTAATATACTCTGATGAATTTTGTATATGTGATTAAGTGTTTAATTGCATTATTTTGGGGGTATAGAAGGGGGTGTTACAGAACACACCTGGGTAGTCAAGGTGGATAGGTGATCACATAAGCTACATTTCCCAAAGAGAGATCTTCTGCAAGCTCCTCTTCCAAAGTAGGGATATCATAAAGTAACTTTGGATAGCATCCATTGATCTTGAAATATTTATTAGTGCCTTCGCCTTTTATTCCAGTATCAAAAAAGAATCTGCGATAAATAAAAATGTTGAATGGGTACGTGAATGTGATATCCTTTTCCACAACATCAAGAATCAAAGAATTAATAGGCTCCCTCACTTATTTTATTCTATCTTCAATTGAGACCCTACGCATACTCATGGATGGGCTAAAATCACGAGTGTTAACCAAGGTCTATCCAATTCCCTTTCTATGCTTATTCAAAACCTGAAAAAGCTTATTTTCTTGATCGCAATCAAGGTTAGAAGAAATTATAACAGATAGATTTTCATTCCTCTCTAAATAGGCATATTTTAGATTATCCGAAAGTGGTTTAAGCTTTAAGGAAAGAGGTTGTTCAATGGAAGGCATGGTTGAGGCAGTCGAGATACCAAAAGCTTCATCTGTATAAAAGACATCATGAAAAGGATCACCTTGCAAGGCAGCATTAATCTCAGCACAAATAGAGCAAATGTTAGTGTCAGTACATAAATCGCAAGAGTAAGTATCATCATAATCTAATAAAGATGGAAAATCAGATAACAACTCAGGATAAGTATCATCAACTAAATCAGATAGTAACTCTTTTGGATTCACTACTGTTTGGGCATGTAGTTGGTTTGATTCTTGAGTTTGCTGCATGGCATTCACTACAGTGGCAAGCTATCCAATTTGTGTCTACAAAGCCTGAAGACTGGAATCTGTTCGTTGCTGAAACTGGAGATCATTTATAGTCATTTGCTTGACAAGGTCCTCTAGTGAAGGTTCGGAAGGTTTAAAGCATACAATTTGGAATTCCTTCATATGCTTATTCGGATCCTCACCTACAAATCCATTAAACCTTGGCAACAAGTGTACTAAACTAGATTTCAATTCAAAAGAAATATCAACATCGGTATATTCAATACTTAAAACATTAAAATGAAAATCAAGATCAGCAAACTCTCTTAATGTTCTTTGTTCAGCCATGTTATCAAAAGGCAACAAAAACTAACAAAGAATTAGAAATCACAAAACTAATTCAGTAATGCAGTAAACAATTTGAAAAATACCAACAATGTCCCTAATTAGAAAAAGAATGGAAAAATAGAAAAACGAATAAAATAAAATCTAAAAATTATGAAAATATAACTAAAAATCAAATCAAATTAGAATAAATCTCTACAAATATTTTTGGATTTTTTTGAAAATATGAAAATACAAAATAAATCAAATAAAGTCTTTTGACAGAATTATTGGTCAGCTGTCAAGGTTTTGTAAGGGACACCGGGAATGACCACTTCAGCGTTATTGAGGACAGATTGGATGAAGGAACCATATGACAGTGGATTCCCTCATCTAGAGTCTTTCAAAGAATAGATTCTGCTCGCAATGTAGTAAGGCCAATTGATTTTGATCTTCTTTTTTAAGATGTATACCAAATGAACCTCTGCTTGGTCAACCCGAGAATAGTCTCCTTTCTTGGGTCGAAGAATGTGAGAGACAATCCATTGCAAAATTCTATCAACCGGTTTCAACCGACCAATTGTGACCAACTTTGGGAAAATATTGCTAGCCATAATTTCATCAGCATATGGTTTCTTTAGCATGGAGTTCAAGGCTTCCTTAAACTCATAACCATCAGCGATTCTAGTATCTGTGACCTTAATCAATGAATCAGCAGTTATGGGAGACATGTTGAAGAGATCTTTCCAAACAGAGTCATTTACATAGACTTTATTATTTCCAATTTTGGTACTGAACTCAAATCCTTCAAACTTTCCTTGAAGACCAGTATAAAAAATTCTGACTAAATCCTCATTATATTTATTATCGCATTCCAAAAACTGATTGAAATTCTAAGCATCTAGAAGTTCAAGAACTTCTTGGATATGATAAGAACTAATGTTCATTGAGTAATGCCTCTTTAGGGTTTTTAGGCTTAACCTGAGAGACGAAAACAAAGTGATAATAGAAGTTACTTAACTTAGATCTTGTGGTCACTCCCTTTGAAATGTCACCGATAATGTTGTCGATAGGATGGTTTGTAGACGACTTCCAAGCTGGAGGAAGGTCGTCGATATTAGTCGGATGATCCTCGTCAATCTCCTCATGATGGTGATCTTTTTCCTCCTCAACTTTCACTGATTCAGGTTGATCAATTCCTTTTTCAGTATCTTTGAGTATGTCTTCAGAAGATACACATGCACCATGAAAAGAAATACCTTTTCCAAAAAATTTCGGATAAGTTTCATCAAAAGTGACATGAACAGACTCTTCAACAATAAGTAACCTTTTGTTATATATCCTATATGCTTTACTTGACTGAGAGTATCCAAAAAAGATACCTTCATCTTACTTGGAGACAAATTTACCAAGACTCTCCTTACCATTATTCAACACGAAACACTTACAACCGAATACATGAAGGTGAGACACATTTGGCTTCCTCCCATTTAAAAGTTCATACAGAGTTTTGTTAAGAATAGGATGGATGAGCACCCTATTCAAAACATAACAAGCCGTACTAATGGCAACCGCTCAAAAATATTTAGGAAGGTTACTTTCATTGATCATAGTGTGAAGACATGGCTTTTCAAACGATTTTGATGATGACGCAATCTACAACATACAAGGATGGATAAAAGAGTCTCAAAGAAATCAAGTTTGAAGAACTTCAATTTCAAATAAATATGTCAAGACTTGGTAAAGAATGAAGACAAAGTTCTACACAAATGAAGGTGCAACATTCAGCTTCTATATAACTTGTACAAGTGTTCAACTTCATCTCTCGTTCTTGCATATCATTTTTAAATTGTTTTAAAATCATTACAATTCATTTTTGCCTCTGTTCAGAGTAATGAAATCAATGGTTAGACAACCGTTGAATCAGAATCCACTCAAAGCTATATTCAGACTCTATTGGTCAAGTCTGAATACTGAATCAAGTCTGGCCAACAAAAAAAGGGTATACCTGCTCTTCTTGGCTTATCTTTTGATTCAATGAAACATTTGTATAGATATAAATACAAAGTTTCTATTAGATCTCTAGAGAAGTTCCTTTGTAAAAGAGAACTTTAGAAATCTTTAAGAGGAAACTCTGTTGTATTTGTCTGCACTGAATGTCTTATTAAGCCAGATAATGATCATATTTATGGAAATAGTTTTCTCACTTTTTGAGATGATATTGTTGCTTGTTAGTTATTTAAAGAAGACAATTCATATTCATTTATCACTCATGACTCTTGTGTCAAGATAAAGTACTAGTTCTGAATAGAATCTTAGAAACCTATGATTGACAGTTAATATCTCTGTCAAAGTCTAGTTCTACTAGACTCTGATGGTTGATAGCACTGAATATTACTAGTTTTTGAGATTCAGAAGAAGATTCTTTACTTCTGATATAGCAGTTTAAGTAAAAAGTTTTTTAAAAGCATTTATGATACTTAAATTTTCATAAAGGTGAAACTCGTCTAGTGGAATTAAAATATTTGATGGATAAGAATCTTCGAGTAATGATGTCTTCTCTTCTAGTACTTGCTATTACTATTTCGTTCCTTGTGAAACATCATTGTGTCCTTTTTCTGACAAGATTCTTATTTCTGTAAGATTCTTGTTCAGGTTCTTTTATCTTTTATTCTTCTTCTTCTTTTTCTTTTCCTCTTGTTTGTGTGCTGATCAAACCAAACCTGAGATGAGTTCTTCAGTTAATTCTCCTTTGAATCAGCTGGTTGTCATCAATGAAAAGTTTATGGATTTTGATGAGTTGCTTAAGATTGGTTTCAACTTCTGGAAGACTGTGTCTGAATAAGGGTGGAATGGCTACTTTAAGACGCTCTATGGTTTCACTTATCCTAATCTTGTCAAAGAGTTTTGAATAAATGCCTCCATTGTTGAGTTGAATTCTGAGTATGTTATTCTTTCTAGAGCAACTGGTGTTTCTTTTACAGTAATCTCTAGGATTGAAAATGTGATCAATTATGAGGATATTGGAGAAATCCCAGGAACTCTTGTTTGGGAACACTACCTTCCTACTTGCCGTATCTTTGTAGATCCATCTGATACATTAATGGTTTCAAATTTTCTTCCTGATGATGCTGTTTGGAGTCAGATTCTGAATTCAAACTTACTTCCTAAGGATAAAGATTTAGACCAAGTGGACCATATTGAAAAATATTTGCTTCTACTACTTAATTCAAATTTGAAGATTGATCTTCCTCAAGTTATGTTTGACCATCTAAAGAGGTCTCTTTCTTTTTTTCAAAAGGGAAAGACATTCCCCATACCTTTTGGACGAGTTATTTCTGAAATACTTGTTCAACAAGGGATTAACATAAGTTCTGAGGCTAGTTCTTCCAAGATTTGAAGAGATAAGTTTGAAGCTATATATGAAAGATTATGATGTTAGATTTTTGCATAGTTATGCTTTGTATTTTTTTTGAAATTTTTGTATTAAGCATCTTATTAATAAATCCAGAGTTTGTTCATACTTGTGTTCAATAACTGATTAATATTTATTCTTGTTGTTCAATGAGAATCTGAAATAGTTAAAAGAACTCAAATGTTTGCAACTTATTTTATTAATAAAAAGGAAGCTCTTACAAGACAATTGGACTTTCTAGTTTAAGGGATGAGCCCTTAGGAATTCCCTAGGATCATCTGACATGTCTAGATTATCTACGAAATCTTGTCATTTTTCCTTAGCAAACTCCAAAGCCTCCTTTCTCAGATTATTCCTGCGTCTAGATCTAAAAGACTTCCTTCTTCTGTGTGTCTTCACAAAGGATGTTGAAGAGGAGAGCACTTTTAAGGATGTTTATTTGCTTTCAGATCCTTCAGCTGCTACTTTGCCTTGGTTTACTTGAGTTGTTGCATTCAGTAGTCCTACCTTCCTGAAATCTCTCTTTGGAATCCATATTTTCTTTTACTTATACATCGTGGTGTTTTAAGGATTAAGTGATGATGGAAGAAAGCTTACTAGAGTCCTTTTTATAGACGTGTTACATACATTATCTTGAGTTTAATTTTATTTAAGTTCTGATTAAATTTTATTAGTGCTTTAATAATGACACTTGGAAATGTGATCTAGCAGTCTAATCTATTAAGATTCTCTGAATTACTATGAGTTTATGTTTGATCTATTTTAACTGTCGTTTCTGTGTCAGTTTCACTTTAATATACTTTCAGAAAATCTAAAAGAAGTTACAGGAATGTACTTGCATGCTGAAAAGAATTCTTGGTCAAATTAAACTTTTTCATTAATTAAACTGATGGATTACATTTTAAAAAAAGGTACAAGATGATTTTTAGATGAGATCCCTAGCTAGAGCATCTCGTGCCCAGCAGCGTCCACTGTTGTCATAGTCTACCTCCTCATCTTCAAAATCAATCACCTCTTCCTCTTCTATGGCTGGAAGTGAGAGATAGAACTGCTTGTTAACCCTCTTTTTCTTCCTTGACCTCTTCATACTTTTTCTCATTGGCTTCAAGACAACTACTGTTGAACCTCCTTCTGAAGGTCGTTCAGGTGCTGCTGAAGTAGCCTCTTCAGAAGCAAGTTGTGTTGAAGGAAATGGCGCAGTTGTAGAGGACTCAGAAGCAGCTCACCTCTGAGGGGATTGGGTTATCAAACTTGTAGAGCTCTCAGTTACATCTATTATCACTGATATATTATGACTCTCAGTTAATGACTCTATATCTTTTGGTTGATTATTGGTGAAAATGACTAAGGAGTTGGACGTTTTTATAATGACTTATGTGGATACCAAGGTTCTAAAATTAATCCTTGCTTAATTCTTGGAATAAGTAACAACCATTAAGACTTTAAAGCATGCAGTTTACAAACCTTAATGACTCTTATTACTTGATTATTTTTCCTCTTTGGAAACTGATCCGGTAATGATGATCTGAGATACATTTATTTGTGATATTCTTTCTCTTTCCCTTCTTTTTCTTTTATTCTTTTTGATGTGATAAAATGGGAGAAATAATAGTAAGTATTTAAGTGGAAATTGAACCCATTGAATACCTGTTATGTACATATTGGTTATTTATTTTCTTGTCATTTATTTTATATTCTTATGGTCACCTTGCCCATATCATATTTTAACTTTCTTGTACATAGGCCTAAGTAAGAGCTTACAAACTTCAGACTTAGCCTATCAGACTCAGAAGGAGCTTACAAACCTCATATTCTGGTGTTGCCAAAGAAAGTTAAAAGGGGAAACATATTTTAACTCTCGTGTACATAGTGTTAAGTAAGAGCTTACAAACCTCTAACTTAGCCTATGAGACTCAGAAAGAGCTTACAAACCTCGTATTCTGGTGTTGCCAAAGGAAGTTAAAATATTGTTATTTTGGTATTCTTAAATATGGAACTAAGGGGGAGCTTACAAACCTCAAACTTAGAACTGTTTGACTCATGGGGAGCTTCCAAACCTCAGACCCCGATGTTATTAAGAAGACTAATTTATTTTTACTTGAAAAATAATTCTTAATGTTAGAGTCAATAACACTCAGTTGTGGACTATCAGACTCAGGGGGAGCTTATAAACCTCATACCCTGTTGTTGTAGAGAAAATTAAATGCTTAACATTGTCCTTTAAATACTTGTGTTTGTCATTATCAAAAAGGGGGAGATTGTTAGAATAAGATTTGTTCTTGACATAATCTCTTTTAGTTTTGATGATAACAAAAGTATTAAAAGAACAATGGTTTATTTTATGTGTATTTTATTTATGCAAATTCTTGTTCTTTTACATAAATAATCAGAATCTGTTTAACTTAGACACACTTAGGAGTTGCTTCATTGCTATCTTCTGGTGGCAGAGTCTGAAAAACAATTGCTAGTGTGGCTTGGCGCAGACTCTAAGCTAAAGGTCTCAACATTCAGACAAGTTACTACACTTAGTAATTGTATATCAGCATCTGGTACCATTCAGAGTTGGTGATAAAGCTATGGATTTTCCATACTACAGAAAGCAAGTTGTATTGTCTTATCAGCTTGTCAACAAGAGTCTACAAGATTGCAAGGCTCAAGAAAGGTTGACATGCTCTATGGACGTCTTCTCCCAACGGATTTATTAGTACAAAACCTCTTGAAGACTCAAAGGTTGAATGTGTTACATACTGGATTCAGAATATGTTGTGCATCCATTTTCAACGTCTCTTGTACTATGGAGTAAAAGCAAATACACTTGATCAAGTCACTTCCTCAACGACTAGTTTCTGGAAAGGTTGTATATATGGCTGAAGATTCAAGTTTGAATCTTAACAAGGATTCTTCTAATGAAGGAGTAGCAAGATCAAGCAATTATCAACTCTAATGTAATATGTAGATTTTCTATTTTAGGTTGTAATTATAAAAGACTCAAGATTTCTTACCTCTATATATATTAGAAATCTTAAGTGCTTTAGGTCTTTGTTATGGTGATTTCCCGTACCTCTGATACTCGTATCATGTACACCTTGTTCTCTATTCTGCTGAGCCTTCAGTAGTTTAGATTAAGTCTCCTGTTATGTGCTTGAGCAAAAAGTCTTGTCTCATTAGGATTCAAGCAACAAGTCTTGAGCCAAGATACTTAAGCCACATAAGTCTCATTGCTTAAGTGTTTGAGCTGTGAAAGTCTTATTCATCTAGTTTGATTGAGCAAGGGGAAGACATGTGAGAGCAAGAAGTTTCAAGTGCTGCTTGAGCAATGGAAGTCTCAATTTGAATGGCCAGAAGAGCAGGTGGCTCGGCCAAAGGATGTGAACAAAGGGAAGTCTTAGACATGTACTCTAAGCAAGGGGAACTCACAATCAGAAGAGCAGGTGGCTCAGTCAGATGGTGTGAGCAAAGATTAAGTCTTAGACATGTGCTCTAAGCAAGGGAAGTCTCAAACAATTGGTCTGAGCAGTTGTAAAATTCTTATGCATAAGCATAAGCGATTGTAATCATGAAGTGGTTATAATGAAAATCTCTTGTGAGGAAAGGGGACTGGATTACTCTCGTTAGGGGAGAAACCAGTATAAATCTTTTGTGTTTTCTGTTGTTACTTTATTTACTTCTGTTATATCCGTTGGCAAATAAATTAACTCAGAATCTAAACATCAGTTCTGATTCTAAAACTCTGATCAGAAGTTAAATTAAAAGAGAATGCAAAACACAATTCAATCCCCCTTCTTGTGTACTTTTCACACCTTCAGACCATATGTGATGCACTAGACATGATAGTGACCTATTTAGGAGTTGACCCAAGTGATGCCCAAAATGATATGGATGACACTAAAGGGTGTCATGTTAGATTTGCATTTCAGGAAAAGATATATATAGACCATCTGACTGCGGCAGTGGAGGCTAATTGTGATGATGCACTGGTTTTGCATCATAAAATATGTGCATTGAAGTCATACCTCATGTATTTAGTTGGCACGTCAATATTTATAGACAAAAATGCTTATTACATCGTTGTGGTCTACCTTAGATACTTCATTGACTTAAAGCGATTTCATGAGTATAACTAGGGGGAGCTTATTTGGTTTACCTATACTCGAAGTTAGTTGAAGGTTTTCTTTAGAAGATTAGACATATGATAACAAGTTGCACGTGTTTACGATAATATATTTGCAGCTTTATTATTACTAACATTTCATAACACTTGGCTACGCCAATACTAATATTTCATCTATAACATTTTCAAACATGGATCCTCCATAAATTTCCATGCATCTCCACTCGATCATATGTTGATGACTACTTTGAGGATCAACCATGTGTTTGCATATTCATCCTGCTCATAGGGAATCAGGCGCTTGAGCCCTTCAAAGTGTTTCTTAAATACATTGCAGTGTATGATATACGTTACACATTATACAATGATCACCGTAAGATGCACCCCTTGGATGACATGGCCTTCTACTATGGATAGTTGGCGTGTGGGACATGCTAGATGTATCCATATCTTCCTGGGCGAGTTATGCGCCAGTTCAGGTTTCTACACGTTGTTCTAAGGGACCCCTTTGTGTCTGCTCCTTCCTCTATGGTCCCAAGTGATGTTGATGTGATGTTTAATAATTATATAATCATCTGGTACTAGAGGAAGCATAAAGTGTATCAACTCCTCAGTCAATGACTAGTGTGTTCAACTACATCCAATGATATTTCAAAGTGTCACATCCAAACATGACACTAGATGCTCATAGAGATCTACCTAGGCCAGCTCATCAAGTGATATTAGAGGAGGAGAATGCTAGGGAAGATCATGTCGTTGATGTTTTACCTACACGTTATCGTATTGTGTAAGAGGGTATAGAGATAGGAGAATGTTAAGGAATGTCATGTCATTGATGTTTTACTTGCATGTTGTTGTATTACGAATATTGTGCAAGAGGGTGTTGCACCCCAAAATTTGACCAACATTTATTTACCCATCAAGAGTTGTATGAGACTTTGAAGCTAGCCAAGAAGGTTATTCAAGTGTTCAAAGGTTGATACCTTTGTCAGAAAACTCAAGAGATCCTCAGAGGAATTGGTTGAAACTAAGGTTGTGTGTCTCATAACTTGAGAGTTGTGGGAGCTCCCCAGATGATTCTGAGACTATGAGAATGGACTTGAAGCTTTGGGAAAGCTTATGAGATGTCTTGAAAGCCATCATGAAGCCTAGAGAGGTCATTGTACAAGAATTCAGAAGATTCAGCCATGAGTGGTGGAATTAGGGTTTGACTGGGTCAACCCTAGGTCAACTGATGATTTGGAGAGGGTTGAGACCTAATCCAAGAGCCATGTGATCATGGAATGATGCATTGAGATGCTATAAGGATGATTCCAAGATCAACTCATCATGATTGAGGAGTTTGAGAAGTTTTAAGCTAGGGTTTCTAAGGCTTGACAGTGTAAAATCCCCTAGTTTGATCCCTATCTTCAAGGCAGTTTAGCTCAAGATGTGATTGTCATCTCATCTTCCCCACGACATGAATGTTGTAGAGCGTGTTCTTAGCTTTAATTTGAGTACTAGAAGTCCTTGATAGGTGATCTGACCTGATCAGAAGGGGATCACGATATGGCCACGCGCTACTGGACGGCTACCTGTTCACCGGGGTGAGAAGGAGGAGGGGGGTGTACCTGCAAGACACTCCGATGCCAAAGTAAGAAGTTGGGCAGAGTGGGAGCAATATTACAGAAAAAGGGGCAAGAAGAGTTACCTGACCCTCTTGAGGAAGAGGGTATTTATAGAGAGACCCCAGCGCTGGGCCAACGGTCATTTGAGATGGGCTGGATGACCAGGCCCAACCCTAATGACTGCTAGGGCTTACGTGGCGTAGTGAAGACCAGGACGTGGTCTTCGCCCTAGTCCAACTACTCATAGATCACCGGAAAGTGGGTTTGACCTGCTCTTTCGGAGGTGGGCAGTTGGTTGATGACGTGTCCCTGCGGAGGGGAGCACGTGGAGAACGTGTGCCGGGCACGTTGTTCTCCCTGCGGAGGGGAGCCCGGGAGGTTCCCCAGAGCGTGTTGTTCTCCCCGCGGAGCGGAGGAGCCAAGGGCGGCGCTTTGGTGAGCCGGGGACGGTTCTGCTCGTCCGGTGTGGTGGACGATGAAAGGCTGTTGGGACGTTGCTTGTGTTCGGCGGCTTGCCCTGCTCGTCTTAAGGGGTGCACGTGCCCGGTGTGCCCGATTCGCTTGTTGGGCCGTACGCGGTATTGGGCCTGCCGAGGTTGGGCCCATACCGGAACAGGAGCCCCCCAAGTCGAAGCTCTGGGGAGAGAGCGAGGACTTAAGGTCGCCGCATCTGGAACGGGCACTCGTGCGAAGATCTCCGGTCGTCGGCAGAGCGGGGAGGAGGCAGGTGAAGGGACGCGACTGTCAGGTGTTGTACCCTAAATTTGTCCTACCTGTATATAAACTTCATCTGTATATCCGTCCACTAATAGTTATTCAGAAGTTCAAAGAATATAGGCTGTAACCAAGGTTTTAAAGTTTTTCAGTCATGTACGCCTCTTTTCAAGTGTGTATTAGAGTCAGGACAAGGTGAGCTTTGGTTTATGGATTCTGAAAGTCGGTTATTACAAGGAGTCACTCTAAAGCATCACATAAAAGCGTTTCAAAGAACAAATAAAGCGCAAACCGCAAGATAACTTTGATTGATTTCAAGTTATTTGATTTTGAGGCAAAGCATTGATAAAGGCATGAACATGTCGTTTATGACCCAAACCTCAGGTTACAACTACTTTATGGTCATATAGTTTTTAAGGATCAAAGTTTATGGATAAGAGGATATTAACTCGAGGATGTTGTTCGGATTCAGTACATCGACGTATTGCAAGCCACAAAGAAAATAGTTATTTCATCAGTTGCAAGAAATAAGCCTCACTCTTCATTTACCCTTCATACATATGAGCCAAATAGATCTAAAAATCTATTCATAGAATCACTGCTGCATCAATCAAGCCATCAAAATGTGTTCAATTTGAAATGTTAAATAAAATTCCCAACAAGTCTCTTGTTAATAGAAGAGCTCAAATCCCATCTTTTGATAATATTAAAAAGAAACAAAATATGATGATCAAAAGTTTCCCTATGGAAAACCAAAATACATGCTGTGAAGTTAGCCCAAAAGAACAACACGGGAACAGGACAGAGTTGTTTTCATAGCCCATTGGTCTTGGAGTTCCTTTTACGAATAAATTCACAATGGAAGCATACGGATACGGCGGCGTGAAGAAAATAAGGGGAGCTGATGTTTCCTGTTTGTTTGCGGAATCCTGTTGGTACCCACCAAGTGAATAGCCTGCAAAACCAATACAACGGAATTATACAACACCCAATACCGTACGGCGAATGAAACAAAGTTGTAGCGCAAATTTTCACGATACACAAGGCATCAGCTACCAAACCAGCCGTTGTTTCGCGTCTCACAGCATACCGTGTGAAGCAACAATGTCGCAGGGACTCCATGAATTTCAAGGCCTTCAGTTCCGAGCAACAACCATTCATAACCTGCACCATTTCACAAATATCATGTTGTGACCTCACCTCCCATGATTCATTAAAAAACTACATTCTACAACATAATTCACGCACAGAAACCACAAACCAAATTCGTACGACTTGTATCACTGCTGCAATGCTGCCCATACCAGAACCAACCCCACTTTTAGCTTGTATGACATCAAACCTGTTAAAAGAAAAAAGAACAATTCTTCAAAAAGTGGATTACTAGCATCCCTGATTCAGGAAATAAAAAAAAGAAGAAAACTTTGAAAGGATGCAGCAGGAGGAACGTGAGAAAGTTAAAGCAGTCAGATACCAGTCCTCTAAATGAAGAGGAACGTCGACTCGTGGTGGAGGGATATGTTAAGATTGTTGAAGAAGAAGAGGATTCTTAAGCCGAGGTTAAAGGCTCCACTTGCAGTTAACCGGTTCGTAGAGAATACTTGAAGCATAGGCCACACGAAAATTCACAGACCTTGAAGACACACAATGTTCATCTCATGATCTCCAAAAATCACTTCCACAGAACAGGACAGTAGCCGTCAAGCGGTGTTTCTTTCACGTGATTCATCATGATAACTTGTCCACACAATAACTGTTACGCAGAACCATACCTTCATCAGTTGCGTAGAACCGCATCCCGTATACGCACATCATAATAAGTTCATATCCTGCAATGAAAATACAAAAATCAAGAATATTACAGCTGTAAAAGGGTGAGTATATAGAGGCGCTGAAGTTTGCTATCAAGGAACAAAACTGTACCCGGATGTTGAAAACATTGCTCAGATCCTTGTAGCTTGTGAGGTTCACAGTGCTGCACTGAACAAACTCTCGAGGGCCGAAATGGACTGGTATTTCAGACAAAGAAACTCTTTGATGATGCAGTCATAAGAAAACAGTACAGAAAGCTTGTACTGCTACTTCATCCCGATGAAAATAAATTAGCTGGTGCAGAAGTTGCTTTCAAGTTGATTTGGGAAGCCGATGGGGTGTTGAATGATCAATCAAAGCGAATTTTACATGATATGAAGGTTAGAGCCCATTTACAAGAAATGAAAATCAAAGCCAATTTGAAAACTGCAGTACCTAATACCTCATCTCGTCACTTAAATGGGAATGTGTTTGCTGCAAATCAAGTTCCAAATGCTACTGAACCTGCATCGACCTGAACATTACAAGACAAATTTGTGCATCATGCCATCACCAAGACACACTTCCTGCAAATAAACCACAGTGCAAATTTCATAAATAAATCCAAGTCATCACCAGAACAAGAGGGGAGATGAGGGAGTTCAGTGGAAATGAGAGTAGAACCTAAATATTTGTTTCTCAATTCACAAATGACAGAGTTTTAAAACTTGTCGCAGCAGCCAAGAGGATATTTTTCACAACATGAAAATCACAACACAGCCACAGTAAAAACCTGCAAGGAAAAATTTCAGAATGAAAATTCAATAAAGACAACAACCTCTTCATTCTGAAAGAAAATTGCTCAGAAAAAGAATGGCTTCTGAGATGGAACTTCAACTGCACAACACCAATAACAAGCAACGATTATCATAGATTTTCTCGTCGAACCAACAACACTTCCTCGTTGAATTGCTCTTTATCTGCAACCACACAAAGAGGTGTCACTATCACAACAACAACAACAACATTAGCCTCATCAGAAGTTGTATCAGCAGAAAACCTAGACCAAGCAAACAAGATGTTACTCGAGATTTCGCAGCTCTCGACTCCTTTCGGGACATCGGCTCAACGAGTAGCAGCTTATTTCTCTGAAGCAATTTCTGCAAGACTAGTGAGTTCATGTTTAGGAATCTACGCAACACTTCCAGTTTCATCACACACACCACATAATCAAAAATTGTTTCAGCTTTTCAAGTCTTCAATGGAATCAGTCCATTTGTGAAACTCTCTCATTTCACTGCTAACCAAGCTATACAAGAAGCATTTGAAAGAGAAGTTAAGATAGTTGAGAATCTAAAACAAGCATTGTGAATATACCAGCCATATGCAGATGACATTGGGTTTAAAAGCTTACAGTTCTGATCCTTATTCTATCATCCTTCCTAATCCCCACTACTTGGCCCATACAAGTTTTACTTGCATCCACACCCAGCGAGAGGTTGCAGTTCAATGCGAAATCTTCAGCTGTCATGTTCTTATTTCCACAACTTGGGCATTAGTGAATTGCAACAAAAGAGGACATTAGTTTTTATCAGCACCTTATTTCAAGATAACAGACAGTAAAAAATCAAGTTACTAGCAGTAAAATCAGAGATTATTTGGTGTTGTGGTAAAAAGACATTACCTCACTACAGACAAAAGAACTTGTACTACCTCACCTCAAGCCTCTGCATACCCTCTCCATATAAAACCTCGTGAGAAGTGACAGCAAAGGAGGGGCCAACCCTAGCAGCTTCAGTCTCCAACCGAAGCCCTAACCCTAAAAAAACCCAGCCGCCACCTTCTCCAAAATTTCTCTTCAAACCTCCTTCAACCCTCACAATTTAAGAACAACTTCAATCAAAACCTATTTCTGAACCACCTTCTTCGAATCATCACAAACCCAACAAGCTTCAACCTTCACTCTTCCTGATTTTTCCTTCAAAACAAACCTCAATCATTTTCATCGTACCACCAGCAAAACCATTTTCCTTTCCAAACCATCTTCGATCTTCTCCAACTCTCAATATCAAACTTCATTACCGTTTGAACATCACTTTCATTAACATCTAACTCCTTCACTCAAACAGATTAAAACCTCTATTCAACCAAGATCACTCATCCATCTTCAAACCTTTTTCAGATTTCACTATCAACCTCAAACAACTTCCGAAACTCTTCATACTTCACCCTCACAGAACTTTAATCTTCTACTTCAATCTTCTACTTCAACAACCATACTCACCCTTTGCTTCATGAGTTTCTAAATGATAACAGGTTTCTCATTACAAAAGTAAACAACACCCCAAGACCCTTGACACTATCTTCTTCATGAAACTCAACCAGCTCAAGAACATGTCCTATTTCTCATAAACAATCATGTTTCCTCTATTTCGGTGTTTACCGTTAAAACACCCAACCCATGAAAACATCTGTTCTTCATCCTCTCAACGCAACCTTCGTTAACAAAACGACCTCTTAACACATCCCTGATTTTCGCTACCACCCCTTACCTTCAAACTCAGAAAAAATAATCATAAACCGTGATACATCACCCTCATCCCTTCTGCTTCAAATGACACCGTAGCCAATAACATCAGCTTGTATTTTGCATCAACTATAACTATCGTACTAGCTACAGCAAAAATAGCAACCCAAATCACCAACATCCCTCAAAACCATTTCGAAAATCAATAAGCGACGAAGCTATACCCAGAATTCGAACAAACGAATCCCCTTTTCGTAAACCCTCATCACTTTCACTCAAACCGGTCTTCAACCCAGTTTTATTCAAATCTTCACTGTTTTCCCCTTTCTTCAAACCACTAGCGAAACTGCTGTATCCATTTCTACAAACAGAACAAAACCTGAAAGTGAGTTAAAGAGAAGAGAGTGAAAGTGAAATCGAAAACAGAAATACAAGCAAGACCAATGCAAACCTGAAGCAAGAAGAATGGATTGAAGCCTTTCTGAACGGGGAGGCGAACGAAGATCGAGCGAGAAGTTTGGACAAATCGAAAGGAATTTGGATAAATCGCGAAGAACAAGCGAAAAAATTGGTGTACACCGGTGATAGACCCTCCGGTGTCGTCCTGCTACGAATGTGATGATGATGGTGGTAGAACGCCGATCCTTTCCTTTTCCTTTCCACAAATCATGAAATTTATTATTTATTTTCTTTTTTTTTCCTTCTTTTCTGTTGTTTTTACGGTCATAAGAACACAAGGATACTTGGGTGGTGTGGTTTATGGGCTTTGGGAAGCCCGAGTCCCTTATCTTTTGCTGTCAGACGGATGAATGGGCCGCAAGGCCCATGGTGATTCCATGTTTTTTTATTATTATTATTCCACCCTTTCCATTGTTTTTTTTATTGCTAATTATTTGTTTAGTTCATGTTTAGCACTAAGTTTTGGTTTATTTTTTTGTAGAAGTGGGAATTTATTTTTATTTTATTATTGGGCACTTTGTCCCATTTTCTGTTTTTGGGTCGATGAAGAGACCTCCATTGCTTTTCTGTCAAATTATTGATGAGAAACGATGGATCTGAGACCAATTTTCTCTCCTCTTTCTCATTTTCAACTTTTATTTCATTTTTTTCACCGTTCAGGTCGATGACGAGACCTCCGTAATTCATTACCAGTCAAATTATTGATAAGTAAGGTTGGATCTGAGACCACCTCTTTTCTCTCTTCATTACTTGTCCCGACTCGATTCAAAAACTTTGTCAAACAATTTTCAAAATCAAATTATCTTTGTATTGAATTAAAAGAGGGGATTAAGTGTAGACTTTCTTCCTCTCTGAGTGTTGGGATGCCCACTGTAGTGAGGGTGGTTTCGACACTCGTCTTTCAATACGAAGACTTTTCCACCCCTTTTCCTCCTAAAACCTCGGCTCCGCACCGAGTGCATTTTCAAAAACCTCGGTCTCGTACCGAGTCCATTTTCAAACCATAATAAATAAATTTCTCTTTGTATCGAATTAAAGAGAGAAGATTGGGTGTAGACCTCTTCTTCTTCGAGTATTGGGATGCCCACTGTAGTGAGGGTGGTCTCGATACTCATCTTTCGATACGAAGACGCGCCTTTATCCACCATCTCACTTTCACAACTTCATCCCGCAACCCTTGTCACCTAAAAACCTCGGTCCCGTACCGAGTGCATTTCAATTTATTTTTTATAACAAAAACTTGAATGGTCGTGGAGTGGTTAGGCGTAGGCCTTCTCCTATCCCGAGTGCTGACGTTTACCGTAGGGTTCTCTGTCGCAAAGCACTTACCATTCAAAACCAAAAACATCTTTAATAAGAGAACGAAGCCCTCTTTGCATTGAATTAAAAAGAGGGGATTGGGTGTAGACCTCTTCTTCTCCAAGCGTAGGGATGCCCACTGTAGTGAGGGTGGTTTCGATGCACGTCTTTCAATATGAAGACGCCTCGTTCGCCACACCTTTTTATAACAAAAACTTTGAGACAACGAATTGGGTACTACCCGTAGGGGTTACTATCCGAGGACATGTCTCGCCCCTAAAAAACAATCCAATCAATCAAACGTGACTTCTTGCCCCGCGTGGCGAAAACTAATCAATCTTTCAAAAGGATATGTTACGTCCGTTCTACCGCAAACAGGTAATGCCTAAGTCTCCAACGAGCGAGCTGCAAAACACCTAACTGCTAGAATGCGCACGATAGCATCATCCGTAAAGACATCAACACTGTCAGCACGAACTACGTTTGCTCTGATTTCTCATGTCAGATGAGAATACGTAGGCACAAGACGGCGATGTCTTGGCGAGCTCCCTTTTTCACCTTTCACCCGTAGTTGGCCGAACTACGGCTGCTCTGATTCTTTACTTCTTTCAAGTAAAGATACGTAGGCACAAGGGCCACAATCCTTGCCGAGCACATCCCCCCTATCTGTAGTTTCCCGAACTACGTCGACTCTGATTTTTCTCACATCTGTTGAGAATACGTAGGCCTAGGACCGCGAAGTCCTACCGAGTCCTTTCTTTCTATCTTCTTCCTTGTTGCCTCCTTTCTTGGTTTCTAACCCTATTTCTTTACCCTTTGGAACACTTCTTATAGCATAATGTTTAAGCAAATATAATCACACATCGACAAACAAAAGGTTCCCATCGAGTACGATGGATGCGAGGGGTGCTAATACCTTCCCCTCGCATAACCGGCTTCCGAACCCGTTCTCGGTCGCGAGACCATCTTATCCATTCGTTTCTTAAGGTTTTCTCGATATTTTCCTTTCCCCTCATGGGATAAATAAAGTTCGGTGGCGACTCTTCTGTCTATCTTTTTCGCCTCACCCGTCGTTGCGCGATGCATTTTTCGAGTAGCGACAGCTGGCGACTCTGCTGGGGAATCCTAGCAAGCCACGCCTATTTTGTTTGTCGCATTTGTGCTTTATTTGTTTTGCTATTTATTTTATGGTTATGTTTCTTTCTAACTTGTTGGGTTCATTTGGTTTGGTTTGTGAGGATAAAGCTTTCTACCCGAGCTTTCGAGTATGCACTAAGTTAGGAGGTGGTTTCTTTCTGATTTGCGAGACTTAGGACTCGTTGAGTTGGATCGAATTCCACCTCTCAGATGAGACCCCGTTGGAATAATTATGTCTTACGTGTAGTCGTAATGGCGTTCTTATCTTCAACTTGGGAGTCCGCGATTTTGAGGACCTTTTGTAGAACCTTATTCCAAAGGTTGCTAAAACATAACTCTGTGTTCATCTTTTTGAAGGGATTACCGTCTTATGAGTAGTCGTTATAATGGGAAACTTTTGAGGGTTAGTGCATGGGACTTTGTTTGAAAAGCCTTTGGAATACCCTCTTAAACCAATAGATTGCTCACCCGAGGTGAGAGGTATCTCGTTGTGCTGTCTTGCAGGAAAAACTTTGACCTTCATCCTACCCGTTTGTCAGTATGAACAGTTACAGTGGGATCCTTGTACTAATGTTGTTTGGTCTCAAGGCGAAGCGCTGGTCCGTCACCGTCAACAACACAACAACGTTTGATCCCCTGTTGCATTTGCATATTCATTTGCATTTCTTCGCATGTCTTGCATATTGCATCATTATTCATTTGCAATAGAGGTGTTCTAATTTTGTGGACGTAATTGCTTCATGTGGTTTTCCATCCGGCTTGTTTCAGAATTGAAGATCATTCCACCAAAAGAAAATCAACAGAGACAACTATGGAACAAATTCGAGAAGAGTTGAGGGGAATCCGAAGCCAAATGGGACAATTCATGACGAACATGCAAGTTTTGTTTCAGGATCAGAAAGTGCTTAGAGAAGAAGTCCATCAGTTGAAGACTCAGATGGGCCTGATAACAGAAGTCATGAGAAATGTGTTGAGAAAGGAAGGCGATCATGTGCCCGAAGCTGCGGCAGAGATGGCCATTCCACCTTTACATATAGGACCTCTCCCAAGGCGTGAAGTGCCTCAAAGATATCTTACACAACCTGAGGTTCCAGTATTTCCTCGCCAACAACTACTTCCTGTCTCCCGAGACAATCCTAGGATTATGAGGTATGCTCAAAGGACGAAGCAGTCCGACAGAATGTTCAACCAGATCCCTATGACTTATGCTCAGTTGTTGCAACTCTTGCTTCAACTTCGATTGGTTAAACTCCGGACTATGTCTCCACTTGCCGGTAAGCCACCACAAGGCTATGATGAAAGAGCCCATTGTGATTTCCATTCTGGGGCACCAGGGCATAGTATTGAGAATTGCAAAGCCTTTAAACACAAGGTTCAGGATTTAATTGATTCAAGAGCATTTGAGTTCATGCCGAGCAATGGTCTTATTCCAGAAGATGTGGATGTTCCTATTCTCTCCCCTGAAGTCGCATCAGGTCAGGAACTTGTCTTGCAATCTGTGACCTTAGAGTCTTCCTGCCCGCAGCTATTGCCCGTTCCTAGGCCAAGCCTGAGGATGAAAGTTCCTGAACAAAGGGAGTCTCTGATACCTCAAATTCGATCTCCATATGTTTCAACTGTTCATAGTCAACATTCATACTGTCATCCGCCGCGTCAGCACGCCCGACGAAGACCGAGGAAGCCAAAGAAGCAGTTCACCCATTTGTCGTTGTCGTACAGTCAGATATTGCCAGACTTGATCACATATGGATTGATAGTGCCGAAAAATACTGATCTAGAGATTCATCCACATACGCCAGGTTCTGATGTCGACGCCCGCTGTGAGTACCATGTTGGGGCGCAGGGGCATTCAACTGAAGACTGTAAGGTGCTGAGAAGCAAGATTCAAACACTGCTTGACTCCAACATGTTCTCAATCACACCTCAGGGTATCCAGATCAATGATCTTCCTTCGTCCAGTCATATGGGTTCGGCAGCTAATGTTATGGAGGGATTCACCGAGAGCGGGTGTTCAGAAGATTATCAGGATGACTTTGACGAACAATTCTAAAGATGGCTGGTTCAGCAGCAAGTCAAGAATGAAAGCCCAGTTCCCCGAAGCTGGCAATCTTTCTATCACGTTATTCCTTTGCATTTGTAGTTTCTTTTCTGTTTAAGTGTGAACTTATTTGCAAATTTCATTTGTAAGACGTGTTTGTTTTCAATTGATAATGATAATGAAATGAATATGCATGTTTTGATTAAATCCATTCGTGTTCACTCAATGCTTTTATGGTTGTCAAACGCTTGTTAAAGCGGAATCCGAGGGAGGATGACGAAATTGAAAGACGCAAAGCTTCCGATTGTATGCTTTTGAATAAACCCTGCTGATGATGTACAGGCATTGTTTCGAATCCCTAAACACCGGAGATATAAGGAAGATAATCCCTTGTCAACCCCATTGGGCCTAGTAGTAGGAGTTTCTTTCTGAAAAACGAAAAACCTTCAATCTTAACCTGGGGCAGGGTAGGTGTCAGTTAATTCGACTAAAACATCTGAATTACAAACGGAGCGTCCGTTCGAGGATCAATCACACCTGTATAGGTCGTACCTAAAGAACCACAGTGGTTATCCTTCACAGACAAGGAGTGAGACAGTCACAACCCCTTCAACAAGTCAGACAAGTCGGTGTCATACGATTTGTTCAAAAAAAAAAAGAATCAAAAGAAAGAGAAAAAAAAGGGGGGGGCCCGCTAAGTCGATAACTTGAAGACAAGTGGCTTAGGCAAAAATTAGGGCATCCCGATGGACTTTGAAATCAATGATATACTCAAAAGAGTCAGTCCAGGAAAAATAGGGAATGAAATGATGAAAAACAAGTCGTGTGACTCCAGGCACCAAAGACGAAAAGCGAGTGACAGTCACTCCAAAAATTTGTGGTTTCCCGAACCATCACTCTAGTCATTTAACCTTTGAGAGGTGAGCGCTTGTGTCGAATTAGCTGAACATAGGATTGGAGAATATTAAGGAGAGTGGGTGGGTTAAACAGAACTTTGAGCCTCATATCTTTTCTTTCAAACCGTGAACCTGACCAAGTTACAACCGTCAAAAGTCCTAATTGAAGCTGGTTTGTTTCGAAAGCATACTTCGGTAAAGATCGCGTCGAAACTGACTCCTAAAAGGGATTTTTCTTACCCTATGGGTATGGATATTGATATTTCTGATAAGTGATTCGTTCACTAAATGCCACAACTTTTTTCCAGTGACCAGACTTGGATTTCAAAAAATGTCATATGCATTGCATTAATATTATCTTTTGCAAAACAATTTGTTTTACTTGCGAGAAAGCATTTGACATCAGGAAAGTTTCTACAATGCAAAGTTTGATAGGAATAAGATATAGAACGTCTGAGTACTCCTTTGAGCAGGGGCAAGTCACGTCAGGTAAACGTAAGCAGAGTCAGGCATTCCTAGATGCCGTTAATCTGGGGCAATCAGGTCGAGACTCATCAAACCACTCGAAGGCCAGTCGAAGACGCCATTCCCTAAGGTCCATTAATCTGGGGCAATCAGGTCGAGATTAGGTAAATCTCTCGAAGCCAGGGGCACTTCTCTAATTCAGCCAACCAGGGGCAAAATCACTTCAAAGCTGGGGCAGGCCACCCCAGGAGCACAACAACTATCCTTATCCAGAAAGGAAATTGACTTGAAGCACTTCTGCGGGGTTCGAAGCGCTGAGGCAGTTCATATCTAACCATCAGGTCCCACAGGCTGGGGCAAAATTGGAAACAAAGGAGATGTGTTCCTCTCCATATCTTCAGAGCTTATCAGAATTATAGAAGCAGATTTGGGTTTATTTTCCCAGCAGTAGGGCGAGTGCAGTACTGTTATCCCCACAGAGTCTAAATGGTTGACTTTTATCCCCTCAGAGTCTAGGTCATTGACTCATTCCTCAAACGGAAGTATTGTTGAAGTTTACTTCTCATTTTCCCCAAGCAGAGATTGATGTTGATTCCCTCCTTATCTAATCCCCAGCCAAGTTAGCAGAGTTAATTTTCTTCCCCAGAATAGAACTGACTGGGGGATCGTTCATCTCCATCCCCAGCAGAGAGAGTGTGGGATAATCCTCCCAGTAAATCTTATTCAACATCCCTAGCAGAATAGTGGATCCAATCTCAGACAGAATGGAGCTATTCCCCAGCAATCTGTTGTGTTTCCCCAGTAGAGTTGTTCTGGCTAATCATTCACGGCTGATTTCCCCGGTAGAGTGGAGTTGTTGCCTCCAGCCAAGTTGCTTGATCCCCAGAAGAGTTGTAGGCTGATAGGCCATCCGAGATGTTTTCCGCAGCAGAGTTTGATTTGGATCCCCAGCGGAGTGGATTTATTCTCAGCAGAGCAGTTTTACCCAGAAGTTTTTCTCGGAGGCCATCCAGGGCTTGTATTCCTCAGCACGAGTTTGTTTGCGCTAGGCGTATCTAGTTTTGACTCAACGGAGTTGGCTCTTTCTCCTTAGCATTTATTTTGCTAAAGTGGTTCATTTGCATCTACATACATGCATAACATCTACCCAAACGCGAAGCATTCCCATTTCGTATGGAGCATTTCGTCATATCCAAACATATGCATGTGAAACATAAGCTGAGTCATTACCCTTTTGTTTCAAGTGAGTCCCGCAGATGACTAGCATCTTCGCCCGTGTGTTGGCTAGACCCCAGCTCATGTTGTCTCCCCAGCGGATTTCTTTTGTGATTGTCACCAAAGGATGGTCTTAAATTCGTTCGAATCTCGTTGCTCGCTTATATTTAGCGATGGTTTGACGGTGATGTCAATAATCTGATTTGTTTGTTCAGCGGCGAGGTTGGATGTTTGTTTCTGGCGGCGATGTCAGAGTGATTTGTTTGTTCAGCGGCGAGGTTGGATGTTTGTTTCTGGCGGCGATGTCAGAGTGATTTGTTTGTTCAGCGGCGAGGTTGGATATTTGTTTCTGGCGGCGATGTCAGAGTGATTCGTTTGTTCAGCGGCGAGGTTGGATGTTTGTTTCTGGCGGCGATGTCAGAGTGATTTGTTTGTTCAGCGGCGAGGTTGGATGTTTGTTTCTGGCGGCGATGTCAGAGTGATTTGTTTGTTCAGCGGCGAGGTTAGATCTTTTTTACCGACTTAACGTCGAGGCCTGACCGTGAGGTCAGATGCTTTTACCGATTATTTTAAGAATTGACGGCGAAGTCAAAACTGTTAGAAATGACGGCGAAGTCAGAAGATTGTTTTAAGAGATGACGGCGAAGTCAGGGGTTTTTACCAAAGTTCTGTGAAAAATTGACGGCAAGGTCAGATTATTCTGAGGATTGACGGCGAAGTCAGAAGACGATTTTAAAGAAATTTTGACGGCGAAGTCAGAAAATATTGTAAATTTGACGGTAAGGTCAGAAGATTGTTTGAGAATTGACGGCGAAGTCAGATTATTTTGTGGACTGGCGGCAAAGTCAGGTGGTTTACCATTTAGATATTGAGTTCTGACGGCGAGGTTAGACGCTATTAAAGTTGACGGCGAGGTCAGACGTTTGTACTTGATTTATGACTGACGACGAGGTCATATGTTCTACTCGATATAGACGCCTGATAGCAATGACAGAGGTTTCTTTTTGCGGTTGGCAAATTTCCGGGTTCTTTTGTATTCAATCACCTTCTACCATGAACGTCTGAAAGTGGTTGCTTTTCATCCCTTCTGGTCCAAGTCGATTGAATAGGGGCAACTGTTGTACCCTAAATTTGTCCTACCTGTATATAAACTTCATCTGTATATCCGTCCACTAATAGTTATTCAGAAGTTCAAAGAATACAGGCTGTAACCAAGGTTTTAAAGTTTTTCAGTCATGTACGCCTCTTTTCAAGTGTGTATTAGAGTCAGGACAAGGTGAGCTTTGGTTTATGGATTCTGAAATTCGGTTATTACAAGGAGTCACTCTAAAGCATCGCATAAAAGCGTTTCAAAGAACAAATAAAGCGCAAACCGCAAGATAACTTTGATTGATTTCAAGTTATTTGATTTTGAGGCAAAGCATTGATAAAGGCATGAACATGTCGTTTATGACCCAAACCTCAGGTTACAACTACTTTATGGTCATATAGTTTTTAAGGATCAAAGTTTATGGATAAGAGGATATTAAATCGAGGATGTTGTTCGGATTCAGTACATCGACGTATTGCAAGCCACAAAGAAAATAGTTATTTCATCAGTTGCAAGAAATAAGCCTCACTCTTCATTTACCCTTCATACATATGAGCCAAATAGATCTAAAAATCTATTCATAGAATCACTGCTGCATCAATCAAGCCATCAAAATGTGTTCAATTTGAAATGTTAAATAAAATTCCCAACAAGTCTCTTGTTAATAGAAGAGCTCAAATCCCATCTTTTGATAATATTAAAAAGAAACAAAATATGATGATCAAAAGTTTCCCTATGGAAAACCAAAATACATGCTGTGAAGTTAGCCCAAAAGAACAACACGGGAACAGGACAGAGTTGTTTTCATAGCCCATTGGTCTTGGAGTTCCTTTTACGAATAAATTCACAATGGAAGCATACGGATATTGCGGCGTGAAGAAAATAAGGGGAGCTGATGTTTCCTGTTTGTTTGCGGAATCCTGTTGGTACCCACCAAGTGAATAGCCTGCAAAACCAATACAACGGAATTATACAACACCCAATACCGTACGGCGAATGAAACAAAGTTGTAGTGCAAATTTTCACGATACACAAGGCATCAGCTACCAAACCAGCCGTTGTTTCGCGTCTCACAGCATACCGTGTGAAGCAACAATGTCGCAGGGACTCCATGAATTTCAAGGCCTTCAGTTCCGAGCAACAACCATTCATAACCTGCACCATTTCACAAATATCATGTTGTGACCTCACCTCCCATGATTCATTAAAAAACTACATTCTACAACATAATTCACGCACAGAAACCACAAACCAAATTCGTACGACTTGTATCACTGCTGCAATGCTGCCCATACCAGAACCAACCCCACTTTTAGCTTGTATGACATCAAACCTGTTAAAAGAAAAAAGAACAATTCTTCAAAAAGTGGATTACTAGCATCCCTGATTCAGGAAATAAAAAAAAGAAGAAAACTTTGAAAGGATGCAGCAGGAGGAACGTGAGAAAGTTAAAGCAGTCAGATACCAGTCCTCTAAATGAAGAGGAACGTCGACTCGTGGTGGAGGGATATGTTAAGATTGTTGAAGAAGAAGAGGATTCTTAAGCCGAGGTTAAAGGCTCCACTTGCAGTTAACCGGTTCGTAGAGAATACTTGAAGCATAGGCCACACGAAAATTCACAGACCTTGAAGACACACAATGTTCATCTCATGATCTCCAAAAATCACTTCCACAGAACAGGACAGTAGCCGTCAAGCGGTGTTTCTTTCACGTGATTCATCATGATAACTTGTCCACACAATAACTGTTACGCAGAACCATACCTTCATCAGTTGCGTAGAACCGCATCCCGTATACGCACATCATAATAAGTTCATATCCTGCAATGAAAATACAAAAATCAAGAATATTACAGCTGTAAAAGGGTGAGTATATAGAGGCGCTGAAGTTTGCTATCAAGGAACAAAACTGTACCCGGATGTTGAAAACATTGCTCAGATCCTTGTAGCTTGTGAGGTTCACAGTGCTGCACTGAACAAACTCTCGAGGGCCGAAATGGACTGGTATTTCAGACAAAGAAACTCTTTGATGATGCAGTCATAAGAAAACAGTACAGAAAGCTTGTACTGCTACTTCATCCCGATGAAAATAAATTAGCTGGTGCAGAAGTTGCTTTCAAGTTGATTTGGGAAGCCGATGGGGTGTTGAATGATCAATCAAAGCGAATTTTACATGATATGAAGGTTAGAGCCCATTTACAAGAAATGAAAATCAAAGCCAATTTGAAAACTGCAGTACCTAATACCTCATCTCGTCACTTAAATGGGAATGTGTTTGCTGCAAATCAAGTTCCAAATGCTACTGAACCTGCATCGACCTGAACATTACAAGACAAATTTGTGCATCATGCCATCACCAAGACACACTTCCTGCAAATAAACCACAGTGCAAATTTCATAAATAAATCCAAGTCATCACCAGAACAAGAGGGGAGATGAGGGAGTTCAGTGGAAATGAGAGTAGAACCTAAATATTTGTTTCTCAATTCACAAATGACAGAGTTTTAAAACTTGTCGCAGCAGCCAAGAGGATATTTTTCACAACATGAAAATCACAACACAGCCACAGTAAAAACCTGCAAGGAAAAATTTCAGAATGAAAATTCAATAAAGACAACAACCTCTTCATTCTGAAAGAAAATTGCTCAGAAAAAGAATGGCTTCTGAGATGGAACTTCAACTGCACAACACCAACAACAAGCAACGATTATCATAGATTTTCTCGTCGAACCAACAACACTTCCTCGTTGAATTGCTCTTTACCTGCAACCACACAAAGAGGTGTCACTATCACAACAACAACAACAACATTAGCCTCATCAGAAGTTGTATCAGCAGAAAACCTAGACCAAGCAAACAAGATGTTACTCGAGATTTCGCAGCTCTCGACTCCTTTCGGGACATCGGCTCAACGAGTAGCAGCTTATTTCTCTGAAGCAATTTCTGCAAGACTAGTGAGTTCATGTTTAGGAATCTACGCAACACTTCCAGTTTCATCACACACACCACATAATCAAAAATTGTTTCAGCTTTTCAAGTCTTCAATGGAATCAGTCCATTTGTGAAACTCTCTCATTTCACTGCTAACCAAGCTATACAAGAAGCATTTGAAAGAGAAGTTAAGATAGTTGAGAATCTAAAACAAGCATTGTGAATATACCAGCCATATGCAGATGACATTGGGTTTAAAAGCTTACAGTTCTGATCCTTATTCTATCATCCTTCCTAATCCCCACTACTTGGCCCATACAAGTTTTACTTGCATCCACACCCAGCGAGAGGTTGCAGTTCAATGCGAAATCTTCAGCTGTCATGTTCTTATTTCCACAACTTGGGCATTAGTGAATTGCAACAAAAGAGGACATTAGTTTTTATCAGCACCTTATTTCAAGATAACAGACAGTAAAAAATCAAGTTACTAGCAGTAAAATCAGAGATTATTTGGTGTTGTGGTAAAAAGACATTACCTCACTACAGACAAAAGAACTTGTACTACCTCACCTCAAGCCTCTGCATACCCTCTCCATATAAAACCTCGTGAGAAGTGACAGCAAAGGGGGGGCCAACCCTAGCAGCTTCAGTCTCCAACCGAAGCCCTAACCCTAAAAAAACCCAGCCGCCACCTTCTCCAAAATTTCTCTTCAGACCTCCTTCAACCCTCACAATTTAAGAACAACTTCAATCAAAACCTATTTCTGAACCACCTTCTTTGAATCATCACAAACCCAGCAAGCTTCAACCTTCACTCTTCCTGATTTTTCCTTCAAAACAAACCTCAATCATTTTCATCGTACCACCAGCAAAACCATTTTCCTTTCCAAACCATCTTCGATCTTCTCCAACTCTCAATATCAAACTTCATTACCGTTTGAACATCACTTTCATTAACATCTAACTCCTTCACTCAAACAGATTAAAACCTCTATTCAACCAAGATCACTCATCCATCTTCAAACCTTTTTCAGATTTCACTATCAACCTCAAACAACTTCCGAAACTCTTCATACTTCACCCTCACAGAACTTTAATCTTCTACTTCAATCTTCTACTTCAACAACCATACTCACCCTTTGCTTCATGAGTTTCTAAATGATAACAGGTTTCTCATTACAAAAGTAAACAACACCCCAAGACCCTTGACACTATCTTCTTCATGAAACTCAACCAGCTCAAGAACATGTCCTATTTCTCATAAACAATCATGTTTCCTCTATTTCGGTGCTTACCGTTAAAACACCCAACCCATGAAAACATCTGTTCTTCATCCTCTCAACGCAACCTTCGTTAACAAAACGACCTCTCAACACATCCCTGATTTTCGCTACCACCCCTTACCTTCAAACTCAGAAAAAATAATCATAAACCGTGATACATCACCCTCATCCCTTCTGCTTCAAATGACACCGTAGCCAATAACATCAGCTTGTATTTTGCATCAACGATAACTATCGTACTAGCTACAGCAAAAATAGCAACCCAAATCACCAACATCCCTCAAAACCATTTCGAAAATCAATAAGCGACGAAGCTATACCCAGAATTCGAACAAACGAATCCCCTTTTCGTAAACCCTCATCACTTTCACTCAAACCGGTCTTCAACCCAGTTTTATTCAAATCTTCACTGTTTTCCCCTTTCTTCAAACCACTAGCGAAACTGCTGTATCCATTTCTACAAACAGAACAAAACCTGAAAGTGAGTTAAAGAGAAGAGAGTGAAAGTGAAATCGAAAACAGAAATACAAGCAAGACCAATGCAAACCTGAAGCAAGAAGAATGGATTGAAGCCTTTCTGAACGGGGAGGCGAACGAAGATCGAGCGAGAAGTTTGGACAAATCGTAAGGAATTTGGATAAATCGCGAAGAACAAGCGAAAAAATTGGTGTACACCGGTGATAGACCCTCCGGTGTCGTCCTGCTACGAATGCGATGATGATGGTGGTAGAACGCCGATCCTTTCCTTTTCCTTTCCACAAATCATGAAATTTATTATTTATTTTCTTTTTTTTTTCTTCTTTTCTGTTGTTTTTACGGTCATAAGAACACAAGGATACTTGGGTGGTGTGGTTTATGGGCTTTGGGAAGCCCGAGTCCCTTATCTTTTGCTGCCAGACGGATGAATGGGCCGCAAGGCCCATGGTGATTCCATGTTTTTTTATTATTATTATTCCACCCTTTCCATTGTTTTTTTTATTGCTAATTATTTGTTTAGTTCATGTTTAGCACTAAGTTTTGGTTTATTTTTTTGTAGAAGTGGGAATTTATTTTTATTTTATTATTGGGCACTTTGTCCCATTTTCTGTTTTTGGGTCGATGAAGAGACCTCCATTGCTTTTCTGTCAAATTATTGATGAGAAACGATGGATCTGAGACCAATTTTCTCTCCTCTTTCTCATTTTCAACTTTTATTTCATTTTTTTCACCGTTCAGGTCGATGACGAGACCTCCGTAATTCATTACCAGTCAAATTATTGATAAGTAAGGTTGGATCTGAGACCACCTCTTTTCTCTCTTCATTACTTGTCCCGACTCGATTCAAAAACTTTGTCAAACAATTTTCAAAATCAAATTATCTTTGTATTGAATTAAAAGAGGGGATTAAGTATAGACTTTCTTCCTCTCTGAGTGTTGGGATGCCCACTGTAGTGAGGGTGGTTTCGACACTCGTCTTTCAATACGAAGACTTTTCCACCCTTTTTCCTCCTAAAACCTCGGCTCCGCACCGAGTGCATTTTCAAAAACCTCGGTCTCGTACCGAGTCCATTTTCAAACCATAATAAATAAATTTCTCTTTGTATCTAATTAAAGAGAGAAGATTGGGTGTAGACCTCTTCTTCTTCGAGTATTGGGATGCCCACTGTAGTGAGGGTGGTCTCGATACTCGTCTTTCGATACGAAGACGCACCTTTATCCACCATCTCACTTTCACAACTTCATCCCGCAACCCTTGTCACCTAAAAACCTCGGTCCCGTACCGAGTGCATTTCAATTTATTTTTTATAACAAAAACTTGAATGGTCGTGGAGTGGTTAGGCGTAGGCCTTCTCCTATCCCGAGTGCTGACGTTTACCGTAGGGTTCTCTGTCGCAAAGCACTTACATTCAAAACCAAAAACATCTTTAATAAGAGAACGAAGCCCTCTTTGCATTGAATTAAAGAGAGGGGATTGGGTGTAGACCTCTTCTTCTCCGAGCGTAGGGATGCCCACTGTAGTGAGGGTGGTTTCGATGCACGTCTTTCAATATGAAGACGCCTCGTTCGCCACACCTTTTTATAACAAAAACTTTGAGACAACGAATTGGGTACTACCCGTAGGGGTTACTATCCGAGGACATGTCTCTCCCCTAAAAAACAATCCAATCAATCAAACGTGACTTCTTGCCCCGCGTGGCGAAAACTAATCAATCTTTCAAAAGGATATGTTACGTCCGTTCTACCGCAAACAGGTAATGCCTAAGTCTCCAACGAGCGAGCTGCAAAACACCTAACTGCTAGAATGTGCACGATAGCATCATCCGTAAAGACATCAACACTGTCAGCACGAACTACGTTTGCTCTGATTTCTCATGTCAGATGAGAATACGTAGGCACAAGACGGCGATGTCTTGGCGAGCTCCCTTTTTCACCTTTCACCCGTAGTTGGCCGAACTACGGCTGCTCTGATTCTTTACTTCTTTCAAGTAAAGATACGCAGGCACAAGGGCCACAATCCTTGCCGAGCACATCCCCCCTATCTGTAGTTTCCCGAACTACGTCGACTCTGATTTTTCTCACATCTGTTGAGAATACGTAGGCCTAGGACCGTGAAGTCCTACCGAGTCCTTTCTTTCTATCTTCTTCCTTGTTGCCTCCTTTCTTGGTTTCTAACCCTATTTCTTTACCCTTTGGAACACTTCTTATAGCATAATGTTTAAGCAAATATAATCACACATCGACAAACAAAAGGTTCCCATCGAGTACGATGGATGCGAGGGGTGCTAATACCTTCCCCTCGCATAACCGGCTTCCGAACCCGTTCTCGGTCGCGAGACCATCTTATCCATTCGTTTCTTAAGGTTTTCTCGATATTTTCCTTTCCCCTCATGGGATAAATAAAGTTCGGTGGCGACTCTTCTGTCTATCTTTTTCGCCTCACCCGTCGTTGCGCGATGCATTTTTCGAGTAGCAACATCAGGTTGCCGCCACGTGTCTTGCGTTAAGCGGTCGTAGGGGCGGCTACCCTATGTCATTAATGAGCCTAGGGTCGCTTCGAGTCCCGCGCCGGGTTATAAATATGGAGGTCCCCGCTCATTCTGCTACTTTTCTCTCTGCCGTTGTGTCCGCTAAGTTTTGTCGTCTCTGCTCGTCCGCCGTTTGCCGCCGATCGCCGCCGTACCGTTTGATCTTTTCTTCCGTCCGCCGCCGTTACAAGTGAGTTCCTCTTTTCCCTCCCTTTTTATTTCCGTCGTTTAATTGGAACGTGTGGTCAGGGCGTGATGAACGCCCCGAGGAGGGACGCGAGTTCCACCGTGTCTGGCGAATTTTCTGATGAGTGTCCCGGGGAGGGTAGGCTGGTTCCGATGAATGCCCCGAGGACGGGAGCTTTTTCTGATGAACGCCCCGAGGACGGGGGCTTTCTCCGATGAATGCCCCGGGGAGAAGTACCTTCTCCGATGGCTGTCCCGAGAGGGGATGAGGGGTCGGCCTTTGATCCCCCGAGGAGGGTAGACGGGGAGCGAGTGTTTGCTCGTTGCTTCCCGGCCTTTGTCGCCCTTTCACTTGACTTGCGGTGGAAGGGTGGATTTGATCCTGGCTATCGAATTCACCGTTGTCCTCTGCTTTCAGGTGTAGATGTCGGCTCTGGTGCCGGGGATAATGGTCGAAGACAATGAACCTGAGATTCCGGAGTATGACGATGAGCGTATTGCCCCGTCCGAGGAGTGGGCGGCCGAGGAGCCGCTTTCTACCCCTTCTTGCTTTGTGGCCGACGCGTCCGACGTGTATGCCACGGTCGAGGACACGCCTATAGGAGAGCCACAACACTGGCAGGTGTACCGACCAAAAGAACATCACCGTATCTGCTCGCGATATGGGCGGCGGATGTTCCCGATGCATGAATTCTACTTTAAAGAAGCTCGGCTCCGGTTACCGTTCTCCGCCTTCCATCTGGGGCTTTTTGACTGGCTGCGCCTTGCCCCGTCTCAGCTGCACCCCAATGCCTTGGCTTTCATCCGGGCTTTCGAGGTGGTGTGTTTCTACCTCTCGGTGTAGCCGACGGTGCCGTTATTTTTCCGCATCTTCCATCTGCAGCGGCAGACGGTGAATGGCCGCCACGGATGGGTTTCTTTTAAGCAATCGACAAAAATTTTCAAAGCGTATAGCGATTCTGTCAAAGACTTCAAAAACTGGTTCTACCTCGTCAAACCGATTACGCAGCACGGCTCGGACACTCTCTTCGACGAGGGCGAGCGAACGGTAGATGGCCAGCGATTCCGCGTGTGGCTTCCTAAGATACATCTACTGTGGACTGCGGAGCATTTCAGCCGAGGGACGGATAGGTATATCGTCCGGGCGGGGACCCTCGAGGAGAAGGACATGGCCGCTTATTTGAAAATAATTGCCTTTGTGCGGTCTCTCCCTCCGTCGAAGCTGGTGACGCCCGACGGTCGGTATATCCTTGACGCTCAGGGGAACGTACGCACTAAGAAGCGTTTGATAAATACTAAGACCTTGCTCGGCTGTGCGACCGGGGCGGCCGCTCTGGATTACCTAGGTAGGAATGTCCGTTTTTCCCCCCGTGGTCGGGGTTTTTGACCGTCGCTAACTCTTTTCTTTATTTTTGCAGCGAACATGTCTTCCGTCGAGGAGCGGGTGAAGCAGTTGCGCGCTACTAGGAATGCCGCGGCCCCGAGGACGAGGGTGAGCCAGCTGGTCGGACAGGAGGTCGCGACGCCGGGGGGGCAAAGTTCGTCCTCTTCGCCTCAAGAGAGCCAATCTCCTGCGTCTCAAGGAGCGTCGAAGAGGCAGAGGTCCGAGGAGCCCCGAGTGGTGGATCTGACGGTCGGCACCGTCGAGGAAGGTTATGTTGTCCCTCCCTGCCACCAGCATCCGGGATATTTTCATGGTGCCCGTTCTCCCACTGTCTCCGCCGGGGAGGTAAAGGCTGTTCGTCAGGCCGATCGAGAGACCTGTCGACGTGTCCTGGCTGAGGACTTGGCCGCGATGATGTGGACGTTCACGACGGCTCTTGTGCTGAACGAGGAGGGATGCTCTGCTGCTGAGCTGTCCAAACTGCAAGGGGATCTCACTTTCACGCAGTCGCGGTTGGCCAAGATCACTGAGGAGTTGGAGAAGAGCCAGAAGGATGTTGCTGAGCAGCGGAAACGTGCAGAGGGTGCCGAGGGGAAGGTGACTTTGTTGGAGGAAAAACTGGGGACAGCGACGGCCGAGGTGCAGGCGCTGAAGGTCCGCACGGAGGTTTTGGACAGCGCGGTTCGTCCGGCCGAGGACGAGACAGACGGGGATCAGCGGTTAATCACTCGTGCTGACCTGATTGCTCGTATCCGGGTGTTGGAGAGCGACTGTCTGGAGGCTGTTGAGGTCGGGTTCAAGAGTGCTGTCGAGCAGGTTCAGGTCGCCAACCCTGGTGTCGTGCTGGCCGTGGACGGGATAGGGCCGTACCACGAGATTGTTGATGGGAAGGTGATCGATCCCTATCTTGTTATCCCCGAGGAGGAACCCGTGGCTGCTGACCAGGCGGACGAGGAAGCATAGGTTGCCGGGCTTGCGTGCTCGTTGTTTTTATGGCCTGCGTGCCGATGTTTGTTATCTCTTTTCTTTGGGCCTGCGTGCTCTGCATTTGTACCATTGACTACTGGGCTGGTGCCCGCTTTTGTTTAATATATTTTTCGTGGATTTTCTAAGTGTGCGCTCGTTATTTGCATGTCGTTTTATGCTCGTTTTTCGTATTTGTTTGAATGCCTCTGATGTGTATGACATTTCTTGTAAATTTTCTAAGTGTGCGCTCGGTGTGTTTAGCTCGACAATTTGTTACCGATAGTGCAGGGAACTGGCCAGTTTGGCCGGCGATGTAGCCGGGCCGTTTCGGGGGTAGTTCTCCCCGGGGCGTGGACGGCCCATCGCGAGCTGGGTGTCCTGCCTCTTTTGGTACGACGGCGAGGAGCCTCGGTCGAGGTATTCCCTGCCGAGCAAGGCCTTCTGCCCACGCACACGAGAGGCAGGGCTTGCTTTTCTGTGGTCGCTAGTGGACGCGGGGGTGTGCGGTGGTACCATGTCGCCCCCCCCAGTGGTCGGGACGATGGGTCGTCGCGGGCAATGTTTTAACTGTAGTACCGCTTAAGTTTCGCGGCGTTCCATGGTCGAGCTAGTTGTTCACCGTGTAGGTTTTCGAGGTAATAGGCCCCGTGCTCCGTTTTGTCCCGGACTCGGTACGGGCCTTCCCAGTTCGTAGCCAGTTTGCCCTCGTAGGAGTCTTTCTGGTTTCTGCGTAGAACTAAGTCGCCTGTTTGAAAATCGCGTTTTATGACTTTGTTGTTATGGCGAAGCGTGACTTGTTGCTTCAGCCGGGCTTCCCGGAGGGCTGCTCCTGAGCGGATTTCTTCGACGAGGTCGAGCTCTTCTCGGAGGGAGCCGTCGGTGTCCAGGGGAGCTTCCGTTCGTCGGGACGGTTCGCGGATTTCGACCGGTATCACGGCCTCGGTTCCGTACGTGAGGCGAAATGGGGTTTCCCCCGTGGTTGAGTGGGGGGTAGTGCGGTATGCCCAGAGGACGCTGTGGAGTTCTTCAACCCATGCTCGTTTGGCGTCGCCGAGTCGTCGTCTGAGTCCTCTGAGTATAACTCTGTTCACCGACTCCGCCTGGCCATTTGTCTGAGGATGTTCGACCGAGGCGAAGTGATGTTTGGTTCCGAGTTTGGTGACGAAGCCGCGGAAGTTTTTGTCTGTGAATTGTGTGCCGTTGTCGGTGACGATGGCGAGCGGCACCCCGAATCTGGCGAGGATGTTGCGTTTGTAGAATCGGAGTATGTTGTGGGCGGTGATTTTGGCCAGAGCTTCGGCCTCGATCCACTTGGTGAAGTAATCGACTCCCACGATGAGGTACTTGTTCTGGTATGAACCTAGGGGGAAGGGCCCGAGGATGTCCAGCCCCCACCAAGCGAACGGCCACGGAGATGAGAGGGACGTGAGGTCGGTCGGGGGGGCGAGGTGCATGTCCCCGTGTCGTTGACACTTATCACATCGTTTGACATGTTCCTTCGCGTCGGACTGCATTGATGGCCAGTAGTAGCCTGCGCGTAGGGCCTTGCGCGCTAGGGATCTTCCGCCGAGGTGCTGGGCGTTGATGCCTTCGTGGATTTCTTCTAGAACGGTCGTACTCTGGGACTTATCTATGCATTTGAGGAGTGGGATTGCGAAGCCTCGGCGGTATAGTCGTCCCTCGAGGAGGACGTACGAGCAGGCCCGTCGTTTCGTCGCGTTGGCCTCGCTAGAGTTGGCCGGCAGACGGCCGGTGCTGAGATAGGTGTGGAGCGGGGTCATCCAGCAGTCAGCGTCTCCGATGGCGTTGATGTCGAGGGGTGTGGTGGTCGGGCTGGTACTTGGTTGGGACAAGATTTCTTGAATGACCGATTTGTGGCCGCCTCGCTTTTTGGTGCTTGCCAGTTTGGAGAGGATGTCGGCGCGGGTGTTCTGCTCCCGAGGGACGTGCTGAATCTCTGCTGAGTCGAACCCTCTCAGTTTTTCAGTGATGAGCGCGAGGTATCCGACGAGGGTGTCGTTTTTTGCTTGGTATTCGCCTCGGACTTGCGAAGCGACCAGCTGGGAATCCGTGTAGATTCGGATGTCCCTGGCTCCCAGGTCGGATGCTAGGCGAAGGCCGGCGAGAAACGCTTCGTATTCGGCCTGGTTGTTAGTCGTTGGGAAAGCTAGTGTGAGGGAGACTTCGATGATCGTACCCTCGTTGTTATCGAGGACGATGCCGGCGCCGCTTCCCGTGGAGTTGGAGGAGCCATCTACAAAGATGGTCCAGAGGTGGTTCCCGGCGGTAAGGTCGGGGGGTGTGGTCATCTCGGCGATGAAATCGGCCAAAGCTTGAGCCTTGATGGCGTGCCGACTCTCGTAGGTGATGTCGAACTCGGAGAGTTCTAGCGACCACTTCAGCATGCGTCCAGCCATGTCGGGGCGGCCGAGTAGCTGTCGAATGGGCTGATCGGTGCGGAGCACGATGGTGTGTGCTAGAAAATAATGTCGGAGTCGGCGTGCCGCTGTCACGAGGGCCAGGGCGACTTTCTCGATCAGCTGGTATCGGACTTCCGGGCCGTGGAGAGCTTTGCTAGTAAAGTAAATGGGCTTTTGTCCTTCTCCGGCTTCGCTCACGAGGACGGCGCTGACAGCTTCGTTGGAGACGGCCAGATATAAATATAGGGTTTCGCCCGCCGCGGGGCGCGTCAGCACTGGTGGTTCGGATAAGACGCGTTTGAGGTGGCAAAAGGCTTTCTCACATTCGTCCGTCCATTCGAATTTGGTCTCCTTCCTGAGCAGTTTGAAGAACGGGAGGGCGTGTTGGGCCGATCTCGCGATGAACCGCGAGAGGGAGGCGAGTACGCCGTTGAGGGACTGGATGGCCCTCTTCGTGGTCGGCGTGGTGGTATTGGAGAAGGCGTGGCATTTGTCCGGATTGGCTTCGATCCCCCGTTCGGTCAAGTAGTAGCCGAGGAATTTACCGGCGCAGACGCCGAAGGTGCACTTTTCCGGGTTAAAACGTATGCGACATGACCTCGCGGTCTTGAAGACCTTCTGGAGGTGTGCCGCATGGTCGTCCTCGGCGCCGGATTTGACGATCATGTCGTCCATATATACTTCGAGCATGTCCCCGATTTCGTCGCGGAAGACATGGTTCATCATCCGCTGGTACGTGGCCCCGGCGTTTTTGAGGCCGAAGGGCATCACGTTGTAATAGTAATTGCCCGACGCCGTCATGAAGGCCGTGGCTTGCTTATCGTGTTCGGCCATCGGGATCTGGTTGTATCCCAAGTACGCGTCCATGAAGGACAAGAGTTTGAAGCCAGCCGAGTTGTCGACGAGCTTGTCGATATTGGGGAGGGGGTAGGCGTCCTTAGGACATGCCCGGTTGAGGTCAGTATAGTCAACACACATGCGCCATTTTCCATTATTCTTTTTGACGAGTACAACGTTGGACAGCCAGGTTGAATACCGGGCTTCCGAAATAAAATTTGCCTCTAAGAGGTCTTTTACAGCTTGTTCGGTCGCTGCCGATTTTTTGGGGGACTGGCGACGTCGGCGTTGTACAACGGCCTTTGCGGTTGGGTTGATGGACAGCTGGTGGCAGGCGACCTCGGGGTCGAGTCCCGGCATTTCCGCGGCGCTCCAGGCGAAGAGGTCGGCATTCTCACGGAGGCAGGCTTGGAGCTGGCGTTTCGCGAGGTCTGGGAGTCCTGCGCCTATCCTCACGGTTCTGCCCGCGTCTTCTCCGAGGGGAATGAGTTCGAATTCGCCATTCGGGATGGGGCACGCTGGGTGTGAGGAATGCCCGTTGACTCCGTCGGTCTTTGTTTTATTGTCGAGTTCGTCGGTGAAGCGACTGTCGAGCTCAACGGATCCGACCAGCTCCGTTGGTTTGTCCTTTGGCGTAGCGTTTGACGCTTTCTTTTTGGTCGATGGAGCGATGGAGTCTAGTCCTTTCAAGGCGGCTTCGAAACATCTTCGAGCGGCTTCGATGTCTCCGTTGAGGGTTACCACGGCTCCCCTTCTCGTGTAGTACTTCATCTTCAGGTGGACGGTGGAGGGTACCGCGGTGAGTTCTGCTATCGTCGTCCTGCCCAGAATGCAGTTATAGAGGGACGGGCATTCGATGACTAAGAAACGGACGCTGATGTCCCTGGCTGTTTCCTCTTCTCCGAAGGTGACTTTCAATTCCACGTATCCCCAAGGTCTCGTCGTCGTCCTGTTGAACCCCTGAAGGTCGGAGCCTACATAGGGAGAGAGGTTGGATTCGTCGAGCTGGAGAGTTGTGAACAGATGTGAATACATGATGTCAACCGAGCTCCCGCCGTCGACGAGGAGGCGCCTGACGTCGAAGTTTGCCATCCGGGCACGTATGAGCAAGGGGATGTTGGAATTGGGAGATCCCCCGGGTAGTTCTTCGAGGTAAAATGTGATCGGGTTGGAGCGGCCTCGGAAATTGTCGAGCGTGCTCATTTTGCCTGAGTTGTTCGCGATGAGCTCGTCGAATTTCCTTTTCACAGATCCTATGGATAGACTCCTCGTGGCTCCATCAGAGATGACCATGGCTCTGGGGAAGTATTCCCATCGGCTGGTTGGTCGGATTGGCTCGTCGACTAGGTTGGGTCCTTCGGGGATGCCGAATTCTCTGCTCGCGAACCAATCCTCGGGGCGGCTGACGCACAACGCGACCTGGAGCCTGCTGCTGTCCTCTGGAGAGGGAAGTTCCTCGATTTTCTTGGCTTCCGGAGCCTCTGACCTAGGTGGTTCACCTCCTCGGGTGTATCGCTTCAGGTGCCCGTCTTTGATTAGAATTTCGATCGCATCCTTGAGATGGATGCAGTCTTCTGTCACGTGCCCGTGGGTCCTGTGGAATCGGCAGTATTTTGACTTGTCCACGTTGGGTTTGGGCGGCGTTGGTCGTGGAAATCGGACACCTCCCTGAACGAACTCGGTTTTAGCGCATTCGGCCAGTATGCGTTCGCGCGAAGCGACCAAGGCTGTGTACTCTGTGAATCTTCCTGCGGGGCCGCGTGGCTCGCGTTGTTCGCGGGGCTCGCGGGGGCGGTCTTCCCGACGGAGGTCTCCTCCTCGTCGATGGCTCGAAGCTCCGTCGTCTCGGTGCCCGCGGGGGGCCTCTCTGTCTCGAGTGTCGCGAGCGGAGTTGGCCGCTTGTGTTTCCTCGAATCGGATGTAATGCGCGGCTCTGTCGAGGAAATCTTGGAGGGACGTGGGCCGGTGTATGCCTACGGCCTCGTAGAATTTGGAGTCGTGGCGCAGGCCCTGTTCCATTAAGTAGCGTTTCATTTCGTCGGAAGTTGTCACCTGCACGACTTCCCGAGTAAACCTTTCGATGTATTTTCGGAGAGGTTCGTCGGGGCCTTGGATGATTGCCCCGAGGACTGCTTCCGTCTTCGGGTGACGTCGGGACGCCGTAAAGTGCTTGGAGAACAGGTCCTTCAAGACCCTCCACGACGTCACTGATTCGGGCTCCAGACTTTTGTACCAGGTCATAGCGCCTTTCCTCAGAGTCGTCGGGAAAAGTCTGCACTTGATAGCTCCCCGAACGTTTCGGTAGTCGAGCATAGCCTCGATGTCTTCCAGGTGATCGTCCGGGTCGGAGGTGCCGTCGTATGTCGACAGCGTCGGTGGTTTCTCCATCCCCTGGGGTATGGGGGCAGCCATGATCTCCCGGGATAGCGGGGTGCGGTAATCATCCTCGTCGCCCTGTGCCGGGGATCTGTGGGGAGGTGAGCCGTTCAAGGTGTGCCCCTGGTTTCGATTTCTCGACCTCCTGCCGGAGTTCTCGCCTCGGGGGTCCTCGGTTGGGATCGTCGCGGCGTTCTGGTTCCTCCCGCGAACGTGTCTTGCCGGGGATCTGGTGCGTTCTCGTGTCGCCTGCGGTCGGTGTCTCTCCAGCCGAGGTCGGCGGTTTCTGGGTCGAGGTGAGGGACTCCTCGAACCTCCGTTCTGGTCTTCCCGCTGGGGGTACCTCGGAGGGCCTACGCGTTCTAATGCTCCAATTCTCGCATTTTGTTAGAACAGCAGCTGGTTCGTCTGGTTGATGGTCGTAAAGAGAGCGGCCACCGTTGGGTCTGCTCCCGCCGGGATGGGAACGGGGTGGAATGCTGGCAGGCTCGGGGGGCAGTGATCGGCCTGAAGGGGCCGTTCCGCGGATGATGGTGAAGCAGTTTTCCCGTCCCTTTCATCGGCGTCCGTCGGACGTGCCGTTCCTGTCTGCTTCCCGTTGGTGGCGACGTTGAGCGCAAGGTCGTGCAGAGTGTCGTCGCGGTGTGGGCTAGCCATGATCGTGGAGGTTTGGTGAAACTTTTGGTTTTCTGCTCGGAGTAACGGGGAAGTTTCAGTTTCCCACAGACGGCGCCACTGATCTGACCTGATCAGAAGGGGATCACGATATGGCCACGCGTTACTGGACGACTACCTGTTCACCGGGGTGAGAAGGAGGAGGGGGGTGTACCTACAAGACACTCCGATGCCAAAGTAAGAAGTTGGGCAGAGTGGGAGCAATAGTACAGAAAAAGGGGCAAGAAGAGTTACCTGACCCTCTTGAGGAAGAGGGTATTTATAGAGAGACCCCAGCGCTGGGCCAACGGTCATTTGAGATGGGCTGGATGACCAGGCCCAACCCTAATGACTTCTAGGGCTTACGTGGCGTAGTGAAGACTAGGACGTGGTCTTCGCCCTAGTCCAACTACTCCTAGATCTCCGGAAAGTGGGTTTGACCTGCTCTTTCGGAGGTGGGCAGTTGGTTGATGATGTGTCCCCGCGGAGGGGAGCACGTGGAGAACGTGTGCCGGGTGTTGCACCCCAAAATTTGACCAACATTTATTTATCCATCAAGTGTTTGAAAGTTGATACCTTCATCAGAAAGTTCAAGAGATCATCAGAAGAAGTGGTTGAAACCAAGGTTGTGTGTCTCATAACTTGAGAGTTGTGGGAGCTCCTCAGATGATTCTGAGACTTTGAGAATGAACTTGAAGCTTTGAGAAAGCCAATGAGATGTCTTGAAAGCTATCATGAAGCCCAGATAGGTCATTATGCAAGAATTCAGAAGATTCAACCATGAATGGTAGAATTAGGGTTTTGACTGGGTCAACCCTAGGATAACTGAAGATTTGGAGAGGGTTGAGACCTAATCCAAGGGCCATGAGATCATGGAATGATGTATGGAGATGTTATAAGGATGATTCCTAGACCAACTCATCATGATTGAGGAGTTTGAGAAGTTTTGAGTTAGGGTTTCCAAGGATTGTCAGTGAAAAAACCCTAATTTGATCCTTATCTTCCAGGCAGTTTTAGCTCAAGATGTGGTTGATATCTCATCTTCCCCACAACATGAATGTTGTAGAGCTTGTTCTTAGATTTAATTTGAGTGGTAGAAGTCCTTGATAGGATGTGCAGAGCTCAAGTTATGGTTTTGACAAATTACAGGTCATCTGAGGTATGTGAATCTAGGTCCTTGAAAGTCACCCAACTTGCAGACAACTTTTGCCCTAGTAGGATGATTCCTATGATCTCTTGGTCAACATGAATGTTGAAGAGTATCTTCTTAGATTTCTAGAGAGTACTAGAAGTCCTTGATAGGATTTGTAGAACTCAACTTATGGTTTGAACAAGACAGGGGTATTTTGGTCATTTGGAAGTTATAGGTCATTTTAAGCAAAGGCCATATCTCCTATTTCCAAGCCTCAAATGAAAAAACTCAAAACATAAAAGTTGTTCAAAATGGGATTTTAAGCCTAGAAAAGTGGTCATGAGTTGTTGAAAAAGCTTGTAGCAAGGATTTTCAAGATTGGGTAAAAATGACCTAAAAATGACTTATAAAGTAAATGAATCCAAGTTGGAAATTGGTTTGGGAGATCCACAAATCCAAAATAGGTCATCCAATATGTCATTTTGAATCCAAACATCATTTTAAAAACAATGGTTCAAATAGATTTTTGATTTGAAGCTTAAAAATGGAGGTTGCTTTGTAAAGTTCATTCTTGAATCATAAGGCAACTTGAGAAACTTCACATAAAGCAAAGGCAATGCTTGTTTTTCCACACATTCCTTCTCAATATCTCTTGTAAGGAGATTTTAAAGCAAAATGTCAAGGATTGGCACATGAGATATGAGATATACCACATGTCCTTAAAAGAGAATTTCCATCACTTTCTAGATGATTCTCAAAGTATCTAGACTCTTCCATTGGTTTCTATATATTGGTTTAATCATAATGAAGAAAGGGTTGGTGAAAGTTGCTGAATCCATTGGTGAAGAGTGAGAGGAGAAAGAGATATCCAAAGTTTTCTTCAAGTGCAAGTCAAGCTCGATTTGATCTCTACAAGCCTCATCCATCACAATTCTTGCAAACAGAAAGATATCCACCATTGGAGGAGCATCTGGAGGAGATTACAAGTCTTGAATCAAGCCATAACATCACTCACCATTGATATTTGACAGGTTGGTAACTTGCTCCATACCTCCTTAATTATGTGCATACTGCCAGAATTCTAGGTGTAAAGATAGCATGCTAGGTTAGTTGATGATGTTCTGAGAAGTAGAGAGCTTGGCATAAGGTTTCATGGCAGGTCACGATTTTTTCAAGATTGTAGAACAAGCTGTGTATTGAGTTTTAATGGATATGATATAGCATAGTTTGGTTAGGGTAACATGTAGAACAAGTTTGGATCATTAGATTGAGTTCTATCAAGGTTGATAACAAAGAAAAAGGTTGAAACCCTAATGTTCGTGCATTCTGTTAGAGTGATACAAGAGGTTTCAGTGAAAATTATTGGTACCATCGTGTTCTTGGTGATTAGTGGAGCATCTTTGCTCTTGGAAGTTTTGATTTTCATCGAGGAATCAGAGAGAACGAAGGACCTGAAAATTCGCGCATGGAAGTGAAGACTGAAACCCTAGATGACATTTTGGGGAAGACGAGTGTACCACCGTTGGATCACCCTGGTTTAATTGACTCTTTCATCTCATCCAACGGGCCAGGTTTAATTTCAGAAACGGAGGGAAACATCAAGAGCTAAACGCAGCGTTTGAATTAGTTGGGAGTTCTTGGCTTAATGAAACTTGTGCTACTCACACCCCCACTCACGGCCCAAGTCCATTTTTAAACTAAAATCTCTTGCTAACTGCACCGCGGCTGTATTATTTTCTTTTGATTTTCGTTTTAAATTTCCTGACTCATATTGGGCTTAACTCAGTTTCTATTTGCACCCCAGGTTCTCAGCCCATCTGAGCAATGAACTGGGCGCTTCTACTTTTCTCACCCCCACCCCCTTTATTTCATTTTCTTTTATTTTTAATTTCCTTTATATTTTCTTGTTTATAAAAATCATATAAAATAGAAAAATGAATGTTTTTTAATGCTTGTTTTTTTTCACATGTTCATAATTCTGTCTAGAAAAATATCAATAAATAAAATTGGCATTTTATTTTCTTTTAATATTTTTAGCATATTATTCTTTTAAAATAGCCTTTTTAATTGATTTTAGTTGATACTCAATTTTGTAGAATTTTTTTTAGGACCTTCCCTTAGGATTTTTGAGCCATTCTTTTTGGCATAGTTAGATATTGAATCATAGTTCATATAGGATTTAATTCATGATTTTCAGGGTAAAATTTGATTAGTTTGTTAAGCATAGTCTTAGTGTACTCAAAATTAGGGTTTTATTCAACATAAATAGATTTGAACAATTTTGTTTTGGGTTTTATAGGCCAAATTAGTGTATGGGGAATATATGGGTTAAGGGTAGGTATGTATAGAATCCCCTAGAATTTTACTAGAACATTATATAGTATTTTAGTATTTTTAATTGATTTTTGAATGTATGGTTAGTATGTGTGTTGCTTAAGGGCATAGTTTGTATTGTTTTGCTTTCTTTTCTTCTCCTTTGAGTGTGTGAGCCTTGAAGATTGAGTTGAAGACCTTGTGGATCATCATTGAAGACTTTGAAGACTTTGAAGAGGAGCTTAGTTTTAGCTTTTGTTTGTTCTGTTTATAGGATCATAAGTGCATAGGTAGAGCTTTAGATAGAATAATTCCATTCAATAAACAAGGAGTGTCTTGTTCACCTCCTTCCTTCTCTATGACATAAAGTCCCTTAAGGGTATTCACCTCTCTCCTTTGGATGGATTAGTGACCTTGCCCTATGAGGTAGAACTCTGAGAGAGCCTTTCCTTTTGATGTTAAGTCCTTAATGGCATCCTTTGGAAGTCAGTGAGCACTCTAACATCCTCACCTCATCTTGTTGATTGAATCTTGTTTGTTGGAGCATTTGGGTTGTTGAAGATAAAGAAAGCAATGGAGAGTATTAAAGACTTGATTGAAGATCTGAAAGCCATTGAAGATAGAAGCTGAAGCTTTGGAGAGGATGATTCCTTAGAGATTGTTGAAGTCTGAAGACTTTGTGAAGATCAAGTTGATACTTGAAGATCCTTCAAGATGGTGAAGCCTGAAGGTGGAGCTGATCAAAGAAGCTGAAGCTTAGGGGGAGAAGATGAGTTGATACTCATGTGGTAGGGTTGATACCTGGAAAGCAGTTGATGACTGAAGTCTGAAGACTGAGTTGCTGCTGGAGGAGCTGAGGCTTTCTTCTGTTTTTCTTTTCTGTATTGTGTGTTTTGTTTGATTTGTCTGTTGCATTAGAATAAGTTCATCTAGAATAAGTAGAATCTAGGAGCATGATTACATTAGAGGTTGAGTTGCTCCCTCTGCTTGTATTGTTATTGCGTGGATTTGCTTACGGGTATTCGGTAGAGCCCAGCTCCCTTGCCCATGTGGTTTGTTTGCCTGATGGCATTTCATTTCTTATCTGTATGATTGCAGTTTACCGTTTATTGCTTGATAGCATGTTTTTTATTTTTTAGTATGATTACTGTTATTTCATGACTGGCTTGAGGTCGAGATGAGCTTGTGGAGGCTGAAGCCCCACACACATTTCCTCCCTCACTTGCATTGCATGCATTTTACTGTTAAAGCTGATGCTTTTGTCTGTTTTGGTGTATCATTGACATGATCCCTTAGGACTCTCATTTCCTTTGACAAGGATTTGATGATAGACTTTTAGGTTGAAACCTATGCATGACAACTTCTAGGAGTTCCCTGTTCAAACCTCAACCATAGGATGAATCCATGGCATGATAACAGTAGGACTTGATAGTCTCCCTCCTAGTTGGGCCTGTTCTCTTCTCATCTCAAAACAGTTTAAGATACAGTAATCATGAATGATTTCTTTCGTACGCTACAAGCCTTAAGCTATCTGAGAAAGGATTGTGGGAGAGTTTCTTTTCCACAGTCTGGATGTTTAGTATGGTACCCTTTGGGTGACACGCGATGCATTCACTCTCAGGTCATAGTCTCTAGTGCGGTTGAAATCGCAAACACAATAAAAAACACTTCTTTCGTAAAACAGGTAATAAACTGTAGTTTCCCGAACTACGTGAGCTCTGATCTCTCATGCCTGTTGAGAGTATGTAGGCACAAGATGGCGAAGTCTTGGCGAGCAACCTTTCTTCCGTAATCCTTCGTAGGCCGAACTACGTTGACTCTGATTTCTCATTCTCTGATGAGAATACGTAGGCATAAAGCGCGACGCTTTGCCGAGTCATTTTTCTTTTCTTTTTCAGCCAGCCTTGATAGGTAGATAGATTATAACCAACCCGTCCAAGTGAACACAACAAGCGAGGATCCCGTCGAGTACGACGGACGTGAGGGGTGCTAATACCTTCCCCTTGCGTAACCGACTCCCGAACCCAGACAATGGTTGCGATGACCTTGTCTTACCCTTATTCGTCAGGTTTTTCCGATCGTATCCTTTCCCGCTCTGAGGGATAAATAACGAAAGGTGGCGACTCTTCTGTCATGCCGACACCTTATTTTCGCGCAAGCGACAGCTGGCGACTCTGCTGGGGACTTGATAGTTTCCTAGGGATCCAACGTCCCGAAAGCGAGTCAGTCTTGGGATCCAACGTCCCTTAAGAGAGTCAATCCTACCGCTTGTGTGTTTACTTGTTGGGTTGCGTTTATTTATCGCATTTTTACTTCTCGCACTTTATTTTCCCGCGTTTTATTTTCAGTATAATATGATTATTTGTGCTGTTGTGGGATGGGAGTTCTGATGAGTGAGAAGCCAGACCCAGGCTTGAGTGCACCATAGAATTAGAGTGGAAATTAGTGGGCGCGTGCTTGCTTTGCAGGCACTAGTGTCTCATGAAATCCACGCTCAGACGAGGTTCATCCGGTTGGCTTCACTTTCAACCCTTTGGGTTGAGACGGTTGCTGGTTTGGTGGATTGTCGACTCTGGGGACCGATCATTTGTGATTCAGCTAAGTGAGGCCTCTTCAAGACTTGATGATGCCACTCCTTCTGGGAATCGTATCGTCAGTTTTGAAAGTCTGTGACGCTGATGAACGCATAGGATGCCGTACCTTGAGTCAGTTTAGGTCCATACCTGTGAGTGGGATTGGGTTTATTGCAGGAAACTTTGACCTTCAGACTACCTGGTTTTCTTGACAGTGAATCAGCTATGTTGGTACCAGGGTTCTCAATTGCAGATTTGTCTGTTCTTGATAGAGCAGGTTTTGATCAGAGGATCTTATCATCGGGTGTATGTCTGTTCTTGATAGAGCAGGTTTTGATCAGAGTATTGTCATCAGTGGTTTTTTCTTGATAGGGCAGATTTTGAGTGGGGTCTGAAGATCTCATCAGCAGATGTTGTTCGTTCTTGATAGAGCGGATTTTGAGTGGGGTCTGAAGATCTCATCAGCAGCTGTATGTTTGTTCTTGATAGGGCAGATTTTTGATTTGGGGTCTGAAGACTTCATCAGCAGATATTTCATACATCCGAGGTCCTTATCATCAGACTTTTTGTTCTTGGTAGAGCAGAATTATGATCTTGTGTGTATGGTCCTATCAGATGGTCGTTCATAGCAGATCAGATTAGTGGTCTTGCACCGGGGTTTTCTTCTCATCAGTGATTGTTGATACAGAATCTCCACAGCAGCTATCCGGATATATTATTGCATGCCTGCATTTTGCATTAGTTTGCATGTTCATTTGCATTCCATTAACGTGTGTCTGTGTTGCAGGTACCGTTTCCCCGATCCAGGATTCCTCGCCTCCTATTGTTATTATGGCCTCTCTCAGGAAGACTGTTGCGTACAAGTTCCCGATCCCTGATGTGTCGAAGTTGACTGGGTTGATAGCTCTAGCAGGTGATTCTGTGAAGGATAGGTTCAGGAAGTCTTATGGCAGGTTGCTCAGTCTGGTTTGCAAACCTTCTACGTCCGAGTTGAATGGGTTACATGCTCTTCTGCAGTTCTATGACCCTCCTCTGAGGTGTTTCACTTTTCAGGACTTCGTTCTCGCGCCGACGTTGGAAGAGTATGCTGATTTGCTGAGTGTGCCTATCAAAAGGCAGATGCCTTTTGTCCACATGGATGCTGAGCCTGATTTGGCTGGTTTAGCTTCTTCACTCCATTTGGGCGCCTCTGAGTTAGTAGTGACGAGTTGGAACAAGGTTCCTGGGTTCTCCTTGCAGTTTTTGATAGCTAAGGCTCAGCAGTGTGCTAAGGACAAATGTTGGGACGCGTTCAATGCCATCCTTGCTTTATGCATATATGGCATTATCCTGTTCCCCAACATGCCTGATTTCGTAGACTTTGATGCATTCCACATCTTCGCCTCAGGGAATCCAGTCCCTACTCTGATCGGGGATGTCTATCACTCAGTGCATTACAAGAATGAGAACCGGAGAGGGAAGAATGTCTCATGCTGCGTACCGTTGCTGTACAAATGGTTTGATAGTCATTTTCCCAAGAGGGGTTCTTTCGTCTTGTCTGCAGCCACAACTGAGTGGCCTGAGCGTCTGATGAGTTTCTCTGCAGAAGATATTGATTGGTTCGTTGACAGAGACAGGTTAGGCACCGAAGTGATCTTCAGTTGTAGTGGGTTTCCTAATGTACCTCTGATAGGTAGGAAGGGTTGCATCAACTATAATCCGTCGTTGCTAGTTCGTCAGTTCGCATATGCTTTGAGGACTCCACCGAAGGAGGAAGAGGTACAGGAATCTCTGTACCTCACGGGTACTCTAGCAGGGGATTTGTTGTCCAAGCTTCAGCGTGCGTGGAACAGTATCAGCAAGAGGGGAAAGCCTTTATTGGGAAAAAGCAACAGTCAAGCCTACCCTCCTTATTCAGCTTGGATCAGAGCCAGAGCCAACGCAATAGGGATGCCATTTCCTCATGTCAGACCAGAGAGTCCTCCACCAGTCGAAGAGCCTACCACTGTGTCCATTCATCAGCACAACCAGGTATTAGCCGAGCGGGATGAGCTGAAGCGGGCGAACACGGAATTGGAGAAGGAGTTAGCTCAGCTTCGAAGTGAAAGGAACGAAGCCGTGCATGCTTTCAAAAAGCAAACAGAGTCGGTAAACCAACTGGGTGCAGACTTGGCAAAGCAGATCGCCGATCGGGAACGCTTGGGTCAAGACTTCAGGGCTGTTAATGATGTACTAGCTACGAAGAAGCAGCATTTGGAGGAGGCATATCGGAGGATATCTAAGTTCGACCAGCATTGGAAGACCTCCCTGGCCACCAGGAAGGAGCGAGAGGACAAGCTGATGCTGCAGATCTCTAAGCTGGAAGCCGAAGTAAAGGACAGTGAGCGGAGGTTTGATGAAGAGACCGCCCGTAGATACGCCGCCGAAGGCCGACTCAACAAAGCTCTTGCTAACCTGAAGGAGCATAAGCTGATGTTTGAGTCTAAGAAGCGGAAACTGGAGGATTGCTTTGGCGAAGGAGCTTGGGAAAGTTCAGTTCAGGGGCTTCAGCATACCATTGTGCAGAGGGAACTACTCGTCGAGGGGTTGCTCACTTTGCCAGATCATCCAAAGACGAAGGAGTTATTAGCAGAGTATCGCGCCCGTGGCCGTACTTAACTAGTTGTATTCCTGTTGTTTTGATCTTTGTTGTATGCTGACCATCACCAGACTTGTTGGCTGAGGTCATGCTGTTGATTTGTTTTGTATTCGCTGATACTGTGTACTGCCTTGACAGGCCTTTCTATATATATATATGAGATTGATGTTTCTATGATTGGGCTCGGACTTCTTCCTCTTATTATTATCAGCACTGGCACTAAGGCACTAGGATCGGGGGAAATTTCCCAAGCACACAGACACACGCATGCATCTGCATGAAGCATTTACATGGCGTACATTTTGTTGCTTTTCCTAACTTTTAATGTTGACAGGTTTTTCAGGTTCACAGGTTCCGAGCGGTTTCCGGTCTCCAGGATTGATCAAAGACTCATTCACCGCTACTCAACTCGAGCTAATCAGACTAGGATCATGGATCAGGTGCAGTCAGATGTTCAAGATCTCCGTGAACGGATGGATCGTTTTATGGAACTGATGCAGGTGGTCGCTAATGGTCAGGACCAGCTTCGTACTTTGGTTCAACCTTTGATCTCCAGGGTTGACAGTAATGGCATACTGCACGGCAGGGCTGTGCCTACTCCTCCTCCAGTGGATGCTCCACATAATGTTGTTCCTGTTTCCGGGGGCAACGACAGTGCTAACGGCAATCTGATGACTAATATCGGGCTCAATGTGGCAGGCGTCGGCAATGGCAGTCTGGGAGCCAATGTTAACATAGGGCCGGTCAACGGCAACGCTGGTGTCGGAAATCTGTTGGTGCCTCAACCGTGGCTTGAGGATCATCAAGATGACGTGTTTTCCCAAAGAGGTGTGGAAGCAGAGTTGAATGTTGAAGCTCGACTCAGGTTCAAAGCGCTGGAAGACAAAATGAGAGACATTGAAAATCAGAATACATTGGGCGTTGATATGTCCAAGCTGGGGTTAATTGCTGATTTCAAGGTACCTCATAAATTCAAGGTGCCTGTTTTTGAGAAGTATAAGGGTACTACTTGCCCCCGTGTCCACCTTCGATCTTATTATAGAAAGATGTCTGCCTATTCTGACGATGAGAAGTTGCTGATGCACTTCTTCCAAGATAGTCTTTCTGGTCCATCCCTCGAATGGTACATGGGCTTGGAACCCGCTACTGTGCGCACCTGGAAGGATCTCGCTGAAGCGTTCGTCCTCCACTATCAGTACAATAGCGACTTGGCCCCCAACCGAGTTCAGCTCCAGAATCTCTCACAGCGGAATAATGAAAGCTTTAAAGAGTACGCCCAGCGGTGGCGTGAATTGGCTGCTCGGGTTCAACCGCCGATGGTTGAGCGCGAGCTAGTGCAAATGTTCGTGGCTACCCTTCCTGGAATCTACTATGAAAAGCTGGTCAGTGGCATGTCTGGGACATTCTCGGCTCTCATCACTATGGGCGAGCATGTCGAGAATGGTATAAAGATTGGAAAAATTCAAGGCGAATCATCCTCAGCTGGAGGAGGTGGTAAGAAACCCTACGCTGGCAAGCGTCGAGAAGGGGATGCCAGTGCTGTCACTAATGCTCGGAGAAAGGGCAAGGGCCCTCAGTAGCAGATTGCTAGCATAAATATCCCAGCGGCTCCGCAGCAGCAGCAGCAGCAACCGCAGCAACAGAGTCAGCAGGGGTATAGGAAATATCAGAATCGGGCTCCTTTGGCAAACCATCATTTTGAAGCGCCACCTATGTCGTATGCGCAGCTCTTGCAAACTTTGCTTCAGCTTCAGCTAGTTCAAAAGAGGACGTTGGCTCCCTTAACAGGGGCACCACCACCAGGGTATGACGCAAATGCTACTTGTGATTTCCATACTGGGGCACCAGGCCATACAATTGAGAACTGTAAAGCTTTTAAGCACAAAGTGCAGGACTTGGTGGACGCCAAGGTTATTAACTTTTCTGATAGTGTGCCCAATGTCACCAAAAACCCTATGCCTCATCATAGGGGAGGCGGAGTGAACGCCATTATCACTGAGGAGAGCGCAGACTTGCTGACTGATGTATAAGACTTGAAGACGCCGCTTAGTTTTGTCAAGGCTAAGTTGCTGAAGAAGGGCTTCTTTCCTGGATGCAGAGAGTTATGTATGGCTTGTGCTACACTTCCTGATGGGTGTGAGCAGCTGGTGGAAGGTATCCAAAGTCTGATGTCTGAGGGTATTTTGCAGTTCAGCCGGAGCGTTGAAAGTGCATCAAGGGAGGTCGTGCTGAAGCAGGCAGATGAAGTCGCTACCATTACCATTCCTCGTCAACCTATTACCATCTCTGCGCCCCGACCGCCTACAATCACTATTACCAGAGCTGGGCCAATCCCATTCGAGAGCACTAACACCGTTCCATGGCATTACGGCGCCGAGGTCTATTGCAATGGTCAGAAGTTGGAGCTGGAGCCGTACGGATCGACTGTGCAGAGTCTCGCCGGTGTCAGTGGTATTACTCGAAGCGGTAGAGTATTTGCACCGACAGAGGTTGCGGCAGAGAAAGTGGTCAAGGCTGATGCTGCTGATAAGGGTAAAGGCAAAGCTGTCGAAGAGGTCCCTTCTGGGGCAGAGAAGGATTTGCTAGTTAAAGATGCTGAGGAGTTCATGCGGTTAATCAAGAAGAGCGACTACAAGATTGTAGATCATCTTCATCAGACCCCGTCAAAGATCTCTATTCTCAACTTGTTGCTGTGTTCTGAAGCGCACCGCAACGCATTAGTGAAAGTATTGAACGCTGCCTACGTGCCGCAGGAGATATCCGTGAATCAGCTCGAGGAGGTGGTAGCCCATGTTAATGCTGGCAATGGGCTGGGATTCACAGATTTAGAGCTGACTCCTAAAGGGAGAGATCACAACAGCGCCCTGCACGTCTCAATAGAGTGCAGAGGCACAATCATGTCGCATGTCCTGGTGGACACGGGTTCGTCGCTTAATGTGCTTCCGAAGAAGGCATTAATGAAGTTGGACACTCGTGGATTGCTTTGCACGCCCAGTGATCTGGTGGTGAAAGCCTTTGATGGAACTAAGCGCCACGTTTTCGGAGAGTTGACCCTGCCGATTCAAGTTGGTCCGGAGATGTTTGATACAGTTTTTTATATCATGGATATCATGCCTGCCTACAGTTGCCTCTTAGGTCGGCCATGGATCCATGCTGCTGGTGTCGTGACGTCTACGCTGCATCAGAAGCTCAAATATGCTGTCGGGGGGAGCATAGTAACCGTCTGTGGTGAGGAGGACATTATGGTGAGCCACTTGTCATCCTTTAAATATGTTGAAATGGATGGCGAAATCCATGAAACTCTCTGCCAAGCATTTGAAACCGTCAAGGTGAAAGAGGTAGCTCCTGTCGTCATAGAGAAGCAAGAGATGAATCTCTCCTCGTTCAAAGAAGCTCGGGCCGTCATCGAAGCCGGTTCTACCCCAGGCTGGGGGCATATTTTGGAGATACCGATCAAGCAGGATAGGTTTGGATTGGGGTATTCTCCTGAAGCTGAAGCTTCATCTTCTTCGTCTAGCAGCACGTCACGGGGTAAGGGGCCGATCCTATTTACCAGTGGCGGAGTGATTTTCGAAAGCATCAACGCGGCGTCTGAAGGCAGCGGGGATAGAGATTGTGATCTTGACGCCTGGATTCAGCCAAGCAAGTCGGGCGAGCGCCTCAATACCATCAAGGAGATTATCCAGCTGACAAGTGAAGAGTAATGATTTGCTTTTTACAATCTTTGTACAACCCTATGTCCTGCCCGGGGCATAGTGGTTTTATTGTCAGGGCCTTGTTGGATTATGTACATGCATTTTGTTAATAAATCAAAGGCGTTTTCTTCGTACTCAAATATTGTGTTCTCTGTTATTCCTGTTTTATGTTTATTTCGAAAAACAGCAAAACGGCAACGAGGTTTGTGCTAACCTGCATATCCTTGCTTTAAACTTAACCCTTGTTATTGCAGGATCCACATAACAGATAACATCGACTCTGGACCCTCTACGGCTCACTACGACTTCGATTGCCCGATCTATCAAGCCGAGGATGAGGTTGATGAAGACGAAGACCTTCCGGAAGAGTTGGCCCGCTTGTTGAGACAAGAGGAAAAGGTTATTCTGCCCCATGAAGAGGATATTGAGATCGTAAATCTAGGTTCTGAAGAGCTCGTCAGAAATGTCAGAGTAGGGGCTGCGCTGCAGAATGATGTCAAGCATAGACTGGTCAAGATGCTTCGAGAGTATAGTGACGTCTTTGCTTGGTCATACGAAGATATGCCCGGACTTGACACAGACATCGTGGTCCATCGCTTGCCGTTGCGAGAAGATTGCCCTCCAGTCAAGCAGAAGCTTAGGAGGACGAGACCAGATATGGCTGTAAAAATCAAAGAAGAAGTCCAGAAGCAGTTGGACGCAGGATTTCTAGCCGTTACCACTTACCCTCCGTGGGTCGCCAACATAGTGCCTGTACCGAAGAAGGACGGTAAGGTACGCATGTGCGTCGATTATCGGGATTTGAATAGGGCGAGCCCTAAGGATGACTTCCCGTTGCCTCATATCGATGTGTTGGTCGACAACACAGCCCAGTTTTCCGTGTTTTCGTTCATGGATGGCTTCTCCGGTTACAATCAGATTAAGATGGCACCGGAGGACATGGAGAAAACGACGTTTATCACCCCCTGGGGAACATTCTGCTATAAGGTAATTCCCTTCGGTCTGAAGAACGCAGGGGCCACTTACCAGCGAGCAATGGTAACTTTATTTCATGATATGATTCATCATGAGATCGAGGTCTATGTTGATGACATGATTGCAAAGTCCCAAACGGAGGAAGAGCATCTGGTCAACTTATTAAAGCTTTTTGAGAGGCTTAGGAAGTTCAGGCTGAGGCTGAATCCTAACAAGTGCACTTTCGGAGTGCGGTCCAGAAAGTTATTGGGGTTTATCGTTAGTGAACGAGGTATTGAAGTTGATCCTGCAAAAATAAAAGCTATTCAAGAAATGCCAGCGCCGAAAACAGAAAAAGAAGTTCGTGGTTTCTTGGGCCGAATAAACTACATTGCAAGGTTTATTTCTCAGCTCACGGCCACTTGTGAACCGATGTTCAAGCTGTTAAAGAAAGATCAGGCGATTACTTGGAATGAGGATTTCCAGAAGGCATTCGACAAAATAAAGCAGTATCTTCAAGAACCTCCAATCTTGATACCCCCAGTGGCTGGACGGCCATTAATCATGTACCTGACGGTTCTGGAGAATAGTATGGGGTGTGTCCTCGGTCAGCACGACGAGACGGGCAGAAAAGAGCATGCCATTTATTATTTGAGTAAAAAGTTCACTGAGTGTGAATCTCGATACTCGATGCTGGAGAAGACGTGTTGTGCATTAGCTTGGGCCGCCAAATGTCTACGACAGTATATGCTCAATCACACCACTATGCTAATTTCGAAGATGGATCCGATCAAGTATGTCTTCGAGAAGCAGGCTCTTTCGGGCAGGATTGCCAGATGACAAATGGTGTTAACGGAATATGATATTCAGTACGTCTCCCAGAAGGCCATTAAGGGAAGCGTATTGTCTGATTACCTTGCCGAACAGCCAATCGAAGACTACCAGCCGATGAAGTTTGAATTCCCTGACGAGGATATTATGTTTCTCAAAGCGAAGGATTGCGATGAGCCATTGCCCGGTGAGGGGCCAGATAGGAAGTCTCAGTGGAAGTTGATATTCGACGGAGCGGTTAATTCCTATGGAAGTGGTATTGGGGCTATCATCACGAATCCTCATGGATCCCACATCCCGTTTACTGCGAGACTGACGTTTCCAGTTACCAACAATGAGGCAGAGTATGAAGCATGCATTATGGGTCTAGAAGAGGCAATTGATTTGAGAATCAAGAATCTAGACGTATATGGTGATTCAGCGCTCGTAATCAATCAGATTAAAGGGGAGTGGGAAACTCGTCAAGCGAATTTGGTGCCGTACATGAATTATGCCAGGAGGCTGCTTCCGTTCTTCGATCGAGTTGAACTTCATCATGTACCCAGGGCTGAAAATCAGATGGCTGATGCCTTAGCCACGTTGGCTTCAATGTATAAAGTCAATTTTTGGAATGAGGCTCCAAGAATTGTGCTTTCGCGTCTTGACAGACCGGCATTTGTCTTTGCAATCGAGGGTGTCGCCGACGGCAAGCCATGGTTCCACGACATCCAGACCTTCCTTATGACTAAGGAGTATCCTGCGGGTGCGTCAACCCAGGATAAGAAGACTCTGAGGAGGCTATCTGGAAACTTTTATCTCAATCCTGATGGAGTGTTGTATAAGAGAAACCACGATCTCGTGCTACTCAGATGTGTAGACGAGAAAGAGGCAAGTATGCTCATGGAAGAGGTCCATGAGGGCACATTTGGTACGCACGCCGGCGGGCATGCCATGACAAGAAAGATCCTGAGAGCAGGATATTACTGGCTGACGATGGAGTCGGATTGCTTCAAATTCGCGAAGAAATGTCATAAATGCCAGATTTATGCTGATAAAGTTCATGTGCCGCCGTGCCCCTTGAATGTCATGTCCTCCCCTTGGCCGTTCTCCATGTGGGGCATCGACATGATAGGCAAGATCGAGCCCACTGCATCCAATGGTCATCGTTTCATTCTGGTAGCTATCGATTACTTCACCAAATGGGTGGAGGCAGCCTCGTACGCTAATGTGACCAAGCAGGTGGTAGCTAAATTCATAAAGAGGGACATCATCTGTCGTTATGGAGTTCCCGAGCGGATCATTACTGATAATGGTTCGAATCTGAATAACAAGATGATGAAGGAGTTGTGCCAGAGCTTCAAGATTGAACACCACAACTCATCTCCTTACCGGCCGAAGATGAATGGCGTCGTCGAAGCCGCCAACAAGAACATTAAGAAGATTGTTCAGAAGATGGTTGTGACGTACAAAGATTGGCACGAGATGCTGCTGTTTGCCTTGCACGGTTATCGTACGACGGTGCGTACGTCGACCGGGGCAACTCCTTTCTCCTTGGTGTACGGTATGGAAGCTGTCCTACCGTTAGAAGTGGAGATTCCTTCTTTGCGAGTTTTGGTTGATGTGAAACTCGACGAGGCAGAATGGATTACGAATCGCTTGAACCAACTCAGCCTGATGGACGAGAAGAGGTTAGCATCGATTGCATTTGGTCGCCTGTACCAAAGTCGAATGAAGAAAGCTTACGATAAGAAGGTGCGTCCTAGAAGCTTTCAGACGGGTGATCTCGTCCTGAAGAAGATACTTCCGCCACACTCCGATCACCGGGGCAAGTGGACTCCGAATTACGAAGGTCCGTATGTCGTCAGCAAGGTCTTCTCGGGAGGAGCTTTGTTGTTATCCACGATGGATGGTAAAGATTTTGCATCCCCGGTGAACGCGGACGCAGTTAAAAAATACTTTGCTTGAAAGAGACCCGCTGGACAAAAAAGAAAGAGTCCAGGCAAAAAAGGGGCATCCCGGCGAACCAAAAACAGAATAAAAGGTTCGGGCAAAATTAGGGATATATTGGAAAAATGTACACCCGCGAAGTCGAAAACCTACACTGGGCGGCTTCGGCAAAAAAGGGTATCCCGGTGAACTGAAAACCCGTAAAGGGCGGTTCACGCAAAAGTTAGGGATTTGAATAAGCAAATGACTGCGTCCCGCGTGTGGACTTTCATCGTTTAGTGGTTTGGAAGACCTGAGGGCCGTTTATCTGAATCAATCTCTTCTAAAGCTGAAGCGTCGGAGAAGTATCGAAGTCGAGTGGGTCTTAGAGGGATCAACTCATGGTGTTCGTCTACGCCTCGTTGCCGACATTTGTATATACTGATGTATATTTATGTTTTATTTTCGCGCGGCTTCCTCATTCCAGGAGCTTGCCTCTGTTGTAAAACATTTTTGCCCATTCAGGGGTTCACCATCAATAAAATGCATACTATTCAGCAATTCTGTTTTCCTGTTTAGCATTTATCGGTCTTGTTTGCGAATGAGAACGCCGATGTTTTTGATAAAATGCGCATACATAAACTTACGGGCCTAGGCCCATTGATTGTTGAAACAATTAATTACCTGAATATTGTCACGAGATAATAACCTTGATGGGCCCCTTTGAGGAGGGTATCTTGTCTGTTTGTTTGTGTTGTTGCAGGTATAGCGCCTTCCAGAAGATGTGTCGTGCGCATCCCCGAGCCAGGGCGAGTCCTCCTTCTCCAGCAAAGTTCAGTAGGTCTCTCCTCCGCAGAATCTGAACGCAAGATAGTGAGCATTGATATGTCTCCCCATGCAGAGATGATTCTCTTCCCCAAGCAGACGCGTCCCGAAGGAACGTCACCTCATCAGCTGAGTCAAGGGCCGAAGCTCATGTTCCCCAGCACCGGGTCACAAGTGCAGATTTCATAGAGATGTTCGGGTGCCGAAGCTCGTGTTTCCCCAGTAAGGTCGCCGAAGCAGGTATTTCCCCCAGCACCGGGTCACAAGTGCAGGTTTCACATGAAGTTATTCTTACGCCGAAGTAGGCGGTAACTGATGGTGCCAGACTGAAGTCTCCAGCGGAATTGAGATTCCCCACCTGAGTCGTACTCTCTCCCGAAGTCAGATGATTCTTTCTTCCCCAGCGAAATAGAAAATCCTCATCAGAGTCGTACTCTCTAGTGAAGTAGAATGATTTCTCTCACCCCGGCTGAGTTCGCAGACCCCCAAGAAAGCCGAATCCTTGGAAGCAGTGGAGACCGTGAGTGGTTTTCCCTAGCAGAGCATTGAACAGCTGACGCTGTATTTCCCCAGAGTCGCATTCTCTCCAGCGAAGCAGAATGACTTCTCCTTCCTCCGCCGAGTTTGCAGATGTCCAAGAGAGCCGAGTCCTTGGAAGTGACCCAATCATGGTTGGTTTTTCCCCAGTGGAGTGTGGAGCAGCTGAGGTTGGTTCCCCACAGAGTTGTTATCCCCAGAAGAGTAGCCATGGCGGCCACGCAGTTTATTCTCGCGATTGATATCAGCAGGTCCAAGTTCTCGTAGAGCTTCGTTCCCCTGCAGCAGATCAACTGAAGTTGTTTTTCCCTGCAGCAGTCAACGGAAGATCAATTCCCCAAACGGAGTCCGATTGATATTGGCGTGTCCACGTTCTCCTCAGCAGGATGATTCCTCTATCTGAGTAGTTCTTTCTCCTTGACAGGAGAATTTCCCCCTCGACATTTATTTTGCTGACGGGATCGCATCATTGTGCATGATTGCATGGCATTTAGCATAAACGCATAGCATTCCCGCCGTGTGGGGCATGACGCCAAAGTATATGCATCATAAGCATGATCTAGGTTATTATCATCCTTGTTTTACAGGTGTTCCACCAAAGGACCAGTTGCTCAGGACGATTCCTGATATTTTCCCCAACGAGGTCGCTTTCTTAAGATGATTCTTAAGACCCCGGTGTAATCCCCACAGTCGCTCGCTCAAGATGATTTTTGAGATCCCCAGTGAAGTCTTCAGTTCAAGACGATTCTTGAATTCCTCAGCAGGGCCGTTTGCTTAAGGTGATTCTTAAGACCTCAGCGCAGTTTCCCGAGTTGTTTGCTTAGGATGATTCTTGAGCCCCCCAGTAGCGTCCCCAGCAAGAGTTGCCCAGGAAGATTCCAGGGATCCCCAACAAAATGTTTGCCGCAGAAAGGTTATCAGTTCAAGATGGTTCTTGAAGGTTCCCGACGGAGTTGTTTGATATGTTTGCTCCAACAGGGATGTCTAATCTGAAGAGTAACTTCGTAAATGCCTAAAGGCGATATCATAAAATTCCTGTGGATTCAGATTTCCTTGTTGATGAATCAACGTGTGTCTGAAGACAAAGTTCAAAGGTTTGTAGATGCAGCTTTTGTGTGCAAGGTGATTCGTGTTGGCCTGAAGACCAAGTCAGTTGTCCTGAGGTGATGATTGATTGCGATCAAGTGAATAGTGTTTCTTCTGAATGAAGTCGAAGATGTTTCTCCAGCTGAAGTGGAGTTTTGCCTGAAGGCAAAGTGTTTGAATCCCCGTAGAGTCATGAATGGCTCAGGATACCACTTCTCTAACTGAAGTCACAGATTTCCCAAGCTGAAGCGAAGGTGCCTGAAGGCAAGGTTATCCCCAAGGTCATGAATGACCTAGGATTCATTTTTCGGACTGAAGGCCGAAGTATATCCCTGACTGAAGTCACGGATACTCTATAGCAGAGGCGGAGTTGCCTGAAGGCAGATCCATGTATCCTTGAAGGCCAAGGACCTTTTCTTCAGACTGAAGTCGAAGATACCTCCTGCAGAGTTGCCGACAGGCAAAAGTTTATATCCTTGAAGGCCAAGGATGCTTATCTTCAGAAGTACTTGAATATCTTTTCTAGCTAAAGCTGGAAGTGGCCAGGGGCCAGGGTTGCGTATATCTTTGATGTTGAAGTTCTACGGTGAACTCAGTATGCAGTAGTATTTGGATGTTCGTTATGGTTCTGAGGGAGAACCCCAGATCAGAGTGTGCTTGGTTGAGTCTCTCATTCCCAGCGGAGTAGCTTCAAATACGCAAGTGTACCTTTTGTTCCGTTTACCAGGGGTGAACCCCAGGTCAAAGTTGTCCAGTGTTGTATTTTGTCCGGCGGCGAGGTTGGATGTTTAGAGTTGACGGCGAGGTCAGACTCTTTGAATCCCCAGCTCAGAGTGATGTTTGTACGGCGGCGATGTCGAGTGTCTCTCAGAATGATGTTTGTTTTCGGCGGCGATGTCAGATTCGGTTTTCCAGCGGCGATGTTGGGTATGCCAGATGATTTAGTTCTCCTACGGCGATGCGGGGTATTTTGATTGTCCGACGGCGATGTCAGGTGGTTTAGTCCTCCAGCGGTGATGTTGGGTGTTTTGGTTGTCTGAAGACAATATCAGAAGAAGTTAACGCGGATAACTGACGGCGATGTCAGATCAGTATTTCTCTAGCTAGTTGATTGAGCAGCTAGTGTTGCAGTATTCGAAGTTGCTTCCCCGCAGAGTATCGTGTGCTCGTGCAGTTGGCAAATTTTCGGGTTTACCGGTATTCAACCGTCTCGCACCTTGATTGGCTGAGAGTCGTTCGCTTCTCACCCAGTCAGGTTCAAGCCGTTTGAATAGGGGCAGCTGTTGCACCCCAAAATTTGACCAACATTTATTTATCCATCAAGTGTTTGAAAGTTGATACCTTCATCAGAAAGTTCAAGAGATCCTCAGAAGAAGTGGTTGAAACCAAGGTTGTGTGTCTCATAACTTGAGAGTTGTGGGAGCTCCTCAGATGATTCTGAGACTTTAAGAATGAACTTGAAGCTTTGAGAAAGCCAATGAGATGTCTTGAAAGCTATCATGAAGCCCAGAGAGGTCATTATGCAAGAATTCAGAAGATTCAACCATGAATGGTAGAATTAGGGTTTTGACTGGGTCAACCCTGGGATAACTGAAGATTTGGAGAGGGTTGAGACCTAATCCAAGGGCCATGAGATCATGGAATGATGTATGGAGATGTTATAAGGATGATTCCTAGACCAACTCATCATGATTGAGGAGTTTGAGAAGTTTTGAGTTAGGGTTTCCAAGGATTGTCAGTGAAAAAACCCTAATTTGATCCCTATCTTCCAGGCAGTTTTAGCTCAAGATGTGATTGATATCTCATCTTCCCCACAACATGAATGTTGTAGAGCTTGTTCTTAGCTTTAATTTGAGTGGTAGAAGTCCTTGATAGGATGTGCAGAGCTCAAGTTATGGTTTTGACAAATTACAGGTCATCTGAGGTATGTGAATCTGGGTCCTTGAAAGTCACCCAACTTGCAGACAACTTTTGCCCTAGTAGGATGATTCCTATGATCTCTTGGTCAACATGAATGTTGAAGAGAATCTTCTTAGCTTTCTAGATAGTACTAGAAGTCCTTGATAGGATTTGTATAACTCAACTTATGGTTTGAACAAGACAGGGGTATTTTGGTCATTTGGAAGTTATAGGTCATTTTAAGCAAAGGCCATATCTCCTATTTCCAAGCCTCAAATGAAAAAACTCAAAACATCAAAGTTGTTCAAAATGGGATTTTAAGCCTAGAAAAGTGGTCATGAGTTGTTGAAAAAGCTTGTAGCAAGGATTTTCAAGATTGGGTAAAAATGACCTAAAAATGACTTATAAAGTAAATGAATCCAAAGTATCTAGACTCTTCCATTGGTTTCTATATATTGGTTTAATCATAATGAAGAAAGGGTTGGTGAAAGTTGCTGAATCCATTGGTGAAGAGTGAGAGGAGAAAGAGATATCCAAAGTTTTCTTCAAGTGCAAGTCAAGCTCGATTTGATCTCTACAAGCCTCATCCATCACAATTCTTGCAAACAGAAAGATATCCACCATTGGAGGAGCATCTGGAGGAGATTACAAGTCTTGAATCAAGCCATAACATCACTCACCATTGATATTTGACAGGCTGGTAACTTGCTCCATACCTCCTTAATTATGTGCATACTGCCAGAATTCTAGGTGTAAAGATAGCATGCTAGGTTAGTTGATGATGTTCTAAGAAGTAGAGAGCTTGGCATAAGGTTTCATGGCAGGTCACGATTTTTTCAAGATTGTAGAACAAGCTGTGTATTGAGTTTTAATGGATATGATATAGCATAGTTTGGTTAGGGTAACATGTAGAACAAGTTTGGATCATTAGATTGAGTTCTATCAAGGTTGATAACAGAGAAAAAGGTTGAAACCCTAATGTTCGTGCATTCTGTTAGAGTGATACAAGAGGTTTCAGTGAAAATTATTGGTACCATCGTGTTCTTGGTTATTAGTGGAGCATCTTTGCTCTTGGAAGTTTTGATTTTCATCGAGGAATCAGAGAGAACGAAGGACCTGAAAATTCGCGCATGGAAGTGAAGACTGAAACCCTAGATGACATTTTGGGGAAGACGAGTGTACCACCGTTGGATCACCCTGGTTTAATTGACTCTTTCATCTCATCCAACGGGCCAGGTTTAATTTCAGAAACGAAGGGAAACATCAAGAGCTAAACGCAGCGTTTGAATTAGTTAGGAGTTCTGGGCTTAATGAAACTTGTGCTACTCACACCCCCACTCGCGGCCCAAGTCCATTTTTAAACTAAAATCTCTTGCTAACTGCACCGCGGCTGTATTATTTCTTTTGATTTTCGTTTTAAATTTCCTGACTCATATTGGGCTTAACTCAGTTTCTATTTGCACCCCAGGTTCTCAGCCCATCTGAGCAATGAACTGGGCGCTTCTACTTTTCTCACCCCCACCCCCTTTATTTCATTTTCTTTTATTTTTAATTTCCTTTATATTTTCTTGTTTATAAAAATCATATAAAATAGAAAAATGAATGTTTTTTAATGCTTTTTTTTTTCACATGTTCATAATTTTGTCTAGAAAAATATCAATAAATAAAATTGGCATTTTATTTTCTTTTAATATTTTTAGCATATTATTCTTTTAAAATAGCCTTTTTAATTGATTTTAGTTGATACTCAATTTTGTAGAATTTGTTTTAGGACCTTCCCTTAGGATTTTTGAGCCATTCTTTTTGGCATAGTTAGATATTGAATCATAGTTCATATAAGATTTAATTCATGATTTTTAGGGTAAAATTTGATTAGTTTGTTAAGCATAGTCTTAGTGTACTCAAAATTAGGGTTTTATTCAACATAAATAGATTTGAACAATTTTGTTTTGGGTTTTATAGGCCAAATTAGTGTATGGGGAATATATGGGTTAAGGGTAGGTATGTATAGAATCCCCTAGAATTTTACTAGAACATTATATAGTATTTTAGTATTTTTAATTGATTTTTGAATGTATGGTTAGTATGTGTGTTGCTTAAGGGCATAGTTTGTATTGTTTTGCTTTCTTTTCTTCTCCTTTGAGTGTGTGAGCCTTGAAGATTGAGTTGAAGACCTTGTGGATCATCATTGAAGACTTTGAAGACTTTGAAGAGGAGCTTAGTTTTAGCTTTTGTTTGTTCTGTTTATAGGATCATAAGTGCATAGGTAGAGCTTTAGATAGAATAATTCCATTCAATAAACAAGGAGTGTCTTGTTCACCTCCTTCCTTCTCTATGACATAAAGTCCCTTAAGGGTATTCACCTCTCTCCTTTGGAGGGATTAGTGACCTTTCCCTATGAGGTAGAACTCTGAGAGAGCCTTTCCTTTTGATGTTAAGTCCTTAATGGCATCCTTTGGAAGTCAGTGAGCACTCTAACATCCTCACCTCATCTTGTTGATTGAATCTTGTTTGTTGGAGCATTTGGGTTGTTGAAGATAAAGAAAGCAATGGAGAGTATTAAAGACTTGATTGAAGATTTGAAAGCCATTGAAGATAGAAGCTGAAGCTTTGGAGAGGATGATTCCTTAGAGATTGTTGAAGTCTGAAGACTTTGTGAAGATCAAGTTGATACTTGAAGATCCCTGAAGATGGTGAAGCCTGAAGGTGGAGCTGATCAAAGAAGCTGAAGCTTAGGGGGAGAAGATGAGTTGATACTCATGTGGTAGGGTTGATACCTGGAAAGCAGTTGATGACTGAAGTCTGAAGACTGAGTTGCTGCTGGAGGAGCTGAGGCTTTCTTCTGTTTTTCTTTTCTGTATTGTGTGTTTTGTTTAATTTGTCTGTTGCATTAGAATAAGTTCATCTAGAATAAGTAGAATCTAGGAGCATGATTGCATTAGAGGTTGAGTTGCTCCCTCTGCTTATATTGTTATTGCGTGGCTTTGCTTGCGGGTATTCGGTAGAGCCCAGCTCCCTTGCCCATGTGGTTTGTTTGCCTGATGGCATTTCATTTCTTATCTGTATGATTGCAGTTTACCGTTTATTGCTTGATAGCATGTTGTTTATTTTTTAGTATGATTACTGTTATTTCATGACTGGCTTGAGGTCGAGATGAGCTTGTGGAGGCTGAAGCCCCACACACATTTCCTCCCTCACTTGCATTGCATGCATTTTACTGTTAAAGCTGATGCTTTTGTCTGTTTTGGTGTATCATTGACATGATCCCTTAGGACTCTCATTTCCTTTGACAAGGATTTGATGATAGACTTTTAGGTTAAAACCTATGCATGACAACTTCTAGGAGTTCCCTGTTCAAACCTCAACCATAGGATGAATCCATGGCATGATAACAGTAGGACTTGATAGTCTCCCTCCTAGTTGGGCCTGTTCTCTTCTCATCTCAAAACAGTTTAAGATACAGTAATCATGAATGATTTCTTTCGTACGCTACGAGCCTTAAGCTATCTGAGAAAGGATTGTGGGAGAGTTTCTTTTCCACAGTCTGGATGTTTAGTATGGTACCCTTTGGGTGACACGCGATGCATTCACTCTCAGGTCATAGTCTCTAGTGCGGTTGAAATCGCAAACACAATAAAAAACACTTCTTTCGTAAAACAGGTAATAAACCGTAGTTTCCCGAACTACGTGAGCTCTGATCTCTCATGCCTGTTGAGAGTACGTAGGCACAAGATGGCGAAGTCTTGGCGAGCAACCTTTCCCCCGTAATCCTTCGTAGGCCGAACTACGTTGACTCTGATTTCTCATTCTCTGATGAGAATACGTAGGCATAAAGCGCGACGCTTTGCCGAGTCATTTTTCTTTTCTTTTTCACCCAGCCTTGATAGGTAGATAGATTATAACCAACCCGTCCAAGTGAACACAACAAGCGAGGATCCCGTCGAGTACGACGGACGTGAGGGGTGCTAATACCTTCCCCTTGCGTAACCGACTCCCGAACCCAGACAATGGTTGCGATGACCTTGTCTTACCCTTATTCGTCAGGTTTTTCCGATCGTTTCCTTTCCCGCTCTGAGGGATAAATAACGAAAGGTGGCGACTCTTCTGTCATGCCGGCACCTTATTTTCGCGCAAGCGACACCGGGCACGTTGTTCTCCCTGCGGAGGGGAGGAGCCAAGGGTCGCGCTTTGGTGAGCCGGGGACGGTTCTGCTCGTCCGGTGTGGTGGATGATGAAAGGCTGTTGGGACGTTGCTTGTGTTCGGCGGCTTGCCCTGCTCGTCTTAAGCGGTGCACGTGCCCGGCGTGCCCGATTCGCTTGTTGGGTCGTACGCGGTATTGGGCCTACCGAGGTTCGGCCCATACCGGAACAATAGGATTTGTAGAGCTCAAGTTATGACTTTGACAAATTTCAGGTCATCTGAGGTATGTGAATCTGGGTCCTTGAAAGTCACCCAACTTGCATCCAACTTTTACCTAAGAAGGATGATTCCTATGAACTCTTGGTCAACATGAATGTTGTTCCTCATCTTCTTAGCTTTCTAGAGAGTACTAGAAGTCCTTGATAGGATTTGTAGAACTCAACTTATGGCTTTGACAAGTCAAGGGCATTTTGGTCATTTGGAGATTATAGGTCATTTCAAGCATAAGGCCATATCTCCTATTTCCAAGCTTCAAATGGAAAAATCTTCAACATCAAACTTGCTTAGAATGATGTTTTAAGGCTATTAGGGAGGTCATGAGATGTTGAAAAGGCTTGTATCAAAAAGTGATAAAAATGGCCTAAAATGGAGGCATAAGTTAATTAAGGTGAAATTGAAAATTGGAAATCACAAGCTATACATCCAAACCATGTCATATAATAGGTCATTTTGACTCCAAATGACATTCTAAGAACAATGGTTCAGCCACAATTTTGATTTGGGGCTTAGATCATAGGGCTGCTTTGGAATTGGCTTACTTGCATATTAAGGTACCAAAGCAAAACTCAACAAAACTCAACAAGCAAGTTGGTTATGCATTGTAACTCATCATAAATCTCATGTGGGGATAAATTCAAGTCAGAATCAAGGGTTATAAGGAGCTTGGCATGAGATATCACATAAGGAGAATTGAAATCAAAATGTCATGACATGAAAAGTTCAAATACTCATTGGATGATCCTAGATGGTTCTAGATGATTCTAAACCACTCTATATAACATATGTAACTTGCTCAGATGCAAGGTTGGTGAGAATTGGTGCAGAGAAGAGAGAGTGAGATCAATAATCTTCCATTGCAAGTCAAGTTCCAATTCTGCATAATTCTTCATTTCCATTCCTTTTTTCTTCACAAACACATTCTATAGATCCCTCTGAGTGTGTGCATACTGAAGTGAAGTTCCATTGATGGAGGATTGAAGGTTTGGCAATTGGATTTTGCAAGAAGCCATTTATATTCGAATCTTGAAGTGCAAGCATTCTCCCTCCAATTTTTTGCAAACAGAAGAAGTATCATCATCCAAGGATCATTTCTGAAGAGTTTCAAGTGCTGAATTGAAGATCTACCACCACTGCCATACCAAGAAATCAGGTTTTCAAATTCTCTGCCACATCCTTATTTAAGCATTGATAGGTTGAGTTATTAGTATAGAATGGCTAGAGACACCTAGGTGATGAATTCTAGAGAGTTAGAGGTCATTTGATGAAGATTGAGTATGTGACTCCATTACTTTGATGAGCAAGAACTCGAGGCATGGTGAGAAAGAATGAGTGTTTGATAGCTTGTTTTAACCAGTGGAGTGAGGTGAACATTTTGATGCAAGAAAATCTAAGATTTGTTGGAGTTGAGGTTTGAGCTCATATTGGATTCACTATCGGGTTTTAAGATAGAGACCATTTCAGTGTAATCCAAGGCCATGAGCATGATCAGCGTGGAAAATTGAGCAATTTAGTGTTTTAAAAGTTGAATGTTGATGATGATTCGAGGTAACACGAGTTGGTGGAAGTTTATTGTTTGAACTCTGTTCTTGGAGCTTTCATGGCAAACCCTAGGCTGGAGGTTAGTGACGAAGTTTGGGCCATTGGATGAGGTGCTGACCTCTTGACCCTCGCGTGATCCAACGGCTCATGTTCAATTTCGTTTGAGAGGGAAATTCTGAGAAGAGCGAAACGCACCGTTTCATTAAACGGTGGTTTCTTGGGCTTAAGTGAATAATTACTACCCACACCCCCTTCATGAGGCCCAATCAATTTTGAACTGCATTTGGTTTCTTTTCGCACCTAATCTTTTTCTTTTTCTTTGTTATTTTCATTTGTTTTTCTGATTTAATTGTGGGCCTGGCGCATTGCTTTCTGAACCCCCCAGTCTGGGCCCACGCGTGAATTGCATTGTATTCCTCTCTATCTGCACCTCCTCATCATCTCATTTTAATTTCTTTTTTTTATCATTTTATGTCAATCTTTGGAAAATCATATTAAATGGAAAATTAATGATTTTTTAATGGGAATTTTTGCTCCCATTTCATATTTTTGTCAAGAAAAATATAAAATAAAAATATTTTCCTTTCATGCATTTTTGATATTTTTTGTATATTTTCTTCTTTTATTGCATTTTATTTCTTTTATGTTGATACCTGAATTTGTAGAATTTTGTTTAGGTAGTTCCCTTAGCATTTTTAGACCATTCTTCTTAGGATAGTTAGATATAAGTTTTAGCTTCCCCCTGGATTTATTCCATAATTTTGTGATGAATTTTAGGATAGTTTTGATTAGATGACATTAGGTTGTGTAGAATTAGGTTAAACTTCAACATAGGTCCATAATAACACTAGAATTTTGGGTTTTTAGGCCAAATTAGACTATGGGACATATAAGGGTATTAAGGGTAGGTATGTAGGATCCCTTAGAAATTATATTAGGATTTAATATAGTAGTATGCTATTTTTAGATGATTTTTGTAGTTGATGATTGTTTGTGTTGCCCTTGTGGGCTTGTATTGTTGTTTGCTTTGCTTTGTGGGCTTGGAGAGCTTGGTATTGTTCTAAGGAGCATTGAGGAGCATAGTAGAAGATTTGAAGATGGATTAAGGAGCTTGAGAGCTCGATCTTTTTTGTTTTATAGGTTGTTTTAGGGTTAGGGATTAGGAAGAGTTTAGACCTAGTTAACTGCTTTCTTAAACATGGATGGTATCTTTCACCTCCATTCCTCCCTATGATTCAAAGTCCTTCCATGGTATACACCTATCTCCTTTGGAGGGATAAGTGATTGTACCTAGGAAGTAGAACTTTTGAGGGAACCATTCCTTTGATGTTGAACCCTTATAGGTCACCTTTGGTGGTCAGTAAGCAGTTCAATATCCCCAGCTTATCCAGTAAGTGATTTCCTCTGGTTTGATTGTCTTGAGAGATGTTGAGCTTGAGCTTGAAGATGAATACTTCAATGAAGAGTGTAGAAGAGGATGAATCCTTGAGCATTGCCATTCCAGCTGAAGCTTGAAGAGCAACAAGAGCAAGTTGATACTTGAAGACCCCTGAAGATGAAGTAAAGACTGAAGGATGAAGTTGACACTTCTAGGTGATTGAGATTGATTCTGAAGAGCTGAAGCTTGAAGAACAAAGGAAGCTGATACTTACTTTGATACCTGGAGATCCTGAAGGAGCCAAGTTGATACTCATGATTGATAGTGAAGCCTGAAGGTGGAGCTGATCAAGAAGCTGAAGCTTAAAGGAGAAGATAAGTTGAAAATGATGTTGAAGGGTTGAAACCTGGAAAAGCAATTGATAATTGTCAAGAGTAATTGGAAGTCTGAAGACTGAGTTGCTGTTGGAAGAGCTGAAGCTTGAAGCTGAGAGAGGAGTTGATCTGCTTTCTTTTCTTTTTCTTTTTTGTATTGATGTGTTTTGTTTGACTTGCTTGATACATTAGAATAAGTTCATATCTAGAGTAAGTAGAATCTAGGAGCATGATTGCACTAGAGGTTGAGTTGCTCCCTCTGCTTGTATTGTTACTGTGTGGCTTTGCTTGCGGGTATTCGGTAGAGCCCAGCTCCCTTGCCCATGTGGTTTGTTTGCCTGATGGCATTTTATTTCGTTTCTTTCTGTATGATTGCAGTTTACTATTCTCGCTGGATAGCATGTTGTTTATATTTCAGTATGATTACTGTTATCCATTCTGGCTTGAGGTTGAGATGAGCTTGTGGAGGCTGAAGCCCCACACATATTTCCTCCCTCACTTGCATTGCATGCATTTTACTGTTAAGCTGATGCTTTGTCTGTTTTGGTGTATCATTGACATGATCCCTTAGGACTCTCATTTCCTTTGATAAGGAATTGATGATAGAACTTTAGGTTGAAACCTATGCATGACAACTTATAGGAGTTCCCTGTTCAAACCTCAACCATAGGATGAATCCATGGCATGACAACAGTAGGACTTGATAGTCTCCCTCCTAGTTGGGCCTGTTCTCTTCTCATCTCAAAACAATTTAAGATACAGTAATCATGAATGATTTCTTTCGTACGTTACGAGCCTTAAGCTATCTGAGAAAGGATTATGGGAGAGTTTCTTTTCCACATTTTGGATGTTTAGTATGGTACCCTTTGGGTGACATGCGACACATTCACTCTCAGGTCATAGTCTCTAGTGCGATTGAAATCACAAACACAATAAAAAACACTTCTTTTGTAAAAGACAGGAAATAAACCGTAGTTTCCCGAACTACGTGAGCTCTGATCTCTCATACCTGTTGAGAGTACGTAGGCACAAGATGGCGATGTCTTGGTGAGCTACCTTCCCCCATAACCCGTCGTAGGCCGAACTACGTTGACTCTGATTTCTCGTTCTCTGATGAGAATACGTAGGCATAAAGCGCGACGCTTTGCCGAGTCATTTTCTTTTTTTGTTTAAGCCAACCTTGATAGGTAGATAGAATAAAACCAACCCGTCCAAGTAAACACAACAAGCGAGGATCCCGTCGAGTACGACGGACGTGAGGGGTGCTAATACCTTCCCCTTGCGTAACCGACTCCCGAATCCAGACAACGGTTGCGACGACCTTGTCTTACCCTTTTTCGTTAGGTTTTTCCGATCGTTTCCTTTCCCGTTCTGAGGGATAAATAACGAAAGGTGGCGACTCTTCTGTTGTGCCGGCACCTTATTTTCGCGCAAGCGACAGAGGGTATATAGTGCCACTGTGGATGTCATTCTATCATAGGCACATTGTTGTACACGAGGCAAATAAGAAACAGAAGGGTTAGATATACCCAATGTATTTGTATTATGGATTCTAAATAGTATAATAGTTTGTAATTTATCATTTTTATAGTATTATGGATTTGATTGATTTTAATATATGACATTTTAATCTTATTACATTAGTGTATGGTTTAATTGATAATAAACTTATTATGATAGTATACTTATTATAAATGACATATTACATCACTATACTTATTACATCAGTGTATTTCTTAACAAACTGTCAAATCTTACTGCCTAAGAGATATTACTGAAGTATACTTTGCAGTTGCATGTCTCTACTATCCGATTATTTTGTTGTTTGTCTTATCACTTTTATCTCTATTTTATTTCGATTTGTTGAGTCTCCTTCATTATTGTATTTCTCGTGTTTAACATGCATAAAACTTTGGTTAGATTTGATCTTGATCTAAATAGGATAATGAAAGGAAATCACTTTGTGTTTTTGGATAAACTTTGATTCAAGGTGAAATCTCAAAAAGTTTTTGAAAATTTGAGACTTTACAAGATCTATTCGAATCATTCAGTTTTACACTGAATTTTTTATCCTGATCAAATTGGACAGTAACTCAACTCTGCAATTTGATCTTGATCATATTTTAAATTTGATCCTGATCATTTTCCTAGGAATAGATTTTGTCTAATTTGATTCGAATCAGAATTTGTACATGATTCGAATCAATTTCAATTTTCAAAAATCATGTTTGTTTCTGTTTGATTTGATTCAAATCAAACTTTGAACATGATCTAAATCAAATCCATTTGCCCATAATTTAGAAGGCATCTTAACGCAACCTTCATCACGGTCTTTGGTATCCAAAAGTCAGGTTTCTTAACACCATTTCCTAAGAGTCCATGTGGAGAAATGAGACTTTTTTTAGTACGTTGACACCAAAAGTCAGCTTGCTGGCATTTTTACAAAATCGTTGTCTTCGGAATCCTTCCACAAGATATGTAGAAACATGGGATCTTAAACTCATCTTGCCTTGTGTAGAATAAGGTTTTGGATTTTAATTTTGTTACTATGTATTTTGATTTCACTAACACTAACTTGTAGCAAATCGTAGCTTCTACCAACCTAGAATGGTATGTCTCTAACCCTTGTATCATTATATGTATTTTGTGCTAGAGTTATGCATTGATTTTCTTATTTCCTCCATATCTCACTAATTCATCCCTAGCTTATGTATTTGATTGTTCTTACTTAGATTTAGGTATTTTAAATGCATTTTTGTAACTATGTGCATTATAACTTTTGATTACTTGTTTATGCAATATATGTGATTGTTAATGCATACCTTGATTTACAAGTTTGATCACTTAAATGTTAGTTGTTGAACATTTGTGTTGCATGTATATTTGTGTTATGTTGCTTGTGTCATGTTTATCTTTGTTGAGTATGCGATCATGGTTGTTATATATGCTTCTTAGTTGTTTATCTCAATGTTCTTTGAAATTATAAGTCCGTGGTTGTTTTCTTTGGGTTTTAGACGTATTTCAAACTATCTCTTTTTGATGTTATCAAAGGGGGAGAAGTTGTAATGAATCTAGAATTGTTGAATTGTTTTATGCGTTTTTATGTTGTGAGTTGTTTGTGTGCAATGTTTCAGGGGGAGTTACATGTGTTACTCTAAAGTCGACTCAATTCCAAGTGAAATTTTGCCAAGTATAAAAAATGGGGAGATTGTAGTTTCATGTCTCTACTATTTGATTATTTTGTTGCTTATCTTATCACTTTCATCTCTGCTTTATTTCGATTCGTTGAGTCTCCTTTATAATTGTGTTTCTCGTGTTTAGCATGCATAAATCTTTTGTTAGATTTGATCTTGATCTAAATGTTCTTTGATCAATAGCACATGATAATGAAATAAAATCACTTTGTGTTTTTGGACAAACTTTGATTCAAGGTAAAATCTCAAAAAGCTTTTGAAAATTTGAAAATTTGAGATTTTATAAGATTGACTCGAATCATTCAGTTTTACATTGAATTTTTGATCTTGGTCAAATTGGACAGTAGCTCAACTCAACAATTTGATCCTGGTCAGATTTTACACTTGATCATGATCATTTTCCTAGGAATAGATTTTGTCTAAATTGATTCGAATCAAAATTCATACATGATTCGAATTAATTTCAATTTTTAAAAATCATATTTGTTTGTGTTTGATTTGATTCGAATCAAAAATTGAACATGATCGAAATCAAATCCATTTGCCCATAAATCCAATCAGTTTTGTGTCATTTTAATCGAATTAAATTTTATTCTTGATTTGAATCAAAAGGCATGTCATTCAAATCATGTTTCCTCTGATCCAAATCAACTGGCAGATTTTTCAAAATTAGGTATTTCTTTCATTTCACCTCATTTTGCTCATTTAATTCAAATCATGTTTTTTTTATATTTAAATCTAACCACTATTTTGTGTGCTTCATCTCAAGCAAATATAAATCATTTTTGTCATCTTTCTTCATACAACATCAATCATTCCTATAAGATTTTTCATTGTGATTTTGTCTGAAAATCAATTTCCTCTGTTTTTAGTGTTTAAAGTCTTGCTACGAATTTCCCACTTCTTCAACTTCAATTGAGTTAAGATCTTGATAATGAGAGTTCTGAGATTGATTGAAGGAGTCGAGTATTTGAAACTAAATATTCTTGGAGATCTTGTTGTGTTTTTTAGGTTGTTAGCAAGAACGAGGAATTGTCAATGGTGGTGACAAATTTCATTGAAAAGAAGCAGGTTCTTCTCCCCAGTATTGCCTTCGTAGAAACTGTGTGGAAGGCTATAGATAAGGATGAGTTCTTCTCAGATCTTTGAACAATTTCACCATTGAAGAAATAAGTAGGATCAAGGGGTTGATAGCTACACACGAAGTCTTGGAGAAGAATTGGTGTTTTTGGAAGGTCAAGAAACGTATTCAAGTAAATATTATGCAGAAGATTTTGGCAAGTTTGTTGTTTACAAGTCAATATCCAAATTAGGAGATTTGATTTCTTAGCTGTAATTGTGGATTGGTAATTGTATGAAGTCTTGAAAATATTTGTCAAATAACAAGGAACTATGCAGGTTCCAATGGGAAACTATTGAAGAATACACATAGGCATAGCAAGGACAAACGTCGAAGCCTAATAAATCTTGGTGTCATCTCTCTAACTCTTACCCTTGAATTTATATTTATTTGTAGTGATTGCGTGCTAGGTTTTTCAATTCCTTTATATTATATAGTTTTGTTCTTGATAGCGATTAATTATGTAAAACTTAGGTTTTATTGGAATTGGAAAAATAGTCAAGCTAGTATTGTGATTGATAAATTTGAAAACGGATTGAATATAGGATTCCACACATTGAATCAATTGTGTACACTTCTTGTGACTACACAAATTGAATCAATTCATGTCAATCATTTCATCTCTAAAATCTTGGATATTTGTGAAATGAACTGTGTTAGCTTGATCATAATCAATTGTATAATTTTCATTTTCGCTTCAAACCTTCCACTTGCAACTCATTTTTTAAAACACTTTAATTTTGGAAAACGGCGGTTGCGTTTTCTTATTTGGGTTTATTCACACCCCCCCCTCTATACTGTTTTTCTACTTCCATTATCACACCCAACATACTTCAGTAAATTCTACTAAAGATGCATCTCCATACTAATTTATGACAAAATGAGGGTGTCACTCATTTACAAAGAGATATGGTATCGATGAGATTCATACAAAAATATATTTTCAGATTTGTATAGGATAGTTTTGATGTTAAAAGTCATCTAAATCGCAAGAGGAAAAAAGCATGTGGTTCCGTTAGATTCGGTAAGCTTTTAGAAATAAAACAAAGCCAAATCAAACCAAACCAAACTAATGCAATTTGAATTGTTTCGGTCGGTTCGGTTTTTTACATAAATTTTATTGTGTCATACTTACATATATAAAGGACAACATGATTTTACGTTTAGTCATTCATATGTTAGCATAAAATGAATTTATAGTTGTCAAATTAAATTTATAATTTGATGCATAAATATGAGTTGCGTATTACAATTTTATCTTATGTCTAAAAGAAATATATAAAATTGCATTCTTAAATAAATTTGAAATACTACTAATATTTTATATATTAAGAGATATGAAATTAAAATAAATTAAAATTTTTTCTTTTAATCTTATCCTTATCAATGTCAACAAATTAAAAGTAAAAATAAAAATTAAATATATAGCAATTTCATTTCAAATAATAATAATAGTATTTATGAATAATAATATTTTATGTTTTATTGATATGTAAATTAAAATAAATACCATATAAAGAATACGATAAAATATACACATAATACTTATTAATAGTACTTATTAAGTTCTCTAAAGAATTAAAAATATATATAATAGTTCGTAAGATTTTGTAATATAATGCAGTTTTTTTCAGTTTAATTCAATCTGTAAAATACAAATCGCAAACCAAACAACACCGCATAGTTTTGTTAAAAAATGGCTCAAACACATTCGAACCAAATACAATTTTTTATAATTTTTATTTAGTCTGATTCGGTTAGAAATTTTCTATTAGATCAGTTTGATTTTGAACACCTGTAATGAGAATGATTTCAAGAATTATGAGGAAAAAAAATATATTAACTTATATACACCAAGTCATTGCATTTTAAGTAACTTATACCATATTGAGAAAAGTACCTATACCATATTGACAAGTAATTAAGCTGAGTTAGTTTATTAACTCAGAATATTGGTTTAGAAACTATAATAATACAGACAATTTTCTTTTTTTATAATCCAGAAATATGGCTATTTGGAAGAAAGATCCAAAGGTAATTAATTGATAAAAATTAGAAAACTCTGGCAATTTGGAATTAATTTGACTTTATAAACTGTTTTCACATTCAGATTTTCAATCGTGCTTGCCATTTCCTCTCTCTACAATCAGAACTAAGCCTCCTCTGACGCGCTTATACAAATATTTGTTCATATTTAATAAAAAAGAGCTCATTCAACATTACATTCCCATTATTTACCTACTCTTTTCATTGACTATGTTCATGTCCGTGTTCTGAAAAACATAAACTCATATAGTTGAAAACCACAATACATTCAATTTTAAAATACAAAATGATGGTATGAACAAAACGTATAGGATGTACACCATCCTTGAAAGTTGAAATAATAATATAATCTAAAACATTAAGCCAGCCTGTTATAATGAATTTGAAGTATTCAGAAATCTTATAATATATGCTTGGGAAAACACTATAAATAAAGAGTTATAATACAAACTTAAGCATTCACAGTAACTAGCAAACATTCTTCCAAGAAACTGATTACAGGAATACAAAAATTTAAGAGAATATGGGAAGCTCAATTGGGTTGAGGCATTGGCCTCAACTCATCTATGCAATTGCCTTTTGCTTAATTGCTAGCAGTGTTGCTGCGGATGATGATAAGCCTTACTATGAAACCCAACCAAATAATTACCATCCAACACCATCAACTCATGGACAACAGCCACCATATTATTTCAAACCACCTCCGTATTACTACAAGTCTCCACCCCCACCATCTCCTTATGTCGACAAATTCCCTCCACCATATTACTACAAATCTCCACCTCCACCATCTCCTTATGTCGACAAATTCCCTCCATATTACTACAAATCTCCACCTCCACCATCTCCATCACCACCACCGCCTTATGTCTACAAATCTCCTCCACCTCCATCACCCTCTCCTCCCCCACCATACGTTTACAACTCACCACCACCTCCATATATCTACAAGTCACCGCCTCCTCCATCTCCTTCACCTCCCCCACCATATGTCTATAAGAGCCCACCACCACCCTCTCCATCACCACCCCCTCAATATGTTTACAAGTCTCCTCCTCCACCGTCTCCCTCACCACCTCCACCATATGTTTACAAGTCGCCACCACCTCCATCCCCTTCACCTCCTCCTCCATATGCTTACAAGTCACCACCTCCTCCATCTCCTTCACCTCCCCCACCATATGTTTACAAGAGTCCACCGCCACCCTCTCCATCACCACCACCTCCATATATCTACAAGTCACCTCCTCCACCAACTCCCTCACCACCACCTCCATATATCTACAAGTCACCTCCTCCACCAACTCCCTCACCACCTCCACCATATGTTTATAAGTCACCACCACCTCCTTCCCCTTCACCTCCTCCTCCATATGTCTACAAGTCACCGCCCCCACCATCCCCCTCCCCACCACCTCCATATATTTATAAGTCTCCACCCCCACCATCGCCTTCACCCCCTCCACCATATGTCTACAAGTCTCCTCCTCCACCATCCCCTTCTCCTCCCCCACCATATGTTTATAACTCACCACCACCTCCATCCCCTTCACCTCCTCCTCCATATGTCTACAAGTCACCACCTCCACCTTCCCCATCACCACCTCCTCCATATGTTTATAAGTCTCCTCCTCCACCATCTCCTTCACCACCACCACCATATGTGTACAAGTCTCCACCGCCTCCGTCTCCCTCTCCTCCACCACCATATGTCTACAAGTCACCACCTCCACCATCTCCATCCCCACCACCTCCATATGTTTATAAGTCTCCTCCCCCTCCTTCACCTTCACCTCCTCCTCCATACGTCTATAAGTCTCCACCCCCGCCATCACCTTCACCACCACCTCCATACGTATATAAGTCTCCTCCTCCGCCATCTCCATCACCACCACCTCCATATATCTACAAGTCACCACCCCCTCCATCCCCTTCACCACCTCCTCCATATGTTTACAAGTCCCCACCTCCACCTTCCCCTTCTCCTCCTCCACCATACTATTATAAGTCCCCACCTCCTCCTTCTCCTTCACCGCCTCCTCCATATGTGTACAAATCTCCACCTCCACCATCCCCTTCACCCCCTCCTCCATATGTTTACAAATCTCCACCCCCACCATCTCCATCACCTCCTCCACCCTATGTCTATAAGTCACCACCACCTCCTTCACCTTCACCACCTCCTCCATACTACTATAAATCTCCACCTCCACCTTCTCCATCACCTCCTCCACCATATGTCTACAAGTCACCACCACCACCTTCACCTTCACCACCTCCTCCATACTATTACAAATCTCCACCTCCACCATCTCCATCACCTCCTCCACCATATGTCTACAAGTCACCACCACCACCTTCACCTTCACCACCTCCTCCATACTATTACAAATCTCCACCTCCACCATCTCCATCACCTCTTCCATATCATCCCTACTTCTATAACTCACCCCCACCTCCCATCTATTAAGCTTCTGGCTAAAGGCGTGTGAAACTTTTCAGTGAATTATGTTAAACAATGTTGTTGTTAATTTGTATTTAAGCTTTTATTTGTTAATAAAACAATCTACATTGGATTAAGAGCCTAATTTTGGTTCTAATGTAATTGTAAATGTATGGTAATGGTGCTAATTCATAAGTCTATATTACCTATTTCCTTTAGTTGTTTTGGTGATTTTACACATTTTTATTTACTTGTAACTTCATATCACCAACATCAACACACAAAATCACCTTTAAAATCTTTTTTGTCACCAAATGTTTGATTATTCAATCTAGTGAATAGTTGTTACCATTCATATGCATAAGATGAATATATACTGACTTGAAATAAATAAAAGTATACCAAAACAAATGAATACACCTATAGTAGATTAACACTAACTATATCGGTTGTACCAAATAATAAAACGATGAGTTTAGTATGGTCTCCATTGAGATTATGTTCTTAAGAATTACACAATTTTAACCGATGATGGCTGAAAAAGTAGGTAACATATGAGTTTGCATTGATTAGAAGAAGTGATAAATATAATATGTAATTGATTAAATGAATGAACACAGAGTGAACATAATTGAAACCACAAGAATCAAACACAAACAATGTGGGTAAAAGTGGATACATACATATCTAAATGTTGAATCATTTACTGATGCAGTTTGAATCATCCATTTGATCAATTTAACTCAATTTATCTCTAGATAGGTTAGGACAGGCTTTCATTGAAACGTTAAGCCTAAACAAGATTATCTTCATTTTACCACTTATGTCAACAAAATAACATTTTAGCATTGCCATCATTCAATCAAGAGAGGCATGTACTCTGAACTCTACTCCTAAAAAACATAAATCAAGGAAAATAAATGCTAAGTTTAAGAGATATCATAAAGACTAACACAATCATAATGAACAAGTAACCATGAATTTTAATTTAAAAAGTTAGGGTTAAGAAGTGAATTGAACACAAGTAATCATGATTTACCTGCAATTAAGTGAATGGAACGCAGATTCTGTTTCGTAGCTACAACTTTCGGCATTGGAGAAACCTGAATTTGTATTGATCGGGCAAAATTAGAAAACTAATCAGTAAAATAATTGTGAAGAAGCTCAAAGTAACAAAACAAAATCATTTACATTGAAAATCATAAGTACGAAATCACTCCGTTGAGCAAGATCCATCTCCGCCGCGGCCTAGCAGATTTTGGCAGTAACATCTCTAAAACCAAACTTCCATCGAGCTTCAGCAGCGAGATTGAGCTGCCGTGTTGCGCCCACTGTGCATTTTGGGAAGATAGGTGCGCTATTAGGGTGAAATGTTCGCAATTAGAAATGGAAAGAGAGCTACGGTTAGAAGAATTTTTTCTTCTTTGTCCACATTATAGAATTTTCGGCTATGTTTATGATTGGATACGAATTGTATTGTTTAAATGGATAAAAAAATTAATTTTTTCATGAACTTTATATATTATTAAAACACTACTTAAAAACATTAAAATGTTCTCAAATTTTAAAGATGTGTTTATGAACGATTTTGAGTACATAAGTTTTTAAATTAACATTAAAATACTCTGAAGATGTATTTTTAAACTTGTTTTGAAAATATATCTTCAGATGATATTTGAGCTTAAATTGCGACAGAACCCTTCTCCTTCCTCATTTATAAAAAACTCAAAACTTTCTCAAACTCTCTCAAAAAAATTTTTATCAACCAAGTTCAAAATCAAACAACCATGCTCAAAGGTTTTTCAATCAACATCAAGTACATCAAAGACATCATCCAACATTGAAGTAAAGTCTAAATTTGTAAGTTTTTGATGTTTTGATAAGTTTTTTTTTAGTTTTTGTGTAAATGAGTAGAAAGTGATGATTTAGGTAAGAAATAAGTAGAAATTATTTGAATGGTAGTTTATACATACTGTAAAACATGTTTGTTGGTTGAAAATAAGGATCAAACCAATATTTTTGGGGTTTGTATGTCTGCATTGTCTCCATTGAAGGACCTGAATTTTTCAACGTTTAGTTTTCCAATAACCGCAAGTTTCTTGTTTGTAGTGTTGCTTGTACTAATTGTCTAGTTTACTTACAAGCATTATGATTGATAGAGACGATAGGATGAGGCACGGAAGAATTGCACAACATGCATCAGTGCTAATGGAGAAGAGTCAGGTTATTGAGGCTCCTGTTCACTCTAGCCATGCAGAGGCATCTACTTCTGAGGCTCATGCTCCTACATCTTCTTCTTCCCGTAGGAGACGAGTTTCACCTACCGACGCATCACTCATTTCATCCTCCCGCAAGCGATAAGTTTCACATATTCAGACGTCAATGTACCAGAGTCACCGATGGTACTTGAGGCACTAGTGTCACCTCCGACTAATGATGCTTATGAGCCAATGCCACCTCCGACTGTTGAGCTATTGCCACCTCTGGATAGTGAGGTTGTTGAGGATGATGTGTAACAGCCCAATTTTCAATAATTAATTAATTGTGTTAATTAATTGATTTATTTGGATTATTCTAATTATTTGAATAATTAGATGTTTGTTTAATGGATTGATAGATGTTTTGAGAGAGTATATATATTGGAAAGAAATAAAGAGAAAGGTATTATGGAGGAAATAGAATAGAAATAGAAGAAAAGGAGATAAGAGTTGGTAAGAAAGAAAGAAAGGGGAGAAAAAGAGAAAGAAGGAAAAGGAGGAGAAAAGAGAAGAAGAAGAGGAAAGTGGAAATTTTCAAAAACCAACTCAAAGCTTCGATTAAACCAAGGTAAGGGTGAGAAACATTGCTATTTAATCATTGTATGCTATTATGTATGTTGGGTTTGGGTTTGTGGATGTTTTTCACCACTTTCCAATTAGGGCAAATGTTGGATTAATCGGTAGATTGATGATTTAATCGGTTGAAACTGAGCAATAATGCCGTAGAATAGTCGGGTAACATGTATTGATGTTATTTATACTGATTTGGATGTTTGAGGTTTGGTTGATGATGGATTGGTGAAGGAGAAGACATAATGAAATTCTGTTCTGCGCAGGTTCGCTGGCTCTCGCCAGGCGAGCGAAGGCGAAGCTTCGCCAGGCGAAGCCTAGCGAATGCTGGCGAGTAATTATGATTAAGTTCCAGTGGACTTCGCTGGCGAGTTCGCCAAGCGAAGTTGGATAGCGAAGGTTCGCCCAGCGAAGGTGCTGGCGAATGGTGGCGAATGAAGTCAGTAGCTACTGACTTGGGCTCGCTGGGAAGTCTCGCCAGGCGAAGTCTAGCGAGTGTTCGCTGAGAGAGTTCGCCAGGCGAAGGCCAGGCGAAGGTTTGCTGCGAGGGTTCGCCAGGCGAATGAAGGCGAATGTGACAGCATTTTTCTTTTGCTGTGTTGCTCATGTGGTGATTGTTTGGTTGATTCACATAGGTTAATACCTCTATGATATGAATAAGTATGTGATCCATGGTGATGATATGTGTTGTGGGTAGCCTTTGGGCGTGAATCCTAGAGTTGTGATATGAATGATTAATTGTAATCGGTTAAAATACATGAGAACATAATGATGATTATGTGTGTATTAATTGATGAGTTTGTGAATGTTTGATTGTTGTGTACAATTATGTAATAAGTATGCATGAGAACATTGTGGATATATGTGTGCATGGCTTATAATTGTATTATTGGTATTGTGAGGCGTATACCTTGTATAAAATGGCATGAGATGAATAATAAACATACTATGAAAAATGTATTGTGAATGCATATTTTTATATGCGATTGTATGTTAAAATACATGAAGAATGCATGAGAGCATATTGATGGATATGCGTGCATTGCTCGCTAAATATAATGTTGTATTGAATTGTGAGGGATGCATGGGAACATATCGTGGATATGTGTGCATCGGTTAATGGAAAATAATGATGAATGTATGTGTATTGTCTAATGAATTGTGAGTGCATATTTATATGCGATTGTTGTGTAAATGCATGGGAGCATATGTGATATGTGTGCATTGTTGTTGAGTATGATGATGATGTGTGAAATAAATACATTGATAAATGTTTGATATATGTTGTATGTGCAATCATGATGAAATTCTCGAAGTGGTGAATTATTCGAATGCATGAGATTAAGATGTCGGTCTTAAGTGCATTTGTTGTGGTTGATTGTACATGCATCATTTAGTCAAGAGGCAATGTCTGTTAGTTTCGTGAAAACTAGTGGCTTGTCCCAAACCTAGAAGTGTGGGTTTGAAGGCTTAGAGGACGGGCCTTTGTGGTTATCGGTCTAGAAGTGTGGACCCGGTTTAATGTAAAAACCGAAAAAAAGATAACGGGTTATCGGTCTAGAAGTGTGGACCCGGTTTAATGTAAAAACCGAAAAAAGATAACGAAAGTCGGTACCGCATTGCATGAGTTGCATTGAGTTGTTGAGTCACATTGATATATGACATATGCATGAAGTGATGCTTATGTGTGAATGATGAGATGTTTGTTGAATACTTATGAAGCGTGCATGAAAAGATGCTTACGTGTGAATGTTAAGATTGTGGAATTGTGGAGGTATGCTTGATGTAAAATGCTTAGTGAATATTCATGTTGTATATAAATATAAGTGACGATGTAAATGACTGCGAGTTGAATTGTGGTGAGAAATAGGAAGTTAATCATATGATACCTATATATACATGATTTTATGCTTTGATTATTATGGTAATATTTCTCACCCTTCTGCTGTTTTATAATGCTCTATGAGGCATTGCAGATTATGTTGCTGGAGGCCTTTATGAAGTTCTGATTGTAGTTCGAGGTCGCTATGTGTGTAGCGGTTTAGTAATTATTTATGGGTCGAGTCATGCTCTGGTCGTGTAACACGGGGATCGATTGCTTATGTTTTAGGATTACATTATGTAACCTAAGTTATGTTTTCATATTTGAAATAATTGAGATGATGAGATGTTGGCCTTAGTGCCTAGAGATGTTGATTTTATATGATGAAAGTAAATGTTTCTTTTAAAGGATTTTTATTAATCAATCCGCTGCTAAATGGAAAGGTGTTTATGAGCATGACAGATTGTTTTAATGTGGTGCAAGTTCTGTGTGACGCCCTTTTTATTTGAATGCATGTTAATTTTACTCTGATTATGCATATATTATTTGCGGGGTTTAGAAGGGTGTTACATAAGTGGTATCAGAGCAGGTCGGTCGGTCCGGCCAAGTTGTCTAATGTTATTTGTTCCCTTGTATGCGACATGTGTGTGAAAACACTGTCGATACATGTTGTTGCTTAACCTTGTCTGGAGAAGTGGGAATGATCTAAAGTGGGGGAGAAGTTGTGCTTCTCCAAGATGCTGCAGGTGTAGAAGTTGTAGCTCAGTGGGTGGTTAACGCTCTTGTGGTTTGGTAAAGATAGTCTATACTCCATCATGATTTTCAGCTGCATATTGACAAATTGAGGAACTGATCACCCTTAATCTCTTGTTGATAGTAGTTGGAGTTTTGTTGGATGGGATGGACGTGTCTTGCAAGCTTAGGTGGCGTGAGCAGAGAATTGTTTGGAGCTAAGCCAGGTGCTTAAGAAGTGTGTTGATGAGTCGGCACGAGACAGTGAGGAGATGGTTAATTTTGATGGGAATTCGGGGTGCTAATGAAAGTGGGAAGATGGCAGTTTTGCCGACTAATTATATCTGTTTGGACAGTCGAAGAATTAAATTGATTGAGTAAGTGTTGAGAATTATGTCTGGTGTGTGTGCTACGGCAACAAATTGTGGAGTTGAGTATAAGGGTGGATAATGACTTCTAGTGATTACTAAAGGAAATGAGATGTGGAATACATGGTTGGTATAATTGGACCCTTAAGTATTTCAAGAGTTGGAGAGGTATTGGTTGACCTTTAAGTGTGGAAGGGTTGTTTCCGTGATTTTGTCGTAACGGAAAACCGTAATTCGGAATGACGCAAGATTAGAAGCGTTGGAAGATATTACAGTGCTCTACGTGATGGGAAAGTAGTGACATGGAATTAAGTATTTATTGGCGAAAAATGTTTGGATGTTATGGTAAGCGCGGAGAGTGCGGTTTGTGTTATCACCATAAGTTCACAGCTGAGTGTCCGTTTGATATAATGATTTTCCACACTTGATTGAAAGAGTCAATGGTTATGTAACCGATGGTGTTTGGATATGTTCGGAGAATATAGGGGTTCATGTTGAGCGTCGGGAACTTGAGTTATTAGTATTGGGGAAGAAGCAGTGATGTGCTACTGTGAAGAAAGTTCAAAGAGTTTTGAGAAAGCTGTCAACAGTTCGTGTATTGGTTTTGCCAAGTCCGACAGGATTGTCGTTGTGTTTTGAGATACTTTGTTGATATGATTAAGAGATGTGTTAAGTACAACATTAATGAGTTTTGGTTATGCTTGAAGGCAATATAAAGTACAGAGAGGGATTATCTGACAAGTAATTTGGAGTGGGTTGCTGTTGTGTGTTTGTACCGGAGTTGGGAGCCTCAATTGTTTAGTTGAGATTTGAGATGGTTACTGACCTTAAGGTATTTGTTTTATTTGAGAGAGAGTCAAATATGAGATAGAGAAGTAATTGGAACTCCTGAAGGAGTATGGTTTTGGTTAAATTACCATTCGGATGAGACCAAGTGGTAGCTAAGATATCGAATCAGGAATTTTGGTATACACTAATGAAGATGGTAAGGAAGTTAGAACTGATTAAGCAAATTCAGATATGAGTTCGGCCTGTGAAGAGACTTCTTATGGAGTTGAGCCTTGGATGTTGAGATTGACTTTTGGTATTCTGATGAGGTTCGAGGAAATCGGAATTCTGAGTTGAGTTGATAGATTAATTGAATTTAATGGATAAAAGTCAGAGGGTTTATTTTCGGATTAAGGGAAAAGGTATTGTGAGATGTCGTGATGAAGTGTGTATTCTGAATAGTGTGAGTTGGATAAGAGTACTCAGGGAGAAGTACATCGAGAAAGATGGAGTATCCGTGCAGGTACTAGGAAGATGCGACCGAATTTGAGAAATAGTTTTGGATAGCCCTAGATGGAGAAGGAATTGATTGAGTTTGTATATGTTGATTAGACTGACTGGGAATTGAAGTGTGGACATTAGAGATGGTTGGATCTGATACAACTGTTGAGTATTTCGAGTGGGATGGGATAGTATTCCCATGGGCTTTGTGCCGGGTTTTCTGATGAATTTGAGGAAGTATGATCCCATTTGGACAGTTAAGAATGGATTAACAAGAGTAGCTCGTTGCCTACCAGTGAAGATGAATCATTCTGTTAGATGGGAACTCAAGTTTTTCGTTAAGATTATGGGAAAGATTGCGGAAGGCGGTTGAGTGCCATGTTGAAGATGAACTCTGACTAGCGTCCGTGAATGGCATGGACAAACGAAGAAAACTATCCAGTATGAAGAGGACTCGTTGAGAGCTTATGTGTTGGACCAAGATGGATCTAAGTGTAGTTAATTGTTGTTGATGGAGTTGCCTACAATAACTGTTGCCATTTCGTATCGGAAACAACATCGTATGAAGTTCGTTGGGTAAAAGGGTATGACTCCTTTGTGTTGTTGCATGTCCAACGGGAGTGTTGTACTCGGATCAAAGACCGTGCAAGGGACGATGGAAACGATCAAAGAATCCAAGTAAGGCGTGTTTTGAGAGTTATGGTAGTAATTGGTGTTGGTCGAGCTTGAAGTCTCGTGAGCACCCTGTGTTTTGTTGATCTGTATCAGAGTAGCGCAGCGGAAGCGTGAGGCGGATAGCATGTTAGACTGTTTTACCGCTGTCGCTTGAGAGGATTGCATGAGGTGTTCATATGTTTAAGTTGAAGAGGTACATTGATTCAGGTGGATGGTGTACAAGTGAGAGAGAATTTGACTTTGGAGGCGTGGCTAGTTCTAGTTGTTGATAAGAAACAACTTCGAAGTATAGAGATTCCTTTGGTGGAAGTGTTACAAAAGTAGTTATGGGAGAATTGGATTTGGAAGAATTGGAATGCGAGAGTCGTATCCAGAGTTGTTTGGATCAGGTAACATTTTCGAGGACGAAAATTCCTAAGTGGGGGAGAGTTGTAACAGCCCAATTTTCAATAATTAATTAATTGTGTTAATTAATTGATTTATTTGGATTATTCTAATTATTTGAATAATTAGATGTTTGTTTAATGGATTGATAGATGTTTTGAGAGAGTATATATATTGGAAAGAAATAAAGAGAAAGGTATTATGGAGGAAATAGAATAGAAATAGAAGAAAAGGAGATAAGAGTTGGTAAGAAAGAAAGAAAGGGGAGAAAAAGAGAAAGAAGGAAAAGGAGGAGAAAAGAGAAGAAGAAGAGGAAAGTGGAAATCTTCAAAAACCAACTCAAAGCTTCGATTAAACCAAGGTAAGGGTGAGAAACATTGATATTTAATCATTGTATGCTATTATGCATGTTGGGTTTGGGTTTGTGGATGTTTTTCACCACTTTCCAATTAGGGCAAATGTTGGATTAATCGGTAGATTGATGATTTAATCGGTTGAAACTGAGCAATAATGCCGTAGAATAGTCGGGTAACATGTATTAATGTTATTTATACTGATTTGGATGTTTGAGGTTTGGTTGATGATGGATTGGTGAAGGAGAAGACAGAATGAAATTCTGTTCTGCGCAGGTTCGCTGGCTCTCGCCAGGCGAGCGAAGGCGAAGCTTCGCCAGGCGAAGCCTAGCGAATGCTGGCGAGTAATTATGATTAAGTTCCAGTGGACTTTGCTGGCGAGTTCGCCAAGCAAAGTTGGATAGCGAAGGTTCGCCCAGCGAAGGTGCTGGCGAATGGTGGCGAATGAAGTCAGTAGCTACTGACTTGGGCTCGCTGGGAAGTCTCGCCAGGCGAAGCCTAGCGAGTGTTCGCTGAGAGAGTTCGCCAGGCGAAGGTTCGCTGCGAGGGTTCGCCAGGCGAATGTGACAACATTTTTCTTTTGCTGTGTTGCTCATGTGGTGATTGTTTGGTTGATTCACATAGGTTAATACCTCTATGATATGAATAAGTATGTGATCCATGGTGATGATATGTGTTGTGAGTAGCCTTTGGGCGTGAATCCTAGAGTTGTGATATGAATGATTAATTGTAATCGGTTAAAATACATGAGAACATAATGATGGTTATGTGTGTATTAATTGATGAGTTTGTGAATGTTTGATTGTTGTGTAGAATTATGTAATAAGTATGCATGAGAACATTGTGGATATATGTGTGCATGGCTTATAATTGTATTATTGGTATTGTGAGGCATATACCTTGTATAAAATGGCATGAGATGAATAATAAACATACTATGAAAAATGTATTGTGAATGCATATTTTTATATGCGATTGTATGTTAAAATACATGAAGAATGCATGAGAGCATATTGATGGATATGCGTGCATTGCTCGCTAAATATGATGTTGTATTGAATTGTGAGGGATGCATGGGAACATATCGTGGATATGTGTGCATCGGTTAATGGAAAATAATGATGAATGTATGTGTATTGTCTAATGAATTGTGAGTGCATATTTATATGCGATTGTTGTGTAAATGCATGGGAACATATGTGATATGTGTGCATTGTTGTTGAGTATGATGATGATGTGTGAAATGAATACATTGATAAATGTTTGATATATGTTGTATGTGCAATCATGATGAAATTCTCGAAGTGGTGAATTATTCGAATGCATGAGATTAAGATGTCGGTCTTAAGTGCATTTGTTGTGGTTGATTGTACATGCATCATTTAGTCAAGAGGCAATGTCTGTTAGTTTCGTGGAAACTAGTGGCTTGTCCCAAACCTAGAAGTGTGGGTTTGAAGGCTTAGAGGACGGGCCTTTATGGTTATCGGTCTAGAAGTGTGGACCCGGTTTAATGTAAAAACCGAAAAAAAGATAACGGGTTATCGGTCTAGAAGTGTGGACCCAGTTTAATGTAAAAACCGAAAAAAGATAACGAAAGTCGGTACCGCATTGCATGAGTTGCATTGAGATGTTGAGTCACATTGATATATGACATATGCATGAAGTGATGCTTATGTGTGAATGATGAGATGTTTGTTGTATACTTATGAAGCGTGCATGAAAAGATGCTTACGTGTGAATGTTAAGATTGTGGAATTGTGGAGGTATGCATGATGTAAAATGCTTAGTGAATATTCATGTTGTATATAAATATAAGTGACGATGTAAATGACTACGAGTTGAATTGTGGTGAGAAATAGGAAGTTAATCATATGATACCTATATATACATGATTTTATGCTTTGATTATTATGGTAATATTTCTCACCCTTCTGCTGTTTTATAATGCTCTATGAGGCATTGCAGATTATGTTGCTGGAGGCCTTTATGAAGTTCTGATTGTAGTTTGAGGTCGCTACGTGTGTAGCGGTTTAGTAATTATTTATGGGTCGAGTCATGCTCTGGTCGTGTAACACGGGGATCGATTGCTTATGTTTTAGGATTACATTATGTAACCTAAGTTATGTTTTCATATTTGAAATAATTGATATGATGAGATGTTGGCCTTAGTGCCTAGAGATGTTGATTTTATATGATGAAAGTAAATGTTTCTTTTAAAGGATTTTTATTAATCAATCCGCTGCTAAATGGAAAGGTGTTTATGAGCATGACAGATTGTTTTAATGTGGTGCAAGTTCTGTGTGACGCCCTTTTTATTTGAATGCATGTTAATTTTACTCTGATTATGCATATATTATTTGCAGGGTTTAGAAGGGTGATCTGCTAAAGTTTATTAACCACTGGAGGAAGATTAATAGCTTGCCTCATCCGAATGATGAGTGGTTTCAAGCAGCTTTGTCCCTAGGATGAAGGACTTGTGCATGACCAGTTATATTATGGTCAATCACGAGATGCTTAATGCATTCGTGTAGAGATGGCACACTGAGACCTCGTCATTTCATCTCTCGCTTGGTGAGATGTCCATCACATTTGATGATGTATTGTGTTTGCTGCATCTTCCGATCAGGGGGAAACTTTTAGATCATGAGAGGATTAGCAGAGACGAGGCACTCGAGATGATGGTAAACTATCTGGGATTTGAACCAGAGGATGCTATACGGGAGTTTGAAAAAACTAAAGGGTCCTGTGCTAGATTTGAATTCCTGAAAAGGGTATATACAGATGAGATCCTTAGAGCTAATAAAGCTAGAGGTGATGACGGGAAAATGGGGCTCCATAGAGATTATGCTATGAGAGCATACTTGCTATATTTGGTTGGCATTGTGATTATTGTGGACAAAAGTGACACTTATATAGATGTTGTCTACCTATGGTACTTCGAGGACTTTAGGCGGATCCATGCATTACTACAAATAACATATGTCATGTCGGACGCAAAATGGATTTCACATCGGTTACAATGTCGAGATAACGAAGGGTGACATGAAAAGTGGAAACTTTACACCTCAGTTTATAAATAATAGAGGGATTAGTTTAAACGATCATGGGTTCGAACCACAACAATAGCTTTTTACATTTTCCAAACTAGTATCGTATACCTCTCGGTTTAATAACAAACCGAGGTGTGTATATATATATATATATATATATATATATATATATATATATATATATATATATATATATATATATTACTCATTACATTGTTAAAAAGAATATTAAAGTAAAAATATTGTTCTTCATCGTCATCGCTGTCGATGAAGAACAAATGTTGGATATCTTGGAGAAGAGTAAATGTTGGGGATCCTCGTTTCATTGATCTTGAGAAAGATCAAATGTTGAATGCAATATATTCTTTATGACTTATGCATTCATTTATTTCTGATATAAAACAAAAATATCATGGTCCTCTAATTAAACATAGAGAGTTTCACAACAACATTTGGGTTTCTTCTGGATTCACTACTATCAAATTTAAATATTCAGAAATCTTTATTAATGAGGTTTTAGGTTTCACGAGGATCATTAATGGTATTTTCTTAAGCGTTGATACTCATTAAATGGACGATAAAGATTTGTTTTAGGACGATGAAGAAACTGAATAAACATGCTTATATTACCTCGGTTATAACTCAAAATTGAGGTAAATGTGTTTCCTTTTAAATAAAAAACAATAAAATATATTCCAACCCAAGCAACATACCTCTCGGTTTCTGTTAAAAACCAATGGAAAAAGTTTTTTTTTCAAATATATTTACATTGTTTACACAAAATATTAAAATGAATTGTTTAAACAAATCAAGAGTTTGACCGGATTCTTGAAGAACACCCCATCTTTTCAAAAACTTTAGAAGTTATTTGTTCAAAACAAGAGAAGTTTTTTTTCTGTACTTGTAATCAATCCCAGAGAGATTTCATTATCTTGATAAAATATTTTCATGGTAAATGCTTTCATATGAAAGAGAAATGGATGATTGTGTTTAGGAATAAATTTCTCAATATTTTCTTTGATTGACAACACAGGAAGGTTATTACATAAATACATCAAAAATATCAATATCATTATGTGAGATAGATTGTAAGGGCATAAAAATATGTTGTTCAAGATTGAAGAACGTTGGAGATTTTTTCTGTTCTACAATCCATCCCAAAGAATGATATGTAAGACTTTGGAACGACTTCATATAAGTTAGGTTTATGGTAAAATCTGATTAACGAGTGTTTTTACAGTAAAATATGATAATTTAATCTCTCGATTATTAAATATAACTAAAGCAATATATCATTAATTTAAAAATTAAAAATAAAATAAAAAGAAAGACACCACTTTTAAAGAAATAAAAACATAAACTGCTGATACTGGGAATCGAAGCATGTCCTAAAATATTTTTCTCCTTAGTTTTATATGAAACCGATGGAATATATGGTATTTATTAAAAAAATAATATAAAATATGACACACTTTGACTTTTTTACCTCGGTTTTTAGTAGGGTGAGGTGAAAGTTTTGTCAAGAAATGTATTATTTGTATTAGTGATGAGTACAACTGGGGGGGGGGGGGCACTTGTTTGGTCTACTTGTACTCGAAGTTATTAGAGGGTTGTAGGTTCAAGACGAAGCAAGTCACGGGCAACATCACTCTACTGACGCTAATATTTATTGCCCTTCTAATGTTTCTATGTCATTTTCATTTCATTTTTGCAACACTATTACTGATGATTCGTGTGTTCCAATACTTTTTAGGCTTGGATCCTCCAACACTTCCTATGAATCTTCGGATGGTCGTGTGTACCGACATACACTAAGGATATGTTGCGTGCTTATGCATTTTCCTCTCTCAGGGGGAACCGGGAGATAGAGTCGTTCAGAGTGTATCATGACCACTTGGTTACCGAGGATATGCACTTCAAAAATTATGTCGATCATTGAGACGTAGTTATTTAATGATATAGTGTTATACTCGGGATGGTTTGCTTGAGACTTGCGTCTCACATTTTTGAAGGTGAGAAAACACTTAGAAGGGGGGGGGGGGTTGAATAAGGGTTTAGAAATAAATATGGCAATAAAAACACAATGATTTTTATCCTGGTTCGTTCAACTCAACTAATCCAGTCCAACCTATCAAGAGTGATTTGCCTTTCTCCTCAAGGACTTAATCCACTATATTCAAACAGATTACAGTGTCAGACACTAAGAACAACTGTCTTAGTCTTCTCAAAAACTACTGACCACAACTTAGTCTTCTTAAGGAATCTTTACAAATAAATGTAAACTAACAAGTGTTTAGATGCTTCTAAAAAGCTATATCACAAACTGTGATTTTTACACTTAAGTTTAAAAACAAATAAAACTATTCAGCTTTGGATGATTGTATGAGAGTTGAGAATAATTTCAATGAGTTTTTCAATAGATTGTTAGCTTTGAAGAGATGAAGAGAACGTCCTTTTATAGTGCTGAGAGTCCAAAGATTGAAGACTGTGCAAGTAGAGTAGCTGTAGCCTTTTGTCTTCACATGACTTTTCCTTTCTCACAAGTAGAATGTTCAGAGAAATGCCTTTTGCCTGAATCCTTGTGTCTATCACAAATAAGGAATAGTTCCATTGGAGAGGACGTTGAGAATAGTACCAAGTCTATTCACGTGCTGACATCTTTTCAAATGTAAGCAACATCAGATCCACTGATGTGCTTCTGGTTCTTCAGATCAGATTCAATGTTATCAGAGTTGCAACAATAGTGCTTTAGCGTGAAGGATCTGATCAGAGCATAACTGTTTATCAGAGCCTCTGTACTTGCAACGTGAAGTACATTCAGAGTCTTTTGAAACAGTGCTTTAAACTCTTCATACAACATATTTAGCTACGCTTCAGATGCTTCTGCTTCTGAGTCTTCTGCAGCTTCTGCTTCAGAGTCTTCTGCAGCTTCTGCTTCAGAGTCTTTTGGCAGCGCTCAGAGTCTTATGATGGCTTGCATCTGATGCTTCAGAGCTTTGTATAACTTGTTGTTCAGATGCATTTTGCTTCCATAATGATATTTAATTTAATATCTGAAACACAAAATACTTGAACAAAATTAGAGTATATATTTTCTTAATTCAAAATTTCATAAGAGTTATCATCAAAACATAGAGATATAATTAAACATCAATCTGTGTTCTAACAATTTTCTCATATGCTTGAGTACGTCATGTGACAATTAAGCTACAATTATACTATTCCCATATACCTTGTTGTCTTTGCTCCTCTTACTATGACAAGTAGAGAGATGAATTCCATGTTTGATGATTATCTTAGTCATCTGGTACCAGAGGAGACACAAAGTACCATACCTGAGAAACTATAGCTACTTCGACTGGTACATTAGGTGGTTCTTCAGGTGTAAAATCCGTATATGGTGCAGGATGCTCCAGGAGATTCAGAGGGTCAAGCTCATCAAGAGATACTAGAGGAGAAGCTGACACAATTAGATCATGCCCATGATGTCTTGCCTAGATATCATTGCATAGTGGAGATTGTGTAGGCAAGCATTGATAACGGTATTTTTCCTGATGGGTCTGATGTGAGGCAGGTCCTAGATGCCATCATAACGGAGGCATGAAAGACATTGATCTACTAGAGACAACGCTAGAGGACGAGGGGTATTGAAGGCCGAGTATCCAGAGAACCTATAGTCCGACATATACAGTAGTGCAGTAGTATATAGTAGTTGTATTTTGGATTCATTATGGATTGTATTTTATTTTCAGTTCATTCTACTTTATCGTGTATTTCAGTATCATTTTTGGACCATCTGGATTTAGAAGTCATTTTTTGCATATCGAATGTATGGTTTAAATCTCATCACATAATCGGGTTCTTAACATTTATAAATCATCACTTTCATATGGGTAAATCATAAAACAAACATAACCTGCACTATTCTGATAAGATACAAAGATACATCTCAGTAAACCCTAAATGAAAATGCATCTCCATAACAGTAAATGTGTAAAATGCCTTTCAGAGTGGATGCATGGTGTATGTTTTAAAATATTACGGAGATACATCTCCAAACTAGTTAACATTTTGATTTAAGACAAGGTGCGTCCGAAGATGCATCTTCAAAATTTGAGGGGCATTTTGGGTTTTCCAGAGGGTATTTTTCCACCCCATTGGGTGGTATAAGAAATTCCCTTAAAAATGATGGAATAGAATTGAATAAAGATGGATAACTTATACCGACCCGACTGCAACTCAATAATTCCAAACAAAAAAAGGGCCACTAGGTGAAAGTGGGTCGGGTTGCGGGTAACACGAGTTAGAGAAATGGGTTTGTTTGGGTTCATGTGGATGAAATCGGATTTGAGATTCTGGCCCATGCAAGTCCATATCCGACCAAGTATAACATCAACTTTTTTTAGTATATATATTGGGAATTTCTTAATGTACCCTATATATTAGTAGTGCACTATGTGAAAATACTAAAATGCCCCCAGATTCCTGAGATACATCTTCAGACGCACCTAATATACACATATTCTAGGCCATTCAGAGTGACGTCTTATTAGTTGGGTTTTTAATCAAAGATCTATCTCTAGAATCTGTCTGTAGTTGCATCTTCGGGACACATGTGCAACAGAGGCAGAAGCAGAAACAAAAACCAATAATTTTTATTTTGACAAAATAAAATTACCATTCATAACACAAATAAGCATTATATAGGTGATTTCAACCTAAAATGAAACATTACATTTCAATATCTAAGTGAACTCTTCAACATCTTCAAAGTATCTTCGATCGATCTTGAAATGGTAGCTTCCAACTCGAGCGGAACTTTTTTTTTCAAAACAAAAAAATGTATTCCACATAGCCCTTACAGGTGCATCCGTCTTGAGCTCAAAGTTGTTGAACTCAATCTTCCCTTCATTGTTAATGACAGTGAATGGTACTCGAGCTTGAAATTTTTTCGATTCTCTCCATAAGGTTGGAGACTATGGACTTTTTGAAGGGAAATCCCGATCCAAAACACAACGGAAATTAAAATTTTCCCTTTAGTGATCCTTACGAGTGTGCATGATCAATGATAGAAACGATTATCTCTTGTGATGATAAAACCTTTGATGTTGAATCAAAGGGGTGACCACGAGCGTTGAATGATGAACAATGCCTCTACTCAATCCATACAAAAAAATTCCTTTAGTCTCAGTGCTAGATGCTATGATTGAAGGCTTTGAGTGATAGAGAGGAGGAAAATACGGTTTGGGTTTCACAGACCGAACTTTCATCAAGTGCGAATGCTTCTGCACAAAGGTTCTATTTATAGAACCACTTGTGTGGGATGCAAGCTAAAAGGCACATTTAAGTGCACGCGCGCCATATCTTATGGTGTACCTTATATCACTTAAGTGCATGGTACCTTACCATATTTTTTATTCTACTAAAGTGCACTGTACCTTACGATGTTCTACATTTACTTAAGTGCACCGTACCTTACAGTGTTCCTTAGTTACTCTACCTCTTATCAAAGTTCCTTATGTGTGTGACTCTTTAGGTTTTCACAATGTTGGAAAATCATATTAAATCACACATTTAACATGATAAATAGTGAGTGGCATCTAGCAACACATCACTGCTACCCAAGTCAAGAAAATATCATGTGAGCCAACAAAAACTTTAACATGATAAATAATTTGATACAAGTACCAAAAGTATTGTCCTCTAGGGCTTACACCAACAATCTCCCACGAGCACTAGAGCCAATAATACATACCCCTAATACCCATAGATCTAGTATGGCTATCAGGCTTCTGCTGCGCAAAGGCTTTGTTAGTGGGTCAGCAATATTGTCAAGTGTATGTACTCTGTATATCTTCACATCTCCTCGATATATTATCTCTCGAATGAGGTGAGAACGCCTAAGTATATGTTTGGATCGTTGGTGAGATTTAGGCTCTTTAGCTTGTGCAATAGTACCATTATTATTAAAATAGAGATCAATGGGATCCACAACGCCAGGGACAAGTTCACTAATGAACTTCTTGATCCAAACAACTTCCTTTGCTGCATTTGAGGCAGCAATGTACTCAACCTCATAGTAGAATCAAAAATTGTTTCTTGCTTTGAACTTTTCCAGCTCACAACACCACAATTTAAGCAAAACACATAACCAGATTGCAATCTGAAGTCATCCTTATTTTTCTGGAAGCTACCATCGGTGTATCAAATTACAGCAAGCTCTTCCCGACCTCTATATACCAAGAATAAGTTCTTAGTCTTTCTCAAGTACTTAAGGATATTCTTGACAACTACCCAATGAGCATCACCGAGATTAGATTGGTACTTACTTGTTGCACTTAAAGAATACGAGACATCTGGTCGAGTACATAACATGGCATACATGATAGATCCTATCGTGGATGCGTATGGAATCTTATTCATGCAATCCCTTTCTTCCTTAGTTGAAGGGGATTTTGTTTTTGATAGACACATGTCATGTTGCATAGGTATGAATCCTTTCTTGGAATCATGCATATTAAAGCGTCTCAACACTTTGTCTATGTATGTACTCTGACTTAGGCCAAGCAGTTTTTTTGATCTATCTCTATAGATCCTGATTCCTAATATATAGGCTTCTTCACCAAGGTTCTTCATAGAAAAGCATTTCCCTAACCAAGTTTTCACTTGTTACAAGGTAGGGACATCGTTTCCAATGAGTAATATGTCATCTATATATAATACCAGGAAGATGATCATGCTTCCACTAACCTCCTTGTAGACACAAGACTCATCTTCATTCTTTATGAATCCATATTGTTTTACAGTTACATCAAAATGAAGATTCCAACTTTTGAAAGCTTACTTCAATCCATCGATTGACCGCTGTAACTTGCATATCTTTTGGGCTTTTTATGGTATGTCAAATTCTTCAGTTTGTGTCATGTATGAAGGTAGGAAAAACACTTAGAAGGGGGGGGGGGTTGAATAAGGGTTTCAAATAACAACTATGACAGTAGTAAAAATAACAAGGTATTTTTATCCTGGCTCGTTTGTGTCGCTACTACGAAAATCGGCGCCGACTATGACAGAAGAGTCGCCACCGTGCGTTATTTATCCCAAAGGAGGGAAAGGAAACGCTCAGAGTAAACCTAATGCAAAACGGGAAAGGAATGGTCATCGCAACCAAATTCCTGGATTCGGGAGTTGATTACGCAAGGGGAAGGTATTAGCACCCCTCACGTCCGCCGTACTCGACGGGATCCACACTTGTTTTCTGGTACAGATTGTATTCTATCTTCTCTACAGGTCTAGGTTAAAAAGAAAAGAAAATGACTCGGCAAAGTATCACACTTTATGCCTATGTATTCCCGTCTGGAACGAGAAATCAGAGTCAACGTAGTTCACCTAACTACGAATGAAGGTGGGAAGGTTGCTCGCTAGGATACGGCATCCTATGCCTACGTACTTTCATACAGCATGAAAGATCAGAGCAAACGTAGTTCGGGCTACGGAAGACACAAGCTTGTCTGACTGTTTTTTATTACCTTATGAAAGGGTTTTTCTTGATTAAGAGTCCAAGCGGACAAAAATGACACTTTGATGTTTGTTTTGAATCTTTTACGAAATAAGTGTTTTTTAGTTTGTTTGCAATCTCTGACGCACTAGAGACTATGATTTGAGAGTGACTATGTCGCGTATCACCCAAAGGGTACCACACTAAGCAGCCAGACTACTGGAAAGAAGCTCTCCAGCAACCCTTTCTCAAATAGCTTAAGGCTCGTAACGTACGACATCGATTGACCTTATTACTGTATTTTTGAGTTGTTTTGAGATAAGAAGAGAAAGACGCTCTAAAAAGCCTAGGGTTGAAAAGGGAATAAAAACTAACCTAATGTTGTCATGCACGGATAAGAAACCTAATGTATGTCATAATTCCCTCCTGCACAGAGGAAATCAGAGATCCTAGGGGATAAACAAGAAAGAAAGCAAGCAAATACAGTAAAATACATGCAATGCAACAATACAAGCGAGGCAAGGGAGTCCGGCTCAACCTCAAACCTGGGAAAACAACAGGCAAAGTGAATCAACATTCACTTCAAACCTAGGGGGCAAGCTGCACAAGCCAACAAACAATACAGAAAACAAAAACCAAAGCAGAGGAGGCAGCCCAAGCAGCAGCATCAAACTCCTATAGCAAACAGCACAAGCAGCAGCTCTAAACAACAACAGGTGATTAAACAGCAAAGAGTTGACAGCAACAACCTTCATCTTCATGAATGCTCCTATCCTCAAGCTCCAATAAAATTTCAATCTTCAACAAGCACCAAGCTTCAACAAGCTTCAAACTTCAACAGGCAACCAGCTTCAACAAGCAAACAGCTTCAACAAGCTCCTAACTTCATCTTCAACAAGCAGCAAAACCCTAGCTTCAACAAGCAAACAGCTTCAACAAGCAAACAGCTTCAACAAGCACAAACTTCATCTTTAACAAGCTTCAACAAGCAACCTCCAAAGGAGAATCAATTAACCAGATCAGGTTGAAATGTTAAGTAACTTAATGACAACCAAAGGAAGCCACTAAGAACTTAACATTATAAGAGAATGGCATCCTCAAAGTTCTACTCTTAAAGCATGCCATTCATCCCTCCAAAGGAGAGATGTGACTTCTTTAGGAGGACTTTATGTCATTGGATTGAATGGAGATGAACAATATACTCCATGTTTGAAGAAAGGAACAAAACTAGTCTAATGTTCTTCCTAAAACCCTAGTTTCCCTAAGCTCCTGACAAGCATCCACAAGATGAGAAAATATTCATGTCCAAGCTTCTTCCAGTTGTCCAAAGCATCTTCAATTGGTCTTCATCTTTATCCAAGCACAAGATCACCAGCACCCTAATCTAAGGGGAACTATGGGGTTAAACTAGTCAAGTTAGTTCATTAGAAATACCTAGATGTTAGTCTTAAAACTAAATCTAATTAAAATGCTAAAAATGATTGTAAAATCCTATAAAACATTCTAAGGGTTCCTAAACCTCTTAAGAATCTCTCATACAAAAATCAGAGGGTTAACCATCCACTAAGACCTAAAACTATGCCCTAAACCTAAGGGTACTATCTTAAAACCCTAAATCTACACCACTTAAAGTTTAATGTTCAAACTAGCCTATATTTATCTCACAAAAATATGAGAAAAATACTAAGGGTACATGCATATCTCAGATAACTATACCAAAAAGAATCACTCCAAAAATCCACACCAATTACTCATACTAAAATCAACAAAATGACATATCAACCAAATTTAAAATAAAAGCAATTAAACTTCAAAAAATGCAATTAAATTCTAAAATGCATGAATTAATAATTTCTCAATCCTATTAAATTATAGACTCTTTAAGGAGTCAGGGGAAAAAAATCTAGTCTAAAAATGTTAATTTTCCTATTTGTTATGATTTTATTTCTAACCTATATGCAAACATAAAAATCCAAGAAAATCAATTAAAATAACAAAAAGGGCGTGTTGTTTAGCAATGATTCCATGTTATCTTCCCAGGCTGGGCCCAACAGGGGGTGCGCGTAGCAAACTATCAACTAAGCCCAAGCGAAATTAAAAGGAATCAGGAAATGAAAGGAAAATTGAAAAATGCTTGTGTCAAATAGCAATCCATTTCAGTGTAAATCAAATCATGGGCCTATCCTGGGGTGTGGAAAGCAATGATTCACTAAGCCCACCCAAATGCGTTTAATGAAATGCAGAGTTTTGATTCTCATTCTCACTCTCTTCAGAACTCACACGCGATCGTGGCCGTTGGTTTGGTATGTGGTCAAGAGTCAAACATGGATCCAACGCCTGATACATCATCTTCTCCAAAATTAAAAAACTGAGAGGGAAATGTTGGGACGGTGGCCTGAGTTGCAGCGCCACTGTCGTCTCCAGTGAAGGTTACACCAAAGTGCATCAAACGCAACAACTAAACATCCAAACTCACTCGTTTTTTCATCCTGAGTCCAATTATGACCTCCAAAATCAATGATTCTCACTCCAACTCAAAACACGAGCCAAAGTTCAGAAGATCACCAAAACTCAAATGTCATGATTCTTGAAATTAACAAGCCTAATGTCATCTACATGTATCACTAATCAAATCTTGCTATCTAAACATGATTAAAACCTCAAGAATCCCAAGATACTCCTCTCAACAGAAATTGCATCACACTCTAAAGTGTCTCTAATCACTCGATTCTTGTACTGAAATCCATCCTAGCAAAGTCTATATCCTATCCACATGATCAATTCTACCTAATTCCCTATAATCTAGAGCAAAAGTTGAAATGTTTAAACCTGGTGTAAATGGACGAACATAGTAGGTTTTCCTTTGAATCAAGCTCCAACTCTTTCCAAAATCACTCAAGAATCACTCCCCAAGCTTCTACAATGATCAATTTGCAATGAATCCACCTCAATTTCAAAACCCGATTCTGATATGCAATGTGAAAATTTCAGTTGCTCTCTCTTGATCCTCTTCAACTCTTGCCCCAAAAAACCATCTGAACTCATTGCAAACAATATATAGAAGCTGTTGGAAACCTCTAGAAGCTTCTGTAACTAACTGAATGAGATTTTGAATTTCTCATTCTCTTCCAATTTCTCATATGTGACAGTCATGAATGTGCCCTGTTCTCAGCCTGATTTTGCTTGAAATGAATATCTCATGAGATTTAGAAGTGAATGGGAGTGATAGCTTCCTTGTTTTTGATCCCATGGTGTGTGATTGAAGTGTTGCTTCAACCTTAAGTTACCAAATGGAAGTGCTTGAAAATGGCCTCAAATGCAAAATGTAACATTGCCAACCTTCTCAAAATGCATTTTCTGATCAAAATGACATATAGCATGAGCTTGTTTGACCCTAAATCAAGAAATTCCATTTTTGGCCTTTTAATGACTTTAATTTCTTCCTTTTTAAGCCATTTCAAGCAAATTTGTGTTCCAATCCAAACCAAGCTCTCATGACCACTTGATTGCACTCAAAACATCATTTTGAACAAGTTCCATGTTGAACAATTTTCCATTTGAAGCTTGCAAGTTGGAGTTATGGACCTATGATCACAAATGACCTATAATCACCAATACCCAAAATACCCCTGGCTTGCAAAGATCATAACTTGAGTTCTACAAATCCTATCAAGGACTTATAGTACTCTATGGAAAGCTAAGAGGATAAGGAACAACATTCATGTTTACCAAAAGTACATTTGAGAAATCCTTGAAGGGCAAACGTTGCTTGGAAGTCAAGTGACTTTCACAGATAAATTTCATAGTCATCTGATGACCTGTAACTTGCCTGGACCATAACTTGAGTTCTATAAATCCCCTTGAGGACTTCGAGTACTCAAATTAAAGGTATTGAGATGCTCTACAAGTTTCATGTTGGCCAAAGATCCATTTGAAACTTGTATTTTTACTTATGTGGCTTTGAAGTTAGGCATTAAATAGGGGATTTTAAACTGAAACCCTAATTTAGCAACTTCCCACATCCTTGATTCTTCTTTGCTTGATCTTGGCACAACACCACACATGTATCAACATACCAATCCATGAACCCCATGACCTCAAATTAGGCTTTGATGCTCTTCAATTACTCAATTGACCTAGGATTGACCCAGATGAAACCCTCGTTGACTGCACCTCAACTGTGGCTCTCATACTTGAATCAATGACTTGTCTCAGCTTCAATAGGGCCCTCTAGGCATTCCATGAGATCCATACACACCTCAAATTCTCATTCCATGTTTCACATCCCACTGATGATTCTCAATATTCCTCAAGATAGGAGCAAAACCCACATGTAGGCACTTAAACTTCTCAAGACTTCAAATCACTTCTTGATGGCTTGGATGACCTCTCAAACTTGGATAAGACCTCTTGCTAGGATATTCTCTTGATAGACACCCTTGATCCCTTGTTGGATGCATTCTATGCTATGATATGCCAATGATTGAACTATGTACATGATGTAACTATGCAAATGAAATGCAATGAAACACAAATCAGGCAAGAAAAGATTGAGCAAATTTTGGGGTGCAACAGTTTGAACTCAAGCTACTCCAGTCCACCCTGCCACGATGATTTTCCTTTCTCAACAAGGACTTAATCCACTAAATCAAACTGATTACAATGATAACCACTAAGACAAACAGTCTTAGTCTTCTCAAGAAATCTGACCATAACTTGGTCTCTTAAGGAATCTTTTACAAACAAGTAAAATACAATGTGTGTTTAAGAGTTGGTTCTAAAAAGCTATATCACAACTGTGATTTTACACAAATGAAGAACGAATTAAATCAAGAAGGAAGTTTAGAGATGTTTGGATATTGTTCTTTGATTTTTCAATAATTCGTCAACTTAGAAATGATGTAGAAGTCTTGTTTAAATAGAACTTCACTTTCATTTCTTAAAGGGTGTGCAACTGGCATTGTGTCTTCTTTGACTTTTCTTTCCCAGAAGAGGAATGTTCAAGCAAATCCTTTTTGTATGAATTCTTGTGTCATGCACGAATGAGGAAAGAGCCATTTGGATAAGGACAAGGAATATGCCAACAAATTTATATTTGAACAACATCTTCTTCAACAAATCTGGAACAGTCTTGCATCAGATCCTATGATGATGTTCCTTGTTCTTCAGATCAGAGTTACTCTATTCAGAGTATTTACAGCCATGTGCTTTAGCGTGAATGATCTTTATCAGAGCAGACTTGAATATCAGAGCCTCTGTACTTGCAGCGTTAAGTACTTTCAGAGTCTTCTGATTCTTTACATATGCTTTTTCGCTCAGAGTCTTCTGCAGCTTCGCTTTGAGTCTCTTTCAGGCAGCATTCAGAGTCTTCTGATTATTAACTTTTAGAGGAGTTTTTGCTTCCAGAGGAATATTAATTTTAATATCTGAAACAAAAACACTTGAATACGATTAGAGTCTATATTTACTTCATACAAAATTTCATGAATGTTATCATCAAAACATAGAGATATATTAAGAACCAATCTGTGTTCTAACAATCTCCCCCTTTTTGATGATGAAAAAAACAATACGAAATTTTGTTCAAAACAAATAAAGATATATATATATATATATCCCTGAATTGAATACTGATAGAAAAAATAATTACTTCCCTTTCAACACATCTTTCCAAAGTCAGAGCAAACTTTGGATACTCTCAGAGTTTGTTCAGAGCTACTCTATGAAATTTATCTGATGAAAAATTTGAGCTCTGAAATACTGAATTCAAAGTTAGTTAACTTTAAACATGTACGAGTTTCATTTTAGTAACTGCTTATGTGAACAATTAGAATTTCCATTTTCTCCCCCTTTTTGTCATATCAAAAAGAAAAACTTTTGAAGACATGAAACGATAACAGAGGAAAAACATAAAGCATATCATATAATCAGATGGAAAAACCAAACAGTCACAGATGCATTGATAAGAAATTCAGAAGATAAACAAGATAAGCAAAACAACACAAAAGTGCACAAATAACAAAACAACTAAGAAGAAGAACGAGAAGCCAAAATCTTCAGAAGATTCGTTATCTCAGAGGTTGACTATTCTTGCTTCGCCATCCAAGTCTTGATCTCAGATGTTGATTCCTATTGCTTAGCCATCCAATCTTTTATTTCATCTGTTGTTTTCTCTTGTTTGATCATCCATGTCTTGAACTCAGTGTTTTCAGTTTCTTGCTTTTCAACCTTAATCTTCAGATCTACAACTTCTTCTGTCTTCAACTTAGAAGAGTCTGGAACACTCACAGAAGCATATGCATTGTTAATAACCATTTCAGATTCATTCTCTATTTCCATAGGAGAAGGTTGAGCAGATGTAGAAACTTATTTAGGAATGGAAGCCTCTATGATGACTTTCTCAGTTTGAGAAACCTCAGTCATGTGAAATGTAACAGCTTCTTCAGAAGAAGAACACACAACCTTTGAAGGTGTATCTTCCAGAAGTAGAGTTGGAGTTCTGCTAACTCTTAGAAGAGTGAGTCTGACAGCTTCAACAAATCTCACCTTCGCATCATCAGAGCAAATATCTTGAAGGTTTGAAGCCATAGAGTTGAATCTAGTTCTAAATCTTGTCCATATGGCTTCATAATCAGCAGGGTTTATGCTTGTGAGGCTCTCCTTCTTAACAGAAGACAACCACATATTCATATCTTTTTCAAAACCAGAAAATAGTGCACCAACATCTAGCCTAGGTTTGGGTTTCAGGTAGGCTTCTAAAGGTGATGTTTTAATGGGAGCAGAGGTTGAAGGTATAGAAAAAGTAGGAATAATGATTACAGGAGGATATGGTGAAGATGGAATACGGACAAATGAGGTAGTAACAACCTTAGATTCAAAGGGAATATTTGGTTGGGTTGTTTCAGGGATGTCAGAAGAATGGATTGGGGAGTTGTGTGTGAGTGAGATAGCGTCTGATTTACCAGAAGATGCATCAGATGAATCAGATGATTCAGATGATGGACATGATCCAGATGAAACAGGAAACACTGTTTTAAGGGGTTGGAGATCAAGAATATCAGGTTCAGGATTAGAGGGTATTGTTTCAGATTGTTGTGGTTCAGATGGTTGTTGTTCAAATGGTTAGTTATAGAAGGGTTTGGTTTAGATGAAGGCGCTTGGTTCTGTTGAGGGGAGTTATTTTGAGGTTGAGGTGGAGAAGAGGGAACAGATTCATGAACATTTTTAGAAGAAAAGTGTTCAGAGGTAATGTGTGTTGGAGAGGGAGAAGGTATGGGGTCATAGGGAGGAGGAGATCTAGATGTTGGTGGTTCTGTTACTTGTTCCAAAATAAAAGATAAATTTGCAGAAGGTTTACCTGACTTCTTTTAGCGTTTGGCCTTTACAGAAGATGCTTCTCCAGAAGCTTTCCTCTTAGTCTTTGTAAATCCTTCCTCTGAGACCTTTCTCTTCTTTCTCTTGTTTTTCTTAAAGAAATCTGGTCCAGGTTCATTTACTCTTATTAGCAAGTCTGGTGGCATGGGGGTTTCATCTGCTATGCATGCAACAATGTAGTTCAGAAGAACTTCCCTTGGTTCTTCAACAGTGAAGAGAGGAAAATCTGCCATAGGAATTCTTCTTCTGTGTACAGTAGCAGAGTTCATCTTGACTGGCTCTGATTGAAGTTCCTCTACGAGTCTCATCCTATGCAGACTTTTCCCATCCAGAGGCTTTACCAGAATTGGAACCAATTCTTCTGTCTGACCTGCCTCTGTCAGATGTGCAACTAAACCATTTTCTGTCAGAATATCAAAAATCAATCTGCCCATTGGGATCCAGTTTCTGATCTTCTGATGGTTTGTTCTGATTTCCTCTCTGGACTGTTTTACATGGCTCCACAGATGAGCAAATAACAAGTGTGGCAGATCCACCTTGATGTTATTTCCCGAGCAGTACAGAAAGTACAGTTGTTCTGCGTTGATGTAATCTGGAGAGTTGGTTAATTTCCTATGGTGAATAAATCCCAGAAAGATCTTCGCCCAGATCTTGTAGTGCACTTTCAGATCTTTGATTTTGCTTGAGGCCAGCCCAGATGTAAAAACTTCTCTGTAGACATTATCCATGTCTATACGTCCAACAGAGAGATTGTAAACACCATATACTTCTTCATATCTAATTAATTTGTGAATCAAATCTTCAGTTATGATTATCTCTTTACCCAGCACATACAAAATAATGAAGTTTGGGTATACCTTTGCATGAATCCAGAATTCTTTCACCAAAAGAGGGAAGATTGGACCAAACAGTCTATCAAAGTATTTAGTCCATCCTTATGCAGAAACAATTGGTCGCAAATCAAACCCATTCTTTGCAATGCAGTCAAAATCAACCATGAATTTGCAAAGAACTTCCAAATCTTCAACAGGAGTGAGAAGGGTTCTTTCAGGTTCTTTGTAAGTGACGTTACCCATTTCAGATGTAGATCCAACCATTATAGATGCAAGCTTTTGAGTTAATGATGATGAGGTTGCCATTGAAGAACTTTTAAGATTTACTGAGCTTCGTTTAGATTTGGGTTTGTAGAGATGAAGACAATGAAGAAGACAGAAATGCATAAAGGTTGTGAACAAGAGTGAAAAGTGTGAGAAGTGTGAGAATGTGGGATATATAGGGACATAATTTAGGGCACAAATTCACACTCAACAATTAATCACATTAAAAAAAATAAAACAAAATGATTTTCAGCATTTAATGAGATTTGACAAAAGTGGGGGAAAACGAGAATTGTAATGATTCAAACAGTACTTCAAACGTCGTCTCATTGTTTACACTCCACCTTTTCAGATTCTGTGTGACACGTGTTTAATGTTTGGGTGTCTTTGAAACTTCTTAAGGAAATGAAACGTTAGCAGCGTTCAGATCCTCTGAAGGTTGTTAGTTCAGAGTTTCAAAAGAAATAAGGTAACAAATGAAATATAGATGAAAACACTCCAGAGTATAGACATTAATCAATATTCATCTGAGTAAATTTGCTTCTGAAAAATAATGTTATTCTGGACAAAAATCCATACTAATATTCTTCAGAATAAATTTGAATCTATCTTCAGCAAGGGGTTTTGTAAAGATATCAGCCCATTGATGGTCTGTATCAACAAAGTTTAAACTTATAATTCCCTTTTGAAAATAGTCTCTGATGAAATGATGCTTAATTTCTATATGATTTGCCTTAGAATGTAAAATAGGGTTTTTAGATAGGAAAGTAGCAGAAGTATTATCTCAGAAGATAGAAATGTCACTCTCATATATTTGATAATCTTCTAGCTGACTCTTCATCCATAGCATCTGTGTACTACAACCAGCAGCAGCAATATATTCTGCTTCTGTTGTTGAAAGTGCTATTGTGGGTTGCTTCTTACTGAACCATGAGATCAGATGACTTCCCAGAAACTGACAGCTTCCAGAAGTACTTTTACATTCTACTCTGTCTCCAGCATAATCAGCATCACAAAATCCTACTAGTTTGTATTCATCAAATCTTCTATAACACAAATCCACGTTAGTAGTACCTTATTTTTTTATTGAGATCTGTTGAATTTGTATACCATTCCGATGTAGATAAAGGATCTTACCCTATAGATCCATTGTAGTCTTGATATTATAGAATCATGGAAATAGCAACCCTAATTGCCATCTCTATATCCGGTTTAATTGTAAGTCCTCAGAATCCTCTTAACAGCTGTTAAGTGAGATTCTCTAGGATCTGATTGGAATCTAGCACACAGACAAACACTGAAAAAAATATCAGGTCTAGAAGAAGTCAAATACAGAAGAGATCCAACCATACCTCTGTAGAGATTTTGATCTACCTTCTTACTTACCTCTTCTTTTCCTAGAGTGCTTGTTGGATGCATTGGAGTTTTAGCCAACTTACTTTCTGTCATGTTAAACTTCTTCAGAAGCTCATTCACATACTTTGTCTGATGTATGTAGGTGCCTTCTGGAGTTTGATTGACTTGAATTCCCAGAAAGAATCTGAGTTCTCCCATCATGCTCATTTCAAATTCTGCCTGCATAGATTGAGCAAACTCCTTTCCAAGCGTAATATTTGTTGTACCAAAAATAATATCATCTACATAAATCTGACAGATTAAAATGTATTTCTTAATTGATTTATGAAATAGAGTTGTATCCACCTTTCCTCTGATAAAATTGTTTTCCAGAAGGAAATTACTCAGCTTCACATACCAAGCTCTGGGAGCTTGTTTTAGACCATAGAGTGTTTCTTTAATTTAAAAACATGTTCTGGAAAATTTTCATTTTCAAAACCAGGAGGTTGATGAACATAAACTTCTTCTTCAATTAAACCATTTAAGAAAGCACTTTTAACATCCATCTGATACAGAGTGATGTTATTCTGTACAGCAAAAGAAATTAATAAACGAATAGATTCTAACCTTGCCACAGGAGCATATGTCTCTGTGTAATCAATTCCTTCTTGCTGACTGTAGCCTTGAGCAACCAGTCTTGCTTTGTTTCTGACAACTTCTCCTAGCTCATTCAGCTTGTTTCTGTAAACCCACTTAGTTCCAATAATATTAAATCCTTTTGGTCTTGGAACCAGATCCCAAACATCATTCCTTGTGAATTGATTTAGCTCCTCTTGCATAGCAAGTATCCAATCATTATCTTGCAGAGCTTCATCCACAAAGGTAGGTTCAATGATTGATACCAAACTAAACAATGACATTCCAGATGATCTGAGAAAGGATCTTGTTTTGATAGGGTCATCCTTCTTTCCAATTATCATTTCCTCTGGATGAGAGGCTTTGATTCTGGAAGATCCTTTCAGAGGGGGTTCTTCAGAAATGGTCAAGTTGTCCATCTGAGCAGTCAAAGGAGTATCATCTGACGTTGCTTCTGGTTCTTTTACTTGAGCTTTGTCTGTCTCTGAATCTTCAGAGTCTGTGAGAAGCACTTCTCTATCTACAGAAATTTCAAGCTGCTTTGGCTTTTGATTGCCAAGCTTATCATCAAATCTAACATGAATTGATTCCTCTACAATCTGTGTCTCAGTATTGTATACTCTGTAGCCTTTAAAGCGTTTAGAATATTCAAGCATGAAACACTTCTGTGCTTTAGAATCAAAATTGTTCATATTGTCTTTAGTATTCAAAATAAAACAAACACATCCAAAAGGATGGAAATAAGAAATGTTTGGCTTTCTATTCCTCCACAATTCATAAGGAGTCTTCTCCAAAAGAGGTCTTACAGACACTCTGTTCTGAATATAACATGTTGTATTGATTGCCTCTGCCCAAAAATGTTTTGCCATGTTTGTCTCGTTGATCATGGTTCTGGCCATTTCTTGCAATGTTCTATTTTTCCTTTCTACAACTCCATTCTGTTGAGGAGTTCTAGGACAAGAAAAATCATGTGCAATGCCATTTTCTTTAAAATATTTTTCAAAATGTTTATTTTCAAATTCTCCACCATGATCACTTCTGAGTTCTGACTTTAACAATTTTAAATTCTTTTTCATTTTGGACTTGTTTGCAGAAGTCAAAGAATACAGAATGTGACTCATCCTTGTGTTTCAGGAGTTTTACCCATGTCCATCTGCTGTAGTCATCAACTATGACTAATCCATACTTCTTGCCTCTGATGGAAATATGAAGTAGCTCTAATGGTCTAGAGGTAGAAACAACATTTTTAGCTTTGAAAGAAGATTTTGAAAATTTTCCTTTCTGACATGCTTCACAAAAAGCATCTGAGTTGAACTTCAACTGAGGAAGTCCTCTGACCAGATTGAGTTTATTAATCTGAGATATACGTCTCATACTAATATGACCCAATCTTCTATGCCAGACCCATTGCTCATCGTTAACAGACATAAGGCATTTTACATTTTGAATTTTCAATTCTGAAAGATTAATTTTGTAAATGTTGTTCTTCCTTTTTCCATTAATGAGGATTGAACCATCTTTTTGACTCACAGCTTTACAACATTTTTTATTAAAGATTATATCATAACCATTGTCACTTAATTGACTTATGGACAATAAATTATGTGTTAATCCTTCAACAAGTAAAACATTAGATATGGAAGGGAGGTTACCATTACCAATAGTTCCAGAGCCAATGATTTTGCCCTTCTGGTTCCCTCCAAACTTCACATCACCTCCAGATCTAAGTTCTAGGCTTTGGAACATAGACTTTCTTCCCGTCATATGTCGTGAGCAGCCAGAGTCCAGGTACCATGACTGGTGTCTTAACTTTGTTGCTAAGGACGTCTCTTCTGAATTTGATTCTGATCCAGATTCAGATGTTTCTTCGTGGTCCTCCACATCAGCCATTAGTTCCATATTTGCACATTCGTCCTCTGAATCTGATGAGGATTCAAAAGCATCTGAGTCATCCCACGCGGCCATCAGAACTTTCTTCTTCTTTTCAAACTTCTTTCTGGCTTTGTCCTTCTGAAGTTTGGGACATTCATTTTTGTAATGACCTGGCTCCTTGCACTCATAACATACAACTTCTTTCTTGCCATATCTTTTGTGTCCAGAAGATTCTCCACGTTGATCAAATCTCTTGAAGTTTCTGAACTTCTTTTGTTTATGCTTCTAGAGTTGATTTATCCTTCTGGACAGCAAAGACAATTCATCTTCTTCTGAGGAAGATTCTTCAGAGCTTTCTTCAATTACCTGCAAAGCTTTAGCAGATTTGTTAGATTTTAACGCAACAGACTTACCTTTCTTCTGAGGCTCGTCTTCTTCCAGCTCAATCTCATGACTTTTTAAGTAACTGATAAGTTCCTCTAGAGTGATCTTATTCAAATCTTTTGACAGCTTCAACGTTGTAACCATTGGTCTCCACCTTGATGGTAAGCTTCTGATTATTTTCTTGACATGGTCAGAAGTGGAGTAACCTTTATCCAGAACCTTCAAACCAGCAGTTAGAATCTGGAATCTTGAGAACATAGTTTCCATAGATTCAGACTCCCCCATTTTGAAAGCTTCGTACTTCTGGATAAGCGCTAAGGCCTTTGTCTCCTTCACTTGAGAGTTTCCTTCATGTGTCATCTTTAATGACTCAAACATGTCAAATGTTGTTTCTCTATTTGTAATTTTCTCATACTCAGTATGAGATATAACATTTAACAGAATGGTTCTAGCTTTGTGATGATTTCTGAAATCCTTTTTCTGTTGGTCAGTCATTGACTTTCTGTCAACCTTTTTGCCCTCACCATCAGTGGGGTGAATGTAACCATCAGTGACCAAATCCCATAGATCAGCATCATAGCCTAGAAAGAAACTTTCTATTCTATCTTTCCAATAGTCAAATTTCTCTCCATCAAACATGAGAGGTTTGGTGCTGATTCTATCGCTATCATCATATTTGTTGTTGTTTGAAGTTGAAGTTTCAGCCATGATAAATCAAGAATAATAAATCAAGAGTTTTTCCCAACTAGATCTTTCTCTTTCATTGTTAAGTGATAGCACTACAGAGCCGGAGCTCTGATACCAACTTAAGGTAGGAAAAACACTTAGAAAGGGGGGGGGGGGGGGGGGGGGTTGAATAAGGGTTTCAAATAACAACTATGACAATAGTAAAAATAACAAGGTATTTTTATCTTGGTTCGTTTGAACTCAAACTACTCCAGTCCACCCTGCCACGGTGATTTGCCTTTCTCAACAAGGACTTAATCCACTAAATCAAACTGATTACAGTGATAACCACTAAGACAAACAATCTTAGTCTTCTCAAGAAATCTGACCACAACTTGGTCTCTTAAGGAATCTTATACAAACAAGTAAAATACAATGTGTGTTTAAGAGTTGCTTCTAAAAAGCTATATAACAACTGTGATTTTACATAAATGAAGAACGAATTAAATCTAGAAGGAAGTTGAGAGATGTTCGGATATTGTTCTTTGATTGTTCAATAATTCGTCAACTTAGAAATGATGTAGAAGTCTTGTTTAAATAGAACTTCACTTTCATTTCTTAAAGGGTGTGCAGCTGGTATTCTGTCTTCTTTGACTTTTCTTTCCCAGAAGAGGAATGTTCAGACAAATCCTTTTTTCTGAATTCTTGTGTCATGCACGAATGAGGAAAGAGCCGTTTGGATAAGGACAAGGAATATGCCAACGAATTTATATTTTAACAACATCTTCTTCAACAAATCTGGAACAGTCTTGCATCAGATCCTCTGATGATGTTCCTTGTTCTTCAGATCAGAGTTACTCTATTCAGAGTATTTGCAGCCATGTGCTTTAGCGTGAATGATCTTTATCAGAGCAGACTTGAATATCAAAGCCTCTGTACTTGCAGCGTTAAGTACTTCTAGAGTCTTCTGATTCTTTACATATGCTTTTTCGCTCAGAGTCTTCTGCAGCTTCGCTCAGAGTCTCTTTCAGGCAGCGTTCAGAGTCTTTTGATTCTTAACTTTCATAGGAGTTTTTGCTTCCAGAGGAATATTAATTTTAATATCTGAAACAAAAACACTTGAATACAATTAGAGTATATATTTACTTCATACAAAATTTCATGAATGTTATCATCAAAACATAGAGATATATTAAGAACCAATCTGTGTTCTAACAATGTATACATCCTCAAGAAGATTCCCATTAAGAAAAGTGGTTTTATCATCCATCTTCCATATTTCATAATCATGATATGAAGGGATAACAAGTAAAATTCAAACAGATTTAAGCATTGCAACTGGTGAAAAGCTTTCATCATAGTCTACCCCCATGAATTTGTTTATAGCTTTTAGCAACCAGTCTTTTCTTATAGGTATGTACCTTACTATCCATTTTAGTCTTCTTTTTGAAGACCCACTTGCATCATATAGGATTAACTCCTACAAGAGGCTCTACCAATATCCAAACCTGGTTTGTTTATATGGAATCCATTTTTAATTTCATGGATTCTAGCCACTTCTCAGACACAGGACCAATTATGGTATCTTGGTAGGTTACATGCTCATCTTGATCCTTGAGTAACACATTACCTTGATCAGTTACAAGATATCCATATCTCTCTGGTTGGTGACATATCCTGCTAGACCTACGATGATCTTGTTCTACTTGAGCATGTTTCTCTTTCATAACTTCTTGTGATTCTTGCTCTAATTCTTCCATAGGTGTATCAATGCTTTGTAATTCTTGAATTTCTTCAAGCTCTACTTTCTTCCTAGTGATTCCTTTGGAAATGAAGTATCTTTATAAGAAAACTCCAGTTCTAGCGGCAAACACTTTGCCCTCAGAAGGATTGTACACGTAATACCCTCTTGTTTCTTTAGGATACCCTATAAATAAGCATTTTTTAGATTTGGGCTCAAGCTTAGTTGAAATTTTATGTTTCACATAAACTTCACAACCCCAAATCATCATGTAAGACATATATGGTTTCTTAGTGTCGTAACGCGAAAAACAACCGGCAAAAAAGTAGAGTCACCATCGAACTTTATTTATCCCAACGGGGAAAGGGAAACATCGAGAAAATCTCAAAAGGGAAAATATATAGTCTCGCAACCAAATCTTAGGTTCAGGAGTCGATTACGCGAGAGGAAGGTATTAGCACCCCTCGTGTCCGTTGTACTCAACGGGATCCATGCTCTTTGTTCTAATCAAAGGGTGTATTTATCTAAAGCTTTACTTGCTAAACGAAAACTAAACAAAAGGTGATTCGATAAGACTTCGTTATCCTAGGCCTACGTATTCCATCGAGCAATGGGAAAGTCAAAGTCAACGTAGTTCGGAGGACTACGGGTGAATGGGGGGATTGTGCTCGCCAAGACTTTACCGTCTTGTGCCTATGTATCCTCACATGGATGAGAATGAAGAAGTCAAAGCAGTCGTAGTTCGACCTACCACTGGTTGGTTGGTGTCTTTTATGAGTGACGCTAAGCTCACGTTCGAGAAGTTAGGGTCGATGCCTGTTTGCGGTAGAACAGAGGTAACATGCCCTTTTTGAAAAAAAGGTTTGAGAGGAAATCCCAAAGGATAAAATGGTTTGCATTTGTTCGTGGATTTTAAAGAAGTGGGTTGGCTTTGTTTATGACGTGTATCGCACTAAAGTCTAAGACACAGGAGCGAGTACTTCTCACTAACGATCCAAACGGCTCGCGCTCAAAGTAACCTAATATGAGGTTAGAAATGCATCCGCTCATCTTTTCCTATGTGCTTAAGACTCATGACGCACTTTACACATCGTATTTATTAAGTGTTTTATTTTCTTTAAGAGAGAAGAGAAGGAACTCAGGGTAAAAGAAATCAACTAAGGGAAACTAGCTCCTAATGTTGTCATGCACATTGGTCCTAAGGTTGGGATAGAAAAGGAATTCTACCTAATGTTGGCATGCAAAGAGATAGACATAAGGTTAAGGTATAAAAGGGACTATCTTAATTGTTATCATACAAAGATTGACCTAAAGTTAAGCTAAAGTAGAATAAGATGCATACACAATATTAACATCACACAGCAAATAGATCAAAATATAAATTGAAAAGAAAAGTGCACGGATACCACAACAAATTTAATCGAATATAATCATAACGACATTGGATCGTCAAGAATTAGCACAAATTAAAAAAAAAAACAAATTGCTACCACGTAAGCGGTCATCGCAGATCGAATCAAGAAACAACAAGGTAATAAAAATCACAAATTGCAAATCGAGACGCGAATCGGTAAGCGCAAAAAGTGGATTGTTACTGCGCTAAACCGCTGGACGCGTGTAAAATTGAAATACAAGGATAAATAAATATAGCACATCGCACGTAGATTGATAAAAGCCACCACTAACTTGCTACACTTAATGTTATCATCTCAAGAGGGATAAAAAATGGTGCGGGAAAAACAAAAGGAATTTTAAAAGTGCTAATAAATAAATAAATCAACAATATTGCTAACGCAAAAATGCGATCATCGCAACCAGATCCAAATCGCGCGGACGTGAAATTATCAAAAAGTAACGAAAAGAAAAAAAAATTTAAATGTGATAAAAACTCAACATTGTTGCTAACGCAAAAATGCAATCATTGCATCCGAATCGAACTAACACCAATGTTACGCATCATGCACACCAATATACATACAGCGTATCGACAAGATTCAATTCAAAAAATTTAATATATATATATATATATATATATATATATATATATATATATATATATATATATATATATATATATATATATATATATATATATATATATATATATATATATATATATATATATATATATATATATATATATATATATATATATATATATATATATATATATATATATATATATATATATATATATATATATATATATATATATATATATATATATATATATATATATATATATATATATATATATATTAAAACAAAATGTGTCAATGTCTATCTTATAAAACAAACTTGAAACGTTAAAAATATATATATTAAAATAAAATTTATTTATATATTACAATATATAAAGTTATTAGTGAAACAAAACTTGTTTGTATATTATAATATATATAAGATATCAGTAAAACAAAACTTTGTCTATATTATAATATGTATAGGTAATACATATGAAACGAAATGTTACCTAAAAAAGTATAGGTAATACATATGAAATGAAATGTTACCTTAAAAAAATATAGGTAATACATATGAAACGAAATGTTACTGGAAATAAGTGCGGCTCTTACTGTTAAAAAAAAAAAAGATTTTAGCCGTGCCTCCTTTTTCTCAATCTCCTTCTTTTCCTCCCCTTTTCAACAAATACAACTTATGTATATATAGGTACCAAATTAGAATTATCTTTAAATTACCAATAATGTCCCTAATGTCTATTTTAAAACTCAAATTAAATAATTAGTTAAATCCAAAATAAAATAAATATTTAAAATAAAATTAAAATTAAAACACTAATTATCCTATTTCTTTACTATAATTATTTAGACAAAAAATGTAAAAATAACCGGATCTCAAATAAATAAAAGTCGGACGCTCAAGTGCTTGAAAAAATAAACCGAGTATACTAAAATGATCAGTGCGAAATATACGACATAGAAAAATACAACGTTTGGTCAGATTTTAAAATAATTTTTGACCCGTTAAAACGCGCAAACTAATCAAAATGCGACAAAAAAATGGTCAAAAAATTAAAATGAACACGTCGGATTAAACTACGTGAAATGTAGACCAATATAATTGACGTCCGCAAGCTCGGTTTTAAAATTTTTTGTCCACCCATTTTACGCACCGTTGAGATTCAGTTTGACCAGTCTGTCTGTAAATCTGAAAAATTATTCAGATGATATTTTAGGCACTATGCGAGATAAAATGCGTGCTATGCAAAGTAAAAATAAAGTCGGATGAATGAAAAACTTAAAAATTAAAATGCCCAAACAAAATCGTGACTGAATAACCACACTTGACTTGAAACCGAAATTTCTGCCCTTGAGTGCACACTGATCCTCTTGAGAAATCATGACAAAGATGACCTTGATATTTGATGAGCCTCGATAAAGAAGATAATCGTGACGTTGGGAACTCAGTCTTTATCTCAACTCGAGTGGAATAGCTAAATAAATCACCTCTGAAGAGGGAAAAATAAAATTACAGGAAAATGCCTTGATCTCATGTATTTATGAGCTCAATGCAAATGAATACAAGGTTATACCCTAACCGAAAAAGCACATGAATGTAAAACACGAGGCAGTTATGGTTAGAAATAAGAGAGGGCAAATTTTGGGGTGCAACAACTGCCCCTATTCAATCAACTTAAACCTGAGGGTATGAAAGTAATAGCTTTCAGAAATTTGAGGTAGAAGGAGATTTAATACTAAAAGAACCATAAAATTTGCACCCTGCAGGGGAAGAAATGACTCCCCTGAGGAACACAATTAATGAAACTGCTACGAGAGCTGAGAAATGGAAACTATATACTCCACGCGAACAGGAGTTGGGAAATCCGTACAGACGAAGCAAATATTGACACGAACGAGTGACGACTACACTGGGGATAAGTACAGACGAGTGTTAAAGGTAACGATGACAGTATACGATCGACACGGACGAGTATTGATGAAACGGGAACAAACACGAACGAGTGTAAAATCTAAGATCCATACAGACGAGTATTGAAGGAACTGAAACAAACATGGACGAATCCCTAAAATCTAAGATCAAAATAGACGAGTATTGAAACAGACATGGACGGATGTTGAAATGGACACGGACGAGTGTTGAGGAGCACGACGAGTGTCTAAAAATCTGGGACCAATACAAACGAGTATTGATGAAACTGAAAAAAACACGAACGGGTGTTGGAAGGACACAAACGAGTGTTGAAGAGCACAAAGAGTGTTAAAGAGCACAAAGAGTGTCTAAAAATCTAGGACCAATATAGACGAGTATTGATGAAATTGAAACAAACACGAACGGGTGTTAGAAGGACACAGACGAGTGTTGAAGAGCACGACGAGTGTCAAAAAATCTAGGACTAATACGGACGAGTATTGATGAAACTAAAATAAACACGGATGGCAGTTGGAAGGACACAGACGAGTGTTGAAGAGCACGAAGAGTGTTAAAGGGCACGACAAGTTTCTAAAAATCTAGGACCAATACAGACGAGTATTGATGAAATTGAAACAAACATGGACGGGTGTTAGAAGGAGACAGACGAGTGTTGAAGAGCACGACGAGTGTCTAAAAATCTAGGACCAATACAGATGAGTATTGATGAAACTGAAACAAACACGGACGGGTGTTGGAAGGACATGGATGAGTGTTGAAGAGCACGACGAGTGTTAAAGGGAACGACGAGTGTCTAAAAATCTGGGACCAATACTGACGAGTATTGGTGAAATTGAAACAAACGTGGACGAGTATTGGAAGGACACGAATGAGTGTTGAAGAGCACGACGAGTGTTAAAGAGCACGACGAGTATCTAAAAATCTAGGACCAATACAGACGAGTATTGATGAAACTGAAACAAACACGGGCGGGTGTTGGAAGGACATTGACGAGTGTTAAAGGGAACGACGAGTGTCTAATAATCTAGGACTAATACGAACGAGTATTGATGAAACTGAAACAAACACAGACAGATGTGGGAAGGACACTGATGAGTGTTAAGGAGCACGACGAGTGTCTCAAGATCTAAGATCAATACGGACGAGTATTGATGAAACTGAAACAAACATAGACGGGTGTCGGTTGAGATCGAGCATATCAAGATTTACACATCTAATACCTAAATGATGGGTGAGAGAGTCAAGAATGAACCGTTAAAGGACTTTATGCGGATAATGGAATCCTAGACAGATGACTCTTCTAGGGAATGACGATCAAAGGGTAAGATTGACAGACCTAATACTCTAAGGATTAGTTAGAACACCTGCTTGGGGATAAACTTAAATGATCTCTCCTGAGTTACACCACTTTTTGCTGGGGAAAGGCTTGGAAAGAAGGGTATCAACCCTGGCTCCTGCTTCAGATGCATGATTGAATTTTTCCATGGCGTAATGCTCCATACAGATGGAAATGCTACGCATTATGAAGATGAAATGTAATGATGCTTATGATATGCCAAAAGACAACCCACCAAGAGGAGTGTTAAGACCCACTCCGCTAAGAAAGACAAACTTAATTATCTTTGGGGTTATACCTAGCTTAAATTTCTGCTCTATGGGAGCGTATATGTAGTAGATGATTGCTGGAGAAATAACACTAGGATTCTAAACTTCCAACGCTCTGTGGGGGAAAATACCACCTATGTCGGGAAACCACCAATGACGATTTGTCTTTAACCTGTTGAAAATGTCAAGAACCGTCAGGCCTTAAACTGCGGAGAAATCATAATCGACTTTGTTGGGAAATACAAAACCATGATGCTCTGCTGGGGAAATTACACCTCCTGACCTTGATGACGAAAGTATATATCCATACTCTGTGGGGAGAGAAATTCTACTGGGGACGAGAGGTCAAACACGCCTCATGTTGGGAATGCAAACATGCTCGGAGAGCACCAATAAACCATCCCTACCTTGCCTGGGGGCCTAAACTTTTGCTGGAGAGTAAACAACCAAATCTAACCATGGCTGGCGAAAGAAGGCTTCTGGACCTTCACTAGGGAGAATAGACAGAAATTTCATAACACTCTACGGAGGATGGTAAAACCTTGGCGATCTCAGGCAGGGAGAGAAACTCTATTGGGGATACCACGTGTTAGATATCAACATGAATCATGCGAATGTGATGTGAAAAATTGAGTCCCAGTATGGTGTAGCCCATGAAGGAGTCTTCCTCAAGAGTTATCATGAAGATTTGAAGTACTCTTCCCTAGTATGTATTCTGGAGATGTGACTTCGATTAACCGTCCTCTGAGGAGGATAACTTCTCATGCTCTTGAAGTGACCTACCTCAGTGCAAGGCTTGCTATAGTTTTTCCCTTGTCTGATTGATCTTCGAGAGATTTGTAGAATCTCGACATGAATGCCCCAGATTAGTAGAATTTTGGAGAGATTTCTCGACGTGTCTACCCCAGATTTAGAAACTTTTGAGCAAATTGTTGCAAGCACTGAAACCTGACAAAGTTTCTTGGCTACATGTCCCTCAATAAAAATCTCCAGGAGTTTCCTCTCAGCAAAGTTAGACTTCTCGAATGATGTTCATTATGTACACTTCAGTGGAGTCAAATACATGTATGTAAGCAGAAAATATTTATTCTGAGAATGATAATTCTAATACAACACATATGCTAATCTTGAAACTTTTATTGAAAATATATTGCTGAACTCTGTGAACGAGTCACTAGTTGAAATGCGACACTGATTTTTGAGTGAAAGACATTATGCACAATACAATACCAAAAAAAGTATTATTAGCACAACTCATGGGATTCAAAAGCATTGTCTCGTGGAAGTATGCCTTCGGGATGAACCTTTCCTCAATTAGGGATTTTGAGGGTTGTAACAATGCCTGGTTCATGGTTTGAGAAAGAAAGGATATAAGGCTCAAAGTTTTGTTTTAACCCGCCCATTCTCCTTGATGTTCTCCAGTGCTACGTTCAGCTAATTTGACATAGGCACTCACCTTTCAAAAGGTTATTGAATGGTAGAAGTGATGTTTAAGGAACCCACAAGGTTTTTAGGAGTGACGGTCACCTCTTCTGTCTTTTTGTGTCTATAATCACACGACTTTCTCTTGCTCGAGGATTTTTCTTATGTAATCCTTTTTGCTTTTCACATTTTTTCATTCTTTTGTTCGTTTTTCCCTAATTTTTGTCTGGACTGATTCTTTTGTTTTTTAAAGTCTAATGGGATGTCGTAACTTTTGCCTAAGTCCTCTTTTTTTTCAAGGTATTGACTTAGCAGGCTTTCTTTCTTTCTTTTTTTCAAACAAATCGTGTGACACTGGTTTGTCTTGATTTTTCCAAAAGGGTTGTGACTGCCTCGCTCTTCGTAATGAGGGATAACCATTGTGGTTTCATGTCTTTTATCCCCTGATGAGTGAGGAAAGCAAAAGTGGTTGATCCTTAGATGCACATTCCTTTTGAAATTTGAACGCCTGGTCAAGCTAAACGACGACTACCCTGCCCCTGGGTTAGATGCAAAGGTTATTCGTGTGAAAAGAAACTCCTGCTTCTAGGCTCAACGGGGTTAGTGAGGGTCTATCTTTCTTATATCTCCGGTGTTTAGGGATTTGAAACAATGCCTGTACATCATCAACCAGGTTCTATTCCAAAAGCATATGACCAAACAATTTGCGTTTTTACTTCATCATCCTCCCTCAAAGAGTATGAGCAAGAAAATTGGTATTACATTATGCATAAATGATTCTATGAGTGAACATGAATGGATTACCTCAAGAAAATCATACTCATTACATTAAGACTTTCATTAAAAAACAAACAAGTTCTACATGTAAACAATGTCTTAACAAACAATGAAAAGTACAAATGAAAAATGCAGTAAAGAAACTCAAGATTGCCATTGTTGAGGAGGCTTGACTCCGTCTGGACTTATTGCTTCTGACGATGTCTTTGCAGTATAATTGCTCACTTGGGAGACTTTAATTGATGTGTAGACCAATTGTTGTGAACGTGATAACCTTTGAATCAATTAAATCTTGCACCTGATGCTTTAGAGCTCTGCAATCTTCGATTGAATGGCCAAGTGCCCCTGAATGGAACTCACATCTTACGATTGCATCATAACCTAGTGACAATCGGGCGGGAGCATCGAAACTCCTTAATTGAATTAATTGATGTTTGAGAAGCTTAGGAAATAACTGTGCATACAACATGTGGATGGAATCTAGCTTCCTTTTAGGCTTCTTCGGCTTTTGTCATTTCTTTTGGGGATGGTTCTGATTTAGGCACCCAACCTGTCCATGCACTTTCCTCTTCAGATCTGGCTGAGGAACATGCAACAGTTGTGGAGATTTTGGCACCCAATATTGTGGATTAGGCCTCTGTCCTAAGGTTGACCCTGGAGGAGGGAAGGTAACACCTATCTCTTTTGCAAAAGTTGGAGTAGGATCACCCTGTGTGAACTCGATAGCCTTTTAATCAATGAGCTCTTAGACCTTGTATTTGAACCTCGTACAATCTTAGATGCTGTGATCGAGTGCTCCATAATGGAAATCGCACCTAGCATTGACATTATATCACATAGGAGGCTTTATGGGAGGAGGTCCTAAAGTAACGGTCTCAATTAGCTAAAGCTTGAGCAGGTGTTTGAGTAATTGTGCATACGACATCAGAATTAGATCAAACTTCTTCACAGGTTTCCTTGGCCTTGGTTCGTACCCTCTATCTCTAGGATTCTCTTGGGAATTATGAAACGAATGTTGACGGGAAAGTTTTGGAACCTCAGGTTGTAGATGAGATTCACGAGGTGGCTCTTGATTGAGGAGATATTCTATAGGAGAGGGAGAAGCAACCACTTCTATTGCAGCCTCAAGCATAAGATTGTCTTCTTTTCTCAACACTGATCTCAAGACTTCCATAACCAAACTAACCTGAGTCTTCAGTTGATGGACTTCCTCCCTCAATAGTTTTTGACCCTGGGACAAGGCTTGTATGTCCACTATGAACTGCCCCATCTGACTTCTGACTTCCATCAATTCTGCTTGCATCTGCTCCATGATCAAATTTTTGCTACTTTGAGTAGGATACCGCTGAGAAAAGTCAAGTATGGGATTCTAAAGAAAACCAGATTAGAATAAGAATGACCAACTTCGAACACCTGTTATGCACATGATTATGAAAATGCAATGCAAATGCCATGTTTAAATCATTTCCAGAGGTAATCTACACATTGGGTCAAGTTTTAACACCAACAAACGCATGATATGGATAGAACACTGGAAAACGTAATTATATTATACCGGAGAACTCAGAAGAAAACTGGGTAAACCTCCATTTTCTCGAAGATTGGTTTTTACAACAAATGTGCTCAAATAAAGAGCATCGACAATAGCTTTAGGAGCTGGAACTTCCATAGATTCATGAATGGGTACCTGGTTCCTGACTGGGATATCCAATATAAGCGGGAATTCCTTAGAGAAAGATTGTAGAATTATGGTAATGTATGAATATCTATCCTTTCATATTCTACGATGGTATGGAGCATACCCAAGATCTTCCCATAGTCTTCCTCGAAACACTCTAAATTACTCTTTTGTAGTTGAGGTATTATTCCTGCTAGTGTCCATCTCTGCAGATCTTTAACAACTAGAATCAAGGATAAGATAAAAACCCCAAAAATAAATAGACATGAACGTTAGGATATGTGATGTGATGCAAATGCAAAGACACGGGATCAAGGTTGCCACATATTCAGAATAACTGTTATGCTACTGATGGAATAAGTTCAATATTCTTCTTCAGAATACCAGAATGCCATAACACCATAATACCAGAAGTCCAGAATGGTATAATAGAAATCCATAATACCAGTTTCAGAAGTCCATAAGAAAATCAGAAGACCTAGTAGGTTGAAGGTCAAGGTTTCCTGCAAAAACAATCCCCTCTCACATGCGGGTTCTAGCCTTGGAAAAAAGCAACCTAGCAGGTCCTCAGTATCACGGGCTCTCAAGTAGAGAAATGATGATACGCTCACCATTTCTGGTTTGGCATCATCATGAATCGAGGAGGCTTCAACAGTTTTCCCATGAATGGTCTCCAGAGTCATAAGCTCCCAAAGGAACACCCTGGCTACTGTATAAACATACATGACAAAGCATCTTCCAAGAAAACCTCGTCTGAATGCAAACTCAAGTCAATAATACGTGTGAAACGCCACGTAAGTCAACAAGAGCTCGCTCTAATATTATGTGTGCACTCAAGCCTGGGTAATGAACTTATCTCTCATAGAAATAACTCCGCAACAGCATAAAAACAGGAGAATAATATGAAAGCAATAATAAAATAAAAGGAATAAAATGCAATAAAAGTGGTAAATAAAGCAAATAAAAGCATAAAAGAAAACACCCAATGAAAAAGACACAAACAAGCGCTAGGATTGACTCTCATAGGGAAGTAGTATCCCCAGCAGAGACGCCAGCTGTTGCAACGCAAAAAACAACTGGCAGAAAAACCGAGTCATCATCGAAATTTATTTATCCCAACGGGGAAAGGGAAACATCAAGAAAACCTCAAAAGGGAAAAGACATGGTCTCGCAACCAAATCTTGAGTTTAGGAATCAATTACGCGAGAGGAAGGTATTAGCACCCCTCGCTTCCGTTGTACTCAATGGGATCCATGCTCGTTGTTCTAATCAAAGGGTGTATTTATCTAAAGCTCTACTTGCTAAACGGAAACTAAACAAAAGGTGACTCAATAGGACTTCGCTGTCTTAGGCCTATGTATTCCCTCGTGCAATGGGAAAATCAGAGTCAACGTAGTTCGAAGGACTACGGGTGAATAGGGGATTGTGCTCGCCAAGACTTCGCCGTCTTGTGCCTACATATCGTTACTCGGGTGAGAATGAAGAAGTCAGAGCATTCGTAGTTCGACCTACCACTGGTTGGTTGGTATCTTTTATGAGCGACTCTAAGCTCACGTTCCAGTAGTTAGGGTCGATGCTTGTTTGCGGTAGAACGAAGGTAACATGCCCTTTTTGAAAAAAAGGTTTGGGAGGAAATCCTGAAAGATGAAATGGTTTGCATTTGTTTGAGGATTTTAAAGAAGTGGGTTGGCTTTGTTTGTGACATGTATCACACTAAAGTCTATGACACAGGAGCGAGTACTTCTCACTAACGATCCAAACGACTCGCGCTCAAAGTACCCTAAGATGAGGTTAGAAATGCATCCGCTCATCTTTTCCTATGTGCTTAAGGCTCGTGATGCACTTTACACACCGTATTTATTAAGTGTTTTATTTGATTTGAGAGAGAAGAGAAGGAACTCAGGGTAAAATAAAACAATTAAGGAAAACTAACTCCTAATGTTGTCATGCACAATGATCCTAAGGTTGGGATAGCAAGGGAACTCTACCTAATGTTGGCATGCAAAGAGATAGACATAAGGCTAAGGTAAGGGACTATCTTAATTGTTATCATACAAAAATTGACCTAAAGTTAAGCTAAAGGAGAATAAGATGCATACACAATATTAACATCACACAACGAATGGATCAAAACATGAATTGAAAAGAAAAATGCACGTATACCACAACAAATTTAATCGAATATAATCTTAAATGTTGTACCCCAAAATTTGACCAACTGTTTCTTGTACTTGGCTTATGTTTTCTTTTCATGTTACATTTTTTTTGCGTAGCATAGCATTTGCTCTTGAGCCAGGGGATCAAGGTTTTTCTGTGGCTCAGGTCTCTCCTTAGTACAGGAGTCTAAACAGCGAGCATCAGGAGATTTTGCCCAGCGATCGAGTAGTCAATTTTATTTTATTTTGCAGGATATTCTCAGATCAAAAAGTAGCATTCAGGCTATATCAAGCATTCTCACAGTTATAGTATTCAAGAGCAAGTTTCAGAGGTTGAACAGAGCTTAAAACGGTTGAAAACAGGCAAATGTGTCGATTTCCCTCCAAAAGGCGCCAAAATTCAAATTTTGAAGGTGTTAACCGATAAACCAAGTCAAAACCAGGTCAAATTTGAATTTTTGAAGGTGTTAATCGATTAACCCATATGGTTAATCGATTAACCAAGGCAGAGTTCAACTTTGCACATGAATTTTCAATAGAGGTCACTTTGGGGTCCATTTTGATCACTTGAGAAATTGATTTTACACCAAAAGAAGGATCTAGAACCACTTTGAATTTTGGTTAATTTTCAAATTAATTAAAGTTCCCTCCAATTTCCCATTCCTAATCCCATTCCAATTTTCACAAACCATACTCCAAACCATATTTGGATCCAAACCAAGAGCATATTTAAATGATTTTCTCCAAACCCCCCACACACAATCCTCATAATTTCATTTCATTTTCAGAATTCATTCCAATTCTCTTAATTTTCTCTCAACTTTTTCACTCCCAAACTCCATCAAAGCTCTTCTCACCTTGAATTATTTGATTCTCCATTGGAATCATTGAATTCTAGAGCTAAAACCTTCATCCTTCATCCTTGTCATCTCCAATTCTTCATTCAATTTTCGTGCTAGTTTGGATCTGAATTTTGAAGTTGATCTAGAGGAGCTTATTTGGATAGTTCTTACTTAATTTTGGTGGATCTTCATTTCTACTACAAGTAATCACTTGGATCTTGAAGAATCTCTAGGTCTCTTGCTTGGATTTGCTCAATTGAGGTTGAATCAACAATTAAAAAAGCAAATCTTCGCTTTGTAGGTTAGAATTCTAGATCCAATTCTGCTTTTAAGCTTATTTGCATATTCAATGTGGATCTTCATTTTTGATTGACTTTTGATTGATTTGATCCATGTGATTTGTGGTCTTGTTGTTTAATGTGTTTACATGTTGATTGGACCCCTTGTGTTAATCGATTAACACTGTGCCAGCAGGCCTGTTTTGCTGTTTTTCAAGGTTGTTTTGGTATCGTTTCACTTCGAATATTCATGGATCAGTATGGTGTATTAGGAGTGAGATGTTTTGGATATATGTCGCTATTCTTGATTGTTTAATCATGATTTCGTTGGCACACGTGTTCGATTTCCACTTGAATGCATACTCTTGTATATGTTGTTCAAAGTGATGTTCATCTTTGGTTTTGCTTGAGTATGAAGAATTTTTTGGTTGAGATGTGCTTGTGGTGATTGATGTCCCACACTTTTTCCTCCCACTTTTCTTCGATGATTGATGGTTGATGGTCGTAGGAGTTCGCTTCTCCCATTTCATCTTATCCTCGCGTCTTTTGTGCTTGCATTTTCATGTTTGCTTGCCTTCTTGCATTTCCTCTTGTGTTTTGCATCTTTTTATTGGTTATAAGAGGTCGAGATGTGCTTGTGGTGGTTGCTGCCCCACACTTTTTTCCTCCCTCTTTTCTTTGTGTTGCATTCCATGTTTGCATCCCTTTCCTCCTTTTCATTTGTGATTGATTTATCTTGTGTTTTCTTGGTTCCTTTGCCATGATCCCTTAGGATTCCTAGTCCCTTTTGGGAGTAGGAGAGACATTAAGTGTTCAATCCAAGCATGCTAACATTAGGGTAGATTTTCCCCTCTTAATCCTAATCATAGGTGTACCCTGCATGATAACATTAGGTTGAGTTTAGTCTCCCTTAGTTGTGTCTTCTCTCTTATCATCTCAAAACTTCTTCAAAACATCTAATAAAGGATAATAAGTGTTGTACGCTACGAGCCTTAAGCATTTGGGAAATGATGATTTAGGGGCCTCCTCTCAATTGTCTAAAGTGTTAGCGTATGTCCTTTGGACGATATGTGACACATTCGTTTCTAAGTCATAGTCTTTAGTGCAACATGAATTACAAACACAATTCAATTCACTCCTTCTTCACTAAAAAACACAAACAAAACCTCAAACTTTTTATCCTTCAGGATTAATTGAAAACCATTTTCAAAAAAGAGTGTTGTTAACTCTTGGTTATACCGCAGACAGACATCGTCCCTAACTGCTATAACGGAGGTTTAACCCTACTCGATTAAAATACTTAACGAGTCTATGGTTGTGTTAGCCCGAACTACGTTTGCTCTGATTTCTCATACTAGATGAGGATACGTAGGCACAAGACGACGATGTCTTGGAGAGCAACCTTCCCCCTTCACCGGTAGTTTTCCGAACTACGTTGACTCTGACTTTCCCATTGCACGAGGGAATATGTAGGCATAAAGCGGCGATGCTCTATCGAGTCTATTTTATTTTCTTTTGTCCTGTGAGCCTGTAGCTTAGATAAACACACCCTTTGATTAGACAACAAGCGTGGATCCCGTTGAGTACAACAAACGTGAGGGGTGCTAATACCTTCCCCTTGCGTAACCGACTCCCGAACCCAAGATTTGGTTGCGATGACCTTGTCTTCTCCCTTTTTTGTCAGGTTTTCTCTGATCGTTTCCTTTCCCTCTCTTTGGGATAAATAATGAATGGTGGTGACTCTTCTGTCCTTGCCGGCCCCTCTTCGCAGTGATGCGACAGTTGACGACTCTGCTGGGGACATCTCTCATCCCCTATGCGAGTCAATCCTAGCGCTTGTGTGTTTATTTTTGGGTGTGTATACGTATTGCATTTGTACAGTATTGCATTTGCATTTTACTTTCAGCACTTTGTATATCATTATTGTTGTGGTGTTGGGCGAGAATGTTCCATTGAGTGATAAGCCAAAACCCAGGCTTGAGGATATCCATAACATTAGAGTGGAGAGTAGTGAGGACCTGTATGGAGACATGCACTAGTCCTCACGAAATTCGCGTTCAGACGAGGTTTTCTTTGAAGACATTGCATCCTGCTGGTCAGGACCGAGATGTTGGATCTGAAAACTGTCGACTCTGGAGACCAATCACTTGGGAGTCAGCTAAGTGAGGCCGCTTCGTTAGACTATAATGCCAAACCAAAAATGGTGAACGTATCATCGTTTCTCGAAAGTCTGTGACGCTGACGACCGCATAGGATGCTAGACCTTGTCAGAGATAGGTTCATACATGTGAGTGAGGAGGGTTATGCAGGAAACCTTGACCTTCAACCTACCCGGTTTTCTTGTCAGTGTGAACTTTTGGTCCTTGATATAGTGGGTCCTTATGCCAGTGTTGTTATCTCGCTGAAGCGAAGCACTGTTTCTTCTCAGTCGACAACATAACAATCTTGATCCCCTATTGTATTTGAATTTTCATTTGCATTTAACATTGACATGTATTTATGTTGCAAGTGTATATTTTCCTCTCGATTCTAGTGATCTTATCCCACTTCTGACATGGAGCCTAGTTTGAAGAAGACTGTGGTGTACAAGTTTCCTACTCTTGACATAGGATCTCTGCTCAGTTTGATTTCTATTGTTGATCGTGATGTGAGGGAAGATTTCAAGAAATCATATGGGAAGATTTTGGGATATGTTTGCAAAGCCTCGGTGTTTAAGTTGGAAGGTCTCCATACTTTGCTCCAGTTATATGATCCACAGTTAAGGTGTTTCAATTTCCGAGTTATGTGCTGATGCCTACTTTGGAGGAGTTCTCTATGCTGCTTGGAGTTCCTATCTGGGACCAGATGCCTTTTTATCATACTGATGTTGAGCCTGATTTGACTAAGCTTGCTAGTGCCCTTCACTTGGATGCTTCTGAGCTAAAAGGGAAGTTGGTTAAGAGAAATGGAATGCCTGGATTTCCATTGTCTTTCTTGGTTGGTAAGGCTCAACAGTTTGCAAAAGATGGTCGTTGGGTTGTGTTTAATGCCATCTTGGCTCTGTGTATTTATGGTATCATGTTGTTCCCTAATATTCCAGATTTTGTGGATTTGGATGCTTTCCACATTTTTGCTTCAGGGAACCCAGTACCTACGCTTCTGGGCGATATTTATCATTTTGTGCATTACAAGAATGAGAATCAGAGAGGGAAGAATGTGTCTTGTTGCATACCTTTGTTGTACAGGTGGTTTGTGAGTCACCTTCCCAAATCTGGTCCTTTTGTTGATATTGCAGGTACCTCAGAGTGGTAAGAGAGATTGATGGGCTTTCCCTCTGAGAACATCATTTGGTTTGATAGAGATCAGTTAGGTGTAGAGATTATCTATAGTTGTGGTGGTTTTCCTAACATTCCGCTGATTGGAAGGAAATGAGGCATTAACTACAACCCATCCCTTGCAGTAAGGTAGTTTGGGTATGCTCTGAAAGAACCTCTGAGAGAAGAGGAGATGCAAGAATATTTGTATTTCACTGGCTTGCTGGAGAATGAGGTCTTGACTAGAGTTGAGAGAGTTTGGAACAAGATTCACCGTAAAGGGAAAGTTTCCTTGGGTAAAAGCAACAGTAGAACTTACGACCCTTATGTGACTTGGATTCAGGAGAGATCTGAGAGGGTGTTGATGCATTTTGCACCTTGTGAGCCTTTATATCCTCTGATGATTGAGGAGCCTACTACTGTTGACATCCAGAGGTATAATCAGTTATGGTCCGAGAGGGAGAAGCTGTGTAAGGCAAATGAAGAGTTGGAGAAAGAGATTGTTCAGCTCCGAGGCGAAAAGAGTGAAGCTACTTATTCTTGCAAGAGGCAAACTGAGTTGGTAAACAAGCTAGGTACAGATCTTACCAAATAGATTTGCGCTCGTGAGCGTTTGGGTTTAGATTTGAAGAGTGCTAATGATGTTCTCAGAGACAAGAAGAAAGAGCTAGACAGAGTATATGTGGAGATCTCCAAGTTTAACGACCAATGGAACGCCATTCTGAATAACAACAAGGAGCGAGACAATGGACTGCGGCAACAGATTGCCAAGTTAAAGGCTCAGATACAGGTGAGAGATGAGAAAGTTAAAGCTGAATCCTCACGCCGACGCGAAAGTGACTGCAAGTTGAATGAAGCTCTTACAATGTTATAGGACTATAAGGCAAGAGCAGATGTGAAGAGGTCTAAGCTTGAGGAAGCATTCGGTGAAAACTCCTGGGAGGATTATGCCCAAGGCTTGCAGACTACCATTAGCCGGAGAGAGTTGCTTGTCCAGGGGTTGGTAGACAGGCCAGATCATGCAGATACGAGAGAGTTGTTAGAGGATTTCCAGGCTCATCATTATATTTGATGTTTTCTCTCTTTGTAGTTTGTTGTTATGATGTACCTTGACCATCACCAGATCTGTTGGATGAGGTCATTTTGATTCTCTTGTATTCAGTGTTGTATTGTACATTGAATCTTGGCTCTCATCTTATTTATGAGGAGTTTTCTATGCTTATCTGTTGGCTTCCCATTGTCTTGCTGTTCTCGCGGAACTAGAATCGAGGGGAAATTTTCCCTAATGCATATTTACATGTTTGCATACTGCATCATTTTGCATTTTGCATCATAGGTGCTTCAGAACCGTTAACCTTATCTCTTCCGCTTTGTAATTTGTTTCAGGATTGACAACCAAGCGATTCATCGCTACTCTACCAGGGGAAGTCAACGCGAAGCTATGGAACAGATTCGAGCAGAGTTGAGGGAAGTTCGAAGCCACATGGGACAATTCATGGTGGACATGCAAGCCTTGTGTCTGAATCAGAAGATGTTTAAGGAGGAGGTTCATCAACTGAAGACTCAGATGGGTCTGATCATAGAAGTGATAAGAAGTGTGCTAAGAAAGGAAGGCGATCATGTGCCTGAAGTTGTAGCAGAAATGGTTATTTCACCTTTGTCTATGGAACCTCTCCCAAAACGTGATGTGCCTCAAAGATCTTCTGCACAACCTAAGGTTCTAGAATTTCCCCATCAGCAGCTACCTCTTGTTCCCCAAGGCAATCCTAAGACTAGGAGGTATGCTCAAAGGACAAAACAACTCGACAGAATCATTGACCAGATCCCTATGACTTATGGTCAGTTGTTACAACCATTACTTCAACTTCGGTTGGTCAAACTTCGGACTCTGTCTCCGTTAACGGGTGAGCCACCACTAGGCTATGACGTGAGTGCCCATTGTGATTTCCATTCTGGGGCACCGGGGCATAACATCGAGAACTGCATAGCTTTTAAGCACAAAGTTCAGGACTTAATTGATTCCAAGGTAGTTGAATTCGCGCCGGGCGGCGTGAGCATACCAGGTGGTCTCATTCCAGTCACTACAAAAGAGGTGGATGTGCCTATTCTTTCCCCTGAAGTTGCATCGGGTCAGGAGTGTATCTTACAATCTATGATTTCAGAATCTCCATACCCACAACTATTGCCTGTTCCTAGGCCAAGCCTGAGGATGAAAGTACCTGAACAAAAGGAGGCCCCGAAACCTCAGATTCAGTTTCCAGATATTTTAACTGTTCGAAGTTAACAATCTTTTGGGTCTTTGCATCAGATGCCATTTCCCCTCCAGAGTCAACGGTCATACTGTCGTCAGCCGCATTAGCACACCCGACAAAGACCAAACAAGCCAGAGAGGCTTTTCACTCGGTTGCCTATGTCATACAGTCAGATGCTGCCAGATCTGATCAGAGGTGGATTGATAGTACCAAAGAAGATCGATCCAGAGATTCCTCCGTATCCGCCAGGTTTTAATGCCAACGCCTGTTGTGAGTATCATGCTGGGGCGCAAGGGCATTTAACCAAAAACGACAAGGTGCTTAAAAGCAAGATTCAGACTTTGCTGGACTCCAATATGGTCTCAATCACACCTCAGGGTGTCCAGATCAACAATCCTCCTTCATCCGGTCATGTGGTTTCGGTAGTTCATGTTATGGAGGAATTCACCAAAGGCACAGGTTCAGAAGAGTACCAGACTGACTTTGACGAGCAATTCTGAAGAGGGCTGACTCAGCAGCAAGCCAAGATGTGAAAGCCTGGTTCCTAGAAGCTGGCAATCTTTGTTTTATCATGTCATTTCTTTGTATTTGTAGTTTCTTTTCTGTTTCAGTGCAAATTTCATTTGTAAAACCTGTTTGTTTTTGATTGATAATGATAATGAAATGAATATGCATGTTTTTGATTAAATCTATTTGTGTTCACTCTACGTTTTTATTGATGTCAAATGCTTGTCTAAGCGGAGTCTGGGGAGGATGATAAAATTGAAAGACTCGCAAGCTTCCGATTGTATGCTTTTGAATAAAACCCCTGCTGATGATGTACAAGCATTGTTTCAAATCCTTAAACACCGGAGATATAAGGAAGATAATCCCTTGTTAACCCCTTTGAGCCTAGTAGTAGGAGTTTCTTTCTGAAAAACGAAAAATCCTCAAATTTTAACCTGGGGCAGGGTAGGTGTCAGTTAATTCGACCGAGCGTCTAAATTGCAAAAGGAGTGTTCCCGTTCGAGGATCAGTCACACCTCTATAGGTCGTGCCTAAAAAACCACAGTGGTTAAACCTCACCAAACAGAAGTGAGATAGTCACAAACCCTTCCGGAGAAATCAAGACAAACCAGTGTCACCAGATTGGTAAAAAAAAGGAAAGGAAAAAGCCCGCTATGTCGAATCTTGAAAGCAAGCGACTTAGGCAAAAATGAGGGTATCCCGCTGGACTTCAAAATCGAAAATTCAAAAGGGACAGTCCAGGCAAAAATAGGGAAATAAAAAATGATGACGAAAAACAAATTGTGTGACCCCAGGCACCAAAGACGAAGAGCAAATGGCTATCACTCCAAGAAAAACTTGTGGTTTCCTGAACCATCACTCCTGTCATTCAACCTTTGAGAGGTGAGCGCTTGTGTCGAACTAGCTGAATATAGGATTGGAGAACATCAAGGAGAGTGGGTGGGTTAAGCAGAACTTTGAACCTTATATCCTTTCTTTCAAACCGTGAACCTGACCACGTTACAACCTTCAAAAGTCCTAATTGAAGCAGGGTTGTTTCGAAAGCATACTTCGGTAAAGATCGCGTCGAAATTGACTCCTAAAAGGATTCCCCTTACTATGTTGGTTTTAATGTTGACATTCTGATAAGTTATTCGTTCACTATATGTCACAACTTTTTTCCAGTAAACAGACTTGGGTTTCAAGACTGTCATATGCATTGCATTAATATGCATAACATTTTGTTTTACTCGCTAGTAAGCACTTGACATCAGGAAAGTTTCCACAGTGGAAAGTTGGATCAGGATAAGATGCAGAGCCACTGAGTACTCCGTTGAACCGGAGCAAGCTATATCAAGTGATCTTATCATGGGGGTCATCCATCTTAAAGTCAGTTAATCGGAGGACAATCAGGTCGAGATTCGACAAATCTCTCGAAGTCAGTCAGGGACAAAGTCATTGCAAGGTTGGGGCAATCATTCCCCAAGAGCACAAAAAGCTATCCTTATCCAACGCCCTTCGAGGTTCAAAATGCTGAAGCAGTTCATATCAAACCATTAGGGTACGGAGATTTCAAACTCCCTTTCGAGGAAGACTTCTACAGGATCCCACTGCTGGGGCAAAATTGGAAACAGAGGGATGTATCCTCTCCATATTTTCAGAGCTTATCAGAGTTATTCAAGCAGGTTCAGTCAACCTTCAAGTTCAAGATGAATATCAGGAAGTCATAGAAATTATCCCCTAACTTGTATTCAGACAGAACATTTCTCAACATCAGTTGTACCTAACCTTTCATAGAAAACCTAGAGTCCGGACACACTTGGCACATCCGGTGTGTCCTAGTTAAGATCACCATATCCCCACAGAAAGAAAATGTGTAGTTGAGACTCATTCATCCCCAGCAGGTGGAATTCAGATTGAGTGTGCAGGTGGAGTGTGTACACTTATCCCCAGCAGATTGTACGTATGCACTCATTCCTCAGCAGTTCAAGATTGGCCTTTTCGGCAAAGTAAGGTCATCCCCAAAAGGGCGAGATTAGTATCCTCAGCAGATCGTGGATACACACTTAATCCTCAACGAGTCGAGATTGGAGTTCTCTCCACCAGGCAGGTTTGGAACTGTTTTCCCCGCAGCGAGGCAAACTCAGAATTTTGTCCCCCCACAGAATCTGAATAGGTGGCTTTGTGTCCTCTCATAGTTAAACTTTTGTTTCTTTCCCCAAGCGGAGGTCGATATTGACTCCCTCATTGAGTAATCCACAGAGAAGTCAACAGAGTAGTTTTTCTCCCCCACAGAATAAGGTTGATTCAAAGATTTCTATCCTCAGCAGAGAGAGTTCGGGTTTATATCCCGGTAAATCTTATTCGTTTACCCTTGGTAGTGGTAATTCCCATCAGAGTGGATTTTGATCTCCAGCAGAGTGGGGTTATTCCCAGTTGTGTACTTGGCACCTTAGAAGAGTTTCAGTGTTCTAGGAGGCCATTCAGGGCTGATTTTCCTAGGTAGAGCAAGGTTGACTTCAGTGATTGGTCATGTTTCCCCTGCAGAGTCTTTGATTTTCCCAGTAGAGCGGGTTTGTTATCCCCAGCCGAGTCGTTTGTTCCCCAGAAGAGTTGTATCCTAGAAGGCCATCCAGGGCAATTTCCCTCAGTAGGAGTTGATTTGATCCTCAGTGGAATGGATTTCTGTTCTCGACAAAGCACTATTATCCAGGAAAGTTCTTTTCCAATAGGCCGTCTAGGGCCTGTTTTCCCAGCATAAGTCCAATTGTGATTGGAATGTTCCATTTCTCCCCGACTGAGTTGGCTTTGTCTCGTCAGCATTTGTTTTTCTAATTCGATTTTGTTGCATTCTGCATTCGTGCATAGCATTCTCAGAAATGCGTAGCATTTCCATTTCGTATGGGGAATTATGCCATGTTCAAACATATGCATGTGAAGCATAAGCCAGGTTGTTACCTCTTTGTTTTCAGGTATATCTTTAGCAAACAGTTGATTTTACTTTGCTCGCGTGGTATTCAGACCCCGACAAATGATATTATATCCTTGTAGCGCGCGGTATCCAGACCTGACATATTATCAGTTAATTCTTGAGCCTGTGTGGTATCTAGACCTCCAGCAAGATCTTTTGATAGATGTGTTCATCTTATCATTTTCTCCCCAACAGAGCTTGTTTGTTCAAGTTCCTTTTCCTCAGCGAAATTCTTCTTTCAGCTCGTGAATCGGTGAGATGATCTCAACTGCGTGTTGAGCCGTCCTGAGGGTTCGATGCTCGCTTTTATTTAGCAAATGCCTGCTTTGAATAGCAGATGATCTCAACTGCATGTTGAGCTGGCCTGAGGGTTCGATGCTCGCTTTTATTTAGCGAATGCCTGCTTTGAATAACAGATGATCTCAACTGCGTGTTGAGCCGACCTGAGGGTTCGATGCTCGCTTTTTATTTAGCGAATGCCTGCTTTGAATAGTAGATGATCGCAACTACGTGTTAAGCCAGCCTGAGGGTTCGATGCTCGCTTTTATTTAGCGAATGCCTGCCGGTTGTCAGATGTTCTTCTCAATTGTGTGTTGAGTCGGCCCTCGGGTTCAATGCCTGGTTTATTTAACAGATGCCTGAGGGTGAAATCAGATGATCTTTCTGACTTAGTGTCGTTGCCTGCACGTTAGCAGATGTTTCTTCCGACTGCATGTCGAGATTTTCTGGTTTGGTAATCAGCTAGCTTATTGCCGTTGCAACTATCAGATACAGTTATTTCCGGAGATTTTGTTCTAGTAATAGGTTTGCAATTCTATTTCCGTGGTTGGCAAATTTTCGGGTTCTTTGGTATTCAACCGTCTTTTACCTTGAATGTTTGAAAGCCGTTCGCTTTTCATCCCTTCAGGTCCAAGTCGCTTGAATAGGGGCAGCTGTTGTACCCCAAAATTTGACCAATCGTTTCTTGTACTTGGCTTATGTTTTCTTTTCATTTTGAATTTTTTTGCGTAGCATAGCATTTTCTATTAAGCTAGGGGATCAAGGTTTTCCTGTGGCTCAGGTCTCTCCTTAGTGCAGGAGTCTAAACAGCGAGCATCAAGAGATTTTGCCCAGCGATCGAGCAATCGATTTTATTTTATTTTGCAGGATATTCTCAGATCAAAAAGCAGCATTCAGGCTATCTCAAGCATTCTCACAGTTATAGTATTCAAGAACAAGTTTCAGAGGCTGAACAGGGCTTAAAACGGTTGAAAACGGGCAAATGTGCAGATTTCCCTCCAAAAGGCGCCAAAATTCAAATTTTGAAGGTGTTAACCGATTAACCAAATGGTTAACCGATTAACCAAGTCAAAACCAGGTCAAATTTGAATTTTTGAAGGTGTTAATCGATTAACCCATATGGTTAACCGATTAACCAAGGCAGAGTTCAACTTTGCACGTGAATTTTCAATAGAGATCACTTTGGGGTCCATTTTGATCACTTGAGAAATTGATTTTACACCAAAGGAAGGATCTAGAACCACTTTGAATTTTGGTTAATTTTGAAATTAATTAAAGTTCCCTCTAATTTCCCATTCCTAATCCCATTCCAATTTTCACAAACCACACTTCAAACCACATTTGGATCCAAACCAAGAGCATATTTAAATGATTTGCTCCAAACCTCACACACACAATCCTCATAATTTCATTTCATTTTCAGAATTCATTCCAATTCTCTCAATTTGCTCTCAACTTTTTCACTCCCAAACTCCATCAAAGCTCTTCTCACCTTGAATTATTTGATTCTCCATTGGAATCATTGAATTCTAGAGCTAAAACCTTCATCCTTCATCCCTATCATCTCCAATTCTCCATTCAATTTTCGTGCTAGTTTGGATCTGAATTTTGAAGTTGATCTAGAGGAGCTTATTTGGATAGTTCTTACTTAATTTTGGTGGATCTTCATTTCTACTACAAGTAATCACTTGGATCTTGAAGAATCTCTAGGTCTCTTGCTTGGATCTGCTCAATTGAGGTTGAAGCAACAATTACCAAAGCAAATCTTCGCTTTGTAGGTTAGAATTCTAGATCCAATTCTGCTTTTGAGCTTATTTTCATATTCAATATGGATCTTCATTTTTGATTAACTTTTGGTTGATTTGATCCATGTGATTTGTGATCTTGTTGTTTAATGTGTTTACATGTTGATTGGATCACTATTTTCTGGTTTAATTTCGTGCATAATTGATTATATGATCATCTGGATTATTGGAGAAATGATTAATTGATGAAAAGTGCTTTTGAGCTGCTGTTTTCTACTGCTGGTACAGTGCTAATCGATTAAACAGTTGCAATGCAAACTGGTTAATCGATTAACCAGTGCAAATATTCAAATTTTCAAATATTTTTCAATGGTTAATCGATTAACCCCTGGTGTTAATCGATTAACACTGTGCCAGCAGGCCTGTTTTGCTGTTTTTCAAGGTTGTTTTGGTATTGTTTCACTTCGAATATTCATGGATCAGTATGGTGTATTAGGAGTGAGATGTTTTGGATATATGTCGCTGTTCTTGATTGTTTAATCATGATTCCGTCGGCACGCGTGTTTTATTTCCACTTGGTTGAGATGTGCTTGTGGTGGCTGCTGTCCCATACTTTTTCCTCCCACTTTTCTTTGATGATTGATGGTTGATGGTCGTAGGAGTTCGCTTCTCCCATTTCATCTCATCCTCGCGTCTTTTGTGCTTGCATTTTCATGTTTTCTTGCATTCTTGCATTTCCTCTTTTGTTTTGCATCTTTTTGTTGGTTATAAGAGGTCGAGATGTGCTTGTGGTGGTTGCTGCTCCACACTTTTTTCCTCCCTCTTTTCTTTGCGTTTCATTCCATGTTTGCATCCCTTTCCTCCTTTTCATTTGTGATTGATTTATCTTGTGTTTTCTTGGTTCCTTTGCCATGATCCCTTAGGATTCCTAGTCCCTTTTGGGAGTAGGAGAGACATTAAGTGTTCAATCCAAGCATGCTAACATTAGGGTAGATTTTCCCCTCTTAATCCTAATCATAGGTGTACCCTGCATGATAACATTAGGTTGAGTTTAGTCTCCCTTAGTTGTGTCTTCTCTCTTCTCATCTCAAAACTTCTTCAAAACATCTAATAAAGGATAATAAGTGTTGTACACTACGAGCCTTAAGCATTTAAGAAATGATGATTGGGGGGCCTCCTCTCAATTGTCTAGAGTGTTAGCGTATGTCCTTTGGACGATATGCGACGCATTCGCTCCTAAGTCATAGTCTTTAGTGCAACATGAATTACAAAAACAATTCAATTCAATTCTTCTTCACTAAAAAACACAAACAAAACCTTAAACTTTTTATCCTTCAGGATTAATTAAAAACCATTTTCAGAAAAGAGTGTTGTTAACTCTTGGTTCTACCGCAAACAAGCATCGTCCCTAACTGCTAGAACGGAGGTTTAACCCTACTCGATTAAAACACTTAACGAGTCTGTGGTCGTGTTAGCTCGAACTACGTTTTCTCTGATTTCTCATACCAGATGAGGATATGTAGGCACAAGACGACAATGTCTTAGCGAGCAACCTTCACCCATAGTTTTTCGAACTACGTTGACTCTGACTTTCCTATTGCACGAGGGAATACGTAGGCATAAAGCGGCGATGCTCTATCGAGTCTCTTTTCTTTTCTTTTGTTCTGTGAGCCTGTAGCTTAGATAAACAAACCCTTTTATTAGAAAACAAGCGTGGATCCCGTTGAGTACAACGAACGTGAGGGGTGTTAATACCTTCCCCTTGCGTAACCGACTCTCGAACCCAAGATTTGGTTGCGATGACCTTGTCTTTTCCCTTTTTTGTCAGGTTTTCTCTGATCGTTTCCTTTCCCTCTCTTTGGGATAAATAATGAATGGTGGCGACTCTTTTGTCCTTGTCGGCCCCTCTTCGCAGCGATAAGACAATAACGACATTGGATCGTCAAAAATTAGCACAAATTAAAAAAAAACAAATTGCTACCACGTAAGCGGTCATCTCAAATCGAATCAAGAAACAACAAGGTAATAAAAATTACAAATTGAAAATCGAGACGCAAATCGCTATGCGCAAAAAGTGGATTGTTACTGCGCTAAACCGCTGGACGCGTGTAAAATTGAAATACAAGGATACATAAATATAGCACATCGCACGTAGATTGATAAAAACCACCACTAACTTGCTACACTTAACTTTATCATCGCAAGAGGGATAAGAAATGGTGTAGGAAAAACAAAAGAAATTTTAAAAGTTCTAATAAATAAATAAATCAACAATATTGCTAACGCAAAAATACAATCATCGCAACCAGATCCAAATCGCGCGGACGTGAAATTATCAAAAAGAAACGAAAAGAAAAAGGAATTTTAAATGTGATAAAAACTCAACAATGTTGCTAACGCAAAAATGCGATCATCGCATTCGGATCGAACTAACACCAATGTCACGTATCATGCATACCAATATACATACAACATATCAACAAGATTCAATCCAAAAAATTATATATATATATATATATATATATATATATATATATATATATATATATATATATATATATATATATATATATATATATATATATATATATATATATATATATATATATATATATATATATATATATATATATATATATATATATATATATATATATATATATATATATATATATATATATATATATATATATATTAAAATAAAATGTGTCACGGTCTCTATCTTATAAAACAAACTTGAAACGTTTAATTTATATATATTAAAATAAAATTTGTTTATATATTATAATATATAAAGTTATCAGTAAAACAAAACTTGTTTGTATATTATAATATATATAAGATATCATATATATATATATATATATATATATATATATATATATATATATATATATATATATATATATATATATATATATATATATATATATATATATATATATATATATATATATATATATATATATATATATATATATATATATATATATATATATATATGAAAGAAAATGTTACCGGAAAAAGTATAGGTAATACATATGAAACGAAATGTTACCGGAAAAAAGTGCAGCTCTTACTATAAAAAAAAGATTTTAGCTGTGCCTCCTTTTTCTCGGTCTCCTTCTTTTTCTCCCCTTTTCAACAAATACAACTTTTATATATATATATATATATATATATATATATATATATATATATATATATATATATATATATATATATATATATATATATATATATATATATATATATATATATATATATATATATATATATATATATATATATATATATATATATATATATATATATATATATATATATATATATATATATATATATATATATATATATATATATATATATATATATATATATATATATATATATATATATATATATATATATATATATATATATATATATATATATATATATATATATATATATATATATATATATATATATATATATATATATACCAAATTAGGGTTATCTTTATAGGTACCAATAAATATTTAAAATAAAATTTAAATTAAAACACCAATTATCCTATTTTCTTACTATAATTATTTAGACAAAAAATGGAAAATTAATCGGACCTCAAATAAATAAAAGTCGGACGCCCAAGTGCTCGAAAAAATAAACCGAGTACACTAAAATGATCAGTGCGAAATATACGACTCAGAAAAATACAGCGTTTGGTCAGATTTTAAAATAATTTTTGACCTGTTAAAACGCTCAAACTGATCAAAATGCGACGAAAAATGGTCAAAAAATTAAAACAAACATGTCGAATTAAACTATGCGAAACGTAGACTAATATAATTGATGTCTGCAAGCTCGATTTTAGAATTTTTCGTCCATCCATTTTACGCACCGTTGAGATTCAGTTTGACTAGTCTGTATGTAAATCTGTGAAATTATTCCGGTGACATTTTAGGCACTATGCGAGATAAAACGCGTGCTATAAAGAGTAAAAATAAATTTGAATGAATGAAAAACTTAAAAATTAAAATTCCCGAACAAAATCATGACTGAATAACCACACTTGAATTGAAACCGATATTTCTGCCCTTGAGTGCACACTAATCCTCATGAGAAATCATGATAAAGATGACCTTGATATCTGATGAGCCTCGATAAAGAAGATAATCATGACGTTGGGAACTCAGTCTTTATCTCAACTCGAGTGGAATAGCCAAATAAATCACCTCTGAAGAGGGAAAAATCAAATCACATGAAAGTGCCTTGATCCCATGTCTTTATGAGCTCAGCGCAAATGAATTCAAGGTTATACCCTAATCAAAAATGCACATGAATGTAAAACACGATGAAATTATGGTTAGAAATAAGAGAGGGCAAAGTTTGGGGTGCAACACTTAGCATTCCATATCTCATATGGTGTCTTCTCAACCTTTTTGGATGGAACACAGTTAACTGTGTAAGCTACTGTCAGTAGTGCATGTCTCCAAAAAGAGTTTGGAAGATCGACGTGAATCTTCATGGATCGGACCATGTCTAACACGGTTTGATTTCTTCTCTCAGATATAACATTCTATTATGGTGTTCTAGGAGGAGTGAGTTGGGATAGAATCCCACAGTCTTTTAGATGATCATCAAACTCTAGGCTTAAATATTCACTGCCTCGATCTGATCGAAGAGTTTTAATATTCTTACCTAGTTGGTTTTGTACTTCATTCTTGAATTCCTTGAACTTTTCAAAGGACTCAAACTTGTGTTTCATTAAATACACATGACCATATCTATTGAAATCATCAGTACATGTGATGAACTATTGAAAACCTCCTCTGGCTGATATGTTTAGTAGTCCAAATACATCAGTATGTATGAGGGCCAAAAATCATTAGCCCTTTCACCTTTTCCTGTGAATTGGGACTTTGTCATCTTTCCAATTAAACAAGATCTGCATGTATCATATGATTCATAATCAAAAGAATCCAAAAGTCCATCTTTATGGAGTTTGGAAATGCGTTTCTCATTTATGTGGCCTAATCGACAATGCCAAAGGTAAGTTAGATTTAACTAATTAGGTTTTATCCTTTTAGTATCAATGTTATAAATAAGCATTTCAAGATCAAGTATATATAATCCATTGGTCATTTGTGCAGTAGCATAGAATATATCATTCAAAAAAATGGAGAAACAAGTGTTCTTTATCATGAACGAAAAACCAAACTTATCCAAACAAGAAACGAAAATGATATTCCTGCTAATTGCAGGTACATAATAACAGTTCTCTAACTGAATTATTAAACAACTATGTAAAGTCAATATATAAGTTCCTACAGCTAAAGCAACAACCTTTGCTCTATTGCCAACTCGTAGGCAACTTCACCTTTGGCTAAATCTCTATTCCTTTTTAGCCCCTGCACAGTAGTAAAATGTTAGAACCACACCTATTATCTAATACCCATAATGCAGAAGTCGATAAGTTTATTCCTATAACAAAAATACTTGAAGTTAAAGTCTCCACTCCATTCTTCTTGTCTTCCAGGTACTTTGGGAAGTTTCTCTTCCAGTTTCTGGTCTTACAGCAATAAAAACAAGTGCCCTCCTTTGCTATGCCTCTACCAGGCTTAAAAGTAGGAGCAGTCTGTTTGGGTTTGGAAACTTCCTTGCCTTTCCATTTACCTCCCTGGTTGGTGGGCCTTTTGTACTGTTTCTTTCCATTACTGACCATCAGAGTGGATTTCCCTTTTAACTTCAGATTTTGCTTAGCAGTTCTTAACATGCCTAGCAATTCAGGAGGAGTTTTGTCTATATCATTCATGTTGAAATTAAGGACAAATTAACTGAAGCTCTTAGGAAACAATTGCAAGATCAAATCAGTTGCAAATTCCTTTCCGAGGGGAACCCTCAACCTTTCAAGGTTCTCCACATACCTAATCATCTTGAGTACATGGGGACCTACAGGGCTCCCTTAGCTAACTTGCTTTGAAAAAGGGCGTTTGAAACTTCAAACCATTCATGCCTTGCTTGCTCTTGATAGAGAATCTTCAGGTGTTCGATCATATCGAATGCTACCATGTTCTCATGTTGCTTATGCAACTCTGAGTTCATAGTAGCCAGCATGAGGCAGTCAACTTCATTGACATCATCGACATGATTTTTATAAGCATCTCTTTCTGCCTTAGGTACAGAACTAGGAGCCTCCTCTTCTGGAACATGTGTCTCTAAGACATACAACTTTTTATCATGTTTGAGGACATTCCTCAGGTTTCAGTGTCAATCCAAAAAAAAATTCCTAAACAATTTTTCCTTTTGAGGATTGATCGTAAAATGTTGTTAGAGGTGTTGGTTGTTATGGTTATCTACATGGAAAAATATGAAATTATAAGTATAAATTAAAAATAACATATTCAATTAGGACTTTAATTAAATATGATCCCACTATTTCACTTAAACCAAATGACCCTCGCCATTTGATTCGGAAAATCCCGTTGGAAGATTTTTTAGTGGATCGAGATCCATATTTCACTTTGTTTTAAGTCAGCGTTAGGATGATTACACAAAACTCGGTTATTTAGGTAGGAACTCCTTCCAATTGTATCTAATACAATTCTCAAATATTTCAGTTGGGTGTATAACTTCTAATTCTAATCCATCATATGGATCATTCCTAACTCTTGCCTTTAAACGTATATAATCTTATTATAATTTGTTTATATAAGTTCGACCCATTGTTTTAGATTGGATATTACATTCATCCCATGGCACCTTACTAATATAGAACATGTACCTTACTATAGCACCCCCAAATTTGCTCATCTTCTCTTGTTTTCTTGGTTTATGTTTCTTTGCATTTTCATATTCATGTTTGCATAGCATTTGTTCTTGACAGAGGATCAAGGTACCAAGGTTTGTTTCTCAAGCAAGTAGGTTATGTTTCTTCAAGTTTAAGCAAGGAGTTCTCTATGACTTTATGGATTTCTCAACCTTAGAAGTCCCTCACCATCAAGTGTGATTCAAGGAAACATCATTAAAACATCATATGTGTTTCATCTTGGCTTATTGTGCAAGAAATCATCAAGGGACTCAAGTTTGGTACAAGGTGTTTGACCTAATATGGCAATTTGTGGATGCTATGATCAAATGAGTATATCTCCTTCAGTTTTCAACATCTTAAGGTGATTCTTTTTCTAATGAACTCTTCTCATCATCCCTAACAAGTTCTCTTTGGAAGGAAAGATCAAATTATACTTGGAAGGTCATCAAAAGTTTCAAGACATTATAGGTCATTTTGGGTTTTGAAAGGTTTTCTTAGTCAACTTCAAAAGGGCATAACTTAGTCAATTTTTATCATTTGGAGCCCATTCTTTTTCTAGAGTAAGCTTGAAGATGTCCTCTACAACTTTTATTCAACATGGAAGAGCTAAAAACCATGAAAGGTCTTGGTTTTCATCAAAACATTATAGGTCTCTTTTTGGTCATTAAAAGACTTGAAATTTTTCCAAGTGTTTTGTGATTTTCACTTCTCCCATGGAGGCTACTTTGAAGGATCATATCTATCAAATCAAGCATTAAAATCAATACTTTCTTTTCACATTGCAAAGATTGCATTTCCCTCTATCAAATGCAAGAAGAATCATCTCAAAAAGCCTCATACATTGTGAGCACCATGGTTGCAAAGTTTGAATTTCAAAGTTGAGATTTCTCTCCAAGTCAGAATTGGAATTGTTTGAATTAACCTCTAATCACCTAATTAAAGCACGATTTCAAGCTAAACATGTTTAACCAACTTTCCTGGGTTGATTAGAGCCTTGAAACACAAGGTTTGAGTGTGTTTTGACAGATTTCAAGTCACACTTTGGGCATGCTGCAGGTGTGCATGATTTCCACCCATTTCACTTTATTCACCCCTCATTTTGATTCAGATAGCTTCCCCTATAAATAGGGAGTGATTTCCATTCATTTTGGAAAGCTTTTGATAGCCAAAACCACTTTTCCAAGGTCCCATTTGAATTCTTGAGCTTGAACTTCGAATTTCCACCCCTTAAACACTCAAATTCTCCACTCAGTTAGCTTCACCAACATTCAGTGTAGCTAACCAAATCAAGAGCTTGAAGAATCGTGGCCTGAATCAAGCTAGGGAACTCCATTTTTAGAGCTTCAAGGTTGAACTTCAACAGGTATAATTCTCAACCATTTTGACTCAAATTTGTTGCTAAAATGTAGTCCTTGGTGTGCTGATGTTGTCTGGATAAGTTAATTTCATCTATAATTGACTTTTTGTTGGTGAATTTTCAAAATCGTATTTGAATCTTGTTTTAGTTTTTTTCAAATTACTTGAGCTGTGGTTTAAAGAAATTTGGCGCGATGATATGGTTGAGATCGTCTGAGAAAGACGAATCAAATGATACCACCATGATCACCAATGGATACGGTTTGAGGGATCCATGAAATTTGACCTCCCTCTACAAATTTCAGAGAGCTGGAGGCTGAAGATGATGATCCAACCGTCCACTTTGCCAAAGGTACTTGTTTCATCAATAATATTCCTTTGACTGCTATTGTTGATACGGGTGCAACCCACTCATTCATTTCTTTTGATTATATGAAGAGGTTAGGATTGGTGTCGTCTACTCTTGATCGACGAATGACTATTAAGACTCCCTGTATTGGTTCAATGACTACTTCTTTAGTGTGTTTGAAGTGTCCACTGACTGTTTTCGGTAGAGACTTTGGGGTAGATCTGTTTTATCTGCCACTTGGTACTTTAGATGTTATTCTGGGTATGAACTGGTTGGAGTTCAACCGAGTCTACATCAATTGTTTTCAGAAGGTGTGGTTGTTTCTTACTCCAGAAGAGGAAGCATTGGCAGATTCCTTGTCTAATAAGGAATTGAGGACCATGTTGGAGGACGAAGCTAAGATGTTTGCTTTATTTGCATCATTGTCTATTGACAACAAGACATCAGTGAAAGAGTTGGCTGTGGTGAATGAATTTCCTAAAGTGTTTCATGATGACATTATGGAATTACCTCTGACGAGAGAAGTTGAATTTAGTATTGATCTTGTTTTTGGTATGAGACCTATATCTATGGCGCCGTACAGGATGTCGGCAGTGGAATTGGCTGAATTGAAATCTCAGATTGGAGAATTGTTGGATAGAAAGTTTATCAGACCGAGTGTGTCGCCGTGGGGAGCTCCACTGTTGTTGGTAAAGAAGAAGGATGATAGTATGCATCTGTTCATCGATTACCACCAGTTGAATAAAGTGACCATTAAGAATAAATATCCTCTTCCAAGGATTGACGATTTGATGGATCAGTTGGTGGGAGCTAGGGTGTTCAGTAAAATTGACTTGATATTTAGAAGACAACATTTAGAACTCGATATGGACATTACGAATATGCTGTAATGCCTTTTGGAGTGTCTAATACGCCGGGAGTGTTTATGGAGTATATGAACCGAATTTTCCATTCTTATTTGGATCAGTTCATTGTTGTGTTTATTGATTGATTTATTCTAAGTCTGAGGAAGATCACGCAGGACATTTGAGAATTGCTTTGCAGGTGTTGAAAGATAATAAGCTGTTTGCTAAGCTATCAAAGTGTGAATTCTGTTTGAAGACAGTGAGTTTCTTGGGGCATGTAATATCCGGTGATGGTATATCGGTGGACCCATCGAAAGTAAGTGCAGTGTTGCAGTGGGAACCGCCAAAGACAGTGACAAAAATTAGAAGCTTTTTGGGTTTGGCAGGATACTATCGAAGGTTTATTGAAGGGTTTTCTAATTTGGCGTTGCCATTAACTCAGTTGACGAGAAAGAATCAAGTGTTCGTGTGGGATGCTGCTTGTGAAGAAAGCTTTGAGGAGCTGCAAAAGAAATTGACTACGGCACCAGTGTTAGTGTTGCCAACTCCGAGTGAACCTTTTGTGGTGTACTATGATGCGTCTAAGATGGGATTAGGCGGAGTTCTTATGCAAGATGGTAAGGTGGTAGCGTATGCTTCACAACAACTGAGGGTGAATGAAAGGAATTACCCTACTCATGACCTCGAGTTGGCTGCGGTAGTTTTCGTGTTGAAGATCTGGAGGCACTATTTGTATGGTTCGAGATTTGAGGTGTTCAGTGACCATAAGAGTCTGAAATATCTGTTTGATCAGAAGGAGCTAAGTATGAGACAAAGAAGATGGTTGGAATTCTTGAAAGATTATGATTTCAAATTAAGTTATCATCCAGGAAAGGAGAATATGGTAGCAGATGGTTTGAGCAGGAAAGAAATTCATATGTCGGCTTTAATGGTGAAAGAGATGGAACTAATTGAGCAGTTCAGAGATCTGAGCATGGTTTGTGAGACTACGATCGATGGTGTGATGTTGGGCAAGTTGCAGGTGAATAATGATTTCTTGGATTTGATTAGGGAAAGGCAAAAGCTAGATGTGAAGTTAGTGGATTTGATGCCTGGAGTAGAGGGCGACTCTAGTGGTGATTTTAAGTTGGATAGTACAGGTGTGTTGAGATTCAGAGGCAGGATTTGTGTGCCGGATAATGAAGAACTGAAGAAGTCAATTTTGAATGAGGGACATCGTAGTAGTCTGAGTATCCATCAGAGAGCTACGAAGATGTACCATGATTTAAGGAAGTTATTTTGGTGGTCTGGTATGAAAAGAGATATAGCTCAATTTGTTTATGCCTGTTTGATATGTCAGAAGTCGAAGGTAGAGCATTAGAGACCTTCTGAATATATGCAACCGTTGGAAGTTCCGGTTTGGAAATGGGATTGTATAACCATGTATTTTGTGACGGGTTTGCCGAATACAATGAGAGGATTTGATGCTATTTGGGTAATTGTGGATCGACTTACGAAGTCTGCACATTTTGTACCGATTAATATCAGCTTTCCGTTGGTGAAGCTAGCAGAGATTTATATTCGGGTGATTGTGAAGCTACATGGTGTTTCATCGAGTATAATGTCGGATAGAGATCCGAGGTTTACTTCTGAATTTTGGAGGAGTTTGTAGGAAGCTTTGGGTACTAAGTTGAAGCTGAGTTCAGCTTACCATCCGCAAACTGATGGTCAGTCAGAGAGGACTATTCAGTCGCTGGAGGATTTGCTGAGAGCTTGTGTGTTGGAAAAGGGTGGTGCGTGGGATACTCATTTACCATTGATAGAGTTCACGTTCAACAACATTACCATTCTAGCATCGGAATGGCACCGTTTGAGGATTTATACGGTAGGAGGTGCAGAACCCCTCTGTGTTGGTATGAAGCAGGTGAGAATATGGTATTGGGACCAGAAATTGTGCAGCAAACTACGGAGACCATTCAGATGATTCTTGAGAAAATGAAAGCGTCTTAGAGTAGGCAGAAAAGTTATCATGATAACCGAAGGAAAGAGCTGGAATTTCGTGAAGGTGATCATGTGTTTCTAAGAGTTAAACCGGTGACCGGTGTGGGTCGTGCGTTGAAATCCAAGAAGTTGGATCCTAAGTTTATTGGACCGTATCAGATTTTGCAGAGAATTGGTGTTGTAGCTTATAGAGTGGCGTTACCGCCTGAGCTTTCGAATCTGCATGACGTGTTTCATGTGTCGCAACTTTGAAAGTATGTCTCAGACCCATCTCATGTGATTCCGAGAGATGAGGTTCAAGTCCGAGAGAATCTTACTGTTGAGACGATGCCGTTGAGGATCGAAGATCGTAAAATGAAACAACTCCGAGGAAAGGAGATATCTTTGGTGAAAGTAGCTTGGGGAGGTGCTGCAGGAGGCAGTGTGACCTGGGAATTGGAAAGCAGGATGCAGGAAGTGTATTCGGAATTGTTTCCATTAGGTAATTTTCGAGGACGAAAATAATTAAAGTGGGGGAGAGTTGTAACACCCATTTTAATTATTTAGTCTTTTGGTGTTATTTTATTTTGGGTGTGTTCTTTGTGGGGGAGTGTATCTGAGCGCGTGGTTTGGTGTTCTTGAGTTATAGGAGTTATTTAATAAAATGTAGAGTTTAATAACAATATAATATAATTAATAATGATGATAATCTAACAATTAATATATTATTATTATTATTATTATTATTATTATTATTTGTATTATTATTATTAATGAAATGAGAAATAAGAGATATAAAAGGGGATTTTTGGGGAAAGAGGGTTAGAACACGATAAGTCAGTTCTAGAGAAAGGAGAGAAGGAAGAACAAGAGGAAGAGAAGGAGGCTAGGGCTAACGACTCTTGAAGGTTCTTCGTCAATCGGAACATTAATCGAGGTAAGGGGGGAGAAACGGGTTAAGATTGGTAAATTGCATGAACAGGGTAGAGGGGATTCCTTAACCCCGTAGGAGTTTGGTGAATATGAATGATATACTGAAATGTTGATGATTGTTGTTGTTGTTATGATGAAATTGGTGTGCATGTTGATGTGTTTATGATTGTGGTTGCCATTGATGACCTTGGGTATGTGTTGTTGGGAGATTGGTGAAGTTCTGAATAACTTCTGTAGTTCTGATGATGAACATAGGTGTAGGTTCTTGAGTTAAAATTGATAGGAAATGATAGAGTAGTGTTTATTGGTTGTAGTATTGATAGGACTGAAGATAAAGGTAGAATGATAGGCTTGAATTTGAGCAAGATAACAGTTCTGAACTGTGAGGGTTTTGAGAGATCGCAGAACTCACTAAGCGAGTAGCTAGCGAGCGATTCGCTAGGTAGTTCACTAGGCGAGCTAGTAGCAAGTGTTTGCTAGGACTTTGCTAGGCAAGATGGGTAGCGAAGGCTTCTAGTAGCCACTGTCTGACTTTGCTAGGCGAGCAGCTAGCGAGCGTTCGCTAGGGCTTCACTAAGCGAATGAGCCAGCGAGCGTGACAGAATGTGTGTTATGCTGTATTGCGTTGTGATTTGTTTCATAGGATCCTTTGGGCTGGGATAAGTACAAATGTGGTGTTTAGTGGTGTAGGGTATGTACTTAGTGTTGGTAGGTGGAATTATGTAGTATTGAATTTAATCAAAATAATTAAATTGATATGTGAGGTGTGTATGGGGTATGGTGAGGTGATCAGGGGGGATCGTGTGACTTTAATTAAAATAATTAATTGATGAACAATGTGTATGTATGATGTATGGTGATGTGATCAGGGGATCGTGTGCACCTTGTATGCTTGAGTTCATTTGTTGTGCATTTGGTGTTATGCATATCATGATGTTGGTGGGACGAATCATTGCTCAAGAGGAGTGTAGGTGATTCATCCGTACTCCATTGCGGAGAATGGTGGGGATAGATCATGGCCAAGGACGGGTGTATGTGATCTATTCGGGGTTCGATTGAATGAACCAATGAGTCGGTACCGTATGCATGGTGTTGAGTTGCATATTTGCATTATGGTGTGTTGTGTTGTTGTTGTTGGACAGTGGGTCGTTTTTGATGAATGTTGGGTGAAATTTTATATGATTGCTATCTTTATTTCATGTATTGTATTACCGATAATTTTGATCATGTTTTCTCACCCCTTTGTTGTTGTTGTGGTCTATGCTTCTTCGGAAGTACAGATAATCCAGGTACTTAACTAGCTTGGATAGTGGTGTGCGAGTCGAGTCTTAGGATGCTCTGATACGTAGCACGGGACTTGGGTGTTTATTTGTTTTTATGCTGAACTTGTTTTATTTTCCTGTGACGTATCATGTTGGTGAACATTTTCATGAATCTTTTTTATGTAATTCGGCGGATGGCTGAGAATGATGAATTAAATATTATTCCGCTATTTTGTTTTGAAAACCTTCTAATGAAGAGTATTATGGATTACGTGATGTGGTATCCCACTTGATGAGGGGAGACTCTAATGTTTATTTGGATTAATCGTATTTTATTTTAATTTTGGGAAGTGGGGTGTTAAATTTAGGAACACAGTTTTTACATCCATTTGAAATAATTTGAATTTTTCGGACATGCGTAAGCAAGCGAAAGGCGTATAGCCTCGAGTTGGGAAACCGGTGATAAAGTTTCCTCGCAGTCGATTCCCTCCTCTTGGTTACACCCTAGCTTAACTAAGTGCACCTTGCTACGTGTTATAACTCCATTTTCGTCTAGTTTGTTCCTAAACACCCATCGGGTGCCAATTACTTGATGGCCTTACAGAGGAGGGACAAGGTCCCAAACCTCATTTCTTTTAAATTGATTCAATTCCTCTTGCATTGATAAGAACCAATGTTCATTGAGTAATGCCTCTTTAGGGTTTTTAGGCTCAACCTGAGGGACGAAAGCAAAGTGATAACATAAGTTACTTAACTTAGATCTTGTGGTCACTCCCTTTGAAATGTCACCGAGAATGTTGTCGGTAGGATGGTCTTTAGACGACTTCCAAGCTGGAGGAAGGCCATCGGTGTTAGTAGGATGATCCTCCTCAATCTTCTCATGATGGTGATCTTTTTCCTCCTCAACTTTCACTGATTCAGGTTGATCAATTCCTTTTTCAGTGTCTTTGAGTATGTCTTCAGAAGATACACCTGCACCATGAAAAGAAATACCTTTTCTGACATTTTTCGGATAAGTTTCATCAAAAGTGACATGAACAGATTCTTCAACAATAAGTAACCTCTTATTATATATCCTATATGCTTTACTTGACTGAGAGTATCCAAGAAAAATACCTTCATCTGCCTTGGAGTCAAATTTACCAAGACTCTCCTTACAATTGTTCAACATGAAACACTTACAATCGAATACATGAAGGTGAGATACATTTGGCTTCCTCCCTTTCAAAAGTTCATACGGAGTTTTGTTAAGAATAGGACGTATGAGCACCCTATTCAAAACATAACAAGCCATACTAATGGCATCGACCCAAAAATATTTAGGAAGGCCACTTTCATTGATCATAGTTCTTCCTAACTCTTCCAAAATTCGATTTTTACGTTCCACAACCCCGTTTTATTGAGGGGTACGCGGTGCAGAAAAATTATGATCAAACTCACCTCCATGATCACTTCTATTTGGTATAATGTTTGTGTTCAACTTGTTTTGAGAAAGTTTTGCAAAATTTTCAAACGCGGAAAAAGTATCGCTCTTGCTAGCCAAGAAGATAGTCCAGCAAAATCTAGAGAAATCATCGACTATAACAAAACCATAATATTTACCACCTAGACTCTTAATTCTAGATGGTCCAAAGAGGTTCATATGAAGAAGTTCAAGGGGTCTCGTAGTTGAAACAATGTTTTTAGATTTAAACGAGATCCTTGTTTTCTTCCCCATTTGACAACATCACATAAGTGGTCCTTTGAGAACTTGATTTTGGGTAAGCCAATCACTAGGTCCTTAGAGACTATCTTGTTTAGCAAAACAAAATTGATATGCGCCAAACGTCAATTCCACAACCATGAGTCTTTACTCATAGTGACGAGACATTTGTCGCTACTCAATGACACTTCACTCAAATCCAGCATATACACATTATTTACCCTCAAGCCATGTGTTAATTGGTATGAAGATCTCCTCTTTTGTGGTTTATTGTTGATGTTATGATGATAAAGAGTGAAGGTTTGAAAAGCATAAAAATTTGTTGTTGAATGTCATAATGGAAGAGTGATAAGGTTAAGTTTTTATGAGAAAATTTGTGTGCTTATGGTTTCATGAAGGGTGAGTTTTAAATTATGAAAGTGATGATATGCAGGATTGTGTAGTTGGATTTTTTTTTTTGAAATAGAGAGAAAGAGAGAGAGAGAGAGAGAGAGAGAGAGAGAGAGAGAGAGAGAGAGAGAGCATGGATACTTATGAAGGGCACCGCTGGGAGTGTCTTTTGTGAAGTGTGTATCTGTTGTTCTTAACCATGCTGAGGGAGATGCTTATGAAAGTGATCACATGAAGATCAAGGATTGAGTGTTGTTTGAGGAGTTAATGTGGGGTCCCCTTCATAGCATAGAAACATTTCAGCCTTTATAAAGGTGAGGTGATGCTTTTTGTTTACAAGCCCTCTTTTATGAAAACATGCCTACAGCTTGTGTATCCTGATAGATGCAGTGCTCCTTTATTATCCATGTCGCTTTTTTTTTTTTTTTTTTTTTTTTTTAATATTAACGAGAGATAGGGAGGTCCGTCCTTTGTGCAAGTGTAGTGCCATATTTCCAAAACGACACCATAGTAAATCTAACTTTATAAAACTTAATTGCTAAGATTACTAAAAGAGATAAAAAAAACAAGTATTTAAATATTATATAAAAAAGAAAAAATTAAATAGTAAAAATAAATTAAATTTAACTGAAATTAAATTCCTAATTAACTAAATAAATAAAATAATTATTTAACTCAAAATTAAAAATAAAATGTTAAAAAATGAATAAAAAAGTCGGGTATCAAAGTGCTTGAAAAAATAAAATGGACGCACCAAAATTATCAGCACAGAATAAATGACTAAAAAAATACAGCATTTGATCAAATTTCAAAATTAATCGGGACCGGTAAAAATGATCATACTGATCTAAACGTGGTCAAAAATTCGTCAAAATTTAGAATGAGCACGCTATGTTAAACTACGTGAAACGTAGATTAATATAATTGACAATTGCAAGCTTAAATTTGAAACTTTTTATCCACTGTTTTTATGCACGATTGACTTTCAGTTGGACCGAATTGTCTGTATATTCGATAAATTTATTCTGGCTGATATCTTAGGTAGTATGCAAGATGAAAGGCATGTTATGCTATGTGGGTGATGCAATGCGAGAAAAAGTCAGATAAATTAAAGTTTAAAAAGCTAGGTCAAACTTGGGGTATGACAATTGCTTCCAAACACACAACAAAACCTCAGAAACACACTCAAACAAACCTCACTTCAGTATCTTGCAAAGCAAACCACCACTTGTGCCAAGAATTCCCATTTTGTACAAACATACTCATCTGCACTTGCACACACCAAGCCACCAAACCAATTTCCCTAACACTTCACAAAACAATTCCTAGAGGTGTCCAAACACTCATCTTCATCTAAAACCTACAAACTCAGAAACTCAACCTTCAAAACCTCATTATGTTGACTTTTTTCATTTTTCAAAACCAAAACCATGTTCTGACCCTCTACAAACACTTTGACCATTGAGAATCAATCCACAAACATGACCTAAGTTGTTCACAACCTCACTTTCTAACTATAAACACATATACATCAAAATCAAAATCACATTTTTCTCACTTTGTAAGAAGGATGGTGCAACAGGTTAGAAGTAATTCCAAGTGATTCCAAGCATTCAAAAAGTTCCTAGGAGGTCCAAGGATCTAGATCATCAAATCATTTGTGAGTTTTTAAATTTTTCTTCAAGAGGTAAGTTTCCTATAACCCGAACTCATTGAATCATGCTATATTTTGATCCACATTGAATTGCAAACTTGTTAGTTATGATGTCTATGATGTTTTCCCCCATTTAATTGTTGTTTATCATTAGTGTATGTAATTGTTTTGTTAGAATTGCAGTTTAGGGTTCTCGAGGTTTTAGTTTTGATTTTTGAATTAGAGACAATTTTAGTTGAATTAGCTATCACCATTGTATTCCTTGTCAAGAAATACACAAGTTTCATTTTTATTCCGCTGCATTTCATGCCATATTCAAAGAGTTATGTTTCTTGTAAATTCAAAAATGAAGGGAAGAAATTTTAGGTGGAAGAATAGAGGGGGAGAGCGCATTTTCATTTTTTGATGCATGTTTAGTACACATTTTATTCTTTGTGACTTAATAAATGGACGTAATGGCCACCTCAGTGGTGTATATATATATATATATATATATATATATATATATATATATATATATATATATATATATATATATATATATATATATATATATATATATATATATATATATATATATATATATATATATATATATATATATATATATATATATATATATATATATATATATATATATATATATATATATATATATATATTTGTGTTTCCCATGTTTATCGCACACGTGCACATAGCCTGATTGGCATTACTTTGAGTAGAAAACCTAGTAGCGTGGATTCAAACCCTTCCAAGGCCAAAACCTTATTTTTATTACTTTATTTTTTTATGTTTTCTTCATAACTTTGAAAGGTCATAACTTATTGATTATTTGGTCTTTTTGGGCCACTGTTTTTTCCTAATCGCTCCTTACATTACCTATTTTATTGTTGTATTTTTTTTTAATTTCGACAAAATATTTATTTTTCACATACTTATGTGTAGTTAAAGTTAGGGACTTTTTAGGGTTTATTTTGGTGCTTAATTGAATTCTTTGACTTTTTCCATGATTCTTTCATGCCTTGGTGAACATTTTTATGCATGTGAAACCTTGTGCTTGTCCATCCTTGTTTATGTATTCATAAATGCCTTAAACTTTGATAACATGCCTTTACATGATTCCTAACTTGTATGCTTACCTTGTGCAGACCTTTGCGAAGTTTTAACCTTTGAACATGATCACTTTGAATCTTCACATGTACTCTAGGTTGTTACCTATGTCTAGAGCCATGTCCAAACTTGTTTGAATGATTAAAGTAATGTCTTGACTTGTTTTCATGATTGGTTTTGAATGGTATACATGTTTAAGTATTGACTTATCCATGCTAAGTAATGTCTTGACTTATCCATGTTAAGTAATGTCTTGACTTATCCATGCTTGTTTGAACCTTATCCATGTTAAGTAATGTCTTGACTTATCCATGCTTGTTTGAACCTTATCTATCATTAAGTAATGTCTTGACTTATCCATGCTTGTTGAACATTATCCATGTTTAAGTAATGTATTGACTTATCCATGCTTGTTTGAACCTTATTCATGTTTAAGTAATGTTTTGAATTATCCATCCTTGTTTGAACCTTGTCCATGTTTAAGTAATGTTTTGACTTATCCATGCTTATTTGAACCTTGTCCATGTTTAAGTAATGTTTTGACTTATTCATGTTTAAGTAATGTCTTGAATTATCCATGCTTGTTTGAACCATATCCATGTTTAAGTAATGTCTTGACTTATCCATGCTTGTTTGAACCTTATCCATGTTTAAGTAATGTATGGACTTATACATGTCTTATTTGAACTTTAAATCCTATCCATGTTTAAGTATTGTTATGACTTATACATGTTTGCCTTGAAATTTGAATGATACCATGTTTAAGTATTGTTATGACTTATCGATGTTTTGTCTTGTGTTCATGATTAAGTGGTGTTAGTAAACCCTAATCATTGCTTGTCTTAGTTGTACATTTGAATACTTGTTTTCATTCATGAATGTTTTGGTCTTGTTAGAACCATGTTACATGAATGTTTTGGTCTTGTTAGAACCATCTCACTTGTATGATACATTGGTTAACATCACGTTAGAATGTTACCTTCAATTGGTATCATGTTTGAATATCATCCTTGTTCATCTCTTCCATATTCACTCATCTTGTTCATGCTTACTTTAACTTTGTCAAGATACCCCTAAGTGATGTTAACTTATTAGCCTTCATCCTTCTTTGTTCTATTTTGTTTCCAAATCCAAGGAAAGGTTCTTATTGTTTACTTTAAGTTATTGGTAGCTTAGCCTTACCTCAATTCCCTTTTTGACCTTGTTAGAGTCATTAACCTTTTCAACTTAGCCTTAGGTTAGAATTTTTAAACTCTATCTAAGTGTTATTATTATGAACACTTACCTTCCCCTTTGAACCTTGGCTAGCATACTTAGTAAAAACTCTAGGTCCTTCACCATAGAACATTCCAAATCAATAGCAAACAAACAATAACATAACATAAATATAATAAGAGGTTCCTATAGAGTACTATAGATACTTAGGATGCTCATACCTTCCCTTAATATAACCAACCTTTGAACCTTTAAATGTCTTTGCTTTGTTGTTACATTGCACACTTAGGGTTTTTATTCGATCTTTTCACTTTCCTTTGGATAAATTAAAGTTCAGTGGTGAATATTTAAAGATTTATGATTCAAATTAATACAATAGCTTGATATTCGATTCTCACCGTAATAGAAATGGTAACTTTATTGGGGACTTTCTTCTAAGATGGTTAATCCTATCTTGTTTGTATTTGTGTTATTTTTTCTTACTTGTATACTTGTATATATTTGTTTGCTTGTTATGCTTGGGTTTTATGTTTGGCAGGGTGGTGACCTTCGAGTGGTGAGATAAGTCCTATACTCGGACTTGAGTGCACATAAGATAGGAAAGATGGTACAATCAAGGAGACTTTGAGGGAGTAATCCCTAAGAAGTTGACTTGATATACCCCACTTAGTGGAGGCCCTCTTGAGGGTAGTACTGTTGAACGAGTAATCATGAATGCATTACTACTTTAAACCTAGGAGCCCATGAAACTGAGGACCTTTAGTTAGCTTTTACCCCAATTGGCCTATTTAGGATGTAGTGCAGTGACTATGAGGGTGCAAACCCAAAATAGTTGATATGCGATACTACACTTAAACGAGATTCTCTTAAAAATGTTATTGATTTCCAAGTAATTGATGTGTTAATAATATCTGAAAGGTGGGTCGATGACTTTGGGAACCTCTTAGAACTTTGTTCCGCAGGTACAAAAATCCATAGTACATACCTTTGGGATGGGTAGACCATGACTCCTTGCTTGTGATCTAAAACCTACACCCATGTTTGTTTGTGTACATGTTTGTTTATATGTATGTTTGTGCATACATTCATCTATGCATTCATGCACCCTTTTTCTAACCCTTTTCAAGGAACTTAGAGTTGTTTTGCAAACATTATAGGACGAATTTTGGAAGGAGAATAACACAGAAGTACACTTTTAAGAGCCCAATGTTGGAAGACTTAAGGAAGCTGGGAGGTTTGGTTGAGGATCCTCTGACATTTAAGGATAGGTATGGAAGGATTTTGTCTTTATTGAAGCTCAAGATGGTTGATGGAATTCTTTCTACACTCGTGCAATTTTATGATCCATTATACCATTACTTTACTTTCCCCGACTATCAGTTGATGCCCACGTTGGAGGAGTAATCTTCTTTGACGGGACTTCCTATTACCTCTCAAGCTCATTTCTCTAGTTTTAAGGATATGCCTAGTGGAAAAGACATTGCAAAGGCCACTCACCTCAAGTTGTTAGATATCAAAGCTCATATGACCACGAAAAGAGGACTCCTAAGGTTACTTGCCAAATTTCTGATGGAGAAAGCTCAATAAGTTGCTGATAAGAAGAGTATGGATTCCTTTGAAGCCATTCTTGCCTTGCTTATTTATGTACTATTCCTCTTCTCGAATATTAATGACTTTGTTGATATGGATGCTATCAAGATCTTCTTACTTAGGAATCCAGTCCCAACATTGCTTACTGACGCATATCACTCCGTGCATCTGAGGAATTCTCATGGAGGGGGAATGATTACTTGTTACACCTCTTTGCTCTAAAATTGGTTTATTTCACACTTGCCTATCTCAGATACATTTTGGGACCTCATGGATGGGTTGCTTTGGTTGCGGAAGATTATGTCGCTTACTCATTCCAATATTGTGGTATAATCCTACTTTTGGAGAAATGGCTATGATTGACAGTTGTAGTGATTTTCCCAACGTGCCTTCTCTTGGTACGAAGGGATGTGTAAGCTACAATCAAGATCTAGATCATCGACGACTTGGATATACCATGAAGGATAAGCCTAATACCATCTACTTGGATGAACTTTTCCTCAAGGAAGGTGAGAATCCAGTGCTCAAGGAGAAAATCATGCATGCATGGCGTCACGTTCATAAGAAAGGGATGACTGTACTAGGAAAGTCTGATTGGGTCGCTTTGGAACCTTATCTCCAATAGGTGCAAGATAGGGCTATCAAGCTGAAGATGTCATACCCTCGTCATGAGCCTAACCCTTAGCTCCTAGAGACCCCACTTTGATCTTTATGAGAGAAGAGGAGAAGCTGAAAAATGCTTTAACTAAAGAAAAGTGAGAGAGGAATGCTTAGAAGAACAAGTATCAAGTCCTCAATCATGATATGGAAGAAATTTAGAAGCTTCATAGGAAGAGGGAGGCAGAAGATAATGCCAAGAAGAGGAAAGCGCCAGAGGATTTATTTTCCTCTAGTGTACCATCAGTGCCTACTGCCATTTCTAACATTCCTCCAACTTCAGTTGCATGGTAGCTATATGTGGACAAGCTCATCCTCGAGAAGGCCAAGATGCAAGAGAAACTCAAAAGGCTTACGAAGAAGTTGCAAGGGGAGGAGGGATCTTCTCATCAGATTTCCTAGGACTCTTAGTTTCCTTTTTCTTGTACTTTTCCACTTTGTATGACTTTTGAAAGTGCAACTCATTTTGTAAGCTTCAGATTTAAATTAATGAAATAATTTATTTATTTTTTATTCAAAGACGTGTTCTCTTTTTATAATGTTTGCAAATATAATTTTGAGTTCCTTGAAGGCTTTTATTGCATTCGCATTGCATTCATGCATTCATGTCATCACATGTGCATTCTTCTCGCGTTAGCTCATTTTATTGTCTCGTTTCCAGTTTCACAGTTAGTCCTTCACATCCGTACAACACCAGAGCTCAAGCTCGTATAAGGATGGCTGAACAAGAATAAGAGATAGGGCGAGTCAACAATGAATTAGAAGAACTATGTGGGAACGTATGACAGATCATGGTTTGTTTTCTTCTAAGGAAATAAAGTGAAAAGGTAAGGTAAAATGTTTAGATTTCTAAGGAGAAAATGGGTGGTTTTTAGATTAGGGTGCTCACCAAGGATTAGGGTCCTTGTGCCTACGTACCTTCACTTGAAAGAAGTGAAGAATCAGAGCGTCCGTAGTTCGTGGGACTACGGGAAAAAATAGAGAAGGTTCTTCGCTAGGATCTCGCAATCCTATGCCTACGTATTCTCATTGGCAAATGAGAAATTAGAGCGCCCGTGGTTCGGATTATGGATGTTGGTTTGATTTTATCGAAAGATACTTAGTCATATTCAACAGAAAATATTTCTTTACCCAAACGGGTGAAGAGAGGACGCTTGCATCACTTTGAATGGAATTTCATATATCAACATTCATGGGAAACACGCCACTTATCTCAAACTCAAATAGGTTATGGACGAAGCAATATTTTGCGTCCTCTCAAGACACCATATCTTATGTTTATGAAAAAGGTTTGACAGTTCGCGCGACGGTGAGAAATTGAATTAATATGTTGATGTTTTGTTTGGATGATGATTACTTGAAGCTTAAGAAACGCTCCTCGGGCCCAAGTAATCGGGAGAATGAGTCAAAGACTTGACTCTCTCTCTTTTTCATCTCGAAAGGAGGTTGTTCTAGGAAAGTGTTTTAGACGATGGAAGATAGTTAAAGTATTTTAAATGGATGAGGATTACTTGAAGCATAAGAAAGGCTCCTCGGGCTCAAGTAATTGGGAGAATGATTCAAAGACTTGACTCTCTCTTTTTTTCATCTTTAATTGTGAAATATTTTTGATATAGCTAGAGTAAGTTACGAATGACGATTACTCGAAGCTTAAGAAAGGCTCCTCGGACCCAAGTAATCGGGAAAGTGAATTGAAGATCTAACTCTCTCTCTCTCTCTCTCTCTCTCTCTCTCTCTCTCTCTCTCTCTCTCTCTCTCTCTCTCTCTCTCTCTCTCTCTCTCTCTCTCTCTCTCTCTCTCTCTCTTTCATCTCAGTATTGAGAAAATAGGTTTGATTTTGATTTTTATAAAAATTGTTTGATGTGGCACGAATTATAAATCTTGGAGAAGACAATTGTTTGAGCGTAAGAAAGGCTCCTCGGGCCCAAACAATTGAGGAGAGAAATCGAAGAATCCATTCCAACTCCCTTTTCATCCTTTATTGAAATATAGTTTAAGTATAATTAAGTTAATTGATTTGACTTTGAGAAAATGCTCGATGTTGATCGAGGTTTTAAATTTTCTAAAAAAATCATTAAGGGTTTGAACTAAATGGAATGGAGGACCTAATTGACTAGGGTAAGGTTGACGGCGACACACGAGGCAGTCGACTTACAAGTTTGGTATGGTTTGTATCTTAGGGTTTTGATTCGAATTATCATACAATACAACATATAAATAAACAAGCAATTGAATTGAATTTTAATCGTGTGCAATAGCAAAGTGGCCTAGTCTTCTAAACAACCAACTAGAAATAATTGACCGGATATGTCTCACTGTAAGGAAGCTCAGGAGTAAGCTATGTGAAATTCTAGGTACCAAACAGTCAATTTTATAGTGGATGTTATGACATCCACTACTGAGCAGACTACATAACTTAACAATAAACAGGAATTGAAAGCAGTAAATAACACAGAATTGTTGACCCAGTTTAGTGCAAATCACACCTACATCTGAGGGCTACCAAGCCAGGGAGGAAATCCACTATTAGTAGAATTAATTCAGAGTCAAACGACCAGTTTGCACTCTTCACTTAAGACCTACCCAATGCAACTTCAGCCTAACACTAGAGTTGAGTTCCTACTCACTTCCCCTCAATCACAATAGTGATATCAACCAATTACAGTTACAGATAAAATTAAAGTCACACTTCAAACAAACCTTGATTTTGCTTCACAGCTTCAATCAAGAGACATAACACTAATGCTTAAAAGCTTAGAGTGACACACACATAGAGTACAACTCAAAACACACTAGTCCAATGTAATCATCCAAGAGATAATTGCTTGGCTCACAAGAAATCCTAAGACACAGACATACACGTGAAGATCACAGTACACAGACTGAATTCTTCACTCACAAACACTCTGTACTCTCTGTTTCAAAAGCTCTGCCCATGTCATGCCAAGAACTGTCTTCAATTAGGATTGCTACTTTGTTATTTATAAGCAGCAGAAAGATCTTGGGCCTAAGTGCAGAAATTAGGTTTAACCAAGTTAAACCTCAATTCATAAAGCTGCGTACTTCCAATTAGGTCAGGGACATTTCATGTTATCCTCAGCATTGCCTAGAATTTCGCCTGAGATAACTAGGATCCCTAAAATGTTTCTTGAAGTATAGCCTAAGCTTCCTCATGCAATATACCAGAACCTAAAACATGCGCCCTGATGTCAGCTGCTTGATGTCATAACCTCCAGCATGACATCCAACATACTTTTCTCTAAGCTATCCAAGCTTACCCTACAACACACTCATTATGTATGTCATAACATCAGTCATGACATTCACACATACATCAATGTTTTACCATAAAATACAGCCAATCAAAAACATCTACACTATGAATATTGTGTACGGTGATCAAAAGGTTGATGGCAACGCTTAAAAAAGCAATCGACTTACAGGGTGAAAAATGGCTCGATGTGAATCGAGAATTTATTTTGAAAACATTTTGAGAAACAAAAGTCAAAGTGGTATCATCACAATATAAACACACAATATGAGTAAGACAAAGTCATGTTAGTCGGTTCAAGAATACAAGTCAAATCTCACAAGATTATACACACAAATTATTAATTAAATTAAACATGGATGTTTCATAAAATTAATTAACATTTTAATTAATTAATATTAAATAAATATGTTTAATAATAATAAAAATTTTCCTCTTTATTTATTATTTAGTTATGTTAAAAGATGTAGAAATAAACTAATTATAAAATTTAAACTCAATAAACTAAATCAAAAAAAAATTAATCCTACAATAAAAATATTCACTACAAAAAAAGAAACTTAAAATATTAATCACACATGCTAAAAAAAAACCAGTTGTTGGGCTATAAAAAAAAAAGGAAGGAGAAGCCCAATATGGTTCAGAATACGGGTCGGACCTCTTTAGATCCTAACCCGGTTCGGCCAGGCCTCAAAGGGGAAAGGGTTTCATGAAACCATGAAACTTTGCCTCCTAAACGATAAGCTCGCGTAAGGAAGGGAAATAAAACGGAATTAAAATGATTTTCTCTCACGCATCTCTTCCCCTCTCCGTCTCATCTCGCGCGACTCTCACCCTTGGATTCATTTTACAAGAAAGAACAAAATGAGGGTTATTCAAGAAAAGAGTGGAAGTTATACCTAATCGAAATCAGTAGATCCGCACGGTTCCAAGTATGCCTCGACTTTCCTTGTATGCTTCTTCTGCGGATTGATATGAGTTCAAAATTATGATAGCTCGTTTTTTGGTATGATTTCATTCGGTTTGAATATGAGTGTGAAGGCTTAGGGATTTACTGTTTTTTTATGAGTAGTGATTGTTTTTTTTCTCTGTGTTTTTGAGGTTGCTATTTTTTTTACATGAGAATGAATGAGTTTGAGCTTTGTCACTGCCTGTTTTTTCTGAGTGAGGCGGCTAGTTTTTTTTTTCATATTGTTCTTCTTCCTTCATTCTCCCTGCTTTCTGTTGTGTATATAGTGGAAACATTAGGATTTGCTTGGGTTGAATCTTGCTGCAGCATCTTCATTTTGCAAGTTCTGTAGTTTCTTTCATTGATGCCTAAAAATGTTTTGCCAAACTAGTGAATTTTCTCTGTTGTACCTATTTCTGACCTTGTTCCTTTATATGCTTTATGAAATTCTGAATTTATGGTCCCATGAGTACTTTATTTGAATTTTAAAATGAATTATATTGTGAATGGAACATGATAGAGAGAAACATGAAAATGGGTAGAAAGGATATTATGTGAATATGAATTGAACTTGATGTTGATTATGATTATGTTGTGATGTAAGATTTGATGAAATAATCATGAATTGAATATGGAGTTTGAAATTAATTGGTTAGTTTATGATTTGGAATTTTGAAAATGTTTGAATTATGACATGATATGGATTTGCTTTGATCATGTTTTTGAACATTGTTTGTGGAATATGACATGAATGCTAATCTCAATTCCAACTTGATGCATCTTATTTTGTAGGTTGATGAGAACTTAAGCCATGACATGGATTGATGGAAGGCACAATTAGGCGTGGTATGGGACTTGAGGAGTGATGATGCAAAGAATAACGGGCATGAAGTTTGGGTTTTTGATTTGTAGCATAGGTTTGGACTTGGAAAAGTCTTGGAAAAGTTATATCAAAGATTTGTAATTTCTTGGTTATTAATTTTGTACCATGTGTTGTTTTTTTTGTAGTCTTTTGTTTAATCAATGGGAGTTTTCAAACCATGTTTTTATTTCTCTTGAAAGCTTGTAACATCTTTTGATGAATACATGGTGTTATGAATTTGTAACTTGGAACAAAGTTGTCACTTGATGTGAAATTGTCATTTGAATGCTCAATCTTGGATTTTTGAATTAATGTGGCTTCATGATTAGGAAAGGATTGAAATTGGCAACTTGGAGTGAACTTGCACCATTTTCCATAAGTTTGAATTTGAGCTTGGAATTTGAGATCATGATCTTGAACTTGGATTATAACTTTGGAAATTGAATGAAGTGGTAGCTTGAAATCTTAAGTAAAAATTTGAAATTGATTATGAATTTAGAATTTTGAATGGCATTTTAAATGAAATTTGAAACTTGATTGAGACTCGAAAGTGTTATGGACTTGAAAAATGAATTTGAAACTAGAATGAAAACTTAGAATTTTGAAACTTTGACATAACTTACAATCTTGTAACTATGAACTAAGTGGATTAGCAAAGAGCTTGAAGCCAAACTTGAGAACTTGACTTAAAAATGAGTTTGGAACGTGGAAACTTAATATTAATCATGAATTTGATTTGGAAGCGAAATGGACGTAAACTAGACACTTTTGAAATGAATTTGATGCTCATGTGAAATTGACACTTGAATTGAAACTTGGAATGCAACTTAAACTTTGTAATTTGAATTTTGTTTAGAAATTGAAACTTTAGTAAGGCACTTGAAGTCTTTGAATTTGAATGGAATTTTCTGACAAGAATTCTGAATTTTCACAAATAGGAATGAATTGGACTCAGAGCAATTGGATTTGAGTGTCACTCTAAAACATGAAATAAAGTTGAATTTGAATTGTTTCCTTGAAAATTGAATTTGGCATTTGGAATTCGAAATTGAAACTTCTTTTCTTTTTGATGAACTTGAAATGGATTTGGAAAGAAATTGAACATTAGACACCTTGGCATAGAACTTGAAATTTGGTTGTGAAATTGAAAATTTATGCTCATAACCTTGAATCTTCATCACAATCAAGCAAAATGTTCCTATATTAAAAAAATAACTTGATCTTGCAAGAAGATCTAAAACCAAGCCTAAGTAATTTAAAATTCCTTAAAGCTCGTGTTTCCCCAAATGATCAGAAGCAAACCAAAACCGAGCCTTAGGTTTCTTGATTCCCAAGTCTCATAGTAGCTTATACCCTAATCTCCTTAAGACCTCTCCTTGCTTTGAAGAGAAACAAAACCTATTCTTGTCAATCCAAATAACTCAAGTTTTCAATGATGATGCTACTAGCAAACCTATGATATGAAATGTTGAGTGAAAATGAGGGTGTGACAGTTGCCCCTATTTAAATATCTTCGTCAGGTGACATGAGGGATTGAAATCCTCATGTAATTCTGATGGAAGTTATTTAAATACAAGAATACTCGAATTTTTATCCTAAAGGCATATGACATGTTATGTTATGGACAAAAGAAAACTATGTAAAGTTGACATGCAATGAACTCTATCATGATGATAATGATGGGATGAAACTTGCAAAATGCAGACAAAGAAAGAAAATACACGGGGATAAAGTCAACACAACAAGTAACAAACTCACTAGGGATGACCAAACACTGGGGAAAACAAACAACTCAGGAAATATAAAGCTAATGACCAACAGGTCCAGGAATGATCGATTGACACTCTAGGACAAAAGGTAAAGCAGGATCCCTATAACAATAGGATCATGCAAGCAAAAGTTGGAGTTTTCAAATGAGGAAGAACATCCAAGATTCTGGAAATTCCTTAAACGAAGAGATCAAACGGGATCTTCAGGAAACATCAGGAAAGTTACAGGGTATTTAAACTCTTCTGTATGCCAAAAGAAATAGACTTCTTGGGGAAACACCCTTTGGATAAGCTTCTCAAGAGAGACTGCCACTTATCATTACAAAAGGACTTACGCACCATCCGGAATGGATAAGCTTCTTGAAAGAGATTGCCACTTATCATAATAGCAAAACAGGAAATAAGCTTCTCAAGGGAGATTTCCACTTGTTGACAAAGGATAACCTTCTCGAAAGAGAGATTGCCACTTATCATAATAAGAGGATAAGCTTCTCTAAAGATATTGCTACTTATCATAATAAAGATGGATAAGCTTCTAGAAAGAGATTGCCACTTATCGTTGAATGAGGATAAGCTTCTCGAAAGAGATTACCACTTATCCGCAAACAAGCAAAAGGAATAAACAAGCTTCTCGAAAGAGATTACAACTTATTCACAAACAGGCAAAAGGAAAAAACAAGCTTCTCGAAGGAGACTACCACTTGTTAATAAAAGGGATAAGCTTCTTGAAAGAGATTGCCATTTATCGTTGTAAAAGGATAAGCTTCTCAAGGAGATTGCCACTTATTAGCAATGGGAATTTGTAAAAGATTCTTTTTGTGGGATACAGTACAAAATAAATGCACGTTCAAACTAGGTTCAACGACCTAACCAAAGTAGTATTTGCCAGGGACCAAAGTTTAATCTAGGAACAAGCTAGAAAGAAACGGTAAAAAAAAAGACTCCAACCATTGAGGAATGAACTCAAATGGGGATTATCTTATCCAAACATGGAAAAGATAAAAAAAGCAACCATCATCCGCGAGGATCAAACTCTATGGGGAATTTAGAAATGATGTGCATTTTATGTTTAAAGCTGACGACTCTACTTGGAGATAGACGAAAAACCCGACCACTTGCAGAATAAACGCCAAAGTGAACGAAACTAGTAAACACCAGAATGGTAGAAAAAATGCTCGGATGTCATACATATGTATGAATACATATATGCAGGACTCTATGTTATTGGTGGAATGTGAGACAGACTCTGTGGGGATTATGGAGATTACTCCCAATGAAGTTTGCTGGGGATTGAGAAAAGTAAGGTAGAATTGTTAGAACACAGATTGGTTCTTAATAATATCTCTATGTTTTGATGATAACTATTATAAAATTTTGTATTAAAGAATTATATACTCTAAAATTTGCTTGAGAATGTTTGCTGCAGATGTTAAAGTAAATATCACTCCAGAAGCAAATTAGATCTGAACATAAGAAATATGCAAGGCTCTGAAGCGTCAGAAGCATCTCTTAGAAGATTCAGAATGCTGTTTCCAGAAGATTCTAAGTGTTGCCTCCAGAAGAATCTGAAGCAGGAGCTACAGAAGAATCTGAAGCAGAAGCTACAGAAGAATCTGAAGAAGAAGCCAGACGCATCTGAAGCAATGAGGAATTCTGTATGAAGAGTTTCAAGCACAGTTACTTCAGAAGACTCTGATAGTACTAACGCTGCTAGTACTGAGGATCTGATTCAAAACTCTGCTCTGAATATATACACGCTAAAAGCACACATGCTGCAAAGACTCTGATTCAGCAAACTCTGATGAACATCAGAAGGCTCTGACCAATTTAGACTCTGATGATTCATGCTGAAAATTGTTGAAGAAGAATTCAAAGTTATGTCCGTTGGAATAACTAAACGACTCTTTCCTTATTTACGCTAGACACAAGAACACAGACAAAAAGGATTTCTCTGTGCATTCTTCTTCTAGGAAAGGTCACATGATGTGAAGACAAAAAGGCTCAGACCTTTTTGGTACACTATTCTCAACGTGAAAAGCTCTTGGATCACTGTGCCTATAAAAGCAAGTCTCCATTCATCTTCTTTAGTTGACGAAACACTTGGAAAAAGAAGTATTACAAGCTCTCATACAACTCATACATTCTTGTTGAAATTATTTCATTATTCTTCATCTTAAGTGAAAAATCACAGTTGTGATAAAGCTTTATTAGAAGCATTTTTAACACTTGTATTATTATTATTACATTTGATTGTAAAAGAACCTTAAGAAGATCCAGTTAGGATCAATAGTTCTTGAGAAGACTTTGAACAGTTGTTCTTAGTGCTTACTATTGTAATCAGTTGATTAAATAGTGGATTAAGTCCTTGTTTGAGAAAGGCAAATCACTCTAGATAGGGTGGACTGGAGTAGTTGAGTTCAACGAACCAGGATAAAAATCCTTGAGTATTTATTTCTAAGTTTTATCTTCATACTTATTCAACCCCCCTTCTAAGTATTTTCTCACCTTCAGTTGGCATCAGAGCTCCGGTTCTGTGTGTGCTACCACTTCACAGTGACAGAAAAGATCCAGTGAGAAAAAAATTGATATATATTTGGTTGTTACTATGGCTGATACTTCAACATCTAACATTAACAACAAATATGAAGAAAGGGACAGAATCAGCACTAAACCCCCTATGTTTGATGGGGAGAAATTTGATTATTGGAAGAACAGGATTGAAAGTTTCTTCCTTGGTTATGATGCTGATTTATAGGACTTGGTCATAGATGGGTATGTTCATCCCATTGATGGGAATGGCAAGAAAGTAGATAGAAAATCTATGACAGAAGCCCAAAAGAAGGAATTTAGAAATCACCACAAGGCTAGAACAATACTGTTAAATGCAATATCTCACACTGAGTATGAAAAGATCACAAATAGAGAAACTGCATTTGATATGTTTGAGTCCTTGAAGATGACTCATGAAGGAAACCTTCAAGTAAAAGAGACCAAGGCTCTGGCGTTAATACATAAGTATGAAGCGTTCAAGATGGAAAAATCTGAGTCCATAGAAACTATGTTCTCTAGATTCCAGATTCTTACAGCTGGTCTAAAAGTTCTGGACAAGGGATACTCAACTGCTGATCATGTGAAGAAGATCATCAGAAGCTTGCCTATCAGATGGAGACCTATGGTCACTGCTCTGAAGCTTGCCAAGGATCTGAACAAGATCACTCTGGAGGAGCTAATCAGCTCTCTAAGGAGTCATGAAATTGAACTTGAGGAAGATGAGCCTCAAAAGAAAGGTAAGTCTATTGCCTTAAAATCTAACAAATCTGTAAAAGCTTTGTAGGTGTTAGAGGAAAGCTCTGAAGAATCTTCTTCTGAAGAAGAAGATGAACTATCTTTGCTGTCCAGAAGAATCAACAGACTCTAGAAGCACAAGCAAAGGAAGTTCAAGAACTTTAAAAGACCAGATTAACGCAAGGAGTCCTCTGGACCAAAAAGATCTGGAAAGAAGGAAGTTGTCTGCTTTGAATGCAAAGAACCTGGCCATTACAAGAATGAATGTCCAAAGCTTCTTAAAGAAAAGCCAAAAAGGAAATTTGACAAAAAGAAGAAGGTTCTAATGGCAACTTGGGATGACTCTGATGAATCTGGATCCTCATCCGAATCTGAAGATGAATGCGCCAACATGGCTCTGATGGCAGGCATTGAAGATCAGAATGAAGAATCATCTGGATCTGAGTCTGATTCTAAATCTGACTCAGAAGAGGTACTTTCTGATCTCACTAGGGAAGAGCTTATTAAAGTCTTATCTGAAGTCCTATAAAATTATAATCAGATTAAGCTCAAATGCAAGAAGCTTAAGTGCAATCTTGGCTCTGAGAATAATCTGTTAAAACCAGAAATTTCTGAGCTAAAAGAAAACAATTTAAAAATAAAAGCTGATTTTGAAATAGCTCAACAAAATTCTGAATCTGAAAGTAAGTCTAAATGCAAAAATATTTTAGAAGAATATGACTTTAGCTTTCAGAAATTTCTTGCTAAAAGCATAGACAGAAGCAAGATGGCTTCTATGATCTATGGGGTTAGCAGAAATAACAGGAAAGGAATTGGATATGAATCCTCTTTTGGAAAGGATTTAAATCCAATGCCTGTTGATAAACTTGTTATCAAGAAAACTCCCTTGTACTCTCATTTCAAGTTTGGTCATCTGAATGACATTAAACACACACGTTCTGATCAGAACGTTCATGTGTTTAAGCCAAAAGTAAGTCAGAACAATACTGTTGTAGAAAGACATAAGTTCAGACCAACTTTCAAGGCAACTAACCAAAAAGGACCCAAAAAGATCTGGGTACCTAAGGATAAGATTATCCCTGTTGCAGATGTTTTTAGCAGAAAAGTCAAGACACCAGTCATGGTACCTGGACTCTGGTTGCTCATGTCACATGACGGGAGAAAGGTTTATGTTCCAAAGCCTGGAACTTAAATCTGGAGGAGAAGTGAAGTTTGGAGGGAATCAGAAGGGCAAGATCATTGGCTCTGGTACTATTGGTAATGGTAACCTTCCCTTTATATCTCATGTTCTTCTGGTATAAGGATTAAAGCATAATCTATTGTCCATAAGCCAATTAAGTGAGAATGGTTATGATATTATCTTTAATTAACAATGCTGTAAAGTTGTTAGTCAGAAGGATGGCTCAATCCTATTCAATGGAAAGAGGAAGAACAACATTTACAAAATAAATCTTTCAGAACTCAAAGTTCAAAATGTTAAATGCCTCTTGTCTATTAATGATGAGAAATGGGTCTGACACAGAAGATTTGGGCATATTAATATGAGACGTATATCTCAGATTAATAAACTCAATCTGGTCAGAGGACTTCCTAAGCTGAAGTTCAACTCAGATGCTCTTTGTGAAGCATGTCAAAAGGGAAAGTTTTCAAAATCTTCCTTTAAATCTAAAAATGTTGTTTCAACCTCAAGACCATTAGAATTACTTCATATTGATCTGTTTGGACCAGTGAAAATTGCATCCATCAGAGGCAAGAAGTATGGATTAGTCATTGTTGATGACTACATCAGATGGACATGGGTAAAGTTCCTAAAACACAAGGATGAGTCACATTCTGTGTTCTTTGACTTCTGCAAACAAGTCCAGAATGAAAAAGATTTCAAAATTATTAAAGTCAGAAGTGATCATGGTGGTGAATTTGACAACAAATATTTTGAAAAATATTTTAATGAAAATGGCATTGCTCATGATTTTTCCTGTCCTAGAACTCCACAACAGAATGGGGTTGTAGAGAGGAAAAATAGAACTCTGCAAGAAATGGCCAGAACCATGATCAATGAGACTAATCTGGCAAAGCATTTTTGGGCAGAAGCAATAAACACAACATATTAAATTCAGAATAGAGTGTCTATAAGACCTCTTCTGGAAAAGACTCCCTATGAATTGTGGAGGAACATAAAGCCCAACATTTCATATTTTCATCCTTTTGGATGTATTTGCTATATGTTGAATACTAAAGAGAATCTAAACAAGTTTGATTCTAAAGCACAGAAGTGTTTCATGCTTGGGTATTCTAAACGCTCTAAAGGCTACAGAGTATACAATACTGAAACACAGATTGTGGAAGAATCTATTCATGTTAGATTTGATGATAAGCTTGGCATTGAAAAGCCAAAGCAGTTTGAAAGTTCTGCAGATAGAGAAGTAATTCTCACAGACTCTGAAGGCTTAGAGGCAGACAAAGCTCAAGTGAAGGAACCTGAAGCAACACCAGATGCAATTCCTTTAGCTTCTCAGATGAATAACTTAAACATTTCTGAAGAATCAACTGTTAGAGGATCATCTTCCAGAATCAAAGCCTCTCATCCAGAGGATGTGATCATTGGAAAGAAGGATGATCCCATCAGAACAAGATCCTTCCTCAGATCATCTGAAGCATCATTATTTGGGTTGGTGTCAGTAATTGAACCAACTTATGTGGATGAAGCTCTGCAAGATAATGACTGGATTATTGCCATGCAAGAGGAGCTCAATCAATTCACAAGAAATGATGTATGGGATTTAGTTCCAAGACCAAAAGGATTCAACATAATTGGAACTAAATGGGTCTTCAGAAACAAGCTTAATGAGAAAGGAGAAGTTGAAAGAAATAAGGCAAGGCTTGTTGCTCAAGGTTACAGTCAGCAAGAAGGAATTGATTATACAGAGACTTATGCTCCTGTAGCAAGGTTATAGTCTATTCGTTTACTCATTTCTTTTGCTGCACAATTTAACATCACTCTATATCAAATGGATGTTAAAAGTGCCTTTCTAAATGGTATTATAGAAGAAGAAGTTTATGTTTACCAACCTCCTGATTTTGAAAGTGAAAAGTTTCCAGAACATGTTTTCAAACTAAAGAAATCTCTTTATGGTTTAAAACAAGCTCCCAGAGCTTGGTATGAGAGATTAAGCAATTTTCTTCTGGAGAAAAATTTCATCAGAGGCAAAGTGGACACAACACTCTTTTGTAAAACATTTAAGAAAGATCTTCTAATTTGTCAAATATATGTGGATGATATTATATTTGGATCTACCAATACTATGCTGGGAAAGGAGTTTGCTCAATGTATGCAGGCAGAATTTGAAATGAGCATGATGGGAGAATTGAGATTCTTTCTGGGAATTCAAGTCAACCAAACTCCAGAGTGCACTTACATTCATCAGACCAAATATGTTAAAGAGCTTCTGAAGAAGTTTAACATGACTGATAGTAAGATGGAAAAGACTCCCATGCATCCAACTAGTACACTTGGTAAGGAAGAGGTAAGTAAGAAAGTATATCAGAAACTCTACAGAGGTATGATGGGATCTCTTCTCTACTTAACTGCTTCTAGACCTGACATTTTGTTCAGTGTATGCTTGTGTGCAAGATTCCAATCAGATCCTAGAGAATCACACTTAACAGTTGTTAAGAGGATTCTAAGGTATCTGAAAGGTACTTCTAATGTGGGTTTATGTTACAGAAAATCTGATGATTTCAAATTAGTTGGATTTTGTGATGCTGATTACGCTGGAGACAGAGTGGAAAGAAAAAGTACTTCTGGAAGATGTCAGTTTCTAGGAAGAAATCTAATCTCTTGGTACAGCAAGAAGCAACCCACAATTGCACTGTCAAAACAGAGGCAAAATATATTGTTGTTGCTGGATGTAGCATGCATATGCTCTGGATGAAAAGTCAGTTAGAAGACTATCAGATTTTTGAAAGTAATATTTCTATATTCTGTGATAATACTTCTGCTATATGTTTGTCTAAAAACCCTATTTTACACTCTAAGGCAAAACATATAGAAATTAAACATCATTTCATCAGAGACTACGTTCAGAAGGGTATTATAAACTTAGCCTTTGTTGATACAGATCATCAATGGGCAAATATTTTCACAAAACCCCTTGCTGAAGATAGGTTCAAATTTATTCTGAAAAATATTGGTATGGATTTGTGTCCAGAATGATATTTATCAGAAGCAAAATGTTTAAAACCCTGAAGTATTTCATCTATTATTTATTTGATTTATTCAATTATTATTATTTGTGTATCTAAACTAACCAATCTTAGAGGATCTGAACGTTGGCTAACGTTTCATTTCTCAAGAGAATTCAGAATCACATGCAAGCAAACACGTGTCACTCTGAATCTGAAAAGATTGTGTGTACACTACTGAAGAGACATTTGAGGTATGGTTTGAATAGTGAAAATCTTGATTCCCCCCCCCCCCCCCCCCCAATTTGTCAGAATCAATTAATGTTTGAAATGATTTTTATTCTCTTTCATTAATTGTCATTTAATGCTATGTGAAAACATGCTTTGTGTGTCTGTTTGATTGCCTTAAGTGTTTCATCTATAAATACCACATCTCACACCAATTTCACACTTTTCACATCACAAACAAGTTTATGCATTTCTGCCTTCTCTTCTCTCTTCACAAAAACCCTAAACCTTCGTCCAAATAATCTTCATCATCTTCAATGGCAACCTCATCTTCTACAGCAGCTCAATTTCAATCAACCATGGCTGCAGTTACTTCTACAAATATGGGTACGTGACTCCATTCACTGTACCTAAAAGGACATTGTTAACTCCTGTTGACAAACTTGAAGTTCTCTATGAATCAATGGTGGAATTTGATTTGTTAGCTGAAAATGGGTTTGAATTTCGTTCAATAATTGATGCACAAGGCTGGGTGAAATATTTTGACAGATTATTTGGACCAGTTTACCCTCATCTGGTGAAAGAATTCTGGATACATGCATCTGTTTATCCAAAATTCATCTTGTCTTTTGTTCTGGGAAAGGAGATCATTATAACTGAAGATCTAATCAGAAAACTCATAGGGTATGAGGAGACTGATGGAGTATGTCATCTGCCATCTGGGCGTGTGGACAAGGAGGAAGTTTATGAGGAAGCCGTCACTTCTGGACAGGCCTCTAACAAATTTAAAGATCTGAAGCCTGACTACAAAATCTGGGCAAAGATTTTTCTGGGATGCATCCATCACAGAAAATCTACAAATTCTCTAGATTATGTAAACAATGAACAACTCGACTTTATGTACTGTTTGAGTCAGAGTACTAAGGTAGATCTTTCTTACATTCTATTTATGCATTTATGGAACCATATCAATGCTTCAAGAGAATCTGTAAAGGATAAGGGTCAGAAGATCAGAACATGGATCCCCTTTGGAAGGTTGATATCGGACATTCTGACAGAGAATGGACTGGTGACTGCTCTGTATGAAGCTGGAGTTAAGGATGAACTTGAATCCATTGTTGGAAAACCTCTGAATGCAAAGAGTCTTCAGAGACTAAAAATTGTAGATGAACTCACAACTGCACCCAAGAAGCTGAATATTTCTGAAATCAGTCAGAAGAGGATTCCAGTTGAAAATTTTCCACTATTTGGTGCTGAAGAACCAAGGGATATAATTGTGAGATATATTGATTCATGCAAAGCAGATGGAACACCCATTCTTGCAGATATTCTGAAAAGAGCAAGAGAACCAATGCCAGATGTATACAATGAGAACACAAGGAAAAGAGGTCAATCAGAGGCAGAAGAAGTTGCTGACAAGTCACAGAAGCAGATCAAGAGAAAAGCTTCTGGAGAAGTTCCCTCTGTTCCCACAAAGCGTATCAAGATTAAAGGTACTAAAACATATGTATCTTCTTTTTCTAAAATTGTTATGAATGAATCAACATTTAGTTCTATTCCAAAACCCCCTCCCACTCAAAAACAATCTATTCCTGCTCCATCCCAAAAATCTGAACCATCAAAAATTCCTTCCCCACAAAAATCATCTGATCCTATTTCCACTACTCCACTAAAAACGTTTGTTACTCCACCATCTGAACCAACAACAACAACAACACCAGCAAACAAAATTCCCACACCTATAACAAAACCAACAGAACAATCTGCACCATAACAACAACCAGAAAAACAACAATCAGACACATCTGAACATATACAATCTGATACAGTTGCATCTGATCCTATTGCATATGAACAAGTTATTTCTAAACCACCTATCTCTGAACCACTTGTATCTGAACCTCCATCAAAACCTTCTGAGAGTCAACCAAAACCAACCAATCCTCCTGAAACAAATATACCTGAGACGGAGGTTCTAAACATTACACCTCTCAAGACTGTGTTTGAAGTGTCTTCTACGTCTTGTAGCCCAACCACATCCTCAAACTCATCAGAATCTAATATCCACCCAGATATTCTTTCACCTCCCTCTCTCAGAACTTTTGAAGCTAACCAACCAAAACCACCTATTTCTTCTGAAATTCTCATTCCCAATCCCATCCCAACACCTAAGCCAAGGACATCTGAGTGTGTATCCTTTGCCTCGTATAAACCATTTTCCTCTGACAAACTTCCCTCTGGTTTCAAATTCAAAAATTTCTATACCAGAATTGAACCATCTGACACTATCACTACTTTTAAACCCAAAGCTTTCCATTATTCTACCATCTGTTCTCCAAACATATATAAAAGAACTGCCAAAAATGATTTCATCAGAATCTCTTTTATCTGATAAATCTGCGTTCATTCCTTACACTTCTACCACATTTGATGTTGTTTCCTATGCATCAAATGCAAAACCATCTTTGCTGAATGCTTTAATCAGATCAAAAACTGTCATTTCATCTGATTCTACATCCTTACCCTTCTACCCTCGCCCTCTGGTCATCATTCCAGAATTTACCATTCCACCTTCACCTCAACCCAAGCCATTCACATTGGAAACCCTTCTAAAACCAAAACCTAGGCTGAATGTTGATCATTTATTTACAAGTTTTATGAAAGAAATAGAGATGCATTTAGGCTCTGTTCAGAGGAAGTGCTTATCAACAATGGATGCAAATGAATCTGATGCTATTTGGAATAGCTTCATCAACAAATTCAATACTGTAGCCTCAAATCTGAAGAATGTATGTTCTAATGATGCGAAGCTCAGATTTGCTGAGACTGCTAGAAGTTTGATCTGGACTGTTAAAAGATCTGCACCATTGCTTCTTGAAGATGCTCCTTCATCCTCTGAAGTATGTGATACATAAGTGAATGCTGAATCTGCATCTGAAGAAAACCCTCTGGCTATGACTCTTATGGAACATCCCTCTGGATCTGTTGCTCCTGACTCTGCATCTCCTATGGAAATTGACTCTGTTCCTGCTTTAGGCTCTGCCCTACCTTCTTCCCCTGAGGTCAAGAAAGAGAATCCAAATCTTGAAGATAAGATTGCAGTTCTGGAAGCTGGTCAATCTGAGATTAAGTCCTGGATGGCCAAGCAAGATCAGAAGTCTGAAGACATGGCTCAGTGGATGTCTAAACAAGATCATAAGAATGAAACCATGGCTAAGTGGATGTCAAAGCAAGAACAATCCTCCTCTGAGATGACTAACCTGTTGAAGATGATTTTGTCCAAACAAACTTAGCTTATTTTTTGCATCTGATGTTTGTGCACCTGTACTTGTTGTTTATTTGATGTTTTGTATCTTTTGCTCTATATGAATGAATGACTCAGTGTTTTTCTCTGCATGACTTATCTTTCTGTATTTCCTTTTATTTGTCTTTTAAAGTTTTTACTTTTTGATTATGACAAAAAAGGGGGAGAAATGGATCTGACTAGTCAAATAAACTCTACCTAAATGAAACTTCAGACATGTCAAGTCTAACTAACGTAAATTCTTAGTGTTTCAGAACGTTTGATAACTCTGACATATTCGTTAAAAGAAATTCTGATATAACTCTAAGACTTCCAAATAATATTTTACTTATCAGACTCTGACTCTGTAACATGCAAGATCTAATGGTTGGAACATTCAGGCTCTAATTCTGAAAAGGATATTCATATAGAAAGGGAAGTTTCTATTCCTTCTTAGTATTGAATTCAAGGGGAGATTCATCATGTCAGGGAGAGTTATAATTATTTTCTTTTCTATTGAACAAAATTTCTGATGTTTTTGTCATCATAAAAAAGGGGGAGATTGTTAGAACACATATTGGTTCTTAATAATATCTCTATGTTTTGATGATAACTATTATGAAATTTTATATTAAAGAATTATATACTCTAAAATTTGCTTGAGAATGTTTGCTGCAGATGTAAAAGTAAATATCACTCCAGAAGCAAATTAGATCTGAACATAAGAAATATGCAAGGCTCTGAAGCGTCAGAAGCATCTCTTAGAAGATTCAGAATGCTGTCTCTAGAAGATTCTAAGCGCTGCCTCCAAATGAATCTGAAGCAGGAGCTACAGAAGAATCTGAAGCAGAAGCTACAGAAGAATCTGAAGAAGAAGCCAGAAGCATCTGAAGCAATGAGGAATTCTGTATGAAGAGTTTCAAGCACAGTTACTTCAGAAGACTCTGATAGTACTAACGCTGCTAGTACTGAGGATCTGATTCAAAACTCTACTCTGAATATATACACGCTAAAAGCACACATGCTGCAAAGACTCTGATTCAGCAAACTCTGATGAACATCAGAAGGCTCTGGCCAATTTAGACTCTGATGATTCATGCTAAAAATTGTTGAAGAAGAATTCAAAGTTATGTTCGCTGGAATAACCAAACGACTCTTTCCTTATTTATGCTAGACACAAGAACACAGACAAAAAGGATTTCTCTGTACATTCTTCTTCTAGGAAAGGTCACATGATGTGAAGACAAAAAGGCTCAGACCTTTTTGGTACACTATTCTCAACGTGAAAAGCTCTTGGACCACTGTGCCTATAAAAGCAAGTCTCCATTCATCTTCTTCAGTTGACGAAACACTTGGAAAAAGAAGTATTACAAGCTCTCATACAACTCATACATTCTTGTTGAAATTATTTCATTGTTCTTCATCTTAAGTGAAAATCACAGTTGTGATAAAGTTTTATTAGAAGCATTTTTAACACTTGTATTATTATTATTACATTTCATTGTAAAAGAACCTTAAGAAGATCCAGTTAGGATCAGTAGTTCTTGAGAAGACTTTAAACAGTTGTTCTTAGTGCTTACTATTGTAATCAGTTGATTAAATAGTGGATTAAGTCCTTGTTTGAGAAAGGAAAATCACTCTAGATAGGGTGGACTGGAGTAGTTGAGTTCAACGAACCAGGATAAAAATCCTTGAGTATTTATTTCTAAGTTTTATCTTCATACTTATTCAACCCCCCCTTCTAAGTATTTTCTCACCTTCAAGAATGACTCACTAGTGATACTTGACGAAAATGGTTAGTTTTGGCTTTTCACGGAGCAAATCCAAAGGTTACTGGCAATTCGTAATTAAAAACATGCTTTGGATTCGCACGGAGCAAAAAGATAAATGATTGTAATGAAGAAAAGATTCCGGATTCGCACAGAGTAAGAAAAGCAAAGACTCCGGATTCGCACAGAGTTTATAAAGGAAAAACTCCAGATTCGCACAGAGTATATAAAGGGAAGAGTCTGGATTCGCACAGAGTATATAAAGGGAAGACTCTGGATTCACACAGAGTAACACAAAATCAAATGGGCCATGGTTCTACTTAGAACAGCGCAGATAATAAGTATGGTTTCTCTCATAACCATGAAAAAGAGTTCCGGATTCACACAGAACAAACAAAGGACTCCGGATTCGCACAGAGTACAAAAAGAGAGATGGGTTAATGCTTCTCACATAACCATAAAATGAAGTTTTGAATTCACACAAAACTAATAAAAGACTCCAGATTCACGCAGAGTATAAAAGAAAAAAGTTCCGGATTTGCACAAAACCAAAACTGACAATAAAACATGACAACACAACATGTGGAAGGTGTTGCACCCCAAAATTTGCCCAACCTTTTTCTAACCTTGTTTATGTTTCATTGCTTTTTCATAGCATTAGCATTTGAATACCATTGTCATTTGCATATAATCAAGAGTGTGAGAAGTTGCTAAGCTAGGGTTTCTAAGCTTGTCAGTGTAAAATCCCCTGTTTAGTGTCTAACTTCTAGACCACATATCTCAAGATACAAGTCTCATCTCTTCTTGACCCTAACATGAAACATGTAGAGCATATTTCTAGCTTTCTTTTGAGTACTAGAACTCATCCATTGGGTTTATTGAACTCAAGTTATGATGCTGACAAGTTATGGGTCCTTAGATGAATGTGATTTTGGTCAACAAAAGTCAACCAAGTTCCAAGACATTTTTGACCTAGAATGATGTTTCTCCTCACTTTGACCTAAACATGAAAGTTTTTCCTCATGATCTTAGCTTTCCAAAAAGTACTAAAAGTCCTTCATCTGATTTGTAGAGCTCAAGATATGAAGCTTGCAAGGCAGGGGTATTTTGGGAAACTTTTTTTATAGGTCATATTGGTTATAGGTCATTTTCACAACTTTGCACACTTCAAATGGGAATTTCTCCAACATCAAACTTGTTTCAAATGACATCCTTTCCATCATCAAACATCAACTTATCATGGGTTTGGCTTGAATTTGAAGATTGGTGAAGGAATTTCCATGAAAAAGTACTTAAAAGCCATGACTTTGATTAAATTCATTTTGAACCATTTCATGACAAGTTTGTGCATTTTTTGAGTGCCTTGAATATACTAAACACAATGCCAAAATCAGAATTGAGTTTTGAGGTCATTTGCATGTGTAATTTCATGGTTGCTTCATGTATAAGGCACACATCCAAAATTCACCACAAGATCATTTCAAGGAGCCAATTCTGTCCATTAGATCACCCAATACCATAAGCAATGTGTATGAATCAGTTTCAGAGTTGTTAGAGCCATTTTCATGCGTGCATTTTGGAGCTTCAAACCAAATTTTTGGACTTTTCCAATTGACACAAACAGGCCATGATTGGGCCTCCATTCAATCTGGATTCATTCCATATAATGCCCAGGTCATGTACAAAGCTTCAGGGTTGGATTTGGAGAAAAATTGAGAGAAAATTCAGTTACACAAGTGAAGAGCAAAGTGAAACCGTGTTTCCAAGAATTAATCATTTCCAATCCAATTCAAGAGCACCAACACCCCCATTAAAGTTCCTTGAAGCTTTCTAGTTGATTTCCCCAAAGTTTCATCAACAAATCAAGGCCCGACAGAGGCACTCTGTTAGGTAAGTTATCCTTCACAAATTCTCTCTAATTATGTATCAATCAACTGCCATTTTCATAGATTCATGATCCCCTAGCACCATAGATCATTTATGGATAGGTTTGATTGCTGTTCATGACAATTCTTGGATGTTGCTTGAAATTGATTTGATTCTTATTGCTTGATTTAAGAGAGATTAATGAAAACTAAGGCTGGATTAGTGATCAGTGCAACGCGTAGATGAGTTTAGACTCAAGAATTATTAATTTTGATTAGGTTTTGATCCACCTGCGTTTTTGTTCAACCGAAGAAGACGACTGGAGCAGGGTGGCTCCGGTGTCTGGTTATTCTCCTCAGGCGCTTACGTGTATAGCCATCATCCCTTTGACATTTTGACTAAAGAGACCTAACGGTTTGGATTGCTTCTCATCCCTCTTTGACCAGCCACGTTTCACGTTGAATCCACCTAGGATTAGTGAAACGGTGAGTTTCACTCACCTGGATTTAGGCTTTGGATCTTGGACCTTGGACTTCTTTTGATACCTCCCCTAAAGATGGACCATAGAATACAACTGCTTATATTTGCTATTTGCCACATGCTTTTTCCATTTTTATTTGCTGCTTGATTTTAATCCAAATAAAATATCTCAATGCTTCTAAAAATCTTGGAAAAAAATATTTCTATACACTTTATCATGTTAGATGATCTTACAAATTTATCAATTAAATTTTTAAGTCATTTTCCAATTAAAATTGTTTTTTCACTTTTGAGGTGTTTTACATGGATTAAAAATGCATCTTTCTTGTATTTGATTTTATTTCTTGATGAATTCTTCATGTTAATGGCTTATTTTTCTTTAGCATATTCTTGACATGTTAGATGTTTTTTGGACATTTTTACCCCTGGTTTTATTGATAATTGGTCAGGGTTTTAGGCTAGTTTTTATGACCCTCAATTACCCTTGCTTTTAGGGTATCCCTTAGAGTTTTTCCTCTGTTTGCATAGTTAAGTTTGGACTTAGTCTCCACACTTTTGACCCCTGGTTCCTAACACCTTAGGGGTCATCTAGGATTCTATTTGGCATTTTTGGATATGTTTTCTATTTTTGGTGTATTTTTCATTTTAGGTCATCCTTGCATGATGTTTACCATAATATATGAGCTAGTTTGTGTTCTAATTGGTTTGTGTGCATTGTTTGAGCCTCTAATTCTTGTGAGTTCATGTTATAGACATATTTAGGTGTTTTTATGTTGAATTTTAGATCCTATTTTGGTTTGCAACTTGTTTAAGTTTGTACTTCTTTTGACCTATCTTTTAGAGTTCCATATGTGCATGTATGAGAATGTTTACACTCTTTTGTCATGAACCACTTGCATTCTTTTACATTTTTTGTTTCCTTCCTTTTGTGTACACTTTCCCTTCATCTCTTTCTGTCCTAGGAATTTAGGATCCTACTTATGGAAGCTTGGTCCCTCCTTTGGAGGAACTTAAGGCATGCCATAAGTAATGAGCCTTTGAGGACCATTTGTGTAATTTGTGTGCATATTGGATGTAGTATGTTTGGTTGAGTAGCCCTTGTGAGTTCCCTTGGTTCTCACTTTGCCTCCCATCATCTCATTCAATCCTCTCCTTCTTTCCATTTCATGTTGTATGATTTTGTGCATTAGGATTGAGGTATGCATGTTGTAAGCTTTCCCTTCTTTTCTTCCCTTGCATTAATAAAGGTTGAGATGTGCTTGTGGAGGTGTTCACCCCACACTTTTTCCTCCCTTTGCTCGTGTGTTATTTTCCATTTGTGCTTTTCTTCCCTTGCATTAATAAAGGTTGAGATGTGCTTGTGGAGGTGTTCACCCCACACTATTTCCTCCCTTTTCTTGTGTGTTGCATTGCATATGCATTCATTCATTCCTATTTCATGTCTTATATCATGTTCTCTTCTTATCTTTCCTTACCATGCTCCCTTAGGACTTCCAATATCCTTGTTTAAGGATGATTGTGATAGACACTAGGTTTAAAACCATGTATGAGAACATTAAGTAGATTCCCTTTAACCTCAACTATAGGTTCATCTTGCATGACAACTACTAGGTTTTGAACTAGTTTCCCTTTAGTTGTTTTGTCCTCTCTCTTTCTCACCTCAAAACAACTTCAAAATACTTAATAAAGGCTAATGAATATTGTATGCTACGAGCCTTAAGTACTTGGGAAATGGTGATTGGGGGGTTTCCTCTTAATGGCCTAGAGTGTTTAGTGTTCACCCTTTGGGTGATGTGCGACACATTCGCTCCCAGGTCATAGTCTTTAGTGCAATATGAATTGCAAACAATTCAAAAACACTTCTCCCTAAAAGACACAAAAACAAATGATCAAACTTCATTTTGTCCTTTGGGACCCTTAATAATGGAAAACCTTTTCATAAAAGAGAGTTTTGTTAACTCTTAGTTCTACCGCAAACAGGTAACGCCTAAGTCTCCAATGGTCGAGCTGTATACACCTAACTGCTAGAACTATTTGTTAACCCTACTCGGGCCTGAAACATTGTGAACCAACCGGTGTTCTTATTTGCCCGAACTACGTTTGCTCTGATTTCTCATACCAGATGAGAATACATAGGCACAAGACGCAGTTAGCCGAACTACGTTGACTCTGACTTTCCCATTGAACGAGCGAATGCGTAGGCACAGAGCGGCGATGCTCTGCCAAGTCTATTTCCTTTCCTTTTGTCCCTGAGCCCTTTAGTTAGATATATAAACACACCCTTTAGATAGACAACCAACTGTGGATCCTGTCGAGTACGACGAACATGAGGGGTGTTAATACCTTCCCCTTGCGTAACCGACTCCCGAACCTGAGATTTGGTTGCGACGACCAATCTTATACCGTTTCGTAGGTTTTCTCTGATTGTTTCCTTTCCCTCTTGTTGGGATAAATAACGAACGGTGGCGACTCTTTTGTCATTGCCGACACCTTTTTTCGCAGTAGCGACAGCTGGGGACTCTGCTGGGGACTCCAAGGGTTCCCTATGCGAGGCAACCCTAGCGCTTGTTTGTTTATCTTTGGGGTGTATGTACATGCGTGTCGTACTTTATTTTTACTTTCCCGCATTTATTATATATTATTGTTGCTGTGCTGTGGGGAGGGAGGTTCTGTTGAGTGATAAGCCAGACCCAGGCTTGAGTGCAAACATAGCATTAGTAGCGGAGATTAGTGGGAGGCGTGCATGCTTTGCATGTACTAGTTCCCCATGAAATTCACGCTCAGACGAGATTCTCTTTGATGATTTCCTTTCTAGCCCTTTGGGCTTGAGGGGATTTTGGATCTGAGAGTTGTCGACTCAGGGGACCGTTCATTTGTGATTCAGCTAAGTGAGGCGTCTTCGGGAGATGATGATGCCAAACCAGAAATGGTGAACGTATCATCATTTCTTGAAAGTATGTGACGCTAATGAACGCATAGGATGCCGAACCTTATCAGTGGATAGGTCCATACCCTGGAGAAGGATTTGGTTATGTAGGAAACCTTGACTTTCAAATTACCCGGTTCTTTTCATAGTGTGAATCTATATTCTTGATATCAGTGGTTCCTATTATCAGAGCTATGCTAATGTTCTTGCCAAAGCAAAGCGGTGGTTCTTCTCGATCAACAGCACAACAATCTTGATCCCCTGTTTGCATTTATGCATTTGCATTTTCATCTGCATATCATTAACATGTATTTATGTTGCAGGTGCACAGTTCCTTCCTTGATTCTAGTGACCTTGTTCCCTACTCCCGACATGGAACCCTTGAAGAAAACAGTAGCCTACAAGCTTCCTACTCCTGATATTAGTTCTCTACTGAGTTTGACTGCCATGGCTGATAGGGAAGTAATGGAAGACTTCAGAAAATATTATGGGAAGCTTCTCAGTTTTGTCTGCAAGCCTTTAGGGTACGAGATGAATGGTTTGTATGCCCTGCTGCAATTCTATGACCCACGACTGAGATGTTTTACATTTCCTGATTACATCCTCGCACCTACCCCAGAGGAATATTTTGCGCTGTTAGATGTGCCTATCCTGGATCAGATGCCGTTCTTCCATACTGGCGCTAAGCCTAATCTGGATGAGCTTGCTGCCGCATTACATCTGGATGCCCCAGAGATAGAAGGAATGTTGACTGAGTGGAATGGTGTGCCTGGTTTCTCTTTGCAGTGCTTGGTTGAAAAGGCCCAACAGTGCGCCAAAGATGGTTGTTGGATCGTATTCAATGCCATTCTAGCTCTCTGCATCTATGGCATTATTTTTTCCCTAATCTGTCGGGGTTCGTAGACTTGGACGCGTTTCATATCTTTTCCTCAGGGATTCCAATACCCACATTGCTCGGTGACGTTTATCACTCGGTTCACTATAAGAATGAGAATCGAAGGGGGGAAAATGTGTCCTGTTGTGTTCCCTTATTGTACAGGTGGTTTGCCATTCATATGCTCAAGACTGGTCCTTTTGTTACTTCTGCAGGTACGTCAGAGTGGTCTGAACGTCTGATGGGTTTGTCAGCTGAGAACATCACTTGGTTTGATAGGAATATGCTTGGTACAGAAATCATCTATAGCTGCAGCGGATTTCCTAACGTCCCTTTGGTCGGAAGGAAGGGGTGCATCAACTACAAACCGTCAGTGTTGGTTAGGCAGTTTGGATATGCATTGAGGGATCCTCCCAAGGAAGAAGAGGTACAGGAATCTCTGTACCTCACCGGGCTGTTGGATAGTGATACACTGGCCAAACTTGAGCACGCTTGGAATAATATTCACAGGAGAGGAAAAGCATTGTTGGGAAAAAGTAATAGCCGAGCCTATGATCCCTACTTGAGTTGGATTTAGGATAGAGCGAAGAGGTTGCTGATGTCGTTTCCCTCAGTTGCGCCTTTATATCCCCTCATGATTTAGGAGCTAACCACGGTAGATATTCAGAAGTACAATCAGTTATGGGCCGAGAAAGAGGAGCTACGAAAAGCTAATGAGGAGTTAGAGAAAGAGATCGCTCAACCTCAAAGTGAGAAGACCGAAGCCACCTATTCTTTGAAGAAACAAATTGAGTTGGTGAACAAGTTGGGTACGGACTTGACCAAGCAGATTAAATCCCAGGAACAATTGGGTCTAGATCTAAAAGCTGTTAGTAGTGTGCTCGCTTCCAAAAAATAGGACTTGGATAAAGCCTATGTAGAGATCTCCAAGTTCAACGCCCAGTGGAACGCTACCCTTTCCAACAATAAAGAGCACGAAGATAAGTTGAAGTTGCAGATCAGCAAATTGAAGACTCAGTTGAGAGCCAAAGACGAGAAGATTTCAGCAGAGGCATCGCTCAGGCGTGACAGTGAGTATAGACTGAATGAAGCTATTGCAAACTTGGAGGATTGCAAGTTGAGAGTTAATTCCAAGAGATGCAAGCTTGAAGAGTGTTTCGGGGAAGGAGCCTGGGAGGATTACGCTGAGGGCCTACAACGCACCATTAGCCAGCGAGAGCTACTTATTCAGGGGATACTCACCAGACCAGATCACCCCGAGACGCAGAAGTTACTAGAGGATTTCCGGTCTCATCATCCAGCTTGATTACTTTGTTTTCTCTCTGTAGTTGTTGTTTATGATTGTTGTACTGACCATCACCAGGCTTGCTGGTTGAGGTCATTCTGTTTGTACTCAGTGTTATGCATGTACATAACCTGTTTGGCTATTCATCTTTATATATGAGGTTCTTGCTCTATGACTGGCTGTTGGGGGTTCTCCATTGTCATGTTGTTCTTCCAGAACTGGAATCGAGGGGGAAATTTCCCTATTGCATACATACATGTCTGCATTTTGCGTTTTTGCATCGCAGGTGCATCAGAACCGCTGATCTTATTTTCCTGTGGTTTATTAGCTGTTTTCAGGATACACAATCAGACTGTTCACCGAGGAATCAACACGAAGCCATGAAACAAGTCCAAGCAGAGTTGAGGGAGGTCCAAAGCCAGATGGGGCAGTTCATGGCGAGTATGCAAACCTTATGTCTGGAGCAGAAAGTGCTTAAGGTAGAGGTTCAGCAACTGATGACCCAAATGGGCCTGGTCACAGAGGCGATAAGAAATGTTCTAAGGAAGGAGGGTGATCAGATGCCTAAAGCTGCAGTAGAGATGCTTGTTTCGCTTTTGTCTGTGGCGCCTCTCCCAAGGCGTGATATGCCCTAAAGATCTGCTGCACAACCTGGGGTTCCAAATTTTCCTCGTCAGCAGCTACCTCCTGCTTCCCGAGATGATCTTAAGACTAGGAGGTATGGTCAAAGGACGGAGCAACTCGAGAGAATCTTTAATCAGATCCCCATGACTTATACGCAGTTGTTGCAACTCTTGCTCCAACTTCAATTGGTTAAACTTCGGACTATGTCTCCACTTACGGGCGAGTTACCACTGGGCTATGATGTAAACACTCACTGTGATTTCCATTATGGGGCACCAGGGCATAACGTCGAGAACTGCAAAGCTTTTAAGCATAAAGTTCAGGACTTAATTGATGCAAAAGCAGTTGAATTCACACCGGGCGGCATAAGTGTACCAGGTGGTCCTGGTCCATTCGCTGCAAAAGAGATGGTTGTTCCTCTTATTTCTCCTGGAGCTACATCTGGTCAAGAGGATGATTTGAAATTTATGACTTCTGAATCTCCGTGCCCACAGCTATTGCCTGTTCCCGGACCGAGTATGAGAATGAAAGTGCCTGAGCATGAGGAATGTCCTAATCAGCACCAACAACCTCATGCTCCTCGACAGCAAAACCCTTGGCGCCAGAATCAGAATGGGCCTCGCAACAATTTGGAAAGGAGGAATGCTCCTCTTCATCCAGTTCCGATGTCATACAGTCAGCTGTTGCCGCATTTGATTCAGAACTCATTGGTGGAGCCCAAGACTCTCAAGCCGGTTCTAGAGCTGTACCCTCCTGGATATGATCCCAGTGTTTAATGCGGATATCATGGAGGATCCATAGGGCATTCAACTGAAGATTGCCAGGCCTTTTAAGCCAGGGTGCAACAGTTGATTGACAAGAGGTACATTTCCTTTCCGAAAGGAAGATTGAGGATGCATGTCGACCTTTCATCCGATTGAGTTTTGCCCCTATTCAAATGACTTGGACCTGACTGGGCGAAAAGCGAACGACTTTCATACAATCAAGGTACAAGACGGTTGAATACCAACAAACCCAAAAATTTGCCAACCATGGAAATAAACTGCCAACTCTCATTGGGGATGAAATCTTCAGAGACAGCCGAATCCGATACACAAAAATGACACGCAACCTAAAGAATATATGACCTCGCCGTCAAGCATCATCATCAATTTGAAAGAGGAACATCCCTGACCTTGTTGTCAGGCGCCTGACCTCGCCGTCAAGCGTCAATATTACTTTCAGTAAACCTTTAGCATTGCCGCGAATTCGTAGAAACCTCTGACCTCGCCGTCATTTTTCCATATTAAGTTCCTCTGACATTGCCGTCAGACACTTGACCTCGCCGTCAGGCATAAACATTACGTCTATAAAAGTATTTGACATCACCGTCAATCTTCTACCTCAAGTCGGTAAAATGGCTAACATCGTCATTAGTCCTCTGTTAAATAAAAACAGACATCGAATCCAAAGATATGATCCTCTAACATCGCCGCCATGTCATCGCTAAATAAAAGAGAGTGACAGATCTAAAGATCAAATCCACCCAGAAGATCTGACATCGCCGTCAGGCATCTATTAAACTGATACACCTCTGACATCATCGTCAGCAATCCACGAAATTAGGAGACATCTGACATTGCCGTCAGTAATCAGTAGGGGATAAAACAAACTGACCTCGCCGTCAAGTCTCCGTGCAGTTAAGAAACACATGACATCGTCGTCAGTAATTCACTAAATAAAAGCAAACTTCGAACCCAAAAGGAAAAGACCTCTAACATCGCCGCCAGGAACTTGTGGGGATAAAAGAAGTCTGACATCGCCGCCAGACAACCACAAACTGATGAAACATCTGACATCACCGCCAAAAAACCATAAAGTAGACAAAGATCTGACATCGCCACGAGAATACTAAGACATCCGACATCGCCACCGAAAAACCAAATCATCTGACATCTAACATCGTCGCCAGACCAACATAAATCTGATAACAGATCCTGACATCGCCGCCAGTAACCAAAAATTTAAGAAACACCTAACATCGCCGTCAGGAAAACAAAAAAAGTAGATAACATTCTGACATCGCCGTCAATAAACCACACATCTTGATAAGAGAACCCAACCTCACCGCCAGATAACCATAAATTTGTGAAACCTCTGACCTCGCCGTCAGTAAAAGTAGAAACATATGACATCATCGTCAAATAATCACACTTCTAGTAAACATCTGACATCACCGTCAAATAATCACAAGGTAGATAAAAGTCTGACATCGCCGCCAGACAAAACCCAATATTGAGAAAATACCTGACATCGCCGCCAGGCAAACATCATGTTGATAAACATCTGACATCACCGCCAGAACGCCACAGAGTAAATAAATATCTGACATCGCCGTCAGTAAACCACAAAGTCTGAGAAACATATGACATCGCCGTCAGGCATCTGTAAACTTGAGAAACATCTTACATTGCCGTCAGGTATCTATAGGGGATAAAAGTTTCTGCATCGGACCCGAAAATAAGGGCATCTGACATCGCCGCCAGGCCTTCGCTAAATAAAAGCGAGCATCAAGAGTCATACGAAGTTAAAATCATCCGATGATAACAATCACAAGGAAACTCCGCTGGGGAAATAATATAAGCCGGGGTCTAGATACCACGCGAGCAAAGATATCAACCAATTGCGAGATACACCTGAAACAGAGAGATAACAATCTGGCTTATGTTTTATATGCATATGTTTGAATATGGCGTAATACTCCATACGAAATGGAAATGCTACGCGTTTGGGGTAGATGCTATGCACGCCTGCAGATGCAACAAAACTGAATCAGCAAAATAAATGCTAGAGATACAGAAACTACCCTGCTGGGGAAACAACCTACTCATGCCAATAACAATTGGATTTATGCCGAGAAAACGGGCCCTTGCTGGCCTCCTGCAAAGAAAATGCCGGGGTACCCACGTTCCTCCATCCTGCTGGGGATTACTTAGCTGGGAGCGAATCTACCTAGGCTGTAGATTACTCAGTGGGGAGAAAATCCAATCGGGACTCACTGGGGAGTGCCTACGAACATGCACTTTGCGGGGATGAAATGTGCACCAACTGCCGAGGGAAAGCGTACACATTACCTGCTCACTTAAACTGCATACAACTCTACTGAGGATAGAGATGCACACTCCGCTTGCTAGGGAATAGGCTTCGGTTGGAGATAAAACGAATTTCATCCACACCTCTTTGCCCCATGGGTAACGACCCTGCAAAAACTGAACAAACAGACAAGATATCCTACACAAACGGAACTATCTCAGTCATCATCCGTGACGTTGTTCAATTAATTCAAAGTTTTAACAATTATTGGCCAAGGCCTGCAGGTTTATGTATGTGCAAGTTTATCAAAACATTGGGTGTTTTTCACAAACAAAACAGTAAAAGTTAAAACAAAATAAGCGATATACTGAACAATATAGGTTTATTGATAAATGGCCTGTAAATAGGCAAAGTTTTACAACAGATGCAACCCCTGAAAAGAGGAAGCTGCACAAAAACAATACAGATATGCACAAAAATATACAAAAGTGTATAGAAATGTCGGCATTGTGGCACAGACAAACACCATGAGCTAATCCCTCTATGACTCGCCTGACCTTGATGCTTTCCCGATGTTTCGTCTTCAGAAGAGATTGATTCGGATAAACGGCCCTCCGATTCTCCCAATCCACTAAGCAATGAAGCTCTAACACAGACCTAGTCATTTGCTTTTCAATCTCTAACTTTTACCTGTACTGCCCTTTAAGGTTTTCGGTTCACCGGGATACCCATTTTTGCCAAAGCCGCCTTTTCAGGGTTTCGACTTTGCGGGTTTACATCTTTTCATTTTTATCCCTAATTTTTCCCCGAACCCAATTCCTTTTTTATGGTTCGCCGGGATGCCCCATTTTTGCCTGGATATTCTTTTTCTTTCCAGCGGGTCTCTTTAAGCAAAGTATTTTTTAACTGCGTCTGCATTCACAGGGGATGTAAAATCCTCTCCATCCATGGTGGATAACAACAAGGCTCCTCCGGAGAAGACCTTTCGAAAGACATATGGACCTTCATTGTTGGGAGTCCATTTGCCCCTGTGATCTAATTGTGGTGGGAGAATCTTTTTCAACACAAGATCACCCGTCTGAAAGCTCTGAGGACGCACCTTCTTGTCGAAAGCTTTCTTCATCCAACTCTGATACAACCGACCGTATGCGATAGATGCTAGCCTTTTCTCATCCATTAGGCTAAGTTGATTCAATCTGTTCTTTATCCATTCTGCCTCATCGAGCTTGACATCGACCAGAACTCTTAAAGAAGGAATCTCGACCTCTAATGGTAGGACAACTTCCATACCATATACCAGTGAGAAATGAGTTGCCCCGGTTGATGTGCGTACCGTCGTACGATAACCGTGAAGAGCAAATGGCAACATCTCATGCCAATCCTTGTAAGTGACAACCATCTTTTGCACCATCTTCTTGATATTCTTGTTAGCCGCTTCAACAGCGCCATTCATCTTCGAACGATAAGGAGATGAGTTGTGATGCTCGATTTTGAAATTTTGGCACAATTCCTTCATCATCTTGTTGTTTAAATTTGAACCATTGTCAGTAATGATTCGATCGGGTACTCCATATCTGCAGATGATTGTTGCACCCTAATTTTTTACCGTAAGATCTCACCTCTTTTGTGCATATTTATGTTATTGTCACTAACAAGTGTGTGCAGGCATATAAATTTCAAAGGTTGCAGACCCAAGAATTTGTGAATCAGAAGTTCGCGTCCTTAAGTCAATTTCAAGTCTATAAGGGGGTTTATTACAAATTCAAGGACATGAACTCGAGCTAACAATCCAAGATATATGCACAAGAAGGGTCCTTATGTGGCAATCATCAAGATCCATCTCCAAACTTCAGTATTCATATTATCATAAGGTCCAAACTCAAATTCCAAGACTTCGACTCTTATGGTTTCAACCACATTGGAGGATTCATGCTACATTTTCGCTCTAGTACATATGGGAGTTCTTATAATCCAAGGGATTTGTGGCCATGATAGTCAAGTTAACTTTGAAACCCAATTCAAGTTCCAAATTAAATTCAAGGACAATTTTAATCAATTTATCATTCACACTCAAGTACTCAACTTACGAGCTCAAGGAGATCTTGTATTAAGATCTTACGATCTCAAATTAAACACAGTCTGGACTTTACTATCAAAGTAGAATTATATTCAACTAAGCCAATTACAAATAGTCCAAGAATAATATTGAAAGATCATTACAAGAATTAATTATCCAAGAATTCCATCGAGCCATTACAATAGAGGAATTACAAATGTACACAATCCGTATACTTCATGAATTTTTGGCAACACGTGAATGATGAAGCCAACGCAGCAGCTAGCTTCATGGAGCTCATACCCAAGCCTTTGGTTCCATCTCCTAAGTAAAACTCACCAAGTTTTCAAACATGAGATCAACCCAAGTCGCATTGCAAGCCATAACCACAAGCACTCAAGCCGTCCAAAGATTGATGCTAAAATACTCCTGAGGATTACATATCCTCCACAAATGGAATCTGAACTCTTCATGATTATATGTTATGATTGATGCTGATAGAGAAGAGATGTCAATTAAAAGTACTCTATCCGGTGTTTGTGTTAAGTTCGTAAGACCGCTACGAATCACAATTCAATTAGTGGTCAACACTATTTCCTTGGCAGCTACTCGTTTGACTATCTCCATAGAAACACCATCCACAGCAAGATCCAGAAGCAGTGTCATAACTCTCATCATTTGGTGTTGCCGAAAATCCTCAAACAAGCTACCACCCTAACAACTGCATGTGTCTGTTTAATGTCAATCTTCACCAGCTCATACAACATTGTACCTTCAGGAAAACTCACACCAGCTTCTGCAAATAATAGGCATAAAGAAGAGCTCAGGAGTGAATGGGGAAAATTCATTAACAAACCAGACCAAACACTTTTGGAGTGTTTTCCATCACAAATTCAAGCAACTACATTGTGACTTTGAACATATTACCAGCACATTCACTAGACGAAGAGTATGTTGGAGAAAGTATAGAACCATCTTGGAGTGAGAATCCGATTATTCAAGCACCCTTGCTCCAATCCCCCCAATGTCGTCATCGAAGCACATGAAAAGAAAAAGGTTCAGATACGCGACAAATTAAACAAAACCAGAGGAATAGAAATCGAATTGAAAGAATATACCCTGCGAGCACTTGAGATTGCTGTTCTTCATCACCAGTTTTTCGTGAAGGTTCCCGCTACAGACGCATCAAGCACTAAGTCTCCCCCTCTGGGCTTCTAATCCATCTTTTGGCCCAAGACATTTGCTTTCCACACCTGCCAGGTCATGATCATAGAAATAAAACCGTTAGAGAATATCCGCTAAAAGAAATAGAAGATGCTATTCAGAATCCAATCAAATCCAATCTCAAATCGAATCACAAAATCAAAGATTGAACGTCAATTAAACAGGTCATCACTGCAATTTTCGAAAGGGGAAAGTTTTCAAATTGGACTCATCCCAATCCGGAAACCCTAAATCAACAATCAATCACCATTCAATATTCATCCAAAGTTGTTTTCACTCAGAGGCCTATATAAGGAGAATGAACGAGAAGAGAAGAGGTCGGAAAAAAAGAGCTATCTCAAAAAGAACCCAAGCTACCACAAAGCCAAATCAGTAAACCTAGATTGAAGGAAGAGTGAACTTATCTTCTTTCCGTCGATGAAGCCGATTCCATTCGCCGCGAATCCAAACCGCTCCTCATCTCCGGCGCCGCTGCGATCATCAAACTGTCGATAACGCTTTATCCTTTTCCAAATTCTTAAGCTATTGATACACCTGTTATTGTTTTCAGGTTCGAAACAGGGTGAAAAGGGGGAATCAACCGCGATTTGAACAGAAGGCGAGAGTAGCGAGATCGATTTGGGGGGAGAATACGAAAGGGGGCTTAGGGTTCCGGCGCGTTCTTTTTTCTTTAGATTGATTTTCTTTCGTTTCTGATTGAAGTGATTCACACACCCACTTCACCACGCAATGCACCGTAACCACACGTTAATCCTTTTTTTTCATTTTTATCTTTTTACTAATAATTGTTTAATCCATACTCAACCCTTTTAATTAACCGTTAATTAAGTTTAAAAAATAATAATAACTAGTAATCTCTATTAAATTAATCTGTTATTTATTTATTTAATTAATCTGCTATAAATTATTAACCGGTAGCTTTTTGTTTTATCTATTAAAAACCTTTGTATATATTAATGTTAAAATAACTTTTATTAAATTTAGTTAACCCAATAAAATAATTAATAGTTTTTTTTTCAATTATTATGCTAATTATTAATTAATTTTTTTTAAAAAATGGCATCTTATTAGATAAAAAAAAAACCTTTTATAATTTATACCTAATTGCTTTTCTTTAAAACTAGAGTTTTAAGAGTATAATAAAACAACCTTTTATTATAATAATTTCTCACATTAGAACTTTTTACAAATAAATTATACCGTTTGACAATTTACTTAGTTAATAATATAATCATTAGTTTTCAACCAATTTTAGAAAGAAATAATAAAGGTCAATAATTTAACTTTTAGTAATTACCATGATAATAAAATAATCACTTCGCCTAAGTTTTTATAATAAATTAATACCGTTGTAGCATTTTATTTAAAACTTAGAATTTAATTCATAATTAATCTCGCTTAAAATTAACTAGCTAAAATCAACTCACAGCGTAAAATACAATCTAATCGTGCACCACACTTCACAAGTCACTCTCACACACTTCAGCGCTTTCATGCGTATGTGTATGCTTTACTTATTTGCCCTTTATTATTTCCGCAATTTATTTTACAAGCAATTTTCATTATCGCAATTTATATTTCTTCCTTGCATTTCGTCCAAAGGAAAAACCTACACATGATTCAACACTTGTGTGTAGTGCACATCATTTGCATCATTCTCCCCTATGATCCTTGATCCCATTCAAGTCGATCTTTTAGGATAGATCCTACCCCATAGGAGGACCTTTGTCTTTACTTTACAACATAGAAACAAACAATCAACTCAATAAAACAATACTCAAACACAATAGAGAAATAGATGTTAATCATCTTAAGCGAGATAGAATCTCCACCCCACATCAATACAATCAATCTGTAGGAACTTTGCCTTAAGAGAGTTAGAGGCGTACTCGTCGATCAATATCCGAGTACTTGAGCCCTTCTCTTAAGATGATGCAAAGACTAATTTCCTACAATTTATGGCGGTTAAATCTCTCTTAAAATGATAACTTGTCTTTTCTCCTAAAATCAATCAATCAACTACCCTAAACCCGTAGGAGCTTTGACCACAGTCAAAGAACTCCTCAAACCCTTTAGGAGAACTACAGATACTCTGATTCCATTCCCGTAAGGATATGTAGGCATAAGATGCAATATCTTATCGAGTATACTTAGAATCAGACCCCTAGGTGTTTTATCCCTTAAGCAGATAAACATTTAGCAAATAAACAAACATTAAAACAAGAGGTTCCTGTAGAGTACTACAGAAACTTAGGATGCTAGCACCTTCCCTAAGTTTAACCGACCCCCGAACCTATAACTCTCTAAACCTTGCATTTACATTGCATTGTGGGAATTTCGATCTTTATCCCTTCCTTTGGACAAATCAAAGTTCGGTTGCAAAATAAATTAAAGATTCAAACTAATCAATAGTTTGGTATCCGATTTTCACCGCGACAATGATGTTCTTCTTTATGAATCGGGCTACGACTTGCTTTGTGACATTGGCATACGAGGCTACTTCAACCCATTTGGTGAAGTAATCAATGGCGACCAAGATGAAACGATGACCATGGGATGCGGTTGGCTCAATCTTGCCAATCATATCAATTCCTCACATGGAAAAGGGCCACGGAGATGCCATAACATTCAATGGGCACGGCAGTACATGAATCTTGTCAGCATAAATTTGGCATTTATGGCATTTCTTTACAAATTTAAAACAATCTGACTCCATGGTTAGCCAATAATACCCTGCTCGCAATAGTTCCCGAGACATGGCATGCCCATCGGCATGTGTACCGAAAGTACCCTCGTGAACCTCTTCCATAAGCAATGTTGCTTCCTTTTCGTCCACGCATCTCAATAACACCAAATCATGGTTTCTTATGTAAAGCACACCATCTGGGTTCAGATAAAATTTACCAGACAACCTCCTCAGAGTTTTCTTATCTTGAATCGAAGCTCCTAGCGGATACTCTTGTTTCTTGAGGAAGTTCTGTATGTCATAAAACCATGGCTTGCCATCAGGAGCCTCCTCAATGGAGAATACAAAAACGGGCCTATCCAGGCGAGAAATGACAATTCTGGGAGCATCATTCTAAAAATTCACTTTATACATCGAAGATAGCGTTGCCAAAGCGTTTGCCATCTGATTCTCTGCTCGCGGCACATGGTGAAATCCTACCCTGTCAAAGAAGGGTAACAACCCCCTTGCATAATCTTTGTAAGGAATTAGATTTGGCTGACGAGTTTCCCACTCTCCCATGATTTGGTTAACAACTAGCGCTGAATCGCTATATACATCCAAATTCTTGATTCTCAAATCAATAGCCTCTTCAATACCCATGATGCAAGCTTCGTACTCGGCTTCATTATTAGTGCAAGGGAACGTCAACCTGGCAGTGAAGGGAATATGAGTGCCATGAGGAGTTGTAATGATTGCCCCAATTTCCACTACCATAGGAGTTGACAGCGCCGTCGAATATCATCTGCCATTGAGATCCTTTCTCTAAACCTTTGTCAAGCAATGGCTCTTCACAGTCCTTCATCTTGAGGAACATGACATCCTCGTCAGGAAATTCAAACTTCATCGGTTGATAGTCATCGATTGGTTGTTCAACAAGGTACTCTAACAGAACACTTCCCTTGATGGCTTTCTGGGAAACATATTGTATATCATACTCTGTCAGTACCATCTGCCACCTAGAAATTCTTCCTGAGAACGCTTGCTTCTTGAAGACATACTTGATTGGATCCATCTTTGAAATCAGCATGGTTGTATGATTAAGCATATATTGTCTCAAACGTTTGGCAGCCCAAGCAAGGGCGCAACACGTTTTCTCGAGCAATGAGTAACAGGACTCACAGTCTATGAACTTTTTACTCAGATAATATATCGCATGCTCTTTTCTTCCAGTCTCGTCGTGTTGACCGAGAACACAACCTATATTGTTCTCAAGAACCGTTAAGTACATGATTAAAGGCCTTCCAGCTATTGGGGGTATCAGTATCGGAGGCTCCTGCAAGTATTCTTTTATCTTATCAAATGCTTTTTGACAATTTTCATTCCAGACGACCGCCTGATCTTTCTTTAGCAATTTAAACATTGGTTCATACGTGGCTGTGAGATGAGATATGAACCGAGCAATGTAGTTCAATCTCCCCAAGAAACCATGGACCTCCTTTTATGTTTTCGGCGCTGGTATATCTTGTATAGCTTTTATTTTTACAGGATCTACCTCAATTCCTTTTTCACTGACAATGAACCCCAATAACTTTCCGGACCGAACTCCGAAAGTGCACTTATTTGGATTCAACCTCAATCTGAACTTCCTGAGCCTCTCAAACAGCTTCAACAAGTTGACCAGATGTTCTTCCTCCGTTTGCGACTTTGCTATTATGTCATCAACATAGACTTCAATCTCATGATGAATCATATCATGAAACAAAGTGACCATAGCCCACTGGTAGGTTGCCCTTGTGTTTTTCAACCCAAAAGGAATTTCCTTGTAACAGAACGTCCCCCACGGTGTAATGAACGTCGTTTTCTCCATATCTTCTGGTGCCATCTTGATCTGATTATAACCGGAAAAACCATCCATGAAGAAAAATACAGAGTATTGAGCAGTATTGTCAACCAATACGTCAATGTGAGGGAGCGGAAAGTCATCCTTTGGGCTCGCCTTATTCAAATATTTGTAATCTACGCACATCTGTACCTTCCCATCCTTCTTAGGTACGGGCACGATGTTGGCGACCCACGGAGGGTAAGTTGCTACGGCTAAAAATCCTACATCCAATTTCTTCTGGACTTCTTCTTTGATTTTCACAGCCATATCTGGTCTTGTCCTTCTAAGCTTCTGCTTGACTGGCGGACATTCTTCACGCAGCGGCAAGCGATGAACCACTATATCAGTGTCAAGCCTGGGCATATCTTCGTACGACCAAGCAAAGATGTAACTATACCCTCGAAGCATCTCAATCAATCTTTGCTTGATGTCACTCTGCAGCGCAGCCCCTATTCGAACATTTCTGACAACTTCTTCAGAACCCAGATTAATAACCTCCATTTCCTCCTGATGAGGCAGAATAATCTTCTCTTCTTGTTTCAAGAGCCTAGCTAGCTCTTCAGGCAAGTCTTCATCTTCATCAATCTCTTCTTCAGCTTGATATATCGGTTAATCAAAGTCAAAACGAGTCATAGGAGGTTCTGAATTGGTGTCATATGCAATAGGAATCATGAAATAAAAAAATGGTTAAATGTTTCAAATGATATGCAAACAAGTACAAACCACATTGCCATTTTATTGTGTGAAATAAAAATAAGAAAGAAAAGGATCACAAAATTTGAATGAGAAAAACTCCCTTTGATTAATTGATAAAGCAATGTTCAAACATAAACAATAAGGCCCTGAAACAAAATACCGCTATGCTCCGGGTAGAACATAGGGTAGTACAATAATCGGAAAAAACAAAGCATTACTGTTCTGTCGTCACTTGAACGGATTCTTCAATAGAACAATTGCGCATGCTCTGTCCTAGAGTGCAAGGCTTGATCCAAGCGTCCAAGTCACAATCACTATCTTCCTCTTCGCCTGACATAGCGTTGATCCTTTCGAAGATAACTCCTCCTTTAGTGAACTGCACAGGTCCTTTATAGCGCGACGCGCTCTGCGAGGATGAAGGAGAAGAAAATGACGGGCGGTACCCCAAACCAAACTTGTCTTGCTTGTGGGGAATCTCCAATACCTAGCCCCAACCATACGCTGCCCCAGCCTGCACCGCTGCTTGGGCCTCTTTAAAAGAAGACATGGCCACTTCCGACGTTTTGCTCACAACGGGAGATTCATCTTTAATCTTGACTATCTCAAAAGCCTGAAAAAGGGTTTCATGTATTTCTCCGTCCACCTCGACGTACTTGAAGGATGATAAGTGACTGACCATTATATCCTCTTCTCCACACACTGTAACAATACTACCTCCAACCATATACTTTAGCTTTTGATGCAGCGTGGAGGTCACAGCTCTTGCTGAATGAATCCATGGACGTCCTAATAGACAACTGTAGGCAGGCTGGATGTCCATAATGTAGAACACTGCATCAAATACTTCTGGTCCCACCTGAATGGGCAATGTCACTTCTCCGAACATAGATCTTCGGGTACCATCAAAAGCGCGCACCACCAAATCACTTGGTGTGCAAATCAATCCCTGCATGTCCAACTTCATTAAGGATTTCTTTGGAAGTACATTCAATGATGATCCTGTATCCACGAGTACATGAGACATAACAACCCCTCGACATTCTAATGATATGTGCAACGCACAGTTATGGTTCCTGCCCCTGGGCGTCAAATCCAGGTCTGTAAACCCCAAGTCGTTTCCTGCATTTACATGTGCAATAACCCCTTCGAGTTGATTAACCGAAATTTCTTGCGACACATAAGCAGTATTCAGTATTCTCAACAATGCATTCCTATGCGCTTCAGAACATAGTAACAAAGACAGGATAAATATCTTAGAAGGAGTTTGCTGTAGATGACCGACTATCTTGTAGTCACTCTTTCATATCAGCCTCATAAACTCTTCTGCATCCTTTCACAAAGATTCATTCTCTCCAGCCTGAGAAGTTTCCTTTACCACTGGTTTCTTCCCTTTGTCAACCTTGTCAATAACCACTTCACGTGACGAAAAGACCCGGCCACTACGGGTAATTCCTCTTGCTCCCACAAGATTATCTATTGAATTCGTAGGGGGGCCATTAAAATCTAGTTTATGTCCATTGCAACACACTTCAGCTCCGTAGTTCCACGGAATAGCTTTGGTGCTTTCAAACGGTATGGGACCTGCTTTAGTTATGGTTATTGTTGGTGGTTTTAGCGCATAAATGGTAACAGTTTTGTACAGAATGGAAATTGTTGCAATCTCCTCCCTTTTCTCAGCTACCAACTCTTCAGACTTACTTTCAACAGACCGGTCAAACTGCAAAACTCCACTATCCATCATATCCTGAATATAGCCTTTCAACTGCCCACATCCCTCAGGATTCTTCAGACATTCCGCACAACTTTCAGCACAACCTGGGAAAACATCCCCCTTCAACAATCTAGCTTTCACGAAGCTCAAAGGTGTCTTTAGCTCATTAACATCTGTTACCAAATCTAAGACATCCTCCTCAATAATTGCATTGACCCCGACTTGCCCATGATTTGGCATGGGATTTTGTACGACATTAGGAACATCATTGGAGAAGTTAATTGCTTTACTATCGATCATGTCCTACACCTTATGCTTAAAGGCTTTACAATTATCGATGTTATGCCCCGGGGCTCCTGAATGAAACTCACAGCGAGCGTTCGCGTCATACCCGGGTGGAGGAGGCCTAGTAAGGGGAGCCATAGTCCTCTTTTGAATCAACTGCAGTTGCAACAAAGCTTGCAATAGTTGAGAATATGGCATGGGAAGAGCGTCAAAATGTCTATTCACTGCCGCCCGGCCTCGACCCTGATATCTTCTATAACCCTGATGCGGTTGTTGTTGTTGTTGTTGTTGTTGTGGTTGTTGAACTACAGGAATTGTAATACTAGCAACCTGCTATTGCTGACGATTCTGACCTCTATCTCTCCCACGTGAACTGGACAGGGAATTGGTATCTCCTTCTCGTTTCTTGTTACCGAACACCTTCTTACCTCCTCCAGCTGAGGGCATTTCACCATCACTTATCTTCCCTAACTTGATACCATTTTCCACCTTCCCTCCGGTGATGATTAAGTCAGAGAAACTACCAGGCATGCTACTAATGAGCTTCTCGTAATAGACGCCTTGCAAAGTGGCGACAAACATATAAATAAGCTCACGTTCCACCATAGGCGGATGCACCCTGGCTGCTAACTCCCCCACCTTTGGGCATATTTCTTGAAACACTCATTGTTCCTTTGTGAAAGATTCTGAAGTTGGACCCTGTTAGGAGCAAGGTCGCTGTTGTATTGATAATGTTTCACAAAGGCCTCAGCCAAGTCCCTCCAACTGCAGACATTCACGACCTCAACAATTTCTCATCGTCTGAGTAGGCAGACATCTTACGGTAGTAGGATCTTAGATGAACTCTTGGGCAGGTGGTACCCTTATATTTGTCAAAGTCTGGGACTTTGAACTTCAGCGGCACTCTCAGGTCTGGGATCAGTCCCAAATTAGCCATGTCAAGGCCTATGGAATTTTGACTTTCAAGAGACCTAATTTTTTCTTCAATCATCTTGATCCTCTTATCAGCTTCGAAGGGTAACTCAGCAGCCACAACCCTCGGCGAGAACACATCATATTGCTTGTCTTTATTCCATAGGTGATCCATATTACCATGTATAACACAAGTGGTATCAGGACCATAACCATTCCCATTAACATTACCACCATTACCAAAACCAGTGTTGTTGAACCCTGCAGCATTACCGGCACCATCAGCATTGCCACTCCCTCCAGTGGTAGGGATAACCAAAGTAGGCATGGAGTTATCAGCTCTAGGAGTCTCAACATGTGGATGGTTAGCAGGATTCCCACCATGCAGCACACCGTTGCCATCAACACGTGCAATCAAAGGTTGCACTAAAGTACATAGTTGCTCTTGTCCATTAGCCACTCCCTGCATTACCTCCATGAACTGGGCCATCCGGTCCCTCATTTCCTGCATCTCTGCTTGCATCTGCTCCATTACTCTCTTCTGATTCCCCCTAGTTGTGTATCGGTGAGTCATTTGATCGGCAATCCTGAAACACACTACGAACCACAAGAAAATAAGATTAACAATTCCGATGCACCTGCAATGCAAAAATGCAAAAATGCAGACATGTATGTATGCAACAGAGAAATTTCCCCCTCGATTCTAATTTCCGGGAGAAACACACAATAATGGAGGACCCTATAGACAAGCATATAACAGAACCTCCTCGTATATAAACACAGGCCAACAGGCAATGTACAAGCAACAACTGAGTACAAAAAGGAAAGACCTCAACCAACAAGCCTGGCGATGGTCAGTACAACAAGCAATAAGCAACAAGCTACAAAAGATAAACAAGACACTCAAGCTGGATGATGAGACCGAAAGTCCTCTAGCAACTTTTGTGTCTCAGGATGATCTGGCCTAGCAAGCAGTCCCCGAAACTCTTGCTGGCTAAGAGTATGCTGCAGACTCTCAACATGATCTTCCCAAGCTCCTTCCCCAAAACACGCCTCGAGCTTGCATCTTTTGGAGTCAGCTCTTAACCGACAATCCTTCAAGTTTGCAATAGCCTCGTTCAACCTGTACTCACTATCCCGACTGAGTGACACCTCCGCTGCAATCTTCTCGTCTTTGGCATTGAGCTGCGTCTTCAACTTGCTGATTTGTAGCTTCAACTTGTCTTCGCGCTCTTTGTTGTTGGTGAGTGTAACATTCCATTGTTTGTTAAACTTAGAAATCTCTAAGTAAGCTCTATCCAAATCTCCCTTCTTGGAGGCAAGAACACTATTAACAGCCTTGAAGTCCAAACCCAAACGCTCCCGAGAATTGGTCTCCTTGGTCAGATCCGTACCCAATTTGTTTACAAGCTCAATTTGTTTCTTGAAGGAATGAACAACCTCAATCTTCTCACTTCGAAGCTGAATGATTTCTTTCTCCAACTCCTCATTAGCCTTTCTCAACTCTTCCTTCTCAAACAATAACTGATTGTATTTCTGAATGTCTATGGTGGTGGGTTCCTCAATCATGAGAGGATACAAAGGCTTCACAGAAGGAAACGACATCAGGAACTTCGTAGCTCTCTCACGAATCCAAGCCAGGTAAGGGTCATATGCTCGACTATCACTCTTTCCCAATAAGGCTTTCCCCTTCCTGTGAATGTTGTTCCAAGCATGCTCAAGTCTGCCTAAAGTCTCACCCTCCAATAATCCAGTGAGGTACAGAGATTCCTGTGTGTCCTCTTCCTTAGGAGGACCCCTCAGCGCGTATCCAAACTGCCTAACCAACAGAGACGGGTTATAGTTGATACACCCTTTCCTTCCGACCAAAGGGACATTAGGAAATCCACTACAACTATAAACAACCTCTGTACTGTCGCTACCGCGAAAATCGGCGCCGGCAATACAGAAGAGTCGCCACCGTGCGTTATTTATCCCAAGGAGGGAAAGGAAACGCTCGAAGTAAACCTCGCAAAAAATGGGGAAAGGTATGGTCATCGCAACCAAAACCTGGATTCGGGAGTTGATTACGCAAGGGGAAGGTATTAGCACCCCTCACGTCCATCGTACTCGATGGGATCCACGCTTGTTTGTTTGTACGGATTACACTTCTATCTAAACTAAAGGATGAGGGCTGAAAAGAAAAGAAAAGATGACTCGGTAAAGCATCGCACTTTATGCCTACGTATTCCCGTCTGGAACGAGAAATCAGAGTCAACGTAGTTCGCCTAACTACGAGGGAGGATGGGTGAAGGTTGCTCGCTAGGACACTGCATCCTATGCCTACGTACTTCCACATTGCATGGAAGATCAGAGCAAACGTAGTTCGGGCTGCGCACGACACAAGCTGTTCAAGTGTCTTTTATGAAAAATCTCACCTTAAACAAGGGTTTTCTTATTGCAAAAAGGTTTGTGTTTGTTCAAATCTTTTGACGGAAGAAATGAATTGATCTCTGTTATAACCTTTATTAATGTTTTTCTGTTGTTTTGAAGAAAGAAGAGATGACACTCTACAAATCCTAGGGTTGAAAAGGGAATAAAATCTACCCTAATGTTATCATACATGGGTTAGCTCCTAATGTCTGTCATGTTACTCTCTTGCACGGAGAGAAACAGAGCTCCTAAGGGAATACAGAAGACAAAAATAGAATATACAGTAAACAGTAAGATAATGAATACAACAAACAAACTAGGCAAGGGAGCCAAACTCTACCTCGATCCTGAACACAATAGGTAAAAGTGAAGCACATTTCACTTTAAACCTAGGGGAATTAATACACACAATACAGAAAAAGCCCCAAGCTCTGACAGCTAACTCCAAAGTTGATGCACAACACATCCTCTTTCAAATGAATCCCCAAAGCTCTTTCTTCATTAGGCCCCCAAGCTCTAGCTAGCTTCTTGCTTTGACAATCTTCATCTTCAATGATCTCCATCTTCAAGGGTAAGCACT